>JARBWK010000014.1:32477853-33097634 GCA_030556195.1 Anolis apletophallus | reverse complement strand
AGAGCTAGAGAACAGCATATTAATGTACTGAAAGAACTTTGGTGTACTTATGAACCCCTTCTCATCAATTTTGTGGCATCTTGGAGAACAGATGAGGTGTCAAAGGACTGGAGATTGGCAAATAGTGTCCCTCTCTTCAGAAAAAGCCCTCTCCCCCCAAAAAAACATATCCAGGAAGCTACAGATCAGTCAACCTAACCTCAATACAGAGAAGTATATCTCAACAGATTATTCACCAATTCTATCTGTAAGTGTCTTGATGACAATGCTCTGATCAGCAGTAACAAACGGGTTTGTCAAGAACTGATTTTGCATTGGCAGCAGTGCAAATTTGGGGGAAGATTGAACACTGATATTGCAGTAGAGTGCTCTCAAGATGTATCAAATCATACCATCTATATATATAATTTTGG
This sequence comes from Anolis apletophallus, assembly GCA_030556195.1. Taxonomy (NCBI): domain Eukaryota; kingdom Metazoa; phylum Chordata; class Lepidosauria; order Squamata; family Anolidae; genus Anolis; species Anolis apletophallus. The sequence continues at coordinate 33,097,221 of JARBWK010000014.1, read as the reverse complement.
TCAATCCGTTTAATGTCGTATATAGACAAAGAAACTATGGCTCGCAGAAGCACCAAACTTGGCAGCCTACTGGACCATTACACTCGCTACAGACAACGCCCACAAAACCGACCATACGTTCTCGCAACACCCCCAAAACGGACCCCAAAAATCTGGCCACCAAACTCCCACCCCGGCCTCCGCTAGCAGCACTATCGCTTGGAACGCTCAAACTACGCAGACAAAGTGCGGCGGCCCGAGTCTACAGACTTCGCCACAGAACCACATACCGCAATCAAAGCCTGCCGCCAGCACACTTCTCCGCCTCAATACTACACAACACAAACACACACACACGGGCCCACCACATCAACAACATACTTTACCCCCTTCCCATGCACATGGCCGCCATAACGCGACGACCCCCATCCCACAAACGCCCACGCCGCAATAAAACTGTCCGCTACGCAACTGAGCTCCCTTCCCACCATCCCTTACCAAGACAAACAGAACACACCCTCACCGCTTTCAAACACCCCATAGCAACAAGAAAAACCCACAAACTTTCCTTACCTTTACATTTAAAGTCCTCACTCGCTGAACCACCGCCATCTTCTCTCCACCCATTCCAAACTACAACTCCCAACACCCTTTCCGCCTATATACAGCAACACGCATGCGCACTACCAAGATTTAAAATAAAAATACCGCGAATCACCCAAACCATTCCACATGACCCCCAAAACAACACACAACCAAACTAACGTTACCCTCCACGTACATTACACCCACACCGCAACTTTCCTTACACAAACCAACACATTAGCCATATACCGTGCCTCCCTTCCCCGCACATGGCTGCTAAGGCCCTCCCCAACCCTCAATCTTCCTCCCCGCTACCCAACATTGCACCCTCACTCTTCCCTCCCCTCTACCCAACCTGGCGTCCTTCCGACCATCCCTTAACAAAACAACCACCAAACCCTTTTCCACCACCCCCAAAAAACAATAACAACCCATAAACCTTTCTTTACCTTTAACAGGAAACATCCTCACTCGCTGAAGAAACGCCATCTTCTCTCCACCCATTCAAAACTACAACTACCAACATCCTTTGCGGCCAAGCACAGCAACACGCATGCGCACTAGCAAAAATTAAAAAAAAAAAACCGCGAATCAAAAGAAGGCTAACTCACTAACATAAAAAAAAAGGCTGTCCTAACGGTTCCCAGGACCACGCCGCCAAAATCCCGCCCGCACGACCCTCAAAACTCCGAGGGAGAACGGCACACCAACGGAACTACAACTCCCAGAGGGCTCCCCCGCGCTCACTACCAATAAGAGTGGAAACAGCACCGAAATAAGCCACAATGGCTGCGCAAAGCCTTCTGGAAGCTGAAGTCCCCTACCCACCCACGCCTTCTCAGACAGCACCCCAAACTACCGCCGCCATGGCCGCATCCTCCGCCCCCTCCACTGCCTCCTCCAGTCCTCCCCCGGGGATGGGGCCGGGAAGAAAGCCGCACCGTCTCTCTCCCTTCCGCCTCCTCTTCGCCCACCGGAGTGGAGGCAGCAGGTAGCGGCTGACAGCCCTTTGCCGCCTGTCTTCCGCTGGCCGAGGAGGACGCCGAAAGGGAACCCGACAACCCCTCTCCCTGCGACCTCCTCCTCCGCAGCCAGGGGACAAGGCCGAAGGGAGCCGCACCATCTCTCTCCTGCGGCCTCCTCACCGGAAGGGGAGGGGCGGCGCCGCGTAGGAGAGCCCTCAACCGCCTCTCCTCCGATCTGACGAGGCCTCCTCCTCTACACACACACACATCATAACACACCAACATAAAAACACAAACAAACAAACACATATAAACACACAACCACATACAAACACATATACCAACACACCTATACATACACATCCACACTAAGACATACACATATATACACACACACATCACCACCTCTCCATATACACACATACATACATATACATACACAAAACACATATATATACACGTACTCAAACACAAAACACCCACAGATAACAACACACAAATATATACACACATACCAAGACCAATACACACACAAACACACACACATATATACACACACACACACAAAAACAATCCAACACCTGCACACACACATACACAAAACCCCCCAAAAAACCAAACAAACATACAACTATAAACACACATACACACACATACATCTACACACAACAAACATGCTCACTTCACTCCCACAACATACATACCCAGACATTCCCACATCACCAACATAGGGCACAGCAACGCGTGCCGGGTACAGCTAGTTTTAATTTAAATTCAAGTGCCTTAGTTGTATTAATTTTAGTAAAGGTAAAGGTTCCCCCTGACATTAAGTCTAGTCATATCCAACTCTGGTGGGGTGATGCTCATCTCCATTTCTAAGCTGAAGAGCTGGCATTGTCTGTAGACACCACCAAGGTCATGTGGCCAGCATGACTGCTTGGAGCGCCATTACCTTCCTGCAGAAGCAGTACCTATATATCTAGTCACATTTGCAAGTTTTCGAACTGCTAGGTTGGCAGGATTTGAACCACCAACCCAGGATTTGAACCACCAACCTTTATTTATTTATTTATGTGTCACGTTTCTATACCGCCCCTCTCAGCCCGAAGGCGACTCGGGACGGTTTACACAAGGCAGTCTCTGCCCTCAATACAACACAAAAGAACCATATAACAACAAATTAACAATTAAAAACATACAATTGCAGTCTCAGCATCATGTTGAAATCAGTTTCCGTCACATCGTCGTCATTCCATATATCTAATTAAACCGTTATATTTCATCAGCAAATGCCTGCTCAAACAGCCAGGTCTTGACTTTCTTGCGAAATGTCTGGAGGGAGGGCTGATCTGATGTCTCTAGGGAGGACATTCCAAAGCCAAGGAGCCACCACTGAAAAGGCCCTGTCTCTCGTCCCCACCAGTCGCAGCTGCAAAGAAGACGGGACCGAGAGCAGAGCCTCTCCAGATGATCTTAAACATCTCGATGGTTCATAGGGAGAGATGCGTTCGGACAGGTAAGTAGGACCCGAACCGTTTAGGGCTTTAAAGGCTAAAGCCAGCACTTTGAATTGTGCCCGGTAGCAAACTGGCAGCCAGTGGAGCTGGCACAACAGGGGAGTTGTACACTCTCTGAATGCTGCTCCTGTTATCAACCTGGCTGCTGTCCGTTGGACTAGTTGCAGCTTCCAAACAGTATTCAAAGGCAACCCCACGTAGAGAGTGTTGCAGTAATCTATACGGGATGTAACCAGAGCGTGGACCACTGTGGCCAAGTCAGACTTCCCAAGGTACGGGCGCAGTTAGCAAGCTCAGCAGCTCAGCAGTTTAACCCGCTATGCCACCAGGGGAAGCCATATTAGTTTTAAAGCATTCTATATATGCTATTTATTCTGTGTTGCATTTTTAATTGTATGTGAATGGCCTATGAGCCAAATATTAATTAAATTTACTACTAATATAGCTAAAGTTGAATTGCATCCTTTTCCATTAGCCTTTATCTTAGCAATAATTAGCAGGAGAAAAACAATGCAGCTACAGGAACTGCATATTTGTGATCCTGCAAAGACAGTAGGAGAGAAAATTCTAAGACGCTCGATGCCACCGCATTTGTAGAAAACCTTTCTTTTTGTATGCAAATTTATGGAAATGAGATTGATTAATTGCTCAATTGATTTTAATTCCTTGGCATAGATAGTGTGAGGCAACACTAGCTGTGAGCTTTGATTACTTAGGAAAAGCATTCTGTACATACAACATGTGGTTATTTGCTAATGCTAAAGATATATGAGTTGATCCTTAGTGGTCCTCCCTCATGGCATCAATTGCTTGCTCTGTGGTGGATCTGTCAACAGCAGGAGGGCTGTCAAACTGGCAATCAGTCAACAGAATACTGTCAGCTTGATTGCTCAATTAAACTCACTGTGCCTCCTGATGTTTCCAGGATAATGGTGGTGATTGACAAGGCAACACACATCCCAGCTTCTTCTGTATCATGCCAACATTTCCTAGCATGTGCAATGTTTTGATTGAGAGCCATTCATATCTTTTCTTCCTTTTCCAGCTTTGTTTTTCTTCTTCCTTCAAAACATTAAGCTTCATTGTTTGTGATGGCAGAGTTGTAGTAGTTAAGTACTAGCTGATGTTTAAAAAAGGACAAATGAAGTGATCAAGAGGCTGGAGCAACTCCCCCCCCGTAAGGAAACACAATTTGCCAACTTAGGAACAAAAATGTCAAGAAAGGAGAATGTACAAAGTTACTAAGGCTGGATCTGGATGAGGGCGAACAAATTGAAACTGAATCCAGACATGTCAGAGGTCCTCCTGGTCAGTCGGAAGACCAAACAGGGTATAGGGTTACATGCAGCATTGCAGTGTTTCCCAACCAGTGTGCCGTGGCACACTAGTGTGCCGTGAGCGATCATCAGGTGTGCCATGGAAAATTGGAACCTCTAATACTCTTTCTTCCCCCTCCTGCCGAACACTTTTTCTTCTCCACTCGGGCTCCCTTCTTCTCAGCCTCACTCTGGTCACTTTGCCTCGCTTTGCTCTGGGGTGAGTCTGTGCAGTAGCGCCCGCATGGGTCAGGTCTTCCTCCCTCCCCCACCTGAACATGCGCACGCTGCCCCCTTGGATCAAAATGGCGGCAGAAATGGCAGTGTAGAAGAAAAAGTAAGTGTTCGGCAGGAGGGGGAAGAAAGGGCGCAGGGAAGAGGGAGGAAGAGGTCTCTGTCGAAAGCTGGCATGGGCAAACTTGGACCTTCCAGGTGTTTTGGACTCCAACTCCCACCATTTCTAGCAGCCTCAGGCCCTTTTCCTCCCCCCCCCTCAGCCACTTAAGCAGGAAAGGGCCTCAGGCTGTTAGGAATGGTGGGAGTTGAAGTCCAAAACACCCAGAGGGCCGAAGTTTTCCCATGCCTGTTTTAGGGATCTTAAAGTGGGGAGCCTCCTTCCAACATTGTGATTCTGGATAGAAAACAAACAACAACATAACATAACATTGTTTGAGTCCACAGTGCTCTCTGGGTGTAGGTGAACTACAACTTCCAAACTCAAGGTCAATTCCCAAGCAAACCCTTTCAGTACTTTCTGTTGGTAATGAGAGTTCAATATGCCAAGTTTGGTTCAATTCCATTGTTGTAAGAGTTCAGGATGCTCTCTGATTGTGTCTTAACTATAAATCCCACTAACTGTAACTCCCAAATGTCAAGGTCTATTTTCCCCAAACTCCATCTGTGTTCACATTTGGGCATTATGAGTATTCATGCCAAGTTTGGTCCTGATCCAACATTGTTTCAGTCCATAGTGCTCTCTGGATATAGGTGAACTACAACTCCAAAACCCAAGGTCAATGCCCACCAAACTATAGTATTTTCTCTTGGTTATGGGAGTTCTGTGTGGGAAGTTTGTGTCTTTCTGCCATTCTTGCCAGGATATCTATGTTGTGTTCATCGAAACAGGTCCAGGTTTCACACTGAGTGTATAGATACATTAAAAAACATATTAGCTATATGTGTTACTGTGTTAGAGTGTCATTTTGTGTCATTTTGGTTGGTGGTGTGCCCCAGGATTTTGTAAATGTAAAAAGTGTGCCGTGGCTCAAAAAAGGTTGGGAAACACTGCTGTATTGGATGGGATTACACTCCCTCTGAAGACACAGGTTTGCAGCTTGGGAGTTCTCCTGGACTTATTGTTGAGCCTGGAACCCAGGCTTTGGTGTTGGCTAGGGGAGCATTCACACAATTAAAACTTGTGCGCCAGTTGTGCCCGTACCTTGAGAGGTCAGACTTGGCCACGGTGGTCTGTGATCTGGTTACATCCCGAATAGATTACTGCAATGTGCTCTACATGGGGTTTCCTTTGAAGGCTGATTGAAACCTCCAAATGGTCCAATGGGTGGCAGCCAGATTTCTCACCAGAACAGCATACAGGGAGCATACAACTCCCCTGTTATGTTAGGTCCACTGGCTGCCAATCTGCTATCAAGCACAATTCAAAGTGCAGGCTCTAGCCTATAAAGTCCTAAACAGTTCCAGCCCATCTTAGCAGTCCAAACAAATCTCCCCCTATGAACCTCCTTGGAGTTTAAGATCATCCAGGGAGGCCCTGCCCTCGGTCCCACCTCCTTTGTAGGCATGACAGGTGTGAATGAGAGACAGGGCCTTCTCAGTGATGGCCCCTCAGCGGTGGAACTCCCTTACCAGTGTTGTTAGATCACTCCTCTCCCTCCTGATTTTCAGAAAAAGAGTGGAAATGTGACTCTGGGATCAAGCCTACAGAGAAGAACCATAGATTAACTATGCAATGACTACCGAAATGACCTGTATTATGATTGTGTATTGTGTGGTTTGATAGTGATAGTAATGCTTTATAATGTTTTAATGTACTTAATTTTGATTTTAAATTTAATTTCAATGTATTTTAACTGTATATTGCTACTAAGGCATTGCATTATTGCCTATCTGTAAGCCACTTTAAGTCCCCTCAGGGGTAGAGAAAGGCAGGATATAAATATAGTAAATAAATTAAATAAAACCTACATTCCCATATAATACAGGTTAAATTGCATTATATGGTCAGTGTAGACCAGGCCTGCAAATCATGTGACTTTTCAGGTGTTTCAGTCTGACATGGGAGGGAAGAGGTGAGCTTCCAAACCGGGTTTAACAGGGCTCCTGCCCCAGGTCCCTCTCTCCTGCGAGAAGGACCTGGGGCAGAAGCCTTGTTAAACCCTGTTTGGAAGGCATGGGTTTGAAAGCCCATGCCTTCCCTTCACTTCTGAACAGCCCCATTCAGAAGCAGAGGGAAGGCCTGGGCTTTCAAACCTGGTTTGGAAGTCCATGCCTTCCCTCCGCTTCTAAACGGCCTCGTTCAGAAACAGAGGCAAGGCATAGGCTTCCAAACCCGGAAGAGAAGGCCAGGGTAGGGAAAACCCTTTCCGAAAATGGCGATTCCTTTCTGAAAATGGTGGCGGTGGCTTTGAATTGGGTAATTCACTTCCGGGTTGCTTGAATTGCTTCAGAAACGCTTCAAAACTAATTTAGAATCAAATTTAATACGAATTTGATCGAGATACGGAAAAACCTAACCAGGCCTACTTACAAGTTGTGCAGGACTGCTCTACTCTTTTAACAGACTGAAAAAGGTCTGGATACTATCTAAAGCAGTGTTTCCCAACCAGTTTTGAGCCGCTGCACATTTTTTACATTTACAAAATCCTGGGGCACACCACCAACCAAAATGACACAAAATGACACTCTAACACAGTAATACATATAGTTAATATGTTTTTTAAAAATGTATTTATATACTCAGTGTAAAACCTGGGTCTGTTTCAATGAACACAACATAGATATCCTGGCAGGAATGGCAGAAAGACACAAACTTCCCACACAGAACTCCATTAACCAAGAGAAAATACTATAAGAGTTTGGTGGGCATTGACCTTGAGTTTTTGAGTTGTAGTTCACCTATATTCAGAGAGCACGGTGGGCTCAAACAATGTTGGATCAGGACCAAACTTGGCATGAATACTCAATATGCCCAAATGTTATTTCTTATATCAAAAAGTGGCAACCCAACCTGGAACTCACCTGGGCCTTTCCCCCAGCAAAACTGGAGACACACTGGGAAATATATGGCCGAGTTAGACTGGAAGGAATGGGAGTTTGGAGGGCTCAAGACTCTCTGCTTTTAACCCTCTTTTGGGGAAGTTGAAACCAAAGATTACAATGGTTTAAGCCTGGCTGGGGGGAAATTGGACCCTCCCTCTAGGTGTTTTGGACTCCAACTCCCACAATTCTTAACAGCCAATAGGGAGTTGGAGTCCAAAACACCTGGAGCGAGGACCCAAGTTTGCCCCATACTTGGTGCATCCTCATTGTTGGTCCTCCAGGGAGATGAGCGCAGGGTTAAAACCATCGAGTTGGGGGCACTAGAGAGGGCAGTAGGAAGAAGGGGAACCGGGCTATCTCTTTCCCTACGGCCTCCTCCCCGGCCAGCAGAAGAGAGGGGGCGGAGGAGAGCGAGAAGGGGGCGGAAGAGCCGGGCACGGCGCCGTTGGCGGCAGTGTAATGGAGGCTCACCCCTCGCCTCCGCCTCCCAGAAGGCTCAGCGCGGCTGCTCTGGCGTCTTTCCGGTCCTGTCTCTGCCCTTCTTCCGAGTGAGCCGTGCGGAGCCTTCTGGGAGTTGTAGTCCCGTGGCTGCGGCATTGTCCTTCGCCGTTTTGCTGGCTCTCCTGGTGTAGTGTCGTGCGAGCGGCATCGTGGCGGTGTCCTGTGTTGGTTAGCATGCGGGAAGCGGCGTGGAGGCAGCGAAGGAGGCTGTGAAGGTAGCGGTGGTGGTGTGCTCGGTGGCAGTGGCACGGGGCTGGTCAGATGTTGCGCATGCGTGTTATTGTGATGGTTTTATGGCGGCCATGTTGTGTGTGAGGTTGTTTGCGCATGCGTGTCAATGTTGTTTTTTGGGGGATGTTTTGGGGGTGTTGTGTTGGTTTTTGGGGTGTTTTAGTGGGTGGGTGATGTACCTCGGGGTGGGGATGAGTGGCCCTGGGTTTTGTTGTGTGTGTGGGAAATGTAGTTTTGGCGTGCATTTGCCCCGTTGCACGACCACTTCACTTTTATATATATATATAGATAATTCATTTAGAATGCAAAAGCCTTTAATTCTACCATTTTCAACCAGTATGTTTAATCAGGTGCTTCCCCTCTTTGTTCCTCTGAGCTATTGAATATACCCTTGCCTTCCAGTGTCTATGATGTTACAATGCTCTGGATATATAGCATTTTGTACCAAGGAAAATGTTGATCTTCTCTCCTTCTGTGTTAAGCGGCTCTGTATCTTTTCCACTTCCCTTTTTGCTTTCAAGGATTTTGATTACAGATACAGTGTTTTGACGGTCAATGAGGCTGACACAGCCTTCCATGCAGAAAATGCATAATGGTGTGGTAACCTTGTTATCTTCAACATCATTCCGCCTCTAATAGAACTTCTCTTAACTATTCCTATCAATCTCCACACATCATTGACATTGAAAGATGAAGTTGACGGTTTTTTTCTCAGATTTGATTGCCCCGTTATAAATAGTTGGCTTAAGCTGCTGAAATACTTCCAGGTTTGTGTCCCATGTGTTCAAAGGACTGGCTTCTATATTTCCTGCTTACATTTCTTTTTAAAGTAAAACATATATTTGTAACATGTTTGTACAGCATTACATCAGAGCTGGGAAGGCTATTAAGAAAAGAGAAGCAAGTGGCTCATTTATTTATCTATTTATTTAAAACTTTTATACCCCGGCGTTCTCACCTCCGAAGAAGGACTCAGACCGGCAAACAGCAAGTATTCAATGCTAACATTTAAAATCTAAAAGCATCATAAATTTACAATAAAATGTACAATAAAATACAATACAATAAATACATTTAAAAAACCATTCGCCAAAGTAAAATCAAGCCCAACTTAACCCATATATTCGGTCCGTATCAAGTGGTTAGCGACTTTTGTCGCTTCGCGATCTCCTCCTTCATTCTACGAAGGCCTCATTGCACAGCAACGTTTTCACCCATTTCCTAAAAGTCACGAGGGAGGGGGCGGATCTAATTTCATTTGGGAGGGAATTTTACAGCTGGGGGGCCACCACAGAAAAGGCCTGTTCCTCGTCCCCGCCAGACGCGCCTGCGAAGAGGGTGGGAACGAGAGCAGGGCCTCTCCAGACGATCTTAGCACTCTTGAAGGTTCATAGGGGAGAATACGTTCAGACAGGTAAACTGGGCCGGAACCGTACAGGGTTTTGTAGGTCAACAGCAGCACTTTGAATTGTGCTCGGATGCTAATTGGCAGCCAGTGGAGCTGGCGCAACAGGGGAGTTGTGCGCTCCCTGTACCCTGCTCCCATTAGTAGTCTGGCTGCTGCGCGCTGGACTAATTGCAGCTTGCAGGCAGTCTTCATAGGCAACCCCACATAGAGAGCGTTGCAGTTGTCTATACGGGATGTAACCAGAGCGTGGACCCCCGTGGCCAAGTCTGACCTCCCAAGATACGGGCGCAGCTGACACACAAGCCTGAGCTGTGCAAAAGCTCCCCTGGCCACCGCCAAGACCTGGGGTTCCAGGCTCAGCAATGAGTCCAGGATCACTCCCAGACTGCGAACCTGTGCCTTCAGGGGGAGTGTAACCCTGTCAAGCATAAGCTGTAACCCTATACCCTGTTGAACAATTTTGGCTGAATTTCTTGAATTCTATGGGTAATGTTAGGGCCGACTACTGAATGTTAGTTGGCTTCTGCAGCGACGTTTGATGTTCAGCTATTCAGTGGGTAGATGCTGCCATGAAATCAACTGTTAGCTACACAGAAAGTAGATGGGTGCCATCATCTCCTTTGCCAAAAGTGGTTTGTTTTGGACCTTCAAAACATGGAAAGCATAAATATATTGGTACAAAATTTGCAAAGATGCATAACTTTTTCCACTGACATTCTTATGAAGACCTGTACTGCTGGCAGACAAAATATTAAAGAGGTGTAAATGTTGAAATTTTCTATTTTAGTTGTTTAACTCTTTCTTATGAGATTACTGCACTATGGCCTAATACAGTATTTCCCAACTTGGTGGTCGGAACCACTGGGAGGGTTGCGAGGGGTGTCAGAAGGGTCATCAAAGGTCATCAGATAACACAGTATTTTCTGTTGGTCATGGGGGTTCTGTGTGGGAAGTTTGGCCCAATTCTATCGCTGGTGGGGTTCACAATGCTTTTTGATTGTAGGTGAACTATAAATCCCAGTAATGACAATTCCCAAATGTCAAGGTCTATTTTCCCCAAACTCCACCAGTGTCACTGTTTTTGTTTTGTTTTGTTTTGAATATTTTTATTGAGGTTTTCAAATAACAATAAAAGTGAGGGAACAATTTTAGGGTATAGGATAGTAGGAAAAGGGGTAATAAGAGTTGGGCTTGGGGTAAGAGAAAGAGGGGTATTAAATAAGGGGGGAGAAGAGGGGGAAAGAACAAAAGGGGGATGGGGGAGGTTTCTTCCGTTTCTCTACATAGTAGGTTGAGCATATAATATGTTGTCATTTATTTCTTAGATTTTATATATTCTCTCTTCTTTCTCTTGGTGGTGGATCTATTTTGAATTTATATCATTATCTTAATTCCATTTTCATTTGCCCATTTCTTCAGTAAAGACCAGTCTGTCATCTTACTACATTTATTCTGTGTCTTAGTGATCAGGAATGTCAACGTGTCCATGTTCATTATATCAAGGTTTTTTCTCTATCCATTCTTCTTTTTGAGGTCTTGATTTTTGTTTCCATGACCTTGCGTAGATGATTCTTGCCGCAGTGGTCATGTATGTAAACAGTTTATCTTTGTTCGTGTTCCATTGAGAATTTGTCATTCCAAGAAGGAAGCAATCTGGATTTAGAGGGATTTTCTTTTTCAGAATCTTTTGGCATAAATCATGTATTTCTTTCCAAAATAGTTTTGCCATTTCGCACCTCCACCACATGTGTAAGAAGGAACCTGCACTCTTCACACATCCAGCACTTATCATTGGTGTTCTTGTAGAACTTTGCTATTTTTTTGGTGTCATATACCACTGGTACATCATCTTTATCCAGTTTTCCTTTAGATCATACGCATATGTGTATTTTAGCCTTTTGTTCCAAATCATCTCCCAATCTTCCAATTGTATGGTTCTTCCTATATCTCTGGCCCATTTAACCATACAATCTTTGACTTGTTCTTTTTCTGTGCTCCATTCCAATAAAAGTTTGTATATTCTTGTAATTACCCTTTTCTTACTTTCCAAGGCCTTTTGCCAGGCCATAATTCCTTCTTCAAATCCCAGCTTGCTGTCTTTTTTTAATAATAATCTTTAATCTGATAGTGCCACCATTCACATTAGGCCATATTGAGTATTCATGCCAAGTTTGATCCAGATCCATCACTTTTCGTGTCCACAGTGATCTCTGGATGTAGGTGAACTCCAACTCCAAAACTCAAGGTCAGTGTCCACCAAACCCTTCCAGTATTTTCTGTTGGTCATGGGAGTTCTGTGTGCCAAGTTTGGTTCAATTCCATTATTGGTGGAGTTCAGAATGCTCTTTGATTGTAGGTGAACTATAAATCCCAGCAACTACAACTCCCAAATGACAACATCAATCCCACCCCACCTCCACCAGTATTCAAATTTGGGTGCATCGGGTTTTTGTGCCAAATTTGGTCCAATGAATAAAAATACATCCTGCATATTAGATATTTACATTATAATCCATAACAGTAGCAAAATTACAGTTATGAAGTAGCAATAAAATTATGGTTGGGGATCACCAGAACATGTAGAACTATATTAAGGGGTCGCGACTTGTGACATTAGGAAGGTTGATAAACACTGGCCTAATAGCATATTTAAGTGCTGCAAACTTGTTTCTACAGGAAGATGGAACACACTGGCATTGCCTTTCTTCCTATTGCATGGTCTCCCTAATCACACTATCATGTGATATACAAGAGATCTTGAACATATATAGATTTGGGAGCCTGGGACCAAATCACAGCAGAAGCCAAGTGTTTACTATAGAAAGTGTAATCCCACTTCACAGTAACCATTTGGTTCCCGAGAACATTGTCTCCTCGCCTCTCAATAACTACTTGGAAAATCACTTGGCATTTAGCATAGAAATGCCAGCCTCCGCTTTTAAACTTTATAGTGAAACATGTGCTTAACCACTTTGCAGACTCAGACTTAAAAGGCAAGCTGCCATAAACATATCTAATAACTAAGTGTCAATGAAACATACACACTGCAGAACAAAGTGAAGGTCTCATAAATACTCCTTTAGCATTCCTTACCTTTGGAACAGCTTTCCTTTTATCTTCCTAGGGTATTCATTTCATTGCATTTGATGTTTTCCTGCCCAGATTTCAGATTCGTAAAAGAACTGCAAATGCTTTTTAACATGGACCGTGTGTGCACACACACACATTTTCAAATCATGACCAACTTATGATGACTACATAAATTTCATAGGGATTTATTTGATTAGGAATAGTCTGAGCTGATTGGCCATTGCCTTCATCTGAAAACAGTCTACTAGGGGTGGATATCTCCAATTTAAATACTTTGAAACCCATTAATATTTCGCATTTGAAATTATTTTGACCCTATATCGACCCTCGGCGTCCAACCAAACCCGGGATCGCCATTTTTGTAAAGGACACATTATTAGGTTGTTTTTCTCCTCCTCAGTTCTCAACTAGAAAGAGGAGACTGGAGGGCAGCAGCACCCTCCTTTCTCCTCTCGCCAGCTGAGGCGGGCGCTTTGGAAGTAGCCCGGGCCGAGCTTTCCTCCTGTTCCCCAGGCTCTCCCTCACAAGCGGAGGGAGAGCCTGGAGAACAGGAGGAAATTCCTCCAAATCTCTGAGTTCGTTCTCAGCAGGGAAGGAGGAGGTGAGGGGATGCCCTCCACACTTCCTTTCCTGTTAAGAACTAAAGCGCGTCAAGACTTGACACGTGTTAGGTCTTAGCAGGGAAGGAGGTGCAGAGAACATCCCCTTCCCTGCAAACTAACGCTTCAGACAAACTAAGGACATCCCCTTCCCTGCAAACAAAGAAATTAAGGACATACCCTTCCCTGCAAACTAATGCTTGACGCACATTAGTTCTCAGCACAGCAAGGAAGGAGGTGTGGATGCCCTCCTTCCCTGCTGACAACTAACAGGAAATAATAACAAATTTTCGTTAATAATTACGTTTCAATAACGAAATTTTACGGAAATTTTTCAGAACAATTTCTATATCGAACCACCGATGACAATTCCCCCCCCCACGTGAGTTTAGAAGCAAATTTTTGATGGATCAACCACCCCTACAGTCTACCTCACCTGGTATTAATTGGCAGTCTCCCATCCAAGTAATAACCATGGCTGACTGTGGTTTGTTTCCTAGATCAGATGGGATCTGGTGCCTTTAGCATATTTAGACTCTTTCAATTAATACGCATATGGTGAGTGAACTGATTGATACATTTCACTGAGTAAATAGGTGTATTTTATTTGGCTAGCAATAGGGTTAAGTCCAGTTATTTTATTTATCATGTCAGAAGCAAATCGAGAATACAGTTATAATGTACGTAGAATCACAAAAACTTTACAGACGGAAAGTGAAAACTTGGCTTTGGGATCAAGCTTTTGTAGAATAGTGCAGTGCAATACCTGATATTATTTATTTATTTATTTAAAACCTTTGTACCCCAACCTTCTCACCTCTATCGAGGGACTCAGACCGGCATAACAGCAAAAATTCAATGCTATACAGTTTAAAAACAACTACAACAACATACTAAAATAGCATAAAAACATCCCACTAAAACAATTCCACATTAAGAAGGATTCATAACAGAACTGGAAAATCTCAGTACAAAGGGAAGGCCTGGTTCAACAAAAATGATCCAAAGAGATGGAGCAGACTTAGCATCACTTATAGAGTTCCAACCAGGTTGCAACGCCTTGGTCTTTTCAGCCTTGAAAGACGGCGCGATAAGAGGTGACTTGATCGAAGTGTATAAAATCATGCCTGGGATAGTTCAAAGGTGAATAAAGAAAAATATTTTCTCTGTCACCCAACACTAGGACTAGTGGGCACTCCCTAAAGCTCCAAGGTAGGAAAGTTAGGACTAATAAAGGGAAATATTTCTTCACCCAGAGGGTCATTGGGTTATGGAACTCACTTCCAGAGGAGGTTGTGACAGCGGTCAGCCTGGACAGCTTCAAGGCAGGATTAGACAGATTCATGGATACCAAGGGAATCAGTAGCTACTGAAATGGACATCCAAGTGCCACCTCTGTGTTGATGGAGGCAGGCAGGATTTTCCCGGGTACTGGTTGTGGGGGGTCGGGAGCAGGTGAGGGTTTTGCCCTCCTTTCTGCTAGAGATCCCCGTGTACAACTAGTGGGCCACTGTGTGACACAGAATGCTGGACTAGATGGGCCGAGGCCCGATTCAGCATGGCTCTTCTTATGTTCTTATGTTCTTACATCACCACTAAAACAATTCCACTCGATCTGAAAACGTGGTCATTCATTCAGACTATAGCCAATCTCAGCCTATTCTGGGAAGGCCTGGTTCCACATCTCAGTCTTCACCAGCCTCCTAAAGGACAACAGGGGGGGAGCAGACTTAGCATCACTTGAGAGAGAGTTCCACAGCCTAGGGGCGACCACAGAGAAGGCCCTGTCTCTCGTCTCCGCCAGTCACGCTTGCAAAGCTGACGGGATCGAGAGCAGGGCCTCTCCGGAGGATCTTAATGTCCTTGATGGTTCATAGGGGAGAATTCGTTCAGACAAATAAACTGGGCCAGAACAGTATAGGGTTTTGTAGGTTAAAACCAGCACTTTGAATTGTGCTCGGAAACTATTTGGCAGCCAATGGAGCTGGCGCAACAAGGGAGTTGTATGCTCCCTGTACCCTGCTCCTGTTAGTAACCTGACTGCTAAGCGTTGGACTAATTGCAGTTTCCGAGCAGTCTTCAGAGGCAACCCCACATAGAGAGCGTTGCAGTAGTCTATTGGAGATGTAACCAGAGCATGGACTACCATGGCCAAGTCAGACTTATGTGCAATGACCATGGAACAGCCTTGAACTATGATTATGGATGGTGTGGTTTTAATATTGAATGTAATGTTTTCAAATGTTTGAAATGTATTAATTTAAATTTAATTTAATTTTTAGTGTTTATTGGAATTGCATGTGTTCTAAGGCATTGAATGATTGCCTATATATAAGCTGCCTTCAGTCCCCTTCATGGTAAAGAAAGGTGGGGTATAAATAGGGTAAATAAATAATAAACAAACAAACTTGGCATTATACTAAGTTTCCTTTGCCCAGAAGCTGGCCACTTGGAGTGCCTCTGGTGTCTCTATAAGAAGATCCTTCATTGTGCATGTGGCGGACTCAGATTGCATTGTGGTAGGTGGTCTCGCGGAAGTGACTTGCAGTATTAAGTCCAGTGTCTAATAATTTGAAACTATAGATGCATATATTTTGCAAAACTCAACAGACATCACACACACAGACCTTGGCACTATTGTTTGGTCCAACTAAAGGAGACCCATTGGAAAAGAATAACTGAATAACAGCATCAACACTATTTTTTTTTTGTATTTTTAGGAAGAGCTAAGACTTGTAAGGAATGCTAAAGGCAACAATGGTTTCTTGGTGTGTGGATGTACTTCCAAACATTACTTCAGAGTATTAAATCAGCCACATTGTTTGTTTCAAAACTTAATAAGTGTTGTGTGTAGGTCAAATAGAAACAATCTTGTGTGCTTTAAAGAAATGATTTGGCAACAACACTTTAATTGTATCCAAGTATCCCACCATTATAAAATCACAAATACTGAAAAACATGGATCCCAAGGGAAAGCTCATTCCCAGATTATGTTTCACGTTGTTCTAATATCCACCTTGTGCTTTACATCCGCATCTTGTGTATTAATATCCATGGAAACACGGTGTAACCAACTTTTATCAGTATGAAATATTCACAAGGCATTTTCTCATGCGCCTGCATCTCTCTCTCTCTCTCTCTCTCTCTCTCTCTCTCTCTCTCTCTCTCTCTCTCTCGCACATATACACACAAACACAAATTGTCATGTATAGCTTGATAAGCATGGATGATGTGAAGATGCTGGCGGAAGGCTCAGCTATTGAATTGGAGCCCAGCAGTGCTCAGCAGTTCCTTCAGCCAAACTTTGAAGAAACACAATGAAAGGAGCTACTACTTCTCAACCTGCAGAATAAGTGCTAGTGAGTTTTTTGAGCAAGCTCGGGAAGGATATATAATATAGTTCAGTTTTCATGGTCCTATGAAGAAAGAGGTCTCCGCTGTGCAGGTCCTGGAGACTAACTGATAAGAGAGCTAGCAACAGGTAACACCTGTGCATTTAGGGTTTAAGGAACTGGCATCTTGTATTTTCCTGGGAACATTTTCTCAACCTAGTTGCCAAATTGGACCCTCTTCCTGGGGATCCCATTCAAAGTGTGCCAACACTCTCAGAACCCATTGTATAGTCAGTCAAAATCCATTGTCCTGTTCTGACCAGGCAGGAACAAGACCATCAAACCCCATTACCTCCAACATAGCACTCTCCTTTTTCCCACACCCATTTCCTAAGCAGACCAAGAATAGCTGCTAGATTTCAAATTCAGCAAATGACAGTTTATTAAATTTCCTGCCATGACTGGAGCCAATTGGCTGGGATGGCAGGCAGCATTCCTGGACCTATCAGGTAGTGGATCCTAGCTGGCACCAATCTAGACCAATCAGCAGCTGGCATTGCAAAGTATCATTGTTATGAATAGCTGTCAAGGTACTATAAAAATCTGTTTGCAATTGATGTCAGTCTTTGGGGTGAAGACTCTGCTGACCTCCTCTTTTGGTTAAGGAGGATAAAGCCTCTGCTCTTTGCCTTCACCCTGTCTTTGTCACATTTGTTTCCTTGGGAACTTGACATGCCAGGCTCTGAACCCATGCTTCTTGCAGTAGCTGAAATCACTTGACATCCTCTTGGTCATTGGTACATGCATTATCTTGCATCATGTATGACAGATGAGGGGAAAGGTGCTGGAAGTCAATCCTAAGCATATTTAAACATATGTCCAATGCACCTTGGGGCGTCCCTATTCAGTTAGGTGAAATGGGGAGGGGTGGGGGAAGAAGGTTAGGCTATATAGGACACACTAGTATATTGTTTTTTTGACCAGAGTAATGTAATTATAGTTGGTCCTTCTCATTTGTGGATTTGGGATTTGTGGATTTGATCATTCGTCGGTTTGCTGTCCATCCTTCCAAGGCCCTGGCATGAACATCTGTGACAGGCAAGGAGGCTGGCCCCCTATCTCTCCCGGAACGATCTGGCCACGGTGATCCAAGCCACAGTCATCTCAAGGCTGGATTACTGCAACGCGCTCTACGTTGGCCTTCCTCTGTCGGTGACCCGGAAGCTCAGGCTAGTGCAGAACACTGCCGCCCGGCTCCTGTCTGGCACGCCAGCTGGCGCCACATAACACCTGTTTTGCAGGATCTGCACTGGCTGCCAATTGAGCACCGGATCACCTTCAAAGTGTTGGTCCTCACCTTTAAGGCCTTACACGGCCTGGGGCCAGCGTATTTGAGGGACCGTCTCACCCCATATTGCCCTCCGAGATCACTTCGGTCTGAGGACTCCAATCTTCTGGAGATACCTTCAGCTAAACTCGCAAGGCTGACTGCTACCCGCCGGAGGGCGTTCTCTGTCATAGCACCTACGCTGTGGAACGCCCTCCCGGCCGGAACTCGGGCTATGAAGGACTTGCTCCAGTTTAGACGGGCCTGTAAAACATACCTGTTTAAGCAGGCCTTTGGTGAGTAAGTCCTGCCCATGCCCCGCCATCTATTCGTTCTTCTGAGGATGATGTGCTGTTCATTGTGTTAACTGTGTTATTAATTACTATACTGCTGTTGTTTTTAATTGTTTTTAACTGCTTATTGCCTTATTTTACTGTGCCCTTCGGCTCCTGTAAGCCGCCGCGAGCCCCAGGGAGTCGGCGGCATAGAAGCCCGAATAATAAATAAAAATAAAATAAATAAATAAACATTCATGTTGCTGCTTTTGACTCTGGGAGGGAGAACATCAGTCTACCAAAGTTGGTCACCAAAGCAGCTCACAGCTCCCTACTTATCTCTAATGAAGCTGCAAGACAGGCAGGGCAGCGGCAAGACATTTTTCAACCAATTCTAGCAGCCTGCATAATACCTGACTGCTAGAGTTGATCTATAAATGGGCTTAGTGCTGCCCTGTTCCTCCTGTGAGTTTGAAAGATGTGGTGGATATCTCTGGGCAGGCAGGGCTTCCCTGAGGTTCTTGCAGAAAAGGGGCTCCAGATCTGTGATCCTTTTGCTACCCAACTCAAGAAGCCCAGGTACTGGCTGTCTGTGAGAGCTAGTTGGCAAATGGGATCACAGCTGCTCTCCCCTGTTACTTTGTGAGAAGTGGAGGAACAGTGTGCTTTCCATGCCACAGCTCTGCATGGAACATCGTCGTCATCATCATCAGAGATCACTTGTGTTTGAGTGAGATAAACTTCTAAGCGTAGGGTCTGAACAGTGGGTCTGCAGGTGACTGCAGAGACCTATTCTTGACCCCCATGTTCTTCCAAAATGAAGATGGAAGTTTCCAGATGAAAGGCGGTTCTGGTCAGAGTTGGCTTGATGGCTTGATATAAATCCACACCGAACATATTCATGGTCATTCCACTTTTGTGGGGTTCCTGCACCTCATGAATGTGGAGGGCTGACTGTAATCCATTTTCTATTAATTTTTGGTTCTGCTAGGAACATGGTCTGGTGGTATTTCTTTTGGGACATACGCTGATGTTGTAAGTAATCATTGATAAAGCTTTTGTCAAAACATTTCAGTTCTGATGCCTTTAGGCAGGACACTTAATTAAGCATATTTAATTAAATTTAATAAAACTCAAGGTCCATAATACCAAAAAAAATCATGAAAAATGGCATGCAAGCTTTTAAAGCTTCACTGGCTTCTTCACCGGGCAAAAATGTTAGAGGGATTTTGAGAGCATATACAGCATTGTATATGGAACTTCTGCTTAATGTTCTATCACATAATCTTGTGGTGTCTCAACAATCACATTGTTTAAGCAAACAGTTATTCCACAATTGCATATTTTCAATGCTAAATGGAGGGTGCTGCCCTCCATTTGATCCCTTCCCATGGTACAGCAACTGAGCAATTATGGAAAAACATTTGAAAAAACAAAATGAGGGAATGGCGGAAAAGTCATGTTGTTGCTACACGATGATATTTTCTTTGTCCAGACACCAGAAGTGGAATGGCACTATTAGCTGGTTGTAATTATGATTTACCACTTTCATGTGATAAAGTCCCATTAAGTCAATAGAAGATGTACAGACTGTGACCGCCTTTTTAACATCATCAGGGTTATTTTTAAAAAATAAGAAAATTAGAACCTGCTTTTCAAAGGAGCCAATCCATACATAACTGTTTCCAAGAAAGCAGGCAAGTCCAACTGGGACATTGTGTGACACTTAGTTTGGTGCACTACTGCTATACCTACAGAAAGGCTAACAGCACTTCTGGTTATGGCCCTTAGTGGGTAAATAAGTAGCTATTGACTCATATCAGAAGCCAATGGCATAATGGCTTTCATGAATACACACATATGCATGTTATCAAGAAACTGGACCCACCAAATTATGAATTATATAAAAGTCAGATCAAGTTACATTACCACCTTGTTACGTCAGCTCCGCTGGCTGCCGATTTGCTACTGAGCACAATTCAAAGTGCTGGTCTTGGCCTATAAAGCCCTAAATAGTTCTGGCCCAGCTTACTTGTCCGAACGTATCTCCCTCTATGACCCACCTTGGAGATTAAGATCATTGGAAGAGGCCCTGCTCTCGATCCCACCATCCTTGCAATTTCAGTTGGTGGGGACGAGAGACAGGGCATTTTCAGTGGTGACAACCCTAGCTGAGGAACACCCTCCCTAATGAAGCCAGATCAGCCTCCTCCCTCCTATCATTTAGGAAAGAACTTGGTTGTGGGACCAAGTATCCCAGCAGCAGACGCAGCATTAACAATGAGAATGATTTATAGAACTGGCAATGGACTGACCCGGATTATGACTTGAACTTGCATAATTTTAATTGGATGTTTTTATCAGTAATATTTTAACAATTGTTTTAAATGTAAATTGTTATTATATTATCTTGTTTGAGCATCTAATGGTTGCCAATTGTGAGGCTGCCCTCAGCACCTCCCCCTCCCCAGGTGGGGTGAGTAGGACAGGATACAGATGCACAAAATAAATAAATAAATACAACGGTTCCCCAAGATCCAGTGGGATGCTCCTTTTGTCTTCCTCTAATCTTTCACCATAAAATCACCTTTGGAATGTTTCCTAGCCATACCTAGAATTCATGCCCCATATGCATAATCCCTTCGCAATAGACCTGGAGACATGGAAGGAAGCTGTTCAGTGCATATACATCAGAGCACCTCCCACCATCCAGGACTATTGACAAATTTCTGTTCCATTGAAGGATCTCTCCCTACTATTGTTAAGAAGTGTCCCATTGATGAATTCCCTACTTCATGAATTTCCTCCTTTATTGATAAAATCAGAGCCATCTCTGCTTAGGACACAGTGCCCAGGCTCCAGGCTAGGTTTCCCCCATTGACCTGACTATTATTTTATTTTATTTCCAACATTTCTACCTCGCTCTTCTCTACCCCCGAGGGGGGACTCAGAGCGGCCTAACAAAAGGCACAATTCGATGCCAACATAATAAATACAATATAAAACCAAAAACATACAGCATTAAAACACATTAAAATACAATTAATATTAATACATCATACACATTCTCTTAAGTTAAAAACAGTATTTTGTCCATAACAGGAGCATCAATTTGCGGTTACAAATCCAGTCCAAAGTGCTGTATTGTGCTAATGTGCAAATGCCTGGTCCCACAGCCAAGATTTCGCTTTTTTCCTGAATGCCAGGAGGGATGGTGTTGATCTATGTCACTTGGAAGCGCGTTCCACAGACGGGGAGCCACCACTGAGAAGGCCCTCTCTCTCATCCCCACCAACTGCATTTGAGAAGTTGGCGGGAGCGAGACCAGGGCCTCCCCGGATGATCTTAAATTACGAGGTGGGACATAGCGGCTGATGCGTTCGGACAAGTAAGCTGGGCCATAACCATATAGAGCTTTAAAGGTCAAAACCAGCACTTTGAATTGAGCTCGGAAGTGGACAGGCAGCCAGTGAAGCTGACACAACAGGGGGGTGGTATGCTCCCTGTATGTAGCTCCAGTTAGTAATCTGGCTGCCACCCGTTGGACTAATTGTAATTTCCGAACTGTCTTCAAAGGCAGCCCCACGTAGAGTGTGTTGCAGTAATCAATTCGGGATGTGACTATTACCCATAATTGTTTTATGTGTACACTGGACTCACTCTGTTTTGTTTACCCAGACTGCACCATTGTCCATCATTGACTGTTTTACATATTGCCACATTGCATTCCTTTCTATCTCATCCCTCTTAGGGGTGGGTCATTAAACAGACTGACACTTTCATTCAACGAATGACAGTTTATTGAATTTTGCACTATGAACAGAAGCCCAAGTCCTAGCTGAGCCACTTCTCAGTCAATCAGGAGTTGGTACTTTTTTTCTGAATAGCTGTCAATGTGAATAAAAATGCTCTCTACTTTGTATTGTTTATGCCAGTACTTTGAGAGCTTGCTCTGCTGACATCCTCTTTAGCCATTGAGAACAAAGATATCTGATTTTGTCTTCTACCCCATCCATGTTTCTTTCAATCTTGTAACTCAGGGGTGGGCACCCTACGGAACGCGGGCCAGATGTGGCCCGGCAGCCAATTCTGTCCGTCAGGGGCGGGGCCAAGAGGAAAGGGTGCCGCGGCCGCCATCCCATTGCGGGCTCTGTGGGGCCTGTGTCGGCAGACAGGCCAGAGGAGTGGTGGCTTTGGAGTGCCTGCCATCCCTGGAGGCGATCTAAATCACTGAGTGCTGGGTGCAAGAACAACAAGTAGTACAAGACTAAGATATAAAAATATCTATTTCATAACAGCATAAACAGCATTGGATTATACAGATGTTACACACATTAATCAGGACTAGTCATACATAGAGAAACATCACAGGAGATGCTCTATACGCAATAGAACAATGGCAATAAATCATAGTAGAATCAAACTCCTCAAATAATATAGTGACCGTCCATAGAATCAAATGATGTCCCCAAATACAGTAAAGTCCAAATGGCGGATGACACAGGGATATAGGAGGTAGAATAAGCTCCAAAATATAAGTTCAAAAAGAGGCCGACGGGTTGGCGATGCCAAAGTTTTTTTCGGCCACTCCCCGTTTCGCCCCGGGCGGGGCTTGCTCAAGGCCATAAATGATATTTCCGTGGTCCAAGTGTCAGTCAGCGAAGCATTCAGGCTTAACCTTACCTAGGCATGATTTATTGCCATTGTTCTATGCGTATAGAGCATCTCCTGTGATGTTTCTCTATGTATGACTAGTCCTGATTAATGTGTGTAACATCTGTATAACCCAATGCTGTTTATGCTGTTATGAAATAGATATTTTTATATCTTAGTCTTGTACTACTTGTTATCCCTGGAGGCGATCCAGGCCTGCAGCGGGAGTACTCGGCGACCTGCAGGGGCTGATCACCCTGGCGACCCGGAAGACTTGATCGTCTTCCGGGTCACCAGGTCGAATAAGCCGCCTCAGATCACCGACTGCTCCCCCTGCAGGCCCGGATCGCCTTCAGGGATGGCAGACACTCCATAGCAGGGCGATCAGCTGGGGGCTGGGGGCAAGGCAGGCGGAGGCCTGCAGCCTCCGATCGCCTGCTGCTCTGCTCTGCTCTGCTGCGGCGGCGCCTGGGTCTGCTTTGCCATCCTCTGGGCTGGATCCATTGGGCCATTCCATCTTGGATCCTTCCTCTCTTGGGGATGTCAGCCTTCATCTTGGTTCGCACCTTGTCTTCTTGAATTTCATTTTATTTTATTTTAGTGGTTTTTATTATTTTATAATAATTTTATTATAATAATATAATATAATAAATAATATAATAATGTTATATTAGATTATAATTTCAATATATTATAATGTCTATATATATACTGTAATATAATAATTATGATATTAATACTAATAATATATGAATATTTCTTGCTATATTAATATGTTAATATTAATGATGTGTAATATATAGTAAATATAGTAAATAAATAAATAAATAATGTAGATTTGAACACAGTTCCGTATTTAGGTGCGGCCCTCCATAATATTTTTTGGCTCTCGTGTGGCCTCTTGGGGAAAAAAATTGCCCACCCCTCTTCTAACTGCTTGATACACAGGGCTTCCGGACCCACAGTGTTGCGAAGCTGAAATCACAAGATGCAGACATTCCAAATATGAAATGTGAAATATGAAATGTTTAGGGTACATTCTGGATGTGACTGGCTGTTTAAAGGTGTGAGCTTTAAATGTTGGATTAGTGTCACCTTCTGATATTGCTCAATATCAAAGGGCCAGCAGCAATATATTTCATTTATAAACCTATTCTGCATACATTTGGTTCATTTGCAACCTGAAATTAGATGCTAACCAAAAGACAGCACGGAATGAGTCTGAATGATCCTTCCAGGGAATGCAGAAAAAATGTTTTTCAAAGAAGGAGAATGAGAGGGAGAGGAAGCACGGAAAAAGAAAGCCCATATAAAATGGAGCAAGTAAATCATGAGTTATTAAACATCCCTTTGTTGTGTGTTCAAATAAGCAAAGCCATTAATTATACAGTCCAGTGATGACAGACCAACAGAGCAATCCCCTCAAAGGATGAATATAGTACTTAAATATCCTTTAAGTTAACCTATTGCATTCATGATTCATAGGTCAATTTTCAGCAAAAAAAGAAGAAGAGTTATAGCAGCAGATAGAAAGATGGAAGGAGAAGGAAGAAATTGAATGTATCTAGGGCTGGATCTACACTGCCCTATATCCTAGAATCTACTCTCAGATTATCTGCTTTGAATTGGATTATATGAGTCTACACTGCCAAATAATCCAGATCAAAGCAGATAATCTGAATATTATATGGCAGTGTAGATGGGGCCTAGGGTCCCTTCATAGAATCATACAATTACAGAATCATAGAGTTGGAAAAGACCTTGTGGGCCATTCAGTCCCACCCCATTCTGCCAAGAAGCAGGGAAATCACATTCAAAGCACTCCTGACAGATGGCCACCCAGCCTCTGTGTAAAAGCAGCCAAAGAAGGAGCCTCCACCACACTCTGGGGCAGTTCTACTGCTGAACAGTTCTCACAGTTAGGAAGTTATTCCTAATGTATTCAGGTGGAATTTCCTTTCCTGTAGCTTGGACCCTAGTCTCCAGGGCTTGCTCCCTCCTCCCTATGACTCCTCCTCACATCTTGATCCATGGCCCTCATAATGTCTCCTCCCGGCCTTCTCTTCTGCAGGCTAAACATGCCCAGCTCTTTAAGTCGCTCCTCATAGGGCTCATTCTCCAGACCCTTGATCATTTTAGTCTCCCTCTTCTGCTCACAGTCCAGCTTAGAGTCAACATCTCCCTTCAAGTGTGCTGTCCAGAATTGGACACAGTGGGATTCCAGGTAAAGTGGTCTGATCAAGGCAGAATAGAAGAGTAGCATGACTTCCCTGGATATAGACACTATTTGTTGTTGATTATTCATTCAGTCGCTTCCGACTCCTCATGACCTCACGGACCAGCCCACGCTAGAGCTCCCTGTCGACCATCACCACCCCCAGCTCCTTCAAGGTCAAGCCAGCCCTTCAAGGATACCATCCATCTTGCCCTTGGTCGGCCCCTCTTCCTTTTTCTTTCTATTTTTCCCAGCATAATTGTCTTTTCTAAGCTTTCCTGTCTTCTCATTATGTGCCCAAAGTACTTCATCTTTGCCTCTACTATCCTTCTCTCCAATGAGCAGTAGAGCTTTATTTCCTGAAGTATGTACTGGTTGGATCTTCTTGTGATCCAAGGCACTCTCAGAACTTTCCTCCAACACCACAGTTCAAAAGTATCTATCTTCCTTCACTCAGCCTTCCTTATGGTCCAGCTCTCATATCCGTAGTTTACTAAGGGAAATACCATTGCTTTAACTATGCGGATCTTCGTTGCCAGCGTGATGTCTCTACTCTTCACTATTTTATCAAGATTGGTTATTGCTCTCGTCATAAGAAGTAAGCGCCTTCTGATTTCCTGGCTGCAGTCTGCATCTAGACACTATACTACTCTAATTCTGCAGGCCAAAATCCCATTGGCTTTTTTATCTGCCACATGACGAGGACACCAAGATCTATTTCTTATGTACTGCTATCGAGCTCACATTTTCTCCTTTGAACTGGAATATATGGGAGTGTGAACTCAGATAACCCAGTTCAAATTAGATATTGTGGGATTTTCTGCCTTGATATTCTGAGTTATATGGTTGTGTGGAAGGGCCCTAGGAGACCTGGGAACTAAACCGTGTCCTTCCCTGTAAATCCAGGCCAAAGCAAACTGCTGCAGCCTCTCCTAATCTCTCCTTTTGCATTCCAATGTTGCTTGGTTTGTAAATCCTAGTTTTCATTAGTAAAACATTGCAGGGTATATTTACATATTATAAGTGGCTATCTAGGAAAAAAATGTGCTTAAGCATATGCAGTGCTTTTAAGCCCAATTGCTATGAAATTGTTAAAAAATAAAAATAAACAAGAAAAAGTTTGTTTAGGGAGAATAAAGTTTCATCATTAGTTATAAACCCTCCAATATGTGACATGGGTTGCAAAGAAAAATCTGTGGGTGGAGAGGGGAGAGAAGCGAGAGAAAGCGGAAATGAGGAAAAATAAACCTTTTTATAGAATGGAGAAAAACAATGTGGCAAAAGACTTGTCCAATAAAAAATATCTGTAAAACATTGCGTTTTTCCCTTTTGTTCTGATTTTACTTGACAAGTCTTTGGATTTGTAGATCAGTTGACCCTTGCATTGACTAAAATAGCATGAGCAACGGCCACTTTACTTCTTACAAAAGAGCTAAGGAAAAAAAATATGCTTGGGATGAGTCACCGATCTGTATTATGTACTGTGAATGATTCTTCCCCAAGCTAGTCCAGGGGTAAAAAGCAGGCATATGGCTTCACTCCAACTCAACATGCAGTCATGCTAAAACCATACCCTGCCTTTCTCATGAGTTCAAGGCGAAAAAAAGACAATTCAGTGGACGTCACTGAAAATATACAAGATATCTTCAAGCGTATATATATATATATATATATATATATGCTGAATTAAATAATACACTATACTGTTTTTTCGTAGTTTGATATTCATGTGTATCCCCCTTTGATCTCTTGTTTGAGATGTAAGGCGGCTCACAACATTAAAAATGTCATTAAAAATCCACAACATACAAATATTGAAATAGAATTAAACATACCAGTCTATTAAATTTACATAGTATTAAGCAGCTCAGTCAGTGGTTTTCAACCTTCCTCATGCTACAACCCATTAATACAGTTTTTCATGTTGACGGGACCCCCAGTCATAACGTTATTTTTGGTGCTACTTCATAACTGTAATTTTGCTACTGTTATGAATCGTAACATAAATATCCAGTATGTAGGATGTATTTTCATTCACTGGAACAAATTTGGCACAAGTCCCAATTTGCCCTAATTTGAATACTGGTGGGGTTGGGGGAGGGTTGATTTTGTCATTTGGGAGTTGCAGTTGCTGAGATTTATAGTTCATCTACAATCAAATAGCGTTCTGAACTCCACCAACAATGGAATTGAACCAAACCATGTCCAAGAGAAAATAGTGGCAGGGTCTGGTGGACATTGACCGTGAGTTTTGGAGTCGTTCACCTACATCCAGAGAGCAATGTGGACTCAAACAATGATGGATCTGGACCAAACTTGGCACAAATACTCAACATGCCCAAATGCGAAGACTGGGGGAATTTGGGGAAAATAGACCTTGACATTTGGGAATTTTATTTGCTGGGATTTATATTTCACCTATAATCAAAGAGCATTCTAAAACCCATCAATGATAGAATTGGGCCAAACTTCCCATGCAGAACCCCAATGACCAACAGAAAATACTGTGTTTTCTGATGGTCTTTGGTGACTTTCTGACACCCTCTTGCCCGCCCCCGCCCCATAATTAATCTACATTACCACATAGTCCAATTCAAAGCAGATAATCCAGATTTTATATGGCAATGTACATGGGGTCTCAGTCTTTCATCTGCACAATTTGGATTTAATTTTAAGATTTTTCTATTTGCTTTCCATTGAATTGTTATTTTTAATAATTAAAAAGGAAGTCCTACAAGCCAAAAATATAAAATAGCAGCTGGCTGTACTTCAACAGATGAAGGCCTCAGGGAAGCTAATTTTGTTTATTTACTTCTTTCTTTAAAAAAACAAATAATTGTTCAGTATAAAAAAGATAGGGGTAGAAAAATATATAAAAGAAAACCCATCGTCTACTGAAATAAATGCAGATCAAGAAGGGTGCTTTCAGTTGATTACAATACATCAAGACAACAAATAAATATTGCTGGCCAATATATACGCCCTAACAATGGACAGTCTGACTTCTTTGCCAAAATACACAAAGAAATAGAAAACATAAACTGCAATGAACTGATCATACTAGGACATTTCAACACAGTAGCAGGAGAAAATATCTTCAGGAAATCATGGGGGGTGGGCAAAGGGAGAGTACTCGCACAAAGTTTTTGGAAGTTGGCAAATGATCTTATAGACATGTGGTGCTTTCATCATGGATCTGAAAAAGACTTTACATTGCTATCAGACAGACACAATTTACTGTCGATCATAGATATGATTAGGGCAACAAAAAGCCTTACTACACAACTATTAATCTCTGAGATCCATCCAAGGATGGTGTCACACCATGCTCCTATTACAATGAAACTAAAATTACAAGACAGACAATGGACATTGAGGCTTAATGACAATTACTCAAAAAAAAAAAAAGGAAATCGTAAAGAAATGTAAAAAAACTTTTTAGAATTTCTACAACTAAACACAACTCTGGGAATGTCACCATATACAACTTGGGTGACATTCCCAGAGTTATAGGAGGAATAAATCAATACAACTCAATACAACTCTCAAAAAGAAAGAAAGAAAAGAAAGAGAAACAGCTCAAACTGCACAAAATTCAATTGAAAATAAGGAAACTGAACATAATAAACAACTAAAAGAGAAAAAAACCAGTTGAAGAACTAGAATTATTAAGAATTCAAGCATCAATGGTTTTGGTAGAACAAATGGACAAAATACTGATATTTAGAAAGCAAACATTTTTCCAACATGGAAATGAACCAGGCAGATGGCTTGTGAGTAATTTTTTTTTAAAAAAAATCATCAAAATAAATATATAATTCAATTGAGATATGAAGACAACAAAATTTAAAAAGTCCAAAAAATAAAACAGTATCTTAAAGATTTTTTATCAAGATGTATACAAAAACGAAGAGAGACCAACAGAAGCTAGGGTAGAATAATTTTTTAATAATCAAAAGTTACCAAACCTTTCTGAAGTGGACCAAGAACAATTGAACAGACCAATTACAATTCAGGAAATTTATGTGGCTATTCAGAATTTAAAAAAATAGATAAATCTCCAGGCCCAGATAGTTGTTCAGTGACATAGAACAAGATGAGGAAAAATGAAGTAATGCTGATATTACCAAAAAAAATCATGAATTCTATACTGGAAAGAAATCAAATACCAGAGGCCAGCATTATTTTAAAGAAGCTAAAGACAAAGAATTGGTACAAAATAACAGATTTATCTCATTCTTAAATATAGATTATAAAATATTTACACCAATATTAGCAAACAGATTAAAAACAACACTGAGCAATTTGATTAAATCTGATTAAGCAGGCTTCCTACCTGGAAGGTAAATGAAACACAAGGATAATCCTAAACATAATTGAACATATTCAAAATGCAAAACTTAAAAAGGGTGCACTTTTACTATTGGATGCTGAAAAGGCCTCCAGTAAGCTAAATTGGAATTTCATTGTTGAACTATTAATGAATTTAAGATATTGTTAAAATTTATCAACAGAGTACAAGCAATTTACACACAACAAAAAGCTAAAATCAAAATCCATGAAGACATGACTGAAACCTTTGCGATATAAAGAGGCATGAGAACCCTAATACTTCTACTTGCAATAGAAATCTTAGCAAGGAAATTATGCCAAGATGAAGATGTAACAGAAATAAAAGTGAAAAGCCAAAAATACAACATAAAGTTATTTGTGGATGACATTACCCTAATGTCAGAAGATCTTCTGACGGAATTTCCTAAAATGATACACCAGGTTAAGCAATTTGGACTAGTTGCTGGACTCTCAATCAATTTATGCAAAAGATTGCACCGGGTAATTTGCGGTACTGTGATGTGATCAGCCGCCATTGACAAGTTTTGGGCATGAATAACAGGAGTTACATTTTTGCCAAGAGATGGTAGATGGGCAATGGGTTGTGCACATCATAAGCATTCACATCACTAATGAAGGAACGTGGGTTTTGAAAGTTAGAAATGAGATTCTTGTCCTCTTTTGGTTGGCCTGATTTTTTATCAACAGGGCTATTCCTGTATTTTATTGTCTTTATTTAACATGTGCTCTAGCTCTAATTTGCATAATCTTTGCCATTAATTTTCTTATTATTCATCTGAATTATAGTAGCAATTTGCATCTTGTTTTATTTTTGTTAAAATCTCTGTGAAGAACTGGATGTTAGATAGTATGCCATAAAAATATTTCAAAGAGTAACTAAATCAATAAGTCACCAGGGGTTTCAATAAAATTCAATCTTCAAACTACAGCTTGTGTGGCAGTTAGTTGAGAAAAAAAAATCTGTTTTGTGCCTGAGCATAAAATGCTTTAGTTATTGTGGTTACTTAATACCTATTTTAAAAAGTGCCATGTCAGGAGTAAATGAACCTCAAGTTTCCAATGGTAAGTAATATCTTATCTAAATAGAAAATCTAACTTCTTGACCAATGTCTCTAAAAGCCCATTAAAAGTATATGAGGTCTAGTTCAGATTTCTTTTCTAATTCTTAGCAGAGATATTAGGTTATTGCTATATAAAATATTTTGTTACACTAAGCCATCTGAAACAAGCATATTGACAAGATTTGTATTAGTTTTCTAAATATATTTTTCAAAGAGACAATTTTCAGATAAAGTAATATCCATCTTCCTTGTAATCATTCAGTTAATACCACATTCTATTTGGCAATAAGAATTTGTAAATAGGGAAGATGGAGAAACGATTGTTCTGGTATCATGAACAGAATCCCAAAAATCTATATCTCCTCCACATTCCAAGTGCAGCTAGGGGTTTGTTTATTTTTTGTCTTTTTTTATCCAAAGCAGTAATTTCATGAAATGTGTGGAAGGCACAGTTTCTCTGGCTGGGACAAATGGGACTTCTGCAGTGATTTGCTGCAGTGATTCTTCACATATCCTTTCCAGAGGGACTGAAAGAGGCTGTGGTCTCTCCATTGCTGAAAAAGCCAGGATTAGATCCCTCGGTCCCCTCCAATTACCGCCCAGTTTCAAACCTTTCGTTTCTGAGCAAGATGATTGAGAGGGCGGCAATGGAGCAGTTACAGGTTTTCCAAGATGACACAGCCGGACTAGATCCCTTCCAGTCCTGCTTCCATTCGGGGCACGGGACGGAGACGGTTTTGGTCTCTATCACAGTTGCCAGCTTGATCAAGGTGGATCGGCACTGCTTGTGCCGATCCGCCTTGATCAAGCTGTGTTTGATACAGTCGATTAAGATCTTTTGACGCACCACCTTGCCGTGGTTGGAGTGAGGGGGACAGCTCTGAATTGGCCGTCCTCCTTTTTCCATAATTGGAAGCAGCGAGTGCTGAGGGGAGGGATCGTTTCCGGGGATCCCCTCTACTTTGTGGAGTCCCTCAGGGAGCTATCCTCTCCCCTTTATTATTTAACATCTATATGCGACCACCCGCTCAACTGGTACATAGCTTTGGGCTTGAGTGCCATCAGTACGCTGATGACACTCAGCTCATTCTGAGGATCGAGGGCCGGCCGGACTCCGTACCCAATAATTTCCATCTGTGCCTTGAGGCCGTTACTGGATGGCTGTGAGCCAGGAGGTTGAGGGTGAATCCGGTGAAGACGGACATCCTTTGGCTGGGTCGCCCGAGCGATAGGGACATCCAACTGTTGACCCTGGATGGTGGGGCCTTATGCCCGTCATCATCTGTAAAAAGCCTGGGTGTCCAGTTGGACCCTCTGCTGTCAATGGAGTCCCAAATCTCCACTGTCAGCAGAATCACGTTCTTCCATCTGCAACAAGCAAAGTGTCTGGCTCCCTTTCTGTCCCGGAATAATCTAGCCACAGTAATCCAGGCCACGGTCATCTCAAGATTGGACTACTGTAACGCTCTTTACATTGGCCTACCTTTGTCTGTGATCCGGAAACTTAAGCTTGTGCAGCATGCAGCAGCTCGGCTTCTTGCGGGGGAACCTGCGACGTGCCGTACAACTCCAATCCTGCATGATCTGCACTGGCTACCGATAGAATGCCGGATCACTTTCAAGATGTTAGTTCTTACTTTCAGTGTACCTACGGGATCGCTTGGTTCCATATAACCCCCCGAGATTACTACGTTCTGAAGACCTGAACCTTTTAACTATTCCCTCTGCTAGGTCCTTCCGCCTCACCTCAACTAGGCGGCAAACTTTTACCATCATTGCTCCAACCTTGTGGAATACACTGCCCCTGGAGACTCGCACTCTCCGAGATCTAAACACCTTTCGCAGGGCATGTAAGACTTTCCTATTTAGACAGGCTTTTGACTGCCTGTGAAAAATTCGTTATGTCATACTGTGTTTTATTGGATGTTACCCCTTTGTTGTCTTTTCTTACTATGTTTTATCTCTTGTTTTATAAACCGCCACGAGCCTCTGGGAGTGGTGGTATACAAGCCCAATAAATAAATAAATAAAACATATCCGCATCTTGAGTTTTTTAAAAAAAAATTCCTGAAGTTTCTGGTGGAAGTCCTACAGCAGCCATCTTGGGAGCCTCTAAATCTCGCAACAAAGCATCAAGTTTGGACAATGGAGGCAGAAATCCTGGAACCAACAGGTCCTTATGTGGACCCCTTCTGAAGTCCCAGGATTTTTTTTGCCCCTGGGAACATTTGTTTGTTTATTTATTTATTTACCATATTTGTATACTGTCACGATGCAGGGTCTCGGCCCAGCCCCTTAATCACACACACAGAGACGGTAATCAGCTAACTATTTATTGAATAATAAGAAACAGGTGAAAAGGTAAATTGTCCATAAAAGTATCAAAAGTTCAATCAAAAGGTAAAGAGTCCGTAAGTAAAATCCAAAGGCAAAACGTGGCAAAGGCTCCGCAAAAACAATGCGGATCAAGGACTTGGTCCGTGGCAAAGGAACAAGGCAAAGTTCATTACAAGGCCCAAGAAACTTCTTGGCAAGGCACGAGCCGACAACCTGGCTCCGTGGATCTTCGCTCGCTTCACTCCCTTCAGATCAGAAGTGGCCGAGCTACTGAGGATCCGTTCCCACGGATCCTATACTTAATTCCCTTGGTGAGACCCCCGACGCTCTAGGCTTCGGCGCCAATCTGTGCTACGGGATCTAGCGCTCCTCTGGCGCTCTAGGCTTCGGTGCCATTCCCTCCTGCTGGACTCAATGCTCTGTCTCCTATCAAAGCCCCGTCCTTGCCTCCCAGCACATGGTTCGCTATCTTCATGAGAGCCAGACTCCCTTTCAGCTTCCATGGGCTCATTCTCCGCTATCTCCCTGACCCTTTCCTGCGACCCGAAACCACCCGGTTTCTCATACAGATTATCTGAATCAGCACTTTCAGAGTCAGCCTGATTTTCCCAGCTATCATAGCCATCCGGCCAGCCATCATCCCATGCTAAGCTTTCTGTAGGAAAGGAAGGCCCAGCTGCCTCATCATCCCCTTCCTCCATGTCCTCATCAGCTGCAATTGGCCCTAATGCAAGTGGGACCCCCGGGGCTGCCCCCTGCCCCCCAGGCACAAAAGGGAACTGGGTTGCTACATATACCGCCTTTCTCAGCCCGAAAGCAACTGAAGGCAGTTTACAGTCGGCAACAATTTGATGCCCCAATATCATAAAATAAGGTTTAATTTTTATCATATAATATAAAAACCATACAAAACCAATGAGAACATATTTCAACAGTGTCTCCTTATTAAAATCATTGTCCAGTCACTTTGTCCAGTCGTTCCATTGTTCTATATTTACCTGTTACAATGTATTTACAAACGCTTCCTCAAAAAGCCAGGTTTTGACTTTGTAACTATATTTTAAAAGGGAGGGGGCCGATCTGATATCCCTAGGGAGGGCATTCTACAGCCAAGGGGCTACCACTGAAAAAGCCCTGTTTCTCATCCCCACCAGACACATCTGCGAAAAAGGCAGGATCAAGAGCAGGGCCTCCCAAGATGATCTTAAAGTCCTAGACGGTTCATAAGGAGATATACGTTCAGACACGTAAGTTGGGCCAAACAATATCAGGATGTGGCCAAGATCGCCAAAATTATGAATGAGGAATAACACACAAGCTCAGAGAGGCTACAGAAGTTTGTTTTTATTGGAGCCTATTGGGACCATCAAGTGTATGCCCCTCCTTTCCTCCCTTTATGCTGAAAAGCAGATGAAAAAGTGGGATGAGAGAAGATTAATTGGGTCTGTGTCTGTCTAC
Source organism: Anolis apletophallus (assembly GCA_030556195.1). NCBI lineage: Eukaryota > Metazoa > Chordata > Lepidosauria > Squamata > Anolidae > Anolis > Anolis apletophallus. The sequence continues at coordinate 33,062,740 of JARBWK010000014.1, read as the reverse complement.
CAAACTGGGACAGTTAGATAGCATGAGATTGCCTTGGCTCTGATTCATTGGACTCTTCCTATTTTCTCCTACTCTTTTCTTGCAATAGGAAGAAAAGAAAATTGAGCATCTCATGAGCAAATTTGTTCTTTCCCATTGTCAAGATGTTGACATAGCAGCTTGATCTCAGTTACAAGATGTTTCCTTTTCTAAATGTGAAAGTTGGTGCATTTCATGATTTAATCCAATTCACAATCTTAAAATAAATCTTAAAGAACTGCATTTTTCCCCCTTAGGACTTTTTTGTGAAAAGACTCATGTGGCTTCATATTACATCTGCATGTTTTTGTTGGAGTTTGTGCTTTTTGGTTGCCAACACCTGAGTCAGTTTGTGAAAACTGTTGATTCAGCTGGACAAAGGGCATTGATTTTGAGATGAAATTTTGCATGACCACCATCTCCTGGGTTGTATCCTCAAACTTACAACTTTTGGCCTAGTGAAGCTGACAAGTCAAATGTAATAGGATTGACACCCAATTGACCAATTACAGATCAAATGGCATTGGAGAAATTTGTTACTGTGAAAAAAACGAATGAAACATTTAAGTATCAATCAGAAATTGCACATCCCATTTGTGCCTATCATTTGAGATGGAAAATAATTTTACTGGATTTGGGGTTGTATTTTAATGCAGATTCACAGTGGCCAGGAAATCATGCTCACAATGCTACCTTTTAGAACAGCAAAAAATATTACGTAAAATTGTGTACAGAATACACATTTTAGGAGGAATGTGCAAACAAAATGTACAGATATTCATGAGAAAATATTTTGTTCTTTTTTAAAAAAAAAAAGTAGAAAAGATGAGTTTTATAATGAACTAAGCATTTCACTGTAAATAAGTTCAAAGTTCAAGACAAACCATATAAAAGAGGGAGGAAATGTGAAATCTAAATAGACAGATTCATCCATTGTACATACTTTGTGCAATTCTACCTTAATTTCTTTGGCAAACATTTAGTTAGCAGTTTTAGTTCTGTTTAGTGAGGAGTGACTGGTTTTATTAAAATCTGGATCAGCAAAGTTACCCATATGCACATCTGCATGCACAGTTGGGAGAAGAGAATAAAGCTTGGAATGTTCCTTTATAAAACATGTAATTATAGTTATTGCCCAAGCTCAATTTTCCCGCATTAGCTCCACTTCTCAAAAGCAACTCTTCACTTTGCATCTCTCGCAAACTAACTAGTTATTTCATTATTGGTTTTGGAATTAATCTGCACAAACTGTTGTCCCACAATTGATATTATACTCAGTTAGTTCCTGTTCATCTCATCTTTGTTTCAATATCCACAACAAAACGTGAGTCAGCAACACAAGGCACAGCATGAGACAACGCTTGAATCATTTAATATTCTTCCTGTCATTTAGTGAAACTGCATTCTGATAACTGTAAAGATGACAAAATGGTTTCAGCTACATTTCATGAGGAATCAAGTTATCCCTTGTTTAGTTACAATTTTAATGCAATGCAGTTATAGCCTCATTATAAAGGGGGGGGGGAGATTTGGCAAGTAACGTCCCAGTATGTAACAGTTATTTACAAGCTCGGAGATAAAATAAATCCTTCATGTGTTTAGAATACAGTTAATCTTCTACATTTGCAGATTTGGCTTTTATGGATTTGGTTAAAACACCCTTTTTGGAATATCTGGTTCCTCCAGTATGATTCTGTGGTCAATGTCTAGTGGAAGTTTGTCGCATAGCTATGATAGAGGGCCTAGAGCAGGAGTCGGCAATTATTTCCAAGGGGCCACACGAGAGCCAAAATATATAATGGAGGGCCGCAACTAAAGGCTGAACTACATTCCACATCATATCAATTCAATCTCTTTAATAATAATAAAAAAAGGCACTACATTGTGTTTTTGATATATTAATAAGACAGATAAGGGTATATGTTATGAGCAATGAAAAAGAGAGGTTGTCATAGGAAAATGCCATTTATTCACTCAAATCTTACAAAACAATGGTTAACAAAATGTGAACATTTGTATCATTTGTGATTCATTATATCAGGAGTCAGGAACCTTTTTAACTCAGAGAGCCATAAAAGCAAAATATTTGGAAATTTATTTCAGTGAGAGCATTATAATAATGATGATGATGATAATATTCATTCATCCTCTGCTAATAATAATAATAATAATATTAACAACAGCTTCCTAGAGTAGGAGGAGACCTCCAAGGGCCATCCAGTCCAACCTCCTTCTGCCATAAGGGAAAAACACAATCAAGGCACTCCTCACAGATGGCCATTCAGCCAATAATAATAATAATAATAAAAATAACAACAGGTTCCTAGAGTAGGAGGAGACCTCCAAGGGCCATCCAGTCCAACCTCCTTCTGCCATAAGGGAAAAACACAATCAAGGCACTCCTCACAGATGGCCATTCAGCCAATAATAATAATAATAATAAAAATAACAACAGCTTCCTAGAGTAGGAGGAGACCTCCAAGGGCCATCCAGTCCAACCTCCTTCTGCCATAAGGGAAAAACACAATCAAGGCACTCCTCACAGATGGCCATTCAGCCAATAATAATAATAACAACAACAACAGGTTCCTAGAGTAGGAGGAGACCTCCAAGGGCCATCCAGTCCAACCTCCTTCTGCCATAAGGGAAAAACACAAAGCATTCCTCACAGATGACCATTCAGCCATCTTGAACCAAACTTGGCACACTGAACTCTCATGAGACCAACAGAAAGCACTGAAAGGGTTTGCTGGGCATTTACCTTGAGTTTGGGAGTTGCAGTTCTCCTATATCCAGAGAGCACTGCGGACTCAAATAATGATGGATCAGGACCAAACTTGGCACGAATCCTCATTTTGCCCAAAGAGGCAGAAGAGGAGAAGAGAAGAGGAGGAAGATGAGGAAGGAATGGATGCACACACACACCCCCCCGCGCACTCTGGCCTCAGCCCTGCCCCTTTCCTGCTCTGGCCCCACCCCCTCTCCATCGGTGCACTCACACTCCTTCCCTCTTCCGTTCAGGTGGTGGAAGGGGGAAGGAACGAAAGGGGGAAAGAGAGAGGGGGGAAGGAAACAGGAAGACAGGAAACAGAAGAAGGGAAAGAGCGCCGAGGCAAGAGGGAGGGGGGAGCGCGCGAGGAGGAAGTGAAGGGAGGAGGAGGAGGATGAAGGCATGTTCTTGCTCCTGGCTGCCTCCCCTTCTTCCCCCTCCCTTCCCTTCCCCTCTGCTTGCCTGCCTGCCTGCTTCTTCATGTTTGTAGCTGCCCCAATGGGAGTTCGCCTCCCTCTCTTCAGGATGAAGCCTTGAGAGAGCCAAGGGCCAGACAGCATTGGCTGTCGGGCCGGATCCAGGCCGAGGGCCACAGGTTGCCCACCCCTGGCCTAGAGATTACTGGAGGAGTGTTCCCTCAGGTTAAAAAAGGAACTTTAAAACATTCATGTTCATTTTAACTTTTGCAGGGGTCTTATGCCTCTAACGTCAGTGAATATGGAAGTCTGACTGTATATCTGGAGATCCATTCAAAACAGTGCATACGTTCAGGTCAAGATTGTCTCTTTTGTATATTTCTCTTTGCTGATAATTCCATGGGACAAATGGAATGAGCCTTCATGAGGAGAAACTAAAAAGAGACAAAACATACCCTCCAACTAGACACTGGATACATTAGGAACAGATGTATCCATCTCCTCATAGACTGTTCCCAAACTACATTGCACATTTTACATCATGCAAAACGAAGTCTTACACATATGGAAGTCTCATCGATGCTAGCCAACACAACAACTGGTGATGGGTGGTTAGATTTGCACAGAGCGTCCCAATTTGTGGCTCCTTTTCTAGTCCTTTTGCAACATGTTCAGTTCAATTTCCTCAATCTGTTCCTCATCCTGTTCCCCCACCCATGCTTAACAAACATCATTCCATAGCTCCTAAGCAACCTCAATTATCATGATGCTCTCTCCCCTTCATGTTTTCTGTCCCCTCTTCACCACTCCAAGAAACACCTGATGATTCTCTGAGCTTGCTGATTCTTCCCTCTTGTGTACAGGTAGTGTGTTGTCCTGTGTGCGGTATTTGTTGCTTTCATTTCATTTGTTGTTTCATTCCTTTTGTTTCATTTGGGAAGCACAAAATGGTAACCTCCCCACTATATGAAAATAAGCCCAGAAACAAAAGAAAGCACAAACGGTTACAATCTCTTTGCCTTATTTTTGGGCCACATGGTGCTCATCGCATGCAGGCCCGGATTAACTGATTGTAGCGCCCTAGGCCACACTCTGGAAGGGCCACTTGTGGGGGGGCGCTTACGGGGGGCTCCTTCCTTCAGTGAAGGAAGGGGGCGGGGCCGACACAAGCAGCGAGGAGGGGGTGGCGGGACTTCCCTCCGCCTCCTCCTTGCTCACGTCAGCGTCGGCCCCGCCCCTCCTTCCTTCAGTGAAGGAAGGAGGGACAGGGCCGATGCGAGCAGCGAGGAGGGGGCGGCGGGACTTCCCTACGCCTCTTCCTTGCTCGCGTCAGCGTCGGCCCCGCGCCTCCTTCCTTCAGTGAAGGAAGGGGGCGGCGCCGACGCGAGCAGTGAGGAGGGGGCGGCGGGACTTCCCTCCGCCTCCTCCTTGCTCACATCAGCGTCGGCCCTGCCCCTCCTTCCTTCAGTGAAGGAAGGGGCGGGGCCGATGCACGCAGCGAGGGGGGCGGCGGGACTTCCCTCCGCCTCCTCCTTGCTCACGTCAGCGTCGGCCCCGCCCCTCCTTCCTTCAGTGAAGGAAGGGGCGGGGCGATGCGAAAGCGAGGAGGGGCGGGGGCTTCCCTACGCCTCCTCCTTCTCGTGTCAGCATCAGCCCCACGCCTCCTTCCTTCAGTGAAGGAAGGGGGCGGCACCGGCATAGCAGCAGCGGAGGGCGGTGGGACTTCCCTCCGCCTCCTCCTTGCTCGCGTCGGCGTGGCCCCGCCCCTCCTTCCTTCACTGAAGGAAGGAGGGCTGACGCTGACACAAGCGAGGAGGGGCGGCGGGACTTCCCTCCGCCTCCTCCTTGCTCGCATCAGAGTCTGCCCCGCCCCTACTTCCTTCAGTGAAGGAAGGGGGCGGGGCCAACGTGAGCAGCGAGGAGGGGGCAGTGGGAAGCCATGTCAGAGGCCCTAGGGCCTATGGCGCTCTGCGCGCAGGAGCGCCCAAAAATTGAACTTATTTTTTTTAAAAAATATTAATTTTGGGGGGTCCGGACCTGCCGCCTCCCCTTGGCTGCCGCCCTAGGCCATGGCCTAGGATGGCCTTATGGGTAATCCAGGCCTGATCGCATGGCCCACTAAGCATTACTGCATGCTAGTATACCTCTATGCCCTGCCTGTTGGGCCAATAGGATAAGAATGCTGTCTGCCTGGCCTGCTGCCTGGCCTGCCTTACTTCACCCACTGCTGCCACTCTGGAGACAGAGGGGAAAGCATCACAGAAATACTCGTATCATAAGCTCTGTCTTTAAACTCAGTTCTCTTCTGCAGATGGAGGGGAAAACATCTCAGAAATACTGCTATCTTAAGCCCTGTCTTTAAATTCAATTCTCTTCCGCAGATGGAAGGGAAAACTTCTCAGAATTAGTGCTATCTTAAGCCCGTCTTTAAACCCAGTTGTCTTCTGCAAACGGAGGGGGGGAATCACATAAATAGTGGTATCTTAAGTAACTCTGATGTTTTTAATCCAGATCGTAATGAAGGATATAAGGACAAACCACGACATTGCCAAAATTGAATGGAAGGGAATGTCTCCCCTCTCCCCCATTGCTGCCAGTTAAAGAAGAAGTGAAATAGTGAGGCTGGACACTGGGCCGTGTGTGTGCTGTGTGGAGCATCTTTGACATTTGGAAGCAGGGGCGGTCTAAGGTAATTTTAAATGGTAAGCGAACATTATTTTGGCACCCCCTCCAACATTATTTTGCCCCCCCCCAAAAAAACATCCACCACAACTCCCACCATTCCTAAACAGCCTCAGGCCTTTTCCACAAGGCCTTACACCAGGCATGGGCAGACCTCGGCCTTCCCTCCAAGGGTTTTGGGCTCCAACTCCCACCATTCCTAACAGGCACCTTCCATTTCCCCCCTCAGCCGAGTTTTGCCCATGCCTGTTGAAAGGCTTTGTGGAACTACAGCTCCCAGGATCCCCCACCCAGCCTTGAGTGGGGCTAGTCTGCCCCCCTCCTTTCCGCGAGCTTGGCTACCTGCAGGGTGAGAGCGAGCCCCCGCCTTCCCTGCTTCCTCGGAGCAGGATCAGTGCCTCCGTGGCACCGGGGCTTCCCTGTGCAGCCCCCGAGGCGAGTCTAGTAGCCTCAAGGGGGGGGGCTTTCCTTTTCCCCAGCTGAGGGAATGGTGGAAGTTCAAAACCCCTGGAGGGAAGGCTGAGGTTTGCCCATGCCTGCTTTAAGGCCTTGTGGAACTACAGCTCCCAGGATCCCCCACCCAGCCTTGAGCAGTGCTAGCCTGCCCTCCCCCCTTCGGCGAGCTCGTTTACCTGCGGGGCGAGAGGGAGCTCCTGCCGTCCCTGCCGCCTTGGAGCAGGAACAGCGCCTCCTTGGCACCGGGGCTTACCTGAGCGGCCGGACGCTGTCTGGCGAGCGGGGGAATGCGCCCTTTACCCAGATGGCGCGCCCCACACAGCGGCATCCTTTGCCTACCGGTAGGACCGCCCCTGTTTGGAAGGGAGGTATGGTGCCCTCTGCCCTGCCCAGCCTCCCTCCTGCTGCTGATCCTGGAGAAGTCAGAGGACAAGGCCAGTGGGGGGGAGGAACTGTTTTTAAAGAGATTTTATTTATAGAAAGAAAAAAATCCTAGAATGGGGGGATGACCCAAACGTTATAAAACTTGGTGGGTTGAGTGGTAGATGTGCCTTCTATGTGCGGCAATTTTCACCCCTCTAGCCCTAAAACTGAGGGGAAGGGGAGCCTGGGGAGCCCACCCATGTTGGCCAATGGTTTGAAAACTTTCATTCTTTTGGACGCAGAACAAAAAAGCTCATTTGGAAAGATGGCCGTTTTCAGAAAGTGCCCAAAAACAAAAACAGGGGGCGTATGAATGAAATAAACTGAAAAAAAATAGTGATTCCACACAAATGCACAAGACTAGTAGTGTGATTATGTTTGCATATGAATCCATGTGTATAGAGTAAGGTTGGCTCTGTTGTCATCTCTATTTTCAATCTGTTATTAGTCACCCTGCCTTCTACTGTATTTTTGCTGTGCAGGACAGTAAAAAAAGTCTTTGAAGTAATTTCTGTTTATAACTCATCAGTAAGGGTACACAGGGGTAACATGAAGCAAGGTTAGTTTGCCTATGAGGTAACTAGAATTGCTTTGGCAGATTAAGATGTTTTTTCATTTACTCCAAGCATATCAAATGGGCTCAGAGTATGTACCAAACTAGAATTAATGACATATTACTCAAGGTGCTGCCAGTTTTCCTGAAACTATTTATTCTCAATGGAAAACACTTGGGAGTTTATCACACAAGGCAGGCAAATTGCAATTACAGCAGAACAATTATTTATTAATTTATTTATTTATGGCATTTTACCCCGCTCTTCTCAACCCCCGAGGGGGGACTCAGAGCGGCTTCCAAAGGCACAATTTGATGCCTACATCACAATCGCAGTATAAAAACACAATATAAAACCCTCCAACATTCGACACTAAAATACATTAAAATACAATTATATTCACACATCCTATGCATTCACCTATGTTAAAAACAGTGTTCCGTCCATAAAAGCATTGAGCCCTATTCACCAACTTTCCATTAAACTACTAAAGTGCTGTCCTGTGCTACTATGCGAACGCCTGGTCCCACATCCAGGCTTTCACTTTTTTCCTAAATGTCAGGAGGGATGGAATTGATCGTATGTCGTTGGGAGCGCATTCCACAGACAGGGAGCCACCACCGAGAAGGCCCTCTCCCTCGTCCCCACCAGCCGCACCTGGGAAGCCGGTGGGAGCGAGAGCAGAGCCTCCCCGGATGATCTTAAAGTATGAGGTGGGACGTAGCGGCAGATGCGTTCGGACAAGTAAGCTAAGCCAGAACCGTATAGAGCTTTAAAGGTCAAAACCAGCACTTTGAATTGAGCCTGGAATTGGACCGGCAGCCAGTAGAGCCGACACAACAGGGGGGTGGTATGCTCCCTGTATGTAGCTCCAGTTAGTAGTCTGGCTGCTGCCCGTTGGACTAGTTGTAATTTCCGAACTGTCTTCAAAGGGCAGCCCCACGTAGAGCGCGTTGCAGTAATCTATTTGGGATGTGACCAGAGCGTGGTCGACCGTAGCCAGATCAGACTTCCCAAGGTGTGGGCGCAGCTGGCGCATGAGTCTTAACTGTGCAAAAGCTCCCCCGGCCACTGCTGAAACCTGGGGTTCCAGGCCCAGCGATGAATCCAGGATCACTCCCAAGCTGTGAACCTGTGTCTTCAGGGGGGAGTGTAACCCCATCCAACACAGGCTGTAACCCTATGCCCTGTTCAGCCTTTCGACTGACCAGGAGGACCTCTGTCTTGTCCTTTGCCAGTGCCTTTGCCTTGGACTTATCATGTTTCTCCTTTCCCACCCTTCTTCCAGTGGGAAACAGCCTTGGTCATGTTTCGTTTCCAAACACAAGTAATTTGTTAATGACCTTTTGTAAAATAAATGCTTGGAAGGGTGGCATGAAAGATGAAATGTTATAAGTACAAGGCATCTACACTATTGTCCTGCTATTGCTGTGATTTGTTTGTCTCATGTGATAAACTCCTTGGTGAGCACAAGAAGAAGATGAAGAAGTAGGATTAGAGCTCTTATTATGGGTCACTTAAAAAGATTTACACTAACTTTGACAACTGACCAGCTGTAGCTTTGGAGAACGGCAAAAGCAATGATATATCTCGTACCCCACTTCCCCAGCATGGCACAAATCTGGCAATCAAGTGATGTTGTCAAGACCTTGTGTTGGGGTGATGTTAGCAGGCATCTATACAGTTTGGTATATTTTTGATATATAATATATCATTTTTAGACATATGCTAGGTAGCCCAGAATCTGGCATTCCAAACTCTTGGAGTTCACATAGTGTGCAAGTTTATATGTGTCTTGTCAAAGTGAGGGCAAACCTTTTAAACATTTATGACAATGCCATTGAGAAGCCTAGGAGGGTGAAACGGATCAGGCCTGGAACTGTGAGTCCGTCAGATGGTTCTACACATCATCTTGGCCACTTTTTGAATATCAGTGCACCAGAAATTCTGTGTGTGTATCCAGTGGGTTTTCACCATCATCCTTTATTTTTCATCTTGGATAAAAGCCTCGTTTGTTTTTCCCGCTATATCAATACCTCTGCAGGAAACCGGAAGCGACGCTGCCACGAGGGGCCCTCACAAGTGTAGTTCATTACGACGATAGATACTGGACGGCCCCTTCATCATCCTTGTTTTGGGGAACATATTATGCCTTGATATACATCACTACTCAATGCATTAGCTTTGATATTTCCAGTGGAGCTCTTCGATAAAGCACTGCATTTAGCCCTGTTTATTGCTACTGCTGCTGGAGAAACATCACTTCTGCTCCCCCGCAAGTTTCTCTGGGATCTGTAGTTCCGGAAGAGCACATTATAGCGCCATTTGGATCTACAACTTACTTTCTTTTGTGGATTTCCTTCTCTATATGTGTTCCTTTTTTGCGGTGGCCTCTGCGGCCTTCATTGGATCAACCACTAACGGACGATCACTCAGTAACATTTTGGACCATCCTGTGCCGAACTTTACACGGTTTGTGAGTGATTGGTGTTTCCCTATTTAGGAAAGACATCACCCTATATAACCATACTGAATGCACTTTATTCATTTTATTGTGATACTGTCTATTTGACATACACATTTATAGGATATAGTTCACCTGGCTTTATCCAATTTTGATATTTCCATTCAAATATATGTGACGCTGCTCTTTTGATACATGTGATCCTGCTTATGTGACACTGCTTTTTGATACATGTAATGTTGCTTATGTATAGCTGCTTTTTGATATATGTGGTGCTAATTATGTGATGTTGCTTGGTTGATATGCTAGATTAGGCATCTATGTGGAAGCCTACACTCTAGATCAGTGTTTCCCAACCTTTTTTGAGCCGCGGCACACTTTTTACATTTGCAAAATCCTGGGGCACACCACCAACCAAAATGACACAAAAGGACACTCTAACACAGTAATACAGATAGTTAATATGTTTTTAACTGTATTTATACACTCAGTGTGAAACCTGGGCCTGTTTCGATGAACACAACATAGATATCCTGGCAGGAATGACAGAAAGACACACACTTCCCACACAGAACTCCCAGAACCAAGAGAAAATGCTATAAGAGTTTGGTGGGCATTGACCTTGAGTTTTGGAGTTGTAGTTCACCTATATCCACAGAGTACTGTGGACTCAAACAATGTTGGATCAGGACCAAACTTGGCATGAATACTCAATATGCCCAAATATGAACGCAGATGGAGTTCAGGGGAAATAGACCTTGACATTTGGGAGTTGTAGTTGCTGAGATTTATAGTTCCCCTACAATCAAAGAGCATTCTGAACCCCACCAATGATAGAACTGGGCCAAACTTCCCACACAGAACCCCCAGGAGGCAAGAGGAGGTCTCTACTTGGGGAAAGGGAGGCGGGACTTCCCAATGCATGGCGAGGGAGAGACCAAGTAGACAGCGGGTGGGGAGGGGGGTGTTTGTAATTTTGTGCCTTTATCGAGGTAGGTTTTCTTAGGGTTTTTATACTTCAACACACTAGACTCCCCCCCCCCCCCCCGGTTCCAATTTCCCATGGCACACCTGATGGTCGCTCACGGCACACTAGTGTGCCCCGGCACACTGGTTGAGAAACACTGCTCTAGATGGTGATACCACACTCAATTATCTTGTGGAATATTCATATGAAATATACAGTATGTACTTTTGATGTGATATAATACACCATATACATGGTTGTCAATCTATGCCTTTTCTGATGTGCTACTGTCCACTGTATTACGCTAAGGACTAGTACCTTGTTTCTCAGAATTGAGAAGCCTCAGCAACAAGAATAGTTTCAAGGTTATATTCAGGCTGTGCAATGAGCTGAATAGCAGTGTATCACATGACTAAATAAATTTATATTTGCATGCAGCAGGTGAGCAACAGCCAGTCCAACACCAGTGTTTAGCAGTGAAATAAAGCTGGCCTGGTCTTCTACTTTTCCTTTTGAGCATTACAGGACCAGCATTCAATTGTGGTGTATGTCAATGACAGGCCACCAAGGCAGGAGGACCGGAAATGCAGGCAGCTACTTCTATCCATTTGTATCTCTGTCAGAAGCATCATTTTGGTAAACTGAATGATTTTTTTATACTGCTATTTGCGATCAAACCAACTCAAAATACTTTGCATTATAAAGCGGGTAAGTCATAAAAATATATTGTTTCTGAGAAAATTCAATGCATATTCTTAGTATTGTTGGAATTGGAAAGCTGTAATGTCGACATTGCAATCTACTTAGGTATGGGTGTACTGTAGCAATATTTACAATTACAACATCTTTGGTGCCTTGAGTCCTCTCTTGGGTCGAGAAAGGTGGGATATAAATGAAGTAAATAAATAAATAATATATGGCGCATAAGCTCTAGGTCCTTCAGCCTCCTGTGCCGGAAACACTGATGATATTTTCTACTAACCTGAAACTAGCACATTCGGATTAATAATGTTTGATGTGAGTGCATTCTGGGAAATGTAGTTTATGGCAGGGTCTTTTGCATTCTCTGCCACAGGGTGCCTCACCCTCCATCCCTCCAGCCTTGAAGGGCCTTTCCTTCCTCTCCTTCACTTTATAAAGATTTAAAATGGTGATCCCTCCAGCCTTGAAGGGCCTTTCCTTCCTCTCCTTCACTTTATAAAGATTTAAAATGGTGTATAACTACTAAAATAATGTAGAAATATTAAAATAATTAGAGCATCAGTGCATCGCAGTTTTTCACTTATTGCGGGAGGTCCTGGAACCTAACCCCAGCAATAAGTGAGAGAACATTTATATGTAACTATTAGGCATGGTTTCGATTCCAAAAATGGCGATTCTAAAATCAAATGGGGGGGGGGGTGATTAGTAAAAGAAAGACTTACAAAAAAATGTCCAAAAATTTCTAAAATGTAACTTAAGCACTAACGAAATTCGTTAGTAATTCGTATGCCAGAGCATGCGCATTCCAGATGGGTTTGGCCTACAACTCCCAGAAATCCTAACAGCTGGTAAATTGTCTGGGATTTCTGGGAGTTGTAGGCCAAAACTTGAATAAACCACACTGAATTCTAGATGGGACTCTCCAAATAGGAAGGAGGGAGGGAAGGAGGAAGGGAGGGGGGGGTATTCTATTCTTGGAAGCAGCAAAAAAGGAGGAGGAGCCCCCTCGCTCCTTGCTGCCTCTCTCACCCCGATCCTGAGGAGCGAGGGCCCAAGTTTGCCCAGGCTGAGAGGAAAAGGAAGAGGCCTGAGGCTGTGAGGAATGGTGGGAGTTGAAGTCCAAAACACGTACCTGGAGGGCTGAAGTTGGCCCCTGCGATGGGGCATTGGCAGAGCAACGGGGAAGAGAAGCATCTGAGAGAGCGCAGGGAGAGAGGGGAGGAGAAGTGCGCGCGCGTGTGTGTGTGAAGCTGGCCCCTGCGATGGGGCATGGCAGCAGAGCAACGGGAAGAGAAGGGGGAAGCGTGGAGGACTACACTTTCCAGAATGCATTGCCTACCTAGCAGCAGCGTCACTTCCAGTTCCCCCATAGAAATGCGGAAAAAGAAGAAGCTGAATGAAGGCGGAAGGAAATGAGGGGAGAAGACAGGGAGAAGTGAGTACGTAGTACAATAATTAATTAATTAATAATTAAGAATTTATTACGATCATAACGCGCAAATTGTTGGCCTCAAGGACCGTAAAAGGAAGTCTACTTCCGGGTTCGCGGCAGCGATCCGTAAAAGCTCAAAAGTCCCATTACATACGAATCTCTTACGAATCCTTTTAATTTCCGTTTCATTTTTCTCATGCCTAGTAACTATGGATATTCCAAATATGGAAAAAAGGACATCTCAACAATTGTTTTGAATCCCGTGTGTTGCTACTGTTGCTAAAAAGGTTACACTGCAATAAACAAAACAATACAACCCCCCCCCCAAATAACACATTGTTCCCTCAGCAGAAGATATCATTGCTTTAAGCTCTGATGGATGTATATTTTATAGACAACTTCAAGTATATTTTTGGAAAAATGATCAACACACACACACCATATATTATATTCTATGGACCACTCCCTCTTTTCTTTTTTTTCCTTCCTCTTCTTACTGCTTAGTAGTCATAAAAGGTAAAGGTAAAGGTTTCCCCTTGACATTGTCTAGTTGTATCCGACTCTGGTGGGTGGTGCTCATCTCCATTTTTAAGCCGAAGATCTGGCACTGTCTGTAGACACCTCCAAAGTCATGTGGCCAGCATGATTGTGTAGAGCGTCATGAAAACAAAGAGCTGGGCTATAGCGATACAAATGGTAAACAGGCACAAACACAATCTGACTGTATCAAAATCTATAATATCTATAATAAAGTGTACATACGTGTACCTCTGGGTTGACGAATATCAGGATAAATTTTCCAAAGAACCAAGGTATACAAGGGGACATGCGTAGGAGCAATAAGGAGTCCACAATATCAAAGTCCGTATTCTCACAAAAGTCCCAATTAGTGGTGGAAAAGTCCGTAAATAGTGTCCATAATGGAAAGGTTCAAGTCCATTGGTTCCAGTGAAGTCACACCCAGATGGTAAATAAATGTGTAAATCCAAAATAGGGATAAGGTACAGTCCAAAAGGATTGGGAAAAGTAGGTTCTCCAATGGGAAAGATTACAGGAGACGGAGACCGCAAATCGGTGTCTCCTAAAGCGGGATAAGGTTGCACGACACGTCAACGGGGCGCATTCGCTTGGATTTTGGCCACACAAACCATTTCGCCATATAGCTTTTTCAAGGCGTATTTATAAGGAATATCAGCGTCCCATATTACAAATGGAGCTTTCAACCGATTGTAACCCTGCTTCCAGGGTTATTGTGTTTGTGCCTGTTTACCATTTGTGTAGAGCGTCATACCTTCCAGCCAAAGCAATATCTATTGATCTATTCACATTTGCATGTTTTCAAACTGCTAGGTTGACAGAAGCTAGGGCTGACAGCATGAGCTCACCTCGCTCCCTGGATTCGAACTGTCGACCTTACGGTCAGCAGGTTCAGCAGCTCAGCAGTTTAACCACTGTGATACGGAGGGCTCTGGTGGCGCATACATTTTAAATTCAGACATTTTAAAAATCCAGTAAAATGTAATAAAAAGAAGGAGGAGGAAGTTTTATAGCAACGGCAAACGAAGTCACCTCTGTTTGTCAAAATATTCCTCCGAGAGCTCTACTAGTAGAAGGAGCTCCATCTGCCAGTTGTGAAAATGGACTGTTTCCCATGTCTTGAGAATCTATTTGTCATGGAAAAACTTTTTGTTTCCTCTTTCACAGTGCATTTCCTCTGCCGTGTCTTTTATACTTCCCACTCCAACTGCACTCAGAGACCAAACTCCTCAAAGCAGAGCATGCCATAGAGTCTGGAGATGCTCACACAGATGTTTTGGATTTGCATAATGCGTTCCATACTCTGGCTTATGGAATGTTTGTTTTCTTTCCTTTTGCCTCAGAAGAAATGGGACCTAGTCCCCCTCACCCCACTCCCATGCGTGTGAGCTGACTTCTGCCGAGGTCATTGGGAGAAATCATTGATTGGCATTTAAGTAGCAATGGCAAGAGACGGAAAGCATCTGATGCTGTCTGCTTTCAATAAGGCGCAAGGATTCGGGCTTTTTCTATATGGCAACTTTAAAAAATGGCGTAAGGAACCACGGCAAAGAGTCTTGCAGCTCAAGTTCTGACCAACTCCCTTTAAAGCAGAGTTCTTCACGAAGATAAATGCATTCAGGAAAACTGCTTTTCAGGCACATTCCTTCCTCTTGCAGTGAACTCCCTTAAGCACTTCCCTCTCATCTAAAGCACTGCCATCTGGACCTCCCGTATCTGTTTACGTTTATATCCTGGAATATGTTCGGTTCCCTCCCCGCTATCCCCCTGAACTCTACCCAGAGAGCTCTAGGAGGCTTTGTGCAGGAGATCTCCCTCCCAAGGGCATTGCTACCTCCCCAATACAAATCTCTGCCTTCTGGACTGTTTTTGCCCAGCAAAGCTGCTAAGGCACAAGGAAAAGGAGCAAACTGGAAAGAGGAAGAGGCCCCAGCAGAGAGGGCCTTCCTCTTCGTCCTGATTCCGGAAGGGAAAAAGGCTTGGACTGTCATAGGTAAAAGTAAAGGTAATGGTTTTCCTCTGACCTTCACATCCAGTCGCGTCTGACTCTGAGGGTTGGTGCTCTTCTCCATTTCCAAGCCGAAGAGCCAGCGTTGTCTGTAAACACCTCCAAGATCTATGGCCGGCATGACTGCATGGAGCGCCATTACCTTCCCACTGCATGGAGCGCCATTACCTTCCCACTAAAGCAGTACCTATTGATCTACTCACATTTGCATGTTTTCGAACTGCTGGGTTGGCAGAAGCTGGGCCTAACAGTGAAAGCTCATGCCGCTCCCTGGATTCGAACCTGTGACCTTTCAATCAGCAACTTTAGCAGTTCAGTGCTTTAACCCACTACACCACTGGAGCACCAATTTAAAATTGATATATTTCTGCAACCACAAATAGACCCATGAATTAAACTCTTACTCCTTGAAGAGGTGGGGTGTATTATTTCAAAGGATTACTGTTGAACGCCCCTCTCGGTCCATAAACACCTCCTTATTTGTAAAATGACAACCCTGCAACATAAGGTCATGGTAGTCCATGCTCTAGTTATATCCCGAATAGATTACTGCAATGCACATTATGTGGGGCTGACTTTGAAGACTGTTTGTAAACTTCAACTAGTCCAATGAGCGGCAGCCAGATTGCTCACTGGAGCACCATACAGGGAGCACACCACCCCCTGCTATGTCAACTCCACTGGCTGCCTGTCCATTTCTGAGCTCAATTCAAAGTGCTGGTCTTATCCTATAAAGCCCTATACGGTCCGGCCCACTTTACTTGTCCGAACGTATCTCCCTCTATGCTCCACCTTGTAGTTTAAGATCCACTGGAGAGGTCCTGCTCTCGGTCCCACCAGCCTCACAAACGTGTCTGGTGGGGACGAGGGACAGGGACTTCTCTGTGGCGACCCCCCCCCCAGCTTGTGGGATTCACTCTCCAGCAAGATTAGATTGGCGTCCTCCCTCCTTTCCTTTAAGAAAAACTGAAAGCTTTTGGCTAAACAATGCACTTTGGCATTGATCAGGTTATGCTAATGGCACTATTTGACTGTATAATGAATTGTTTTAATCTTTTTAAAAAATATTGTTATGCTAATAGAAACGGCTATTTGACTGTATAATTAATGTTATTGTTTTTAATCTAGTGTATATTTATGGTTTTATATTGTTTATTTTATGATATTGCAGCATCGAATTGTTGCCAGTGTTAGCCGCTCTGAGTCCCCCCTTGGGGGTTGAGTAGGGTGGGGTAGAAGTGTTGTAAATAAATAAAATAAATAAGGAAGCCTTAATTTGTGGGGTTATGAGGTTATGGGGAAATATGATATTTGTTTCTGCCGCACAATGGTCAGTAGAGAACTTGATAACTCACAAAATAGTCTACAACTTTTTGCACAATGGCAATGGGGCCTCCCCTCCCTCTAAAATTGCCTTTCTGTGCTTCAGCACCCAACTGGAGGAATCCCCTGAATCTGAATGGGGAAAGGCTCATTCAGTGACTCTTCTGAGCAGGCAACCAGAGGAATCTTTTGTGTCTGAATGAGGAAATACCCATTTGGCAAACCCTTCTGAGTAGGGTGGCCGGAGAGGTGATGCTCTCTGAGCATGCGAAGACAGTTGAACCTCCACCCAACGTTCCTTGTGATTCTGGGCATAACAGAAAGCCAAAGCATAGCCTCCGAGTAGCTTCTTAAAGAGCTCCATATGTTTAGCCTGCAGAAGAGAAGGCTGAGAGGAGACATGAGAGCCATATATAGATATGTGAAAGGGTGTCATAAGGAAGAGGAAGTAGGCTTGTTTTCTACTTCCCTGGAAACTAGGACTCAGAGCAATGTGTTCAAATCACAGGAAAGAAGATTCCACATGAACATCAGGAAGGACTTCCTGACCGTATGAGTGCTCAATAGTACAACTCTGCCTTGGAGTGTTGTAGAAACTTCTTCCTTGGAGGCTCTTAAACAGAGGCCATCTCTCAGGTATGCTTTAATTGTGTTTTCCTGCATGACAGATGGTTGGATTGAATGACCCTTGTGGTCTCTTCCAACTCAATCTTCAATCTTTATGATTCTGTATGAAGGCTCCTGAAGATGACATTCTTGGAGAGCCACAAGTGAGAGCAACCCCAAGGCTGAATGTGCATCCGTTGGAAGGGCTTTGATGGGTAGCCCTTGAGGGGTGGGTGGGGTGTCTCTTCAATCTAAGATTCTGTATGAAGGCTCCTGAGGATGGCAATCTTGAATAAGCACAAGCAAGAGCGACTCCAGGGCTGGATGTGCATCTGTCAGGAAGGTGTTTGTGGGTGGCCCTTGGTGGGACAGTGTCTTCAATATCTAGGATTCTGTATGAACATGCCTGAAGATGTGCATCTGTCGGGAGGGCTTTGATGGGTGGCCCTTGAGTGGCGGCGGGTTCTCTTCAATCTTTAGGACGGCTCCTGAAGATGACATTCTTGGAGAGCCACAAGTAAGAGCGACCCCAGGGCTGGATGTGCATCTGTCGGGAAGGCTTTGGTGGGTGGCCCTGGGGGGGGAGGTCTTTTTAATTTCTAGGATTATGATTCTTCATAGCTCCTGACAGGGCCGTAGCCAGGATTTTGATTCAAGGGGGCTGAGTTTGGTTCGGGGCCGAGACTGGGTGGAAGAGGGTCTACCCTAGCAAACCTTTTGTATTGTTATCCCAATAACCCCATTAATGTGGGATATAATAAGCATAGTGATCAGATCATGATATGAATAAACATAACTGTTTAAATAATGTACCAGTAAGGCCTTTTCACGGACCACCCTGAGAATTTCGGGGGGGGGGCTGAAGCCCCTTAGCCCCCCTGGCCACATGCCTGGCTCCTGACAGTATTGTAGCCAGGATTTTTCTTCCGGAGGGTGGAGGGAGGCTGAGTTTGATGGGGGGCTGAGTCTGAGTGAGAGAGGATCTACCCTAGCAAACCTTTTGTATCCTTAACCCAATACCTCCATGCATATGGGTTATATTGAGCATGGCGATCAGATCATGATATGAATAAACATAACAGTTTAAATAATGTACCAGTAAGGCCTTCTTGTGGACCACCCTGAGAAGGGGGGGGGCTTGAAGCTACGTGCTACATGCCTGACTCCTGAGGATGACATGCTTGGAGAGCCACAAGTGACAGCAACCCCAGAGATGGATGTGCATCCGTTGGCAGGCATGTAACCGGGGGGGGGGGGGGCTTGGGGCTTCAGCCCCCCCCCAATTCTCAGCGTGGTCCACGATAAGGCCTTACTGGTACATTATTTAAACTGCTATGTGTATTGATATCATGATCTGATCACCATGCTCAGTATATCCCATATATATGGGGGTATTGGGATAACAATACAAAAGGTTTGCTAGGGTAGACCCTCTCTCACTCAGATTCAGCCCCCCTATCAAACTCAACCCCCCCAATCAAAATCCTGGCTACAGCCCTGTCCATCGGGTGGGCTTTGATGGGTGGCCCTTGAAGGGTCTCTTCAAACTAGGATTCTGTATGAAGGCTCCTGAGGATGTCATTCTTGGAGAGCCACAAGTGAGAGCGACCCCAGGGCTGGATGTGCATCTGTCGGGAGGGCTTTGATGAATGGCTCTTGGGGGGGGGGGGCAGGCATGTAGCCAGGGGGGGCTAAGAGGGCTTCAGCCGCCCCCCCCCCCCGAAATTCTCAGGGTGGTCCGCGAGAAGGCTTTACTGGTACATTATTTAAACTGTTATGTTTATTCATATCATGATCTGATCACCATGCTCATTATATCCCACCTTCATGGGGTTATTGGGATAACAATACAAAAGATTTCCTAGGGTAAACCCTCTTCCACCCAGTCTCAGCCCCCCCGCCCCCAGCCCCCGAACCAAAATCCTCAGCCCCTTTTCAATCTAGGATTCTGTATGAAAAGTCCTGAAAATTCTTGGAGAGCCACAAGTGGCTACTGGATGCCCGTGGGGGGCTTTGATGGATTCTTTCTCAATCTAGGATTCTGTATGAAAAGTCCTGAGGATGACATTCTTGGAGAGCCACAAGTGAGAGCGACCCCAGGACTGGATGTGCATCCGTCGGGAGGGCTTTGATGGATGGCTCTTGGGGGGGGGGGGGGCTTCTCTTCAATCTAGGATTCTGTATGAAAAGTCCTGAGGTTGACATTCTTGGAGAGCCACAAGTGAGAGCGACCCCAGGACTGGATGTGCATCCGTCGGGAGGGCTTTGATGGATGGCTCTTGAGGGGGGGGGGGGTTCTCTTCAATCTAGGATTCTGTATGAAAAGTCCTGAGAATGACATTCTTGGAGAGCCACAAGTGAGAGCAACCCCAAGGCTGGATGTGCATCCGTCGGTAGGGCTTTGATGGATGACAGGCATGTTCAGGGGTTGAAATGGCTCCTGAGGATGAAATTCTTGGAAAGCCACAAGTAAGAGCGACCCCAGGGCTGGATGTGCATCTGTCGGGAGGGCTTTGATGGGTGGCCGGTGGGGGGGAGGTCTTTTTAATCTCTAGGATTCTGTATGAAGGCTCCTGAAGATGACATTATTGGAGAGCCAAAAGTTAG
The DNA here is from genome assembly GCA_030556195.1 of Anolis apletophallus. Classification (NCBI taxonomy): domain Eukaryota; kingdom Metazoa; phylum Chordata; class Lepidosauria; order Squamata; family Anolidae; genus Anolis; species Anolis apletophallus. Next base: position 33,042,775 of record JARBWK010000014.1, on the reverse strand, counting down.
AGCGACCCAGGGCTGAATGTGCATCCCTCGGGTGAACTTTGATGGGTGACAGGCATGTTGAGGTTGAAATGGCTCCTGAGGATGACATTCTTGGAAAGCCACAAGTAAGAGCGACCCCAGGGCTGGATGTGCATCTGTCGGGAGGACTTTGATGAGTGACCCTTGAAGGGGGGGGGGCTTCAATCTAGGATTCTGTATGAAGGCTCCTGAGGATTCTGTATCTTCCTAGCTCCTGGGGATGACATTCTTGGAGAGCCACAAGTGAGGGCAACCCCATCGAAATGAAAGGGGAAAGGGGGTTGGGGGCTTTCAGAGGCCTCTTCTGCTAAAGAGCTTGACTTGCCTCCTCCTCCTCCTCTTCCACCTCCTCCTTTCTCCCTCTCTCCGCCTCTCAGTCCTTCCTCTGGCTCTGAGCCTCCTCCTTCAGCGCCGTTGCCAGCGGAGGGGACCAGGCTGGAGAGAGAGGGAGGGAGGGGAAATTGGAGAGCGAGCGAGAGACAGACGGAGAGAGAAAGAGAGAAAGAAAGAGAGAAAGAGATGCTGCGACGCCGCCGCTGCTGCCCTTGGTGAGCGGGACTCTGCGCCTGGCTTGTGAGCCTCTGTCTCGAAGGACTCTCAGGTGAGCGTTGACTCTGTCTTGTTTGGCCCCTTCTTTTGGCTTCTTGGGGGGCTTTGGAGGGGCAAAAGGGTGGCTCAGCGGCGGGGAAGAAGGGCAGGGAGGGGGGTGAGACACGTCGCCATGTCGGGTTGGGAGGCAGGGACAGAGCAGAGCCCGGTGGAGAGAAGTCTCTCCCCAGAAACGCAGGCAAGAAGGCGGATTCCCATCTTCTTCCCCTCTGCACAACTTTCCCCCCTTGGAGCCTTGCCCAAAGGGTTTTTTGGGGGGGGGGGACCCATGCCTTGGAAGGCTTCCTATCCCTGTCCCCACTTGGACCGGACTCCTGTATTATCCCCATCCTTTGGAGACATGACACCAGAGGACGTTGCAAGGAAGAGGCGCTCTTTTACGCATCTCTCCAGCCTTCAGCACCAGTGCCATCCCAACCTGTGTTCTTTAGCAAGGGGGCAATGCATCCCCTTCAGTGCCCCACATTCGCCTTTTGGATGGGAAGATCTCTCTCTCCTTTTCTGCGCCTTCCTCTTCTCATTCACCCACCAAGCCAACCCAATCTTGCCCCCCCCCCTCTTTCTGAGCCGCCTCTTTGAATGGCACAGGATGGATTTCATGACCCTTCAACCCACCCCATTGAGAAATGCAGCAGTTTTCTATAAACCCACTCATTGACCTTGGGCAAGTCACACTCTCTCAGCTTCTGAGGAAGGCCGATGGGAACAAAGCCTGTTGGAGAAACCCAGGGATCAGTCCGAAAGGTGCTACGAAGCCAGGACGGTGACTGGAACCAAAATGGAAATTGAGCCTCTCGTAGAATGTATTCTCCAACAACTCTCCTGGCTGTGATCACTGGGTTGTTGTGAGTTTTCCACCACTCTCTGGCCACCTTCCAGAAGCATTCTCTCCTGACGTTTCTCCTGCATCTACGACAGACATGTTCGGAGGTTGCGAGGTCTGTTGGAAACGAGGAAAAATGGGGTTTCATGGCCAGAATCACTGGGTTGTTGTGAGTTTTCTGGTCTGCCTGGCCATGTTCCAGAAGCATTCTCTCCCGACGTTTCGCCTGCATCTACGGCAGGCATGTTCAGAGGTTGTGAGGTCTGTTGGAAACGATGAAAATGGGGTTTCATGGCCAGAATCACTGGGTTGTTGTGAGTTTTCTGGTCTGCCTGGCCATGTTCCAGAAGCATTCTCTCCCGACGTTTCGCCTGCATCTACGGCAGGCATGTTCAGAGGTTGTGAGGTCTGTTGGAAACGATGAAAATGGGGTTTCATGGCCAGAATCACTGGGTTGTTGTGAGTTTTCTGGTCTGCCTGGCCATGTTCCAGAAGCATTCTCTCCTGACGTTTCGCCTGCATCTATGACAGGCATGTTCAAATGGGATTTCATGGCCGGAATCACTGGGTTGCTGTGATTTTTCTGGACTGCCTAGCCATGTTCCAGAAGCATTCTCTCCTGACGTTTCGCCTGCCTCTACGACAGGCACCCTTAGAGGTTGTGAGGTCTGTTGGAAACTAGGAAAATGAGATTTTATGACCGGAATCACTGGGTTGCTGTGCATTTTCTGGTCTATCTGGCCATGTTCCAGAAGCATTCTCTCCTGACGTTTCGCCTGCATCTATGATAGGCATGTTCAAATGGGATTTCATGGCCGGAATCACTGGGTTGTTGTGAGTTTTCTGGTCTGGCTGGCCACGTTCAGAAGCATTCTTTCCTGACCTTTCGCCTGCCTCTATGACAGGCATCGTCAGAGGTTGTGAGGTCTGTTGGAAACTAGGAAAATGAGATTTTATGACCGGAATCACTGGGTTGCTGTGCATTTTCTGGTCTGCCTAGCCATGTTCCAGAAGCATTCTCTCCTGACGTTTCGCCTGCATCTACGACAGGCACCCTTAGAGGTTGTGAGGACTGTTGGAAACTAGGAAAATAAGATTTTATGACCAGAATCACTGGGTTGCTGTGCATTTTCTGGGCTGCCTGGCCATGTTCCAGAAGCATTCTCTCCTGACGTTTCGCCTGCATCTACGACAGGCACCCTTAGAGGTTGTGAGGACTGTTGGAAACTAGGAAAATAAGATTTTATGACCGGAATCACTGGGTTGCTGTGCATTTTCTGGGCTGCCTGGCCATGTTCCGGAAGCATTCGCTCCTGAAGTTTTGCCTGCCTCTACGACAGGCATCCTCAGAGGTTGTGAGGTCTGTTAGAAACTAGAAAAATGGAGTTTAAATATCTGTGGAGTAATGTCCAAAGTGGGGGGAAAAAAGCTCTTGTCACTTTGAGGCAAGTGTGAATGTTGCAGCTGGTCACCTTGATTAGCATTTAATGGCCTAGCAGTTTCAAGGTCTGGCTTCTTACTGCTTGGGGAAAATCCTTTGTTGTCAAACAGACAAAGAAAATCTTTCTCCCACCCTGGACATTCCGCCGATATCTAAATCCCATTTTCCTAGTTTCAGTTGGAAACTAGGCAAACTAGGAAAATGGTTTTAATATATCTGTGGAATGTCAGGGGTGGGAGAGAGTACTCTTGCCTGCTTGAGGCAAGTGTTGAAGGGGTTAATGTTGCAATTGGTCACCTTGATTAGCACTGAATGGCCTAGTAGTTTCAAGTTTTGGCTTCTTACTGCTTGGGGGAAATCCTTTGTTGTCAAACAGGCAAGAGTTCTTTCTCCCACCCTGGACATTTCACGGATATATAAACCCAGTATTGTAGCCAGGATTTTGGGGGTGGGGGGAGATGGGGGGTTGAGTCTGAGTGAGAGAGGATCTACCCTAGCAAACCTTTTGTATTGTTATCCCAATACCCCCGTGCATATGGGATATATTGAGCATGGTGATCAGATAATGATATGAATACACATGACAGTTTAAATAATGTACCAGTAAGGCCTTCTCGCAGACCACCCTGAGAATTTCGGGGGGGGGGGGCTGGCTACGACCCTGTATAAACCTCATTTTTCTAGTTTTCCTAAGTTTCCAACAGTCGCACTCTCTCAGCTTCAGAGGAAGGCCATACCGGCCATGAAACCCCATTTTCCTAGTTTCCAACAGACCTCACCACCTCTGAGAATGCCTGGCATTCTCTGCACAGCATGCTGTGTTTTTAACCCATGGTTTTAGAGTGTGTAATGTGTTTTTAATTGTGTTTTGTTGTATTTGATTTGCTGTGAGCTGCCCCGGGCCACCCGGGAGTGGCGGCCTAGAAATCTGATAAATAAATAAATAAAATAAATAGATGCAGGCGAAACGTCAGGAGGGAATGCTTCTGGAACACGGCCAGGCAGCTCGGAAAACTCACGACAAACCTCTCACCGAATCACAGAATCTCTGCTTTGTTTTGAACCCATCATCGACTCTCTGGAGCCATCTGTTTTGGTTCTCCGGGTCTTTCTTTAGTCCTCTCCTCTCTCTCTCATTCCTGGACCGACTTTCCCAATTTGGAAGCCCTCCTCCCTTTGGTGTTTGGAAAAACACATCACGTTCATTCATTCGGGAGCCTTCTTCTTCTTCTCCCTCTCGCCAGGCTTAGTTCTGGAACCGGAGCCTTAATGTGCAATATTCCAAAAGTGTGCCTTGATGAACGCCTCCCCATTGGGATTTCACGCTAGGTCGTTCCTATAATTGTTTCCATTCCTTGGGAATGGAGGGAGAACAAAAGTGCAGCTGTGTGCTTGGGTCCCACAGTTTCAGAGGACAGCATCAGCACAATTCCATGCTCTTGGAAGGAAGAGGCAAGTCACAGGGAGCTGTAATGCAGGCAAGAGCGGTGGGCTGTTCCTCCTCCTGCTGCTTCAGCATCTTTTAAGGAGGCAAAAGGCACCCCAGGAAATATAACTTTCGAGTACAGTTGGAGAGCAGCTTTTCTTACTGGCATGCCGGAGAACAAATAAGGTTGGGAAATGGTATTTATTTCAGCACCTAAACTGGAGTGTGTGGAAATGCAAAGACGGCTCCTGCTCAATGGAAAGCCCCCTTCCTCTTATGATTCATATGTGCTGGCTTGCTGAGCTGCAGCATAGAAATTCTATTTTAACCCCCAAACCCGGTAATGCAAATAGAGGAATTGGATGACAGGGAGAAGGCTATTTATAGGTTGTTCACGAGTTTCAGCTTGGCAGAAATGTACCCGAGTTTTTCACCTTTGGGCAAATTCATTAACAAAGGAACTGTGACAGTGAGCTCTGTCAATAGGCTGGAGAACAAATGCTATTTGCAGTTGTGATCGGTGATTCCTCATTGCGGGTTCTGTGCCAAGGCCCGTGTACACTTGGCAGGCTTTGTGAGGTCTGTTGGAAACTAAGAAAACGGGGGTTTCGTGGCCGGAATCACTGGGTTGCTGCGAGTTTCCCGGGCTGACTGGCCATGCTCCAGAAGCATTCTCTCCTGACGTTTTGCCTGCTTCTATGACAGACATCCTCAGATGTTGAGGGGTCAGTTGGAAACTAACTACCTCATCACACTAGAGAGTGAATCCACTTTAAATCTGGTTTCTGCCTCCTGCAGAATTCTGGGTTTTGTAGTGTAGTAAGGCTGTTAAAGGCTCCTCCCTAAACTACAAACCCCAGAATTCTGCAGGAGGCAGTAGACAGATTTAAAGTGTATCCATTCTCTAGTGCAGGGGTGCTCATTAGGTAGATCGCGATCTACTGGTAGATCGTGTAGTACGTCCTGGTAGATCGCAGGCAGGGCGGGAGGAAGGCTCAGTCCTGCCCCGCAGGCTCCCGACGGTGCCCAGGTGCAGAAGGAGGTTGGACTGGATGGCCCTTGGAGGTCTCCTCCTATTCTAGGATCCCATTGTTATTATTATTATTATCAGAGGCTGAATGGCCATCTGTGAGGAATGCTTTGATTGTGTTTTTCCCTTATGGCAGAAGGAGGTTGGACTGGATGACCCTTGGAGGTCTCCTTCTACTCTAGGAACCTACTGTTGTTGTTGTTATTAGTAGTAGTAGTAGTAGCAGAGGTTGAATGAATATCATCATTATTATTATGAATAAATTCAGGCGCTTATTATACACACATTTAGTTGAATTCAGTCTTAAAATATATTATATGGCTCTCACTGAAATACATTTCCAAATATTTTGCTTTTTTGGCTCTCTGAGTAGTGGGTAGGGAGATCATTTTAACTTGGTTGTTTTATAAGTAGCTCGCATGCTGAGAAAGTGTGAGCACCCCTGCACTAGAGAATGAATCCACTTTAAATCTGGTTTCTGCCTCCTGCAGAATTCTGGGTTTTGTAGTGTAGTAAGGCTGTTAAAGGCTCCTCCCTAAACTACAAACCCCAGGAGGCAGAAACCAGATGTAAAGTGGATCCATTATCTAGTGTGATGAGGTATGTGTGGGTTGTTGTAAGTTTTCTGGGCTGTATGACCATGTTCCAGATGCATTCTTTCCTAACGTTTTGCCTGCATCTGTGGCAGACATCCTCAGAGGTTGTGAGGTCTGTTGAAAGCTAAGAAAATGGGGTTTATATACCTGTGGAATGTCCAGGGCGGGAGAAAGAACTCTTGTCTGTTTGAGGTAGGTGTGAATGTGATGCTTAAAATGCTTAAGATGCTTAAGATCATCATGTTTAAGATGCTTAAGATCAAGATGCTTAAGATCAACCGGAGAGGCCCTGCTCTTGGTCCCGCCTGCTTTGCAGGTGCGTTTGGTGGGGATGAGAGACAGGGTCTTCTCAGTGGTGGCTCCTTGGCTTTGGAACTCCCTTCCTAGTGACATCAAATCGGCCCCCTCCCTCCTGACATTTTGTAAAAAGTCACGATTCTGTTCGAGATGAACTTTAATTAATCAAGATCAAAGGATTAATATGACGACGAAATGGAAACCGATTTTAAGATTGTGGAGCTGAGAGTTGTATTTTGTAGTTTTAATTGTTAATTTATATGGTTTTATATGATTGTCTTTATCTTATTATGATGTGTTGTATGTGGGCACTTGCTGCCGCTTGTTCACCGCCTCGAGTTGCCTTCGGGCAGAGAGAGGCAGTATAGAAGCATAGCAAATAAATAAATAAATAAAGAATGTTTCAATTTGCCACCTTGGTTAGCCTAGCAGTTTCAAGGTCTGGCTTCTTACTGCCTGGAAGAATCCTTTGTTGGGAGGTGATTAGCTGGCCCTGATTGTTTCTTGTCAGGAATGTAAGTGAGGTTTCTATATCTGTGGAATGTCCAGGGGCCTGTCATAGATGTAGGTGAAACGTCAGGAGAGAATGCTTCTGGAACATGGCCATACAGTCCGGAAGACTCACATCCACCCAAAGTATTTTCGTCTTCTTTGTGTAACTAAATATGGAGGATGTGACGAATACGAACAAGGAGGAGAGTTCTTGTGGTCCTGCCTCCGTGTTCATTAGAGAAATCATGCTTTTTTCTCATTTATCTTGCAAATAGCAATGAGCACATCATATTTTCCCCTGAAAAAGAAAGGCTTTGAGTTAACGAAATACATTGTTGGAAGTTTGAGAGTTTAAAAAATGCTGTCTGGACGTGATAAACAACAGCAAAGTGATGTACATTTTAAAAACAGATGTATGTATCGTGTTAAGAATACAGTTCCGTTTTGTTGTAAGCGGGATCTTATTGTGTCAAGATCTTTCTAACTCGGCAACAAGATTTTGTGAGACTGCAAAGTTAAGTTTTAGAGGCGGAAAAAAAATCCCTTTTCTAAACTCATGGAAATAGCTCTGCCTAGCAAGAAAGGAGTGTCATTCCCATCTAAAAAAGCAGTACTTGGGCTTCTCAATTTCGTGAGGATTCATAATGGCAATTCGGATGATCTGATGTCTCTCAGTGTTATTATTGGGCACTCACACCTACCTTCGTCTATATGTGAGCACTGTTTTTTCATCCTCGGTTTCATGTTACCTACAACTTTCATCAGGGAACAATTGATGGGTTGTTGTGAGTTTTCCGAGCTGAATGGCCATGTTCCAGAAGCATTCTCTCCTGACGTTTTGCCCACATCTATGGCAGGCATCCTTAGAGGATGAGGGGCCTGTTGGAAACTAGGCAACTGAGATGTATATATCTATGGAATGGAATATCCAGGATGGGATAAAGAACTCTTTGTCTGTTGGAGGCAAGTGTGAATGTTGCAATTTGCATCTCATGCCCTACAGCAGGGGTGCCCACACTTTTTCAGCATGCGAGCTACACATAATAAAACCAAGTCAGAAAGATCTACCTACCTCCTCTAGGCTGGAGAGGAGAGGGGGGGTGGGGCTTGGCGCGGCCTGGCTCCGCCCCCTCTGACTTCCGCTCTACCAGCAGCTTCTCCAGGCTTGGGGATGGCAGTGCCAAGCCAGCCTTGTGCTAGCTATGCCACCACTGGCTTGGCATTGCCATCCTCAAGCCTGGAGAAGCTGCTGGTAGAGTGGAAGCCAGAAGGGGGTGGAGCCAGGCCACGCCAAGCCCCGCCCCCTCCCCTCTGGCTTCGGAGCTCCCAGCAGCTTCTCCAGGCTTGAGTATGGCAGTGCCAATCTAGCCTTGTGCTAGCTATGCCACCACTGGCTTGGCATTGCCATCCTCAAGCCTGGAGAAGCTGCTGGTAGAGCGGAAGCCAGAAGGGGGGCGGAGCCAGGCCACATCAAGCCCCTCCTCCCTCTGGCTCTGGAACTCCCAGCAGCTTCTCCAGGCTTGAGGATGGCAGTGCCAAGCCAGTGGGGGCATAGCTAGCACAAGGCTGGCTTGGCCCTGCCCTCCTCAAGGCTGGAGCAGCTGCTGTGAGTGCCAAAGCCGGGGAGGGGGTGGGGCTTGGTGTGGCCTGGCTCCGCCCCCCTTTGAGAAGCACCCCATCTGGCTGGGATCGACCTCCTTCGGTCTCGGGATCGACTGGTCGATCGAAATTGACTTCCTGGGCAGCCCTGCCCTACAGTTTCAAGGCCTGGCTGGTTGCTATCTGGGGGAAATCCTTTGTTTGGAGGTATTAGCTGACCCTGATCGATTTTTGTCTGGAATTCCCCTACTTTTTGAGTCTTGCTCTTTATTTACTGTCCTGATTTTAGAGGGTTTTTTTAAAAAAAAAATACTGGTTGCCAGATTTTGTTTTTTTTCATGGTTTCCTCCTTTCTGTTGAAATTGTCTACATGCTTGTGGGTTTCAATGGCTTCTGAGTGGACCAATCATCCATAGAAGTTTGAGATATGCATAATGCTGTGCATGGACTGATTATTATTTGAATTCCATATCCAAGCAAAGCTTTCAGGAAACGGGAAGGGAAAGGTTTGACAGGCTCAGGCTTCAAATCATGATTGCTCATTCACATCCACAAAGGTAGGGGCAAGAATCTCGCAGTGTGAGTCGATTGCAGTTCCCAGCAGCCTTAGCCAGTATTGCCAATGGTCAGGAATGCTGGGAGTTTCAATCCAGCAACATCAGAAGTGTCATATGACTCTCCCTCCTCCTTTAGATTTGTAATATATGCACACATGCTTGCTGGACAATAATGCCCACCAGTGTTCACAATTGGGCATATTATTGAGTATCCGTGCCAAGTTTGGTTCAGATCCATCATTGTTTGGGTCCACAGTAGTCTCTGGATGTAGGTGAACTACAACTCCAAAACTCAAGGTCAATGGCCACCAAGCATTTCCAGTATTTCTCTTGGTCATGGGAGTTCTGTGTGCCAAATTTATTTAGTTATTTATTTACAGTACATCATTTATATTCATTTGATGTAAATTATTTACATCATTTATAATGTCATAGACACACAACATATATAGACAGCCACTCAGAGGCAATTTAACCTTGGAGGGGACTCAGAGCGGATTACAATGTAATAATAATAATAATAATAATAATAATACACATACAGGCAAACATTCAATGCCTTTGACACACAACATATATAGACAGACACTCAGAGGCAATTTAACATTCCAGCTTTTGGCCACCAGGGGAGCTGTCGCATTCCTTCATTCTTTTGCGTACTCCCTAGAGATTTTATGTCCTCTTAATTTAGTTAAATTAGCCTCCCCACAAAGTGGCACCTACATTTTCCTACTTGACAGATGCAACTGTCTTTCGGGTTGCAAAGGTCGACAACGAGCTACACAATTTGGTCGAGAACTCACCCTGAACCAGGCAGGCTTCGAACTCATGACTTTCTGGTCAGTAGAGATCTTATGCAGCTGACTCCCAGCCAGCTGCACCAGAGTCCCGGTGCGAAATTTGGCTCAGTTCCATCGTTGGTGGAGTTCAGAATGCTCTTTGATTGTAGATGAACTATGAATCCCAGCAACTACAGCTCCCAAATGACAAAATAAATTCCCCCCCAACCCCACTAATATTCAAATTTAGGTGTGTCGGGTATTTGTGCCAAATTTGGTCCAGAGAATGAGAATACATCCTGCATATCAGATATTTACATTACAATTCATAACAGTAGCAAAATTACAGTTGTGAGGTAGCAACGAAAATAATTTGATGGTTGGGGGTCACCACAACAGCATTAAGGGGTCCCGGCATTGGGAAGGTAGACGTGGGATCAAACTATTAAAATGTGAAACAGATTTAGAAATCTCAAACATTGTCTTCAAATGCTTCGGAGTCATTGTTATTTCAGGCTATTAAAGCGAATGTCTGGAAAAATTCATTTAAAACTGTTTTAGTTCCATGTAAAACATAAGAGTTTTAAAAGGAGAGTCCATGGGTTTGGCTGCGCCTGCTTTGTTTGTGATTACTGCTCAAGTCGAATTTCAGAAATGGCACTGTGTTTGTGAAAGGCACTGCCAGACACGTCATGCCTTGAGGCGGTATTCGCAGGAAGTCTATAGCCCTTGCCGGGATGGTATTTAGCAAGCCTTTCTCAAAGAGCCGGTCCTTGCTGGCACGAGAGGGCGCTGATGCTCTTTTCCAAGGGGAAGCTTAGAAAAGCCCATCTGCTTTTTAGGCCACAGCGGAAAACTGTTTTGTTACCACCAGCACTGCGCCACCTCTCAGGGGAGATGAAATTCAATCTCACTGTGGTTCAGGGTAATGCTCTGGCAGTTTGTCAGGATTAGCATCTTTCTAGTCGGTCTTTCTAGTGTTACCTTTGGTATCATATTGCCTGCCTTGGAATTCTCTGCAAACTCCTAGAATTCTTTCTCCTAAGAATATCTGATGGAAAAACAAGACAGTTCTACTTTCCACCTTTTTACATTATTTCAAGTGATGCATCTTATCAGAAATGAAGTGTTAAATTTTCCAAACCATGGCCTGCATCTGAATTTCAACCACAGTGCATTAGAGCAGTGTTTTTCAACCTTTCTTGAGCCGCGGCACATTTTTTACATTTAAAAAATCCTGGGGCACACTACCAACCAAAATGACACAAAATGACACTCTAACACAGTAATACATATAGTTAATATGTTTTTAAATGTATTTATACACTCAGTGTGAAACCTGGGTCTGTTTCGATGAACACAACACAGATATCCTGGCAGGAATGGCAGAAAGACACACACGAAGGTCTTGCTCAACAGCTGGGAGTTATAGTTCACCTGCAATCAAAGAGCATTCTGAACTCCACCAATGATGGAATGGAATCAAACTTCCCACACAGAACTACCATAACCAAGAGAAAACACTATAAGAGTTTGGTGGGCATTGACCTTGAGTTTTGGAGTTCTATATATCCAGAGAGCACTGTGGTGGGGAGGGAGGAAGATGTGGGGCGAGTCTGCACAGTAGTGCCTGCACAGGTCACGTCTTCCTCCCTCCCCCCTCCCGCAGAAGCGGCAGCGTGAGCAAAGCGAGGCAAAGCAAGCAGAGCAAGGCTGGGAAGAAGGGAGCCCGAGTGGAGAAGAAAAAGTATTCGGCAGGAGGGAGAAGTAAGGGTATTGGAGGCTCCAATTTCCCATGGCACACCTGATGATCACTCATGGCACGCTAGTGTGCCACGGCACACTGGTTGGGAAACACTGCATCAGAGCAGTGATTTTCAACCTTTTTTGAGCATTGTTTACATTTACAAAATCCTGGGACACACCACCAACCAAAATGACACAAAATGGCACTCTAACACAGTAATGCATATAGTTAATATGTTTTTAAATGTATTTATACACTCAGTGTGAAACCTGGGCCTGTTTCAATGAACACAACATAGATGTCCTGGCAGGAATGACAGAAAGACACAAACTTCCCACACAAAACTCCCATAGCCAAGAGAAAATACTATAAGAGTTTGGTGGGCACTGAACTTGGGTTTTGGAGTTGTAGTTCACCGACATCCAGAGAGCACTGTGGACTCAAACAATGTTGGAGCAGGACCAAACTTGGCATGAATACTCAATATGCCCAAATGTGAACACAGATGGAGTTTGGGGGAAATAGACCTTGACATTTGGGAGTTACAGTTTCTGGGATTTATAGTTAACACACAATCAAAGAGCATCCTGAACTCTTGCAACAATGGAATTGAACCAAACTTGGCATATTGAACTCTCATTACCAACAGAAATTACTGAAAGGGTTTGCTTGGGAATTGACCTTGAGTTTGGAAGTTGTAGTTCACCTACACCCAGAGAGCACTGTGGACTCAAACAATGTTATGTTATGTGGTTGTTTGCATTTTCCCTTGGTTATGGGAGTTGTGTGTGGGAAGTTTGTGTCTTTCTGCCATTCCTGCCAGGATATCTATGTTGTATTCATCGAAACAGGCCCAGGTTTCACACTGAGTGTATAAATACATTTTAAAAACATATTAACTATATGTATTTGGTTGGTGGTGTGCCCCAGGATTTAGCAAATGTAAAAAGTGTGCCGCGGCTCAAAAAAGGTTGGGAAACACTGCTTTAGGAATCATAATGGAGATTAAGATCATCCGGTGGGGCCTGCTCTCGGTCTCACCTCTTTCACAAGTGTGACTGGTGGAGATGAGAGAGAGGGCCTTCTCAGCGATGGGCCCTCACCTGTGAAACTCCCTCCCTACTGAAATTAGATCAGCACCTTCTCTTTTGGTCTTCAGAAAGAAAGTAAAGACATGGATGTGGGAACAAGCCTTTGGGCAGTAAGAAATGTCAAAATCGTAGAGGATTTTGTGCAATTGACTTTTGGAAAGGCCTCAGACTTTGGCTTCTGTATTGTGAGATTTTAATGCTTTATATTAATATTTTTTAATTCCATGTTTAAATGTTTAGATGTTGTTGCTTCTCTATTTAATATGGTTTAATTTAACTTATAGTTATACAGTATATTTTATATTAGGTTTATATATGTTGTATGGTATTCAATTTTTGCCGTGAACTTATTATTATTATTATTATTTGTTAAATTTATTGGCCGCCACTCCCAGCCAGCTCGGGGCGGCTTACATCAAGCACAACAATAAAACAACAGATCTACAACAGCAATAAAACCACAAGGATAAAACAATTCCTAAGAGATAATACAAGTCCTAGGGGATAGCACATTACAACTCAAAGGCCTGCCGGAATAGGGCCGACTTGCAGGCCTTCCGAAAAGTCAACAGATTACGCAAGGCCCGAACCTCCGGGGGTAGTGCGTTCCAGAGAACTGGGGTGATGATGGAGACAACTGGGGGGAGGGTGATATACAAATGAAGTAAACAAACAAACAAACAAACAAATATTGACTTAGCATTTACATTACAGAGAGATTCCTCCTAAACATTAGAAAGAGGTTTCTGATGGTGAGGGCTGTTTGACAGTGGAACAGACTGCCTTGGAGGGAGGTGGAGTCTACTTTTATGGAGGCTTTGAAACAGAAACTGAATGGCCATTTGTTGGGAGTGCTTTGATTGCGTCTTCCTGCATGACAGAATAAGACTAGATGGCCCTTCTGGTCTCTTACAACTCTGTGGTACAATGCAACTGCTTATGTTTATAATGGAGAAACACAATCTTTGGAGAATTCTGTTGATACCACGTTGTCACAAAATAACAGCAAAAACATGTCACAGCTGAAACACAGTTGTTCTTCCCTTATGTGATACCGATACATTGGCCATGTCCTCAGAGGCATGGAAGAGCAATGGCAGTGTGAGTAAGAATTGATTACGACTAAGCTTTATTTATTTCCTAGCTTGGGGACCCGGCGGTGCCCGGGTAATTTCAGAAAGTTATTAGTTGGTCTTTAGCAGTTATTTATGTGGCTCGCAGTGGTGTCAGTAAGTTAGTGAAGGCATTGCGAGTCCCATCATCCATGGTCCACCCTCCTCCAAACAGAACCAGGATGTAGAGTGGGTCATGGAGGCTCTGTCTGCCAAGTTTGGCTGTGATCCATCATTATTAGGAGTTGCAGTGGTATCATGAAATTACTGAAGGTACTGCAAGTCCCATCATCTGTGGTCTGTCTTCCTCTCAACTGCACCAGGATGTAGAGTGGGTCATGGGGGCTCTGTGTGGCAAGTTTGGCCTTGATCCATCATTATTGGGTGTTGCAGTGGTGTCATGAAATTACTGAAGGTACTGTAAGTCCCATCATCCATGGTCCATCCCTCTTAGAACTGCAGCAGGATGTAGAGTGTGTCATGAGTACTCTGTGTGGCAAGTTTGGGCCTGCTCTGTCATTTGTAGGGGCTACAGTTTTCTGTGGGAAGTGAATTGGGTGAAGGTACTGCAAATCCCATCATTTGTTGCCCATCCTGCCCTAAACCACACCAGGTTGTAAAGTAGGCCATTGGGCCTCTGCGTGCCAAGTTTGGTCCTGATGTGTCATTGTTCTGGGCCACAATGCTCTAAGGAATTGAGTTAAAGTACTGCAAGTCCAGTCATCCATGTTTCATCCTCCCTCAAACTGCACCAGAATGTAGAGTGGGTCTTGGGCAGGCATGTAGCCAGGGGGCTAGGGGGCTTCAGCCCCCCCCCCCCGAAATTCTCAGGGTGGTCCACGAAAAGGCCTTACTGGTACATTATTTAAACTGTTATGTTTATTCATATCATGATCTGATCACCATGCTCGTTATATCCCACATTAATGGGGTTATTGGGATAACAATGCAAAAGGTTTGCTAGAGTAGACCCTCTTCCACCCAGTCTCAGCCCCCCCCCTGAACCAAACTTAGCCCCCCCCCCAAACCAAAATCCTGGCTACGGCCCTGGTCTTGGGGGTTCTGCGCGCCAAGGTTGGTCTTGTTCTGTCAGGCCTCAAGCCTTCTCCTTATCCCCCTCTGCCACTTTAGAGTGTTGGAATGTTGGTGGTGCTGGCCAATCAGAGGCTTTATGCGAATAATCCCACAGTGGCAACCAATCAGAAAGCAAATCCACAAACACCTCCGCATACATACAAACATTCTCTTTTATTATATGTATAGATAGATAGCTTTACGACATTTATATCCCACCCTTCTCACCCCAAAGGGGACTCAGGGTGGCTTTCATATTTTGCATTATTCCATGCCCAAACAACAATAAGAATTAAAAGCACAATTTAAAACAACATTAAAGCAGCGTATATAAGCATTAGATGACTATTGTGCATAGATCCAAAGTCAGATAGTCAAATAATCATATTCATCAATCCAGGGTCAATTCCAACTGTATTGCACAGATAATTATGCTGGGCCAAATGCATGCTCCCAAAGCCAAGTTTTCACTTGTTTGCAAAATGACAGGATGGAAGGAACTAATCGAATCCCACTAGGGAGGGAAGTCCACAGCCAAGGATCCACCACTGAGAGGGCCTTGTCTCTTGTCCCTACTAGTTGTGCATACGAAGGTATAAACATATAAAATTGATAATAATATTATAATGTAATACAATATACTACTACTAATAATAATATGGTATAATAATTGTGTATTATATATTACATGTAATATTACTAATATTGTGCTTTTGGAGCTAATAATTATAATATATTGTATGCACATATAATATTGATCATGTTGAAAAATTGAGATAAATTACCTTACCTCAACTGAAGGCACGAACTGGTAAGAACAACGGACTCCTTAATTCAACTTTCATTGAACGCAGCACATTATCTTTTATTTACACAAATATACAAGACAGGCTTCAATCATGTTTGTGTTGCACTCCAGGACAGGAAAAGCCCTCTGACTTAAAACAAACCACATGTTGAGTGAAAAATCCAATCTTTTTTTTATTGAAGCTTATTAAAATATCCAGTAGAAATTGATGCTTGTAAGAAAGTAAGAAAGTTCCAAAGTAATAAGTCAGTAAAAATGCAGTAACACAAAGCAATGTCCACAAAAGATATAAAAGCAATCCAAAACAGTATTAATCCAGACAAGAATCAACAGGAAACACAGACAATCCAGGCGATGCTAGTCAACACCAAAATGCTCTCTGGATGTAGGTGAACTACAATTCCAAAACTCAAGGTTGATGCCCACCAAACCCCTCCAGTATTTTCTGTTGGTTGTGGGAGTTCTGTGTGCCAAGAACTCCCACAACCAACGTTCAATTCCATCATTGGTGGAGTTCAGAATGCTCTTTGATTGCAGGTGAACTATAAATCCCAGCACGTACAACTCCCAAATGTCAAGGTCTTTTTCTCCCAAACTCCACCAGTATTCACATTTGGGCAGATTGAGTATTCGTGCCAAGTTTGGTCCAGATCCATCAGTGTTTGAGTCTACAGTGCTCTCTGGATGTAGGTGAACGACATCTCCAAAACTCAAGGTTGATGCCCACCAAACCCCTCCAGTATTTTCTGTTGGTTGTGGGAGTTCTATGTGCCAAGTTTGGTTCAATTCCATCATTGGTGGAGTTCAGCATGCTCTTTGTTTGCAGGTGAACTATAAATCCCAGCAAGTACAACTCCCAAATGACAAAATCAATCCCCACTCCACCCACCAGTATTCAAATTAGGACGTATCGGGTATTTGTGCCAAATTTGTTCCAGTGAATGGAAATACATCCTGCATATTGGATATCTATTTACATTACGATTCATAAGAGTAGCAAAATTACAATTTTGAAGTAGCAATAAAAATAACTTTATGGTTGAAGGTCACCACAACATGAGGAACTATAGGTGTTGATCCAGACAGGCCCGGATTAACACTTTTTGCACCCTAGGCCACCGTTTGGAATTATGCCCCCTTTAAGGCAACCTCCCGTCACCTCCAAGGTCCCCATTCCCACCTGCTGGAAAACTGCGCTGTGCTCTGAAGGTCTCCTCAGGAGTCGGGAGGCTTGGGGAGAGCGCAGCGGGTGCAAACTTGCTCCAAAGGCACGCACGAGAGAGAGAGAGAGAGAGAGAGAGAGAGAGAGAGAGAGAGAGAGAGAGAGAGAGAGAGATTGAGAGCAAGAGAGAGAGAAAGATGGCCTCGGCCATACGGGAGCCTTTTTCACTCCCCCTTCGCCCCCTCTGAAGCTGGAGGAGGCGCGGGGAGAGCGAAAAAGGCCCTCGAATGGCCTCCCTTTTGCGTTTCGGGCTTGGTAGGGCCCGCCATGTGCCGTTTTCCGTGGCCCGAAGATCGACTGGGGGGGGGGTGAGTGATCTGCGCCCACCTCAGTCTGCGCCAGAGTGATGCCCCATTGAATTCAACTAGACTTGCTTGTATATAAATAGCCAAAAAGTATTTCCTATACATTTCTACTCGGAAGAAAATTCTACTAACTATAATGGAGTTTGCTTCCAGATAATATGAATACTAACTGCTATATTTCAGACGAAGAGAATGTCCAACCTCTTCTGAGTAGTCCTCACCTAAGAAAACCCTCTGTAATCTGCTGGGTAGCTATAAACCTTGTAGACACACATAATTGTAGGTGTAGAGCCGCAGCATTTTGAAGATGCTTGTCCAAGACATTTTGATGCCTGAGGTAGAATAGCAAAATCAAGGCAGTTATTTTGGATAAAGGGACAGGAAACCACATTGGCAGCTGTTCCCCATGAAAAATGCAGCCATAAGAAACAAAAACAGCCTAAACATGCTGTCCTCTCATCACACCTAAAACGGATTGCCAGATGTAGCTGCCTCATTCTGCATAAAGCTCCTAGATAACCTCATGTTTGCATCAGAAACTGGAAGAAAATGTTGTGGCATTTAAACATTTATTGCAACATAATACAGCCTACTATCCCTTTGCTGATTACAGCAGTGTTTTTCAACCTTTTTGGAGCCACGGCACATTTTTTACATTTACAAAATCCCGGGGCACACTACCAACCAAAATGACACAAAATGACACTCTAACACAGTAATACATATAGTTAATATGTTTTTAATGTATTTATACACTCAGTGTGAAACCTGGGCCTGTTTCGATGAACACAACATAGATATCCTGGCAGGAATGGCAGAAAGACACAAACTTCCCACACAAAACTCCCATAACCAAGAGAAAATACTATAAGAGTTTGGTGGGCATTGACCTTGGGTTTTGGAGTTGTAGTTCACTTATATCCAGAGAACACTGTGGACTGAAACAATGTTGGATCAGGACCAAACTTGGCATGAATACTCACTATGCCCAAATGTGAACACAGATGGAGTTTGGGGAAAATAGACCTTGACATTTGGGAGTTATAGTTTCTGGGATTTATAGTTAACACACAATCAAAGAGCATCCTGAACTCTTGCAACAATGGAATTGAACCAAACTTGGCATATTGAACTCTCATTACCAACAGAAAGTACTGAAAGGGTTTGCTTGGGAATTGACCTTGAGTTTGGAAGTTGTAGTTCACCTACACCCAGAGAGCACTGTGAAGGTTCAATTTCCCAAGGCACACCTGATGATTGCTCACGGCACACTAGTGTGCCACGGCACACTGGTTGGGAAACACTGGGTTACAGAACTCCCTGCATCAGCACTCACTGTGGAAATCCGTTAAAAAAGAAATGTTAGCGGTACATGTATTTGATGAGGAAAAAAACTGAGGTCGCCAAAGACCATCAGGAAACATATATTTCTGACGGTCCTCAGAACGTCTTTGGCGGAGAAAACTGAAGATCTCTCCGCCTTTCCTTCTCTTCCTTTTTGGAAGCAGATGGCGAATCCTCCCACCAAAAGTCCTCCTCCACTGCGATCTCAGCCAAGGGGAGCGCTGTTTCTGAGACTCAAAGCAGGGAGGGGAGAGCAGGCGTGCTCAGCACATGGCAGCATGGTGCACATGTGCGGGCAAGGGAGAGCGTGCAAGGCGAGTGAGTCCCTTCAAGGCATAGGGGTTCTGTGTGGGAAGTTTGGTCCAATTCTAAAGTTGGTGGGGTTCAGAATGCTCTTTGATTGTAGGTGAACTATAAATCCCAGCAACTACAACTCCCAACTGTCAAGGTCTATTTTTCCCCCAAACTCCACAAGTGTTCACATTTGGGCATATTGAGTATCTATGCCAAGCTCAGTCAAGATTCATCATTGTTTGAGTCCACAGTGCTCCCTGGATGTAGGTGAACCAGGCCCGGATCAACACCTTTTGGCACCCCAGGCCAGTTTGGAATTACGCCCCCGCCTCACGCCGCCACATTAGAGAGGCATATCCCCATCCCCCCCCGCTCCCCCTCAACCCTTCCTCCTCTTCTCCCCCGACATCCATCCCCTCACCGCTGAGGCTCCTCCCCGTGTCGGGAATGCGCACCCAGCGATCCCAAAGAACTACGGGTCCCAGCATGCCCCGCGGATGAGAGGCTGGTGCTGCCGCCGCATCCTGCCAGCTCCCGTGGCCTCAAAGGCGGCCCTGCAGCCTCGCGCTGGGTGTGCGGGGGGCAGCGGCTGCAGAGAGTCGGGGCCTTCCTCCGCCTCAGAAGCCAATCGCAACCAGCATGGACTGAAGGAAGAGACCTCCTCGGAGTCTTTTCCTCAGAGGAGGCCTCTTCCTTCAGCCCATGCTGGTCACGATGCTCCTCTTCCTCCTCATGCTGCTGCTGCTGCCTCCTGCCTTCTTTCCTTTTGAGTACCAGGCGGCAGGAGCCAATCGCAGCACAATTTTTAAAATTATTTTATAACTTTTTTATTGGGGGGGGGGGGCGTGATCTGTGCCCCCCTCGGCTCACGCCCCTAGGCCATGGCCTTGTTGGCCCTATGGGTAATCTGGGCCTGAGGTGAACTAGAACTCCAAAACATAAGGTCAATGCCCACCAAAACCCTTTTTCTTGTTGGTCATGGGAGTTCTGTGTGCCAAGTTTGGTTCAATTCCATTGTTGGTGGAGTTCAGAATGCGATTTGATTGTCAGTGAACTATAAATCCCATCAAATACAACTACCCAATATCAATCTCCCCCAACCCCACCAATATTGAATTTTGGGCGTCTTGGGTATTTGTGCCAAATTTAGTCCAGTGAATGGAAAATACATCCTGTATATCATATATTGACACTACAATTCATAACAGTAGCAAAATTAGAGTTAAGAAATAGCAATGAAAATCATTGTATGGTTGTGTGTGTGTGTGTGTAGGGGGGGGGGGGACCACCACAACATGAGAAACTGTATTAAGGGGTCACGGCATTAGGAAGGTTGAGAATCACTGTTTTAAAGAAACTTTGAGAAGAAACACAACTGAGAGCATCCAGAATAAATGCATATAAATTAGAGTTAACTGTAACCAGGGTGATTTATAATTTCTTTATTTATTTACACACACACCTTTCTCCTAGGTGTGTTACAACAAATCACAGTTTAAAACTATGATGATACAATAATATAATGTGCTTGGAAGGAGGAAGGTAGCCAAAATTTCAGAGTCTCTGCTTAAATTCTTTACTCAATACAACTTTAAGCATTCTTAATTACAAACAGGATTGCAATGATAGACTTCATGTTTATTTGCATTCCTTTCCGACTCTTTCCAGATGTGTTGGCCTATAGTTCCCTTCATATCTGTTTGTAATGTTGTTACGGTAATGTTAGCTGGGACTGAACAGAGTGGTCATTCAGAAACACTGGGAAAGAGCCTTGTAAGAAACGGCTAATCTATATCTCAATGATAATCCATAGAATTAACTGTATTCTCCATCCATCCATCCATCCATCTTCCTATCAGCTTCTTATTATTTATGCCAGTGTTTCCCAACAGGTGTGCCGTAGCACACTAGTGTGCCGTGAGCAATCATCAGGTGTGCCGTGGGAAATTGGAACCTCCAATCCCCTTTCTTCCCCCTCCTGCCGAACACTTTTTCTTCTCCACTCGGGCTCCCTTCTTCCCAGCCTCGCTCTGCTTGCTTTGCCTCGCTTTGCTCACGCTGCTGCTTCTGCGGGAGGGGGAAGGGAGGAAGACGTGACCCGTGCAGGCGCTACTGTGCAGACTCGGCCCACGTCTTCCTCCCTCCCCTCCACAGTGCTCTCTGGATATAGGTGAACTGCAACTCCAAAACTCAAGGTCAATGCCCACCAAACTCTTATAGCATTTTCTCTTGGTTATGGTAGTTCTGTGTGGGAAGTTTGATTCCATTCCATCATTGGTGGAGTTCAGAATGCTCTTTGATTGCGGGTGAACTATAACTCCCAGCTGTTGAGCAAGACCTTTGTGTGTATCTTTCTGCCATTCCTGCCAGGATATCTATGTTGTGTTCATCGAAACAGGCCCAGGTTTCACACTGAGTGGATAAATACATTTAAAAACATATTAACTATATGTATGACTGTGTTAGAGTGTCATTTTGTGTCATTTTGGTTGGTGGTGTGCCCCAGGATTTTGTAAATGTAAAAAATGTGCCGCGGCTCAAAAAAGGTTGAAAAACACTGATTTATGCTACAACATGATTTGCAATTTTTGTTATTTTTCATTGTCTTCTGTCTTCCTTTCCTACAAGATTCCCATTAAAAAGATTTTACTTCTATTATTTGTTTCAGTATTCAGAATGAGATATACACTGAAACCAACTACTTTTGCTTGTAAGGTTTAACAGTGAGATTTCAGGGTGATCTAGTTTAACACAAAAGAGATACGGAAACTCAGGAAGGTAGGGTAACCCATAAACCAGTTAATATAGCAAAATCTCACCCTCCTTTATTTATTTATTTATTTATTATTTAAACTTGTTAGTTGCCACTCCCATATGGCTCGGGGCGACTTACAGAGTTCACATTCACTGGGCAGACCAGTAAGAATGATACAACAACAATACACAATAGAAAGAAAAACAATACATTAATAAATACTAACGATGGTTAGATGTTATAAGGCTGTCTTTCCTGGGGCCTTAGGCTCCTCGTTTCGTTTGTCTCTAAGACTAGACAAGTCAGATCTAGTCCACATCTCGAAGCTTACACCCCTTAAAGTTCGCGTGTGAAATCTCCTGTGCTTCCTTTTCCTTTGGCAGGGATCGCTGTTTCTTCCATAGAGATCATGCTTGTTGTCAACAGTAGGGGCAGTTTTATGACTTTGTGGGTCATCTGTCTCTCTGTTCCGAGGAGGAGCTCAGAGGACTTCCGGGTGCTCTAGCAGGGGGTGGGGGGTCGAGCATGGAACTTTGCCCGATTTCCTGTTTCGCTTCTGCCTCCTGCGGCGCTTGCTCCCACGTGTCCATGCTTTCCGCTTGGCCTCCAAGAAGGATGAAGACATCCAGTCTTCTTCGGCGTTCCCAAGGCCATCGGCCATCTTGGTTGCCACACCAAGCGCCCCCCCCCCCCCTTAATGGGGGGCCGTGGCACCATGGCTGCTGCTCTCTAGGGTGGGCAAGGGCTCGGGAGATCTCCAGCAAATCCCATTCCAGCCAGGAACGCTCACCCTCCAGCGGGGGTTGGGGAGGTCGCAAGAGTATCTCCCCATCGACCATGCTTGTCCCTCCAATCGGTAGCAGGCAGGTGCATCAAAAAGACAACCACCCTCGGGAATGCGAGCCATCGGGAGTGGAGGGCGAGGGCCAACTGTCAACAAGCTGCCCCTCACGGCCTCCATGTTCGTCCCCCACTCCTTCCCCCACAAATCCCACTTTGCAAAGGGAAATGTTTTGGGTTGCTTTGAGTTTTCCAGGCTGAATAGCCATACCCCAAAAGCATTCTCACCTGACATTTCAGGCATCCTCAGAGATTGTGAGGTCTGTTGGAAGTGAGGCTTATATATCTGTGGAATGTCCAGGGTGGGAGAAAGAACTCTTGTCTGCTTGAGGCCAGTGTGAATGTTTCAACTGGCCAGCTTGATTAGCATTTAATGGCCTTGCAGCTGCAAAGCCTGGCCGGTTGCTGCCAGGCAACCATCTGTTTTTGTATGTTCCTTTCTGCTGAAAACAGTTTAAAAATATGTGAAGTTGTTCATTCAGACTCAGTTCAAATATCTGATACATTTTGGAAATGCTCTTTTACTCCGAATATAAGAACATAAGAAGAGCCATGCTGAATCGGACCTCAGCCCATCTAGTCCAGCATTCTGTATCACACAGTGGCCCACCAGTTGTACATCTCGATGACCTGCTCCCGACCCCCACAACCAGTACCCAGGGAAATCCTGCCTACCTCAACCAACTCCGAGGTGGCACTTGAATGTCCTTTTCAGTAACTACGACACCACATCTATAAGAATGAATGCAGTTTGACACCACTTTAACTGCCATGGCTCAATGCTATGGATTCCTGTTTAAGAGTGCTCATGCTATAGCAAAATGTAAATCCCAGAATTTCATAGCACTGAGCCATGGCAGTTAATGTGGTGTCAAAACAACATTCAAAAAGATGAACGCTCTGTTGTCTTGCCGGCTTAGAGTATCATATATGATTGCATCCCTGGAAAGTCCAATTATATTAATATATTAGTTCTTGCCTTGCCAATAATTGCAGAAGAAGAGGATTTTAAAGAGATCTATGAGTGTATTTCAGGATCAAGGCATTATCACACAAAATGATACTGGATTTTTCACCCCAGACATAATCAAAATTTATTCGACTTAATTTCATCATACTTAATGGCACAGCTACATCTATAAAAAAAATTCTGGTTAATTTAGTATATGAGTCAAGGTAAAAGTAGATAGAAATTGCCATTTGCAAACTGTCTTGAACTTGTATAATAGTATTGACCTTTTCCACCCTGACTCTCAGCACAGAGCTGAAAAGATTTTTGAACTAAACTTTGTTAAACTTGCAATCTGCATATTTGCTTCTCAAAGAAATGACATTAAAATTAGTCTAATTTCCCAATCAAAACCAAAGCAGAGTTTTGCTGCAATAATTAACATGATAGCAACAAAAAAAAGCTAAAACGGAGACTTCCAAAGATGTGACAGATGCCTGTTATCATGACCGTGCTTCTTTTATAAAAGGTTGTGTTGAAGGTTGTAAAGCTCATTTTCTCTAGTTAACAATTTTTTTCATGGAATTTTATAAGCCATCTGGTCTCCAATCTAGAAATATATATATTTAAAATAAATAAATAAATAAAATTCAACACAACTGTTTCACAGTGGAAGCAAATACTAGAAAAGTAGACTACATCACAGGCAATAGATGGCACTTTTTAGGATCTAAAACATTGCACCATTACAAAGTATAGACTAGCATTTCTCAACCTGGGGGTTGAGACCCCTGGAGAGGTCGCAAGGGGGGTGTCAGAGGGGTCGCCAAAGACCATCAGAAATCACAGCATTTTCTGTTGGTCATGGAGGTTCTGTGTGTAACGTTTGGCCCAATTCTATCATTGCTAGGGTTCAGAATACTATTTGATTTTAGGTGAACTATAAATCCCAGCAACTACGACTCCCAGATGTCAGTGTCTGTTTTACCGAAACTCCACCAGTATTCACATTTGGGCATATGGAGTATTCGTGCCAAGTATGGTCCAGATTCATCATTGTTTGAGTCCACCGTGCTTGCTGGATGTAGGTGAACTACAACTCCAAAATTCAAGGTCAATGCCCACCAAACCCAGTATTTTCTGTTATTCATGGGAATTCTGTGTGCCAAGTTTCGTTCAATTGCATCGCTGGTGGAGTTCAGAATGATCTTTGATTTTAGGTCAACTATAAATCCCAGCAACTAAAACTCTCAAATGACAAAATCAACCCCCTCTCCCCACTAGTATTCAAATTGGGTATTTGTGCCAAATTTGGTCCAGTGAATGAAAATACATCCTGCATATGAGATATTTACATGGTGATTCATAACAGTAACGAAATTATTGTTGGGGGTCACCACAGCATGAGAAACTGTATTAACAGGTCGCAGCATTAGGAAGGTTGAAAACTACTGGTATAGGGCAACATTTATAATATTAAGAGTAAGTTTGGGTACTGGGCCCAGTGCTCGACTGGTGCTAGGGAGACTGTCATATCCAGTTTCACGCAACATTTCTGTAATTGATGATGATGTACAGTATAACATTAGTTATGCACACCACCAGCGTTAATGTTTATGTCCTTCTTGCCCTTTGCTTAATCTTTGTCCAATCTGTGTCCTGGAAACAACAACGGTGTATTCTAGTAGCCATCATGTTAGTTGTGAGAATGTAAAAACACACAAGACAAGCAGGAATCTATTTCACTTAGGAAAAAAAAGGTCAGCCCTCCACATTGGAGTTATTTATTTATTTATTGATGCAGGACTCCCAGGAAAGTCGGGGGGGGGGGGGCGACATAAATTAATCCTGAAAGAACCCTTCTCCGGCAACCTTCAGGCCAGGCATGTCCAAAGTCCTGCCCAGGGGCCATTTGCGGCCCCTGTACAAACTTTCGCCGGCCCCCTCTCTCTCTAGGCCTCCTTCCCTTCATCCCTCCCTTCCTTAACTTCCTTCCTCTCTTCCCTTGCTTGCTCATTCATTTCTTCTTGGGGATCAGGGTCCTGGAAAAGGTGGGCTCCTCCACCCTGCTTAAGAGTTGCCTTCTCTTCGGGTGGCTCCTGCCTCAGGCATCCTATCTCAAAAAGTTGGAAGCAGTGCCGGATTTACCATTGTGCTTAGGTGTTGTTTAGCACAGGCCCCCCATTGGCCGGGGGTGGGTGGGCATTTTTCTGTCAAAATAGATAAATAAATAAATAAATAAATAAAAAATATTACAATGGATTTTTCTTATGTGGCGCAGGTCTAAATGTGAAATGTGCATTCTGTTTCGGAGCGATTCCAGACATAAAGATGGAGTTTATAGTCTATGGAAGTATGCCACAAAGCAGGCAGTGTTGGTCTAAGGCAGGGGTGCTCACACTTTTTCAGCATGGGAGCTACTGATTAAAAAACCAAGTCCCAAAGATCACCTGCCCAGAAATGTAAAACATATAACTATTTTCTTATTAATTTATTTATATTTATTATTCATTTTTATGTACCGCTCCTTCTAGCAGGCTCGGGGCAGTTTACATAAAATGAAGTTGTAAAACATCAACATTTCAATTTAATAACAACAATATAAAACAGAGCATAAAAATACATCCAACCACCCCATTTCTCCCACACTGCCATATTACCACACATATTATCAGCCAGAAAGTAAGAAGAGAGGCTTTTGAACTGCAAGGCCATTTAATACTCAGCAAGGTAAACAAAGGGGCATGCAAAAATACATCCAACCACCCCATTTCTCCCACATTTCCATATTCCCCAACATATATTTCTCAAGGAACAAAGCAAGCAGAGAGGCTTTGGAGCTAAAAGGCCATTTTTAAACATTAAAAATAAACAAAGAGACATGCCACGGTACAATCAAGCACCCACCCCAAAGTAAAAAGACCGACCTTTGAAATGCGGTAAGGAAATGACCCCAAAGCGTCCTTCTCCTCCTCCTCCGTCGTTGTTCCTATTTCCACGCCGCCAGCATGTGTGCCGCCTCCAAGAGCTCACGAGAAGTCTGAGGGGAAGAATGGGCGCTTCTGCGCATGTGCGCGGGGCCAGCCATGCATTGCATCATCCAGGCCCGTCCCCTTTGGTCTCCTACGACTCTGAGTGGCTGAAGAAGGACGGAGGGAGGAGAAGGAATCCAAAAGAGGGGGCCCATGCTGCCTCTTGGACTCTGGAGCTTTTGGAGGCGGCACGTGAGCAGGGAGCGGGGAGGAGCAATGACGGAGGACTTCTTTGCAGCGTGCAGGGGTGCGTGAAGAGGACCAACAGCAAAAAACCTGGTCAGGGGCCTGAAGATCACCAGGATGAGGTCCGAAGATCACCCTGGTGATCGAGATCACCATTCTGAGCACCCCTGGTCTAAGGGGTCTACGAGCCTAATTAAGGGGCCTCATAAGTTAATTAGCTCAGAGCCTCATTTATCTTAATTCTGGCACTGTTTGGAAGAGAGCACAAATGACATCCAGTCCACCCTCTGCCATAGTAGTTCTACACAGACACTAAGATCAAGTTTGAAAGTGGGTTAAAGCAAATCGGTTTCACTGCAAACCACCTACACAATCTCCCTAGGAACCAGGTTGCTGTAAGTTTTTCGGGCTGTACGAACATGTTCCAGAAGCATTCTCTCCTGATGTTTCACCTACATCTATGGCAGGCATCCTCAGAGGTTGTGAGGTCTCACATTCTCTGAGAATGCCTGTCATAGATGCAGGCGAAATGCCTGGGGAGAATGCTTCTGGAACATGGCTGTACAGCCCGAAAAACTTACAGCAACCCAGTGATTCTGACCATTAAAGCCTTCAACAACACCCTAGGAACTGGATCAAGGCTGGGATGGGCCACAGTATCTATCTACTTATTGCAGACTGAAAAATCCAGGAACACCAAATCTATGGCTAAACAGTGCATGGAAAATTCAGGGTTTTTAAACGCGTCTGCTGAGATGCCCATTTGGGATTAGTGCTGGGTATGGCAAGGGCCAGGAAATGAGAATAAAGGAGCACAAAGCAGGGGTCCCCATGGGAATGATGCGGTTTCCTTCCTCTCTTGAGGATTTGTTTTAACATTATGTTTCTGGCAGAATGAGTGCTGCGGCATGCATTGGGGCTATATGTTTTGTGGGCATCCCACCTTTGACCTGGTCTTGAACTGCATTATACTGTCTGTATCAAATTTCTCCTAGTCACTTAAAGTCCCAGGCTAAAATCAGATTGAGGATTCAGGCATCTGTGCTATTTTCCAGCTTTAGAGGAATATAACAACTTGCCCCATACTGATTCAAGCTGTTAGTCCATTACATGCCAGGGAATATCAAATATCCTGGTAAGATTTGAGCCATCCAAAATTTGTTCAGTCTTTTCCACTTTCCCTTCCAACCCTCCCATAGTTCCCAGTGACATTGATCTGCAGTCCCTGTATTCCTTGCATGCAGGGAAGCTCTTTGCCACCTCCAACCCACTTATTTATTGTTTCTGTGCAAATATGTTTATTTTTTTATACTGATCTGTGCCCATCAAACTCATTTTTTGGTAAACAAATGTGGTTTTTTTTTTATATACAGGACACCTGGGGCATTCTATCTATAAATTTCAGCAGGGAATAGAAACTGACGTAGCAGGAGGTTCATTGCTAGTCGCAGGATATAAATGTAGCAATATGGAGCGGGAAAATGCCTTTGGAAATGAAGATGAAATCAGAACACATGCAACCTAAATGAAATCATTAGTCTCTTCCCACCTGCACTCATTTATCTCTCAACTGATACCATTGGACCATATTTTTGACATTACAAACATTTCAGCTAAATTAATGATATATATAATTCGGTCCCTGTTTGTGTGTCTGCAAAGGATATAGATGATACATTGACTTTAATTTATAATATTATTGGTTCAGGAGATTATATGGGGAAGAAATAAAATGGGAGGGGTTTCCGCCATGTTTTAGAATTCAGCTCTTTGTATCCACATTGGATTGATTCCAAGACACCCATCCTAGATACCAAAAGCAGAAACATGGTCAGGTCCCTATTAAAAATGGCGTAGGGCAGCAGTGCTTTTAAAAATGCTCTAGAACAGGGGTGGGCAATTATTTTTTCCAAGGGGCCACATGAGAGCCAAAAAAATATTATGGAGGGCCGCACCTAAAGGCTGAACTGCATTCAACATAATAGCAATTGAATTTCTTTAATAATAATAATAATAAAGGACATACATTGCGTTTTTGATATACTAATAAGACTGATAAGAGTTTATGTTATGAGCAATGAAAAAGAGAGGTTGTCACAGGAAAAATGATATTTATTCACTAAAATATTGTGGGATTTTTTACCTTAATATTCAGGGTTATAGGCTGTGTGGAAGGCCCCTGGGTTATCTGAGTATTTTATTCCACACAGTTGAATAAAATCCCATGTTATTTGCTTTGAACCAGATTATATGGCAGTGTGGACTCGGAAAACCCAATTCAAAGCAGATATTGTGGGATTTTCTGCCTTAATATTCAGGGTTATAGGCTGTGTGGAAGGGCCCTGGCAGAAGGAGGTTGGACTAGATGGCCCTTGGAGGTCTCCTTCTACTCTAGGAACTTGTTGTTGTTGTTATTATTATTATTATTAGCAGAGGCTGAATGAATATCATCATCATCATTATTATTATGAATAAATTCAGGGCCTTCTTGGTGGTGCTCCCCCACCTTTGAAACACCCTCCCCAGAGAGATAAGACAAGCCCCATCACCATCACCCTGCCGCAGGGACCTGAAGACTTTGTGGGTTGAAAATGATTAGCCCCAAGCCCTACCCCGGTCATCAGTTACCCTCTTCCCCGGTTTTTTGGCAGCATGTGGTACTAGCCCAAGCCCAGACCCTTAGTCCATTAGGCCTTGGAAGTAAGTAGCTCCAGACCCCACCCTGGCCATCAGACAGGACCCAGCTCTGCACTTTACCCACTCCCTCGGCCCTATGTTACTTCGTTGTGCTAGCCCTAGCCTAGCCCTTTCAAAACTGTTTCGGCTCAATTTGAAATTCTGGCTATTGGTAATTTTATTTTGCACGATGGAATAATTTTGGAACTAGTTTTTAAATGTATTCGAGTGTTTTAATAGTATTATGTTTATAATGGCTACTCTGTATGTTCTATGTTGGTAATGGAATGCTTTACCTATGTAGGGAAGATAGAGCAGTATACAAATAAAGTTGATTATTATTATTATTATTTAAACATGAGCAAGTCTGCCTTTTTCAGCTTGAGAGGAAAACCATGCAAACCTCTTCTCCCCTTAACAAATCTTGCTCAGAAAAGCCCATGTTGGCATCACCATGAGTCAGAAAAGCATTGAAGGCACACAGCAACAACAACCAACTCCAGTAACCTTCCACTTTGTCTATCATTGCAATTGAGACTCTTTCTTTAAAAAGAGGGAAGCTATTAAATAGAGGAAGTTTCTACCAAACAAATCAAGTGTGTTCACATAAACATATTTTACCTCTTATTGCATTTATTCACCAGCAGGATTTGAATACATTGTCTGCAGAGTCCATCATCTAAGCAGCAAGGCTGCAATGTTTATTTATATTCATTATATTGGTGTCATATTTACATAGTGAGGTGAGATGGATTTTCCCCTTCTTTCTTTCCTTTCCCTCCCTCCCTCCTCTGGTTTTATATTAACTGTGACTGTGGTCATAATCTAGGATAGCTATATTTATTGAGATATGGAAGATTTTTCATTGATTTCCCACAGCAAAAATAATGGAAAATTCTGTTACAGGGTATTTTACATTTTGGAAAATGAAGATCCAGGATTATTTTTTAAATTTGGTAGTTTTTTATTAAGTAATTTTACAGTAACATATTAAGAACACAAATAGTCAGGAAAAGCAATGTGTTAGAAAAGTGAGGTTGTGCAGGAACAGTAGTATCAAGAAGGGAACGGGGGAGATGGGACTAAAGAAGTAGGGGAGGGAGGGGAAAGATTGTGGTAGAGTGAAAGGAAAGAAAATAAATGAGTTTGCTTCCAGTCCGGTGGCTGGGGGGTCCTTTTTTCTTTCCTTGAACTTTGCTGACTTTTAAGTGGGCTAATACGCCCTGTTCCTTGTTTTTACCACCACTGTTAACTTTGCTTAATACTTTTTAAGTAGCTAAGTACTGGTTGCCAGTCCGTGCGTTTCTCGGGACCTCTATTGTTTACGACACTATACAGGATATCCATATCTGAAAGTTCTGCGAGTTTTGTGGCCCATTCAGTTACATCTGGTACACCATCTTGTTTCCACTTTCTTGCGAGAACTACCCTCGCAGCCGCCGTTATAAAATAAAATATTTTATCTTTGTTTCGACTCAATTTTGAATTTGTCAAGTTAAGTAAAAAAGAAGCAGGTTTGAAGTCTATTTCTGTCTCTAGAATCATTTGTGAATGACTGTGTATTTTCTTCCAAAAATTTTTGACCTTGGTACAGCTCCACCAGCAGTGTAGCAGTGTGCCTGTTTGTCTTTTACACTTCCAGCAACTCTTATTTACATTTTTGTAGAACTTGGCTAATTTGAGCGGGGTCAGATGCCAACGGTAAAAAAAAATTAACCAATTTTCCGTTATGGCTGTTGTTCCCGAGTACTTAATGTTTTTTCTCCAAATTATCTCCCATTCACTTAATAGAATAGTTTGCTCCAAGTCTTGCGCCCATTTAATCATGTTACCTTTAATATGCTCAGTTTCCATCTCCCATCCAAGTAGAGTATTATACAATAGTCTTATAAGGTTTTTTTTCCTTTTTCATCAGCATATCCCAGGTCGAGTCCTGCGGAGCAAAACCTTTCCTCTTATCGACTTTGTAGCATCCTTGTATTTGTGCATACTGGAACCAAGATATATGAAGTCCTGATGATCTGAGGATTTCTAGTGATTTAAGGTTCCAGTCATTGCCCTCTCTAACTAATAGATTTTTGTAGAGGAGCCATTCTTCTGATGGTAGTTCTCTATTATGTTGGGCCTCAATTGGTGAAATCCATCTCGGAGTCATCTGATAAAATCTATTTTTGTATTTGTTCCAGGTTCGCAACAGCGCTGTGCGAATGTAATGATTTATAAAGCTCTTTTCAATCTTTGCTTTCTCGTGCCATAAATATGATCCAGGATTATTAACGGAAAAAGTATAATATATGTATACTTTACTGGGCGGTTCCAGACAGGACTATAACTTGTGCCCAATTGGGTTCACATACGCTCCAGCAAGCTCATGCTGTTCGCGGGGGGGGGGGGTCCTGCCGAGTCCAGCCCAGACACCAACAAACCTGCCCTAGAAAGGCCTTAAAAAGTAACAATTACTTATCCGGCTGGCATTTCCCTACTTCCAGCCCTCTTTAGGTGTATAGAAATCCAAGAAGGTGTGCATTTTCACCCTGTGTGGATGTGCCCCTGGAAACCCAGTTGCATAGTTGAGGATTCCTTTCCATATAATCATTTTTTTCATGGACGTATATTTCTGTTTATCATATATCATTAGCAGTAGTCATTTTAAAAGGCAAACTGTATGGCTGTTTCCTGTATAGCTAGCATTCCATTTGAGATGAAATGAGGGGTTTTTGGCTAGTGTAGACAAGCCCTAGAACTGATAGTTTCCTCTATGGTGAATCGGATACCTTTGGCAACCCACTACAATGGTGTAATGAAATGCAAACACATTTCCTCTGCTCCATGGCTTCTCCCTGACATGTCATTCATGGTCACTTTGGAGCCAGAGTGAAAGAAGGGAGCCAGGAAGACAGAGTTCCACCATGTCTCCTAGGTCATTGGTTGGGAGCCCCTCCCCCCAGCAACAATATAGTAATCTATAATATTAATATTGTGCTGTGCTAATATTATAATATATTGTATACACATATAATATTGATCATAATATAGGTAATATAATATAATACTAACAATAATACAATATAATAATTATATGTTTTATATTACATGTAATATTACTAATAATATTATAGTATAGTGGTATAGTAATATAGAATACCAATATTGTGCTATGCTAGTAATAAATATAATAGATTGTATACACATATAATATTGATAATATTATAATGTAATATAATATAATACTAATAATAATACAATGTAATAGTGTTATATTTCATATTACATGTAATATTAATAATAATATTACAGTATAGTGGCATATTACACTCTCTCGGCATTACTTCGGGAACAAAGATTATTAGGAAGGACACATCCCACGCTTTTTACAAGCGCGTTGATGACTAAAAAGGCCAATCTGAGATAGGCAAGTTTGGTTGCAGAAAGCACAGCAGAAAGTCTCCTTGGGTGATGTTGTTTCCAAGTTGCGGTTCTTTCTGCATTGTCATTTCTCTTCGAGACCCATTCGGTGTGTCTTCTCAAAAGAGGCCGCAGCATTGTGGATAGTGCGTCTCCATGCCTCCCGATGTGAGGCCAGGGTGGACCATTGTTGGTGATCAATCTGGCCGAGCCTGAGATGTTATTTCAGGGAGTCCGTATATCTCTTTTTTGGGCGCCTCTCTTGCGCTGACCCATGGCGAGTTCACCATAGAGTAGTATCTTTGGGAGGCGGTGGTCCTCCATCCTAGAGACGTGCCCTGCCCAGCACAGCTGAGTTTTCAATAGCATGGCCTCAATGCTGGTGTAATATTTTATATTACATGTACTATTAATAATAATATTACAGTACAGTGGTAGGCAATATAGTACAATATAATACTAATATTGTGCTATGCTTATAATATAATATATTGTATGTACATATAACTTGTAAACCGCTCCGAGTCTCCTTTGGGGTGAGAAGGGCAGCATATAAATGTCACTAATAAACAAACAAACAAACAAAAAAAATATTCATTTCCATACAGCCTCTAAACAGGAAAGTCCTACTATGCCACTTGGCCTCCTCTATGAATTTGTATGCATTTTTGAAAAATCTATACTTTATCTTTTTCTGAAATTGCTTCTTTTAGAGTTCTTCAGAAAGTTGTTATACAAGTTTACATTTTTTTTTCATTTTTAGAATATACATCCCAGATTCTCACAGTCGGCACGGCCACTTGTTCTCCCATATAGAAAGATTGAAATTCGATTTTTTTTAAACGTCTTAAATATAAGTAATATTGAGTAACATTATCCACCATGTGGTTATTTCAAGCTGCTCTTGGCAGCTGAACAGGAAATCCAACGCCAGTGATGAGAGACAAGTAAAAAATCTTGGCAGCACATAACTTATATTAATGGCGAATCCCGAACAGGGAGTTAAAGAATGGCCATGGGGGATTTGTTATCAAAATGGCTTTCATTCCTGTTGAAATACATTGGATGTTTTGCCTTCACAGGAACCTGTTAAGAAATCTGAATTTCTCCCTTCAGGTTAAAGTGACTGGTATCACTTTCGTTTATTTATTTTTAAACAAGAACACATGGTGGTTCATCTCCAAGAATGCTGCATTCCTTCCAACATTTCACAAATGAAAACCAGGACATATGTGTCCAAGATGTATCGGAAAATAGTCCAAATGCATGCTGTTGTTTTCTATGTTCCGTCAAGCTGTCTGTTGATTTATGGTGATCTCAATTTCATAGGTTTCTTTAAGGAAAGGGATACTGAGAGGTAGCTTTGCCAGTTATTCCCTCTGAAATAGACTCTGCAGCAGCTAGTATTATTTTGCTGTCTCACATCCAAGTACTAACCAGGCCAATCCTGCTTAGCTTCTAAGATCAGACAGAATCTTGTACTTTTTAGATCCATGATCACAGTAAATGTTATCAATGAGGAAAAACACACAGGAAAACTGATGACTTGAGAGTCTTCAAATTACAAACATCAGCCATGTTGCTGCATCATTTTTGGACCAAAAAAGGCAAACTGAGGCTAAATTGCCCATCTCAAGTGAGCATTGTTCTTCTCCAGTTTGGGTCACACTCACCCAGGCTGGCTCTAAACACTGATATACAATCCAGATTATCAAAGCAGATTATCCAGATTATTTGCTTTGAACTGAATTATATGAATCTACAAAATGGCAGGGGGCAACACCGTAGTAAATACAAGAAAGCAATTCAGGTGTATGAGTCATACAATAATCAATTAGTATCAAAAATAATATTGTATTCGCAAGTACACAAATGGAAAAAATCACAGTCCACAGTGGGAACACAATAGTGCAGTGTCCTAAGGACAGAGCGATAACATAATAGCAAAGTACATCACTATGAGAACTAACATACAAGTTAGGTACAGTTTGGCAAAGCACATGCAGTTTAATGAGATTTATAAACTGCATGTGCTTTGCCAAACTGTACCTAACTTGTATGTTAGTTCTCACAGTGATGTACTTTGCTATTATGTTATCGCCTGTCCGTTCCCATTGTGGACTGTGAATTTTTCCATTTGTGTACTTGCGAATACAATATTATTTTTGATACTAATTGATTATTGTATGACTCATACACCTGAATTGCTTTCTTATATGAGTCTACACCAGTGTTTTTCAACCTTTTTTGAGCCGCGGCACATTTTTTACATTTACAAAATCCTGGGGCACACCACCAACCAAAATGACACAAAATCACACTCTAACACAGTAATACATATAGTTAATATGTTTTAAAGTATATTTATATACACAGTGGGCCTGTTTTGATGAACATAACATATATATGACTTCCTCTCACATACATGGCTATCATGTCTTCTCTCCAAAATAATCCCTCAATTACTCTATGGGGCTGAGATTTGGGGTTTGGACACCATGCCAATCATCGAACAGGCCCAGATAAACTTTGGCAGACAGCTTCTAGGGCTGAGCAACAGGACTCCAGCGGTGGCTGTTAGGGTGGAACTGGGCCTGCAGCAAATTAATGGTTTGGCAAAATTAAGAGCGTTCAACTATTTATGTAAATTTGCCAACTTAGACAACGATAGACTCCCTAGAATCTGTCTAGAAGAACAGCGCAAGGCAGCTAGGGACGCTTCCTGGGTGCTTCAGCTTGAAACTTTCCTGAGAACCCGAGGTATACAGGTGAATACACAGGAAGTTACCCACCTCGTACCAGGAGTTAGTTAAACAGCGCATTGTGGATATACAGGCACAAGAGGATATACACGGGCTAGCGAACATCAAATCCCTAAAATGGTTATCGGTACAACAACATGCATTTAAGAGGGCACAATATCTAACACACCAGCTCCCTAAGTATTTAAGGCTCGCCATGACTAGGGCAAGATTTGAGCAGATGGAGACAATGGAGAGATACGGCAGATTTCACTCAATACCATACTCCGATAGAATTTGTATCTGTGAGGCTCCAGAAGTAGAAAATATTAGTCATATACTCTTAAACTGCCCGATATATGCAATAGACCGGGCTAAACTTCTAGGCCCGATTTTGGGAAACAAGGAACATTGGGCAGAGCAACATAAGATTAACTGGCTCCTATCCCATGCGAATCCCACCATAATACAAGAGTGGCCTCCTTTTTGGTGAAGGCCAAAAGGAGGAGGCAGAGATTTATTGCTTCGATTGGCACCAACTGCTGGGGCGACGAAGATCAGTAGTGGAAGTAGGATTAGCACTATAGAACTACGAAGATAGATAGGGCACATCTACTCTAAAGTGACAGTGATTAGCTTTCACACTGTCTCAAACCAATTTTAGTTACCAGATGAGGATGAATTGATCATGTGATTATCTGACTATATTATAGTACATTTTATCCTACTATATTTTATTTCATTCTGTTTTATTGGTGTAATATATATTGATATGACTGATGGTCTCTCAATAAAGATTCATTTATTCATTATATACACAGTGGGCCTGTTTTGATGAACATAACATATATATGACTTCCTCTCACATACATGGCTATCATGTCTTCTCTCATCCTTCTCTTCTTCAGGTTAAACATGCCCAGCTCTTCAAGCCGCTCCTCATAGAGCTTGTTCTCCAGACCTTTGTGAAATTTCACCCTGAGTGAAACTTGCTTCCAGTTAACTATGGATGTCATTAAGCTGTTATAAACAGTTCCTTGGGGAGGGGGGAGGCAGCTCTCAAAAAATCCAGCAAAATAGTAAAAAAAAAAAACATTTCCAAGCAGAGAGGCTCAATGTGTTTCTTGGAAACCTGTGAGGGGGCTGCTAGGAGGGGGGAGAGTGCCAATTTCCCACGGCACACCTGATGATCATTCATGGCACACTAGTGTGCTACGGCACACTGGTTGGGAAACACTGGTCTACACTAAATTTTACATGGCAGTGTAGATGGGACCCCATTTACATTTGAATGTAAATTGGTCTTGAAGGACACACATGCTTCCTTTTTCAAAGTCAATTTGATACAAAATGGTGTTTTGGCCCCCATGCCCACTGATTTCAGATTATTTCACATCCCATGATTACAGTAGCTGCCCATTTTTGTTCTTTCCACCATGTGCAAACCTATCCACCTTTCTTACCTCCTGCTTTGCACTTCCGTTGGGTGACTAACTCGTGAAATATTCTTTCCCCTCTTTGCCTAGAAAGTGCATGAATTGAGAGCGCATGAACCAGTAACTTTAAATGTCATTGTCTAAACTGCCTGGCTTTCTTTGTGCTTGTATTCTCTTTGCAGTTGCTGGGAGGATTTGGATAGTATTTTATTTAAAAAGGAGATGGACCCCTTTCAAATGCTTATATCCCATCTGCCCCAGTGAATAGGTTGAGGGAGTTCAATCCATCCCACCACAGCCGGCCATCCATTGCACCCATTTCTGTCCCACTGTAAGACTGGATAATCCTATAATCCAGATTATCAAAGTAGATGATCCATACTATCTCCGTTGAACTGGATTATATGAATTCACACTGCAATATAATTTAGTTCAAAGCAGATAATCTGGATTTTGTATGGTGTAGATCAGGGCTGCCCAGGAAGTCGATCGCGATCGACCAGTCGATCCTGGGACCGAAGGAGGTTAATCCCAGCCGGATGGGGCACTTCTCAGAGGGGCGGGCCAGGCCGTGCCAAGCCCTGCCCCCTCCCAGCCGGCACTCCCAGCAGCTTCTCCAGGCTTGAGGATGGCAATGCCAAGCCAGTGGTGGCATAGCTAGCACAAGGCTGGTTTGGCATTGCCATCCTCAAGCCTGGAGAAGCTGCTGGGAGTGCGAAAGCAGGGAGGGGCGGGGCTTGGCCCGGCCTGGCTCCACCCCCTCTGGCTTCAGCTCTACCAGCAGCTTCTCCAGGCTTGAGGATGGCAATGCCAAGCCAGTGGTGGCACAGCTAGCACAAGGCTGGCTTAGCACTGCCATCCTCAAGCCTAGAGAAGCTGCT
Source organism: Anolis apletophallus (assembly GCA_030556195.1). NCBI lineage: Eukaryota > Metazoa > Chordata > Lepidosauria > Squamata > Anolidae > Anolis > Anolis apletophallus. Next base: position 33,005,210 of record JARBWK010000014.1, on the reverse strand, counting down.
GGTAGATAGTAGGCCTGGTTAGGTTTTTTGTATCTCAATCAAATTCGTATCAAATTCGATTCTAAATTATTTTTGAAGCGTTTCTGAAGCACTTTAAGCAACCCGGAAGTAATTACCACATTCTTAGCCACTGTCGCCATTTTTCGGAAAGGAATTGCCATTTTTGGAAAGGGTTTTCCCTTCCCTGGACCTTCCCTTCTGGGTTTGGAAGCCCATGCCTTCCCTCCACTTCTGAACAGCCCCGTTCAGATGGGCAGGAAAGGCATGGGCTCAAACAATTTGAAGCCCATGCCTTCCCTCCCCATTTGAATGGGGCCGTTGAAATGCAGAGGGATGGCATGGGCTACCAAATCCGGTTTGAAAGCCCATGCCATCCCTCCCCATCTGAACGGGGCCATTCTGAAGTGGAGGGAAAGCATGCAGTAAAACATTGCATTGAAAGCTAAAAGAAATACTTTCACTTTGAAATTAGATGAACTTTGTGTACAAAATGCATTAATTGTGCATTTTGTACTGTGACATAGCGATGCTCCTTTAATAAGCAAGGGTATTGGAGGTTCCAATTTCCCATGGCTCACCTGATGATCGCTCATGGCATACTAGTGTGCCCCGGCACACTGGTTGGGCAACACTGGTCTATGTAGATGGGATCTAAATATTTTTTTTATTGCAACTTGCTCTATCCTGATTTGGGGGTGTAGTTCAAAACCATATGGAGACCTCCCCCCCCCAGATTCCCTACCCCTTCTTTATGTTCCAGGATTTTACCTATGTGTCAAGGTGGTTCTGTGTTGGAAATAATAAAACAAAACTAAGGAGTCCTGCAAAGAGTTGTATGTGAGACCCTTCTCCACTTTGCTTTCAGAACGAAAGGAAAAGAATCTTACCTGTAGTTCTATATTCTTGCATAAGGCTTCCCTAATTCAGAGATCCAAATGGCAAATCTTGGACTCTTGCTGGATTTGTGAATATCTGCAGACAGAGAACCCAGAGGTGGATTACACTGATCTGCACAAGTCTCACTTTCATCCCAAAGAGATACTATCCATACTTTACATTTTACTCAACTGTAGCTCAAAAATCTTGTTAAGCACTTGTTATCTTTGGAAAAGGATAGTTTGATCTAATAGGCAAAGCTACACTAGATGCTATATTTCCGTTTGTTCATTAACAAACATACACACCAGGCAACAAGGAAAATCTCCAGGTGAAATAATCATATTTCTTTGAAACCATAACAAAAACAGGGCATTAGCTCTTTAATGTACAAGCCATACAAACAGTTTCACACAAGCAGGCAGCAATCCCATAATCTACCCAAAAGCAGAAATCCTACTAAATTTACTTCCAAGAAGACAAAAATAAGATTATAGGGTTAGATGGTATAAAAAGTAGGGGAGATTGTGTATTCTGAAATTAAAACTGCACTGAGCTGGAAAATCTTTTGAAAGACCACTGGCCACCACCACAGTTATTAGCAATATTAAGCCCTTTGGTTTACTCGAGGTATTTCAGGCAAGAATGCTCTAGACTTGTATTCAGGCCTCTGCACTGAGGTAATACTGAAGAGATTACTTTTTCAAAATGTATGCTGCCACCATTAGACTCTTGATTGCTGCAGGGAACTGATTTTAGACTTCTTTGCCAGAGGCACACGTATGGCAGATGTTTTGAACAACAAAACAATGAAGTTTATTTAAGAGAACTTACAAAATAGGTATTAAGCTTAATGGTTCAGAGATTTTGGCATGAAAATGTATGGTTCCTGTTCCGTTTTCCAGACATCTGTTTGCATTGCCCCATAGCTAAAGGGAAAAAGCATCTTTTGCAATTTTTTCCAGGGTCCATTGCAGACTCAGTGGCACCCTGCTGGTTAATCATTTGCCAAGCTTTGCAGCCTGTTTGATGGAACTTTGCAGTTATTGGCTGCAAAAGTATCCTTTTGGTTTGGAGCCCACCCCTTTTCTTCCTGGGGATGGGTCTCCTTTTTGAGAATCTTTAGTCTTTTCTCAGCTAGAGATTGATTCAGATGTGCCTTGGTCAAGCTAGGTCAGCTTAGAAAGGCCATTGTAAGTACTATATAGGATTTATATAGGGTTTTCATATAGGGTCTTCTAACTACCTTAACTTTGTGTTGTTGTAGTGTGGATAGCTAGCCAATTTACCTTGCTATATATAGTCCTGTAGTATCCTGCTGTATTTTTGGGGCTATCTGGCTGCAACCTTCACTAGGTTTCCTATAAAACTGACTTTGTGCTTAGATAGGGGAAGATCCGTTCTTTCTAAATAGCCAGCCAAAGTCAGGATAGGGGATATCCCCGGATTTCCTTATCATAGGTGGTAGCAAAGGGGGATTATTCAATCTTTATCCCAGAAACCAAGTATAAAGAAAGGAACACGCCTTGTGTGTTCTGTTTTTGTAACCATTGAGATCTGAACCAAGTCTGCCAAGGACTTTGCTTGACTAAAGTTTGTGTTTGCTGTTCAACTTTAACCTGAAGTGGTTTTTGGGACCCCTGAGCATCGAAAAGAAGACACCTGCAGTCCACCAGGCATATAGGAAAGCACATCTTTAGTTTTAGCTCTTTAAGTGCCTGGGCGTGATGGCACAGTTCCTTTAAACAGTTCAAATCTTAGTTACAAAATACCACTCCTTTCTCCCTCCAAGAATTTACTGAATTCTCCTCTCTGCCTAGCAAATCTTAACTCCAATACAGATAGTCCTACTCTGGATCTATCTCTCTACACTTCTACACACTATCTTCCCTGATAGCTGTAGAACCTACTCGCCAGCTAACTCTGCTAGCTACCTGACCACTTTCAGGCTTCTTCCCTCTAACACTAACTCCTCCTCCTCCTCTGACACCCAAACTCCTTCTCTGACACCCAAACACCAACTGTTGTCAGATTTTAAAATGCCTCTCCTTCAGGGCATTTTTCTTTTTTTTCTAAATTAGGCTCCGCCCCTTCTCTACCAGCCAATCCTAACTCCCCTAATTTCCCTCCAGGCTGCTCTTTAGGCACGCCCCCTTTTGGAAATTAGAATCTAAGATTGGCGCCCCCTTGGCACCTATCTATAATGGCTGCCAATTTCTTGGGCCTACTTTTTCAGGCTTTACCTAGCCTACCAGGTGGGGAATTCAGCACAGATGGCCATTACAGTTGAAGATGGTGCTCTGCTGAACAGCAAAAGAAAAGACTTTTGACTAATCCTTGAAGAATAACCAGTTCAGCTTTGAGACATCCTATCAGCTAGGTTAATGTTTGTACCACATATATTATTATTATTATTATGTTCAAACTTACTATACCGCCACTCCCCAAGGGCTCGGAGCGGTTTACAGTTTGACATGAAATACATAGCGTTCAAACAGAACAAACAACATCAAAAAGGGGGGGTGACTACATCTAAGGGAAGGGGAAGCCAGGCTCATGACCACATGGGTCAGAGTTGTCCAAGGTCAGAGCTATCCCACTCCACCAACCGAGAGGCCCGACGCCTGGAATTGGTGTTCCAGAAGGTCCTAGGACGGAACCCTCTGGGTGCCCCAGGCATGGGCAACGCAAGCCTCCCTCCCTCCGGAGGACCAGAGGAACGCTGTGGGGGCTGTATGGTTCTAGCGGCATTGAGGGTCGCCCCCCGTAAGCCAGCAGCTGTGGGCAGAGGTGTTGCAGGGCAGAGCCGAGAGTTCCTCTGGCCCCGTCCCCTGCCCCGCCCTCAATCCCGCCTCCATTTCATCTGAAGTGGCGAGGGATTCTTCCGCCGTGTGTGGGCCCTCCCGCCATGACCCGGGCCATGCTCCGCGGCAGCCAACGGCTGTCCATGGCCTCTAGGCACACCATCAGGACACTGGGGGGGACACCAGCCTCAGAACCTCCAGTGTTGGCAGTGTTCCCAGTCATGAGGCCATCGGTGACAGGAGGCTCTCTAGACTGGTGGCAGGCTGTAGTCCAGTCTCAACCTGGGGGATCGCAGGTAATCGATAGCCGGCGCTGGGGCCGCTGCCCAGGGACCCCCGCTAGGATCTCAGAGACATTTAGCGCCTCTGTCAGCTGCTGCTCCAACTCGTAGGCAGAGGGGGGCATTGACAGAGTCTTCGGGGTGGAGATGGAGGGCGGGGCTAAAGACGCCGAGCAGCTCGAGCTCAGCGCCATGTTGGAGCAAGCAGCCCCCGCCCCTCCCGTCGGGGCCAGGGGGCCCCAGAGCCCCAGCGTCCTCCCCGGGACCTGTGGGAATGAAGCAGAGGAGTGCAATGCAAGTGAGACGAGGGACAGGAAACACTAAATCACATTTCAGGATTTTCCTGTATATTTAGGTTTTTATTTTTGTTAAAAAGTGTGTGATATGTGAATATATAAGGAAGGATAACTCCTTGCACATAGTAATATAACTTTATGCCTGTTGACCCTATGCATCTCTTGGGGTACTTTGGGCTTTTCCTGCATGGCAGAGGGTTAAACTGGATGGCCCATGTGGTCTCTTCCACATCTATGATTCTGTGACTCTGAAGTAAGGTCCCATGAATTCAAGGAGACTTGTTCATTTAACTCCTTTTTTGTTTCAGTTGAGAAATAGTCTTCCTTGCCCATAATACCAGGCCCTCAAAGTGTCCCCATTAGGAAGAAGCAGTCCAGACTAATCTGTCATTTTCCTTTTTCAGTTGCTTTTACATAATTTCTTTGCCCTCTTTCCACTTTCCCTTTTGTCCTTACCCTCATTTTGTTGCTGCGAACTTAGTTCAAAGTGCAAAAGCAGTTTACACCTACAGTAGAGTCTTGCTTATCCAACCTTTGCTCATCCAACGTTCTGTATTGCCCAAAGCAGTCTGTCTCCTGCCTAGATCCACAGCTGTTTTAATACATTGCAATGTTTTGGTGCTAAATTTGTAAATACAGTAATTATTACATAACATTAGCGTGCATTGAACTGCTTTTTCTGTCGATCTGTTGCAAAACATGTTTTGGTGTTTAATTTGTAAAATCATAATGCAATTTGATGTTTAATAGGCTTTTCCTTAATCCCTTCTTATTTCTCAACATTTTTGCTTAACCAACATTCTGCTGGCCCATTTATGTTGGACTAGCTTGGGGACCCGGGTTATTTGAGGAAGACATTGTGTGCCAAGGTTGGTTCCTATTAGATGTTTATGTGGCTTGCAGTGGTCTCAGGAACTTATTGAAGGTACTGCAAGTCCCATTGGCCACAGTCCATCCCTCTCCAAACAGCACCAGGATGTAGAGTGGGTCATGGGGGCTCTGTGCGTCACATTTGGTTTTGGTCATTCTTTGGATGAGGGTTGCAGCAGTCTCGGAAGGTGAGATGAATTGGAACGAGGCCCATGGGCTACTATGAAAACTGAGTTGGGATTAGACATAAGAGATCCATCCTGCTTCCTTAGGACATATAGCATTGTTATGTTTCAAGTCCCATCATCTGTGGTCCATCCTCCTTGAAACAGCACCAGGGTGTAGAGTGGGTCAAGGGGGCCCAGTGTGCTAATATTGGTCTGTATTGGTCATTGGGTGAGGGTCGCGTTGTGAAGTGGGCCATTGGGCCCCTGTGTGCCAATTTTGGTCCTGATCCGTCACTCTGTGGGCCGCAGTGTCTGACTGCCTGAGGCCTTTCCTTTTCCCTCTGAGTCACCTTAGAATGTTGGAATGTGGATGGCCAATCAGAGTCCTTTATGGAAATACCATTTCAGTAGCAACCAATCCCCTCTGTCTGGGGCCGTAGAATGTTGGATTCTGAGGCTGGCCAATCAGAGTCCTTTATGCAAATAATCCCATAGTGGCAACCTATCAAAACACTGTCACATATTCCTTGGCACCTCCGCACCTCACAAAAAATGAACATTCCATTTTCAACAGAAAAAAAACTGTCATTTGTCTAACTCAAGCATTTAGTTGCATTCTGTGTTGCTGGCCAATCAGAGTCCTTTATGCAAATAGTTCCTCAGTGGCAACCAATGCCCTCTGTCTGGTGCCTTAGATTGTTGGAGTTCTGAGGCTGTCCAATCTGAGTCCTTTATGCAAATAATCTGGTGCCTTAGAGCAGTGGTTCTCAACCTGGGGGTCGCGACCCCCAGAGGGGTCGCCTGGCCATTTTTGAGGGGTCGCGGGACTACCTCATTTTGGCCCCGCCCCCTTTGTATCCCTGGAATGGCCGCCGGGCAACCTCCGGCAGCCAAAGAGCCAGCCAGCACCCGCGCCTGAAAAAGAAGGACGTCCCTTAGTCTGCAAGCGGGGCTTGGGGGACGTAGTGTGACGGGCCTTCTGGCCTCCCAGCCTCCTCCTCCCCAAGCCCAGTGGCCCCTTGGTGCGGATGGACACTCAGGGGTGGCTTGCCTGCCATTCCTCGTGTGAAGTGGGTGCGGAGACCAGGTGAGGAGGGGACTGGGGAGCCTTTGTCAGCCCCACCAAAGGGAGGGATCCCTTCTCCTTCTTTTCATTCCTGCAAGGTGGGCGGGCGGCAGCTTCGTGCAGGCACCGCTCACCAGGCCTCGCCTTCCCTTGCCTGGGTGACTGCGGGAAGGGATCCTTGCAGCCCTCAGCCTTGCAGGGCCCAGCGCGGGGCAGGCAAGGGCGCTTTCAGGGCGGGCCCAGTTCAACCGGGCGCCAGCCCCTTCTCTCTGCTGCAACTGCGGGGTGGTTTCCCATCCCCTGCCAGGCAATGGACCGGCCTCTCACTACGCCGCGCCTTCCCTTGCCTGGGGGCTGGTAGGAAAAAGCCTTGCAGCCCTCGGCCAACCAAGGCTGCGGGCAGGGGGAGGCGCCCCGTGGCAACGGCAGAAAGAACAAGGGGCTGGGAGCTGGGCGAGTGAGGCCCGCTTGAAAAGCACCTCCTGCCCACTCCGCGCCGAGCCCAGCTAAGCCGAGGTCTGCAAGACTTCCTTCCCACTGGCGCCCAGGCGAGGGAAAGGCCTGGTGAGCGGTGCCCACGGAGCAGCCGCCCTGCCTATCTTGTAGGAGTGAAAAGAAGGAGAAGGCCCCTGTTTGATGGGGCTGACAAAGGCTCCCAGTCTGGTCTCTGCACCTGCTTCTGCTGGCAACCGGGGAGAGGGGCTTTAGAAGCCCACCCACCTACCTACCCACCGTCCCCTCCTCTCCTTCTTCCTCATCTGGAAACAGCGGCAGCGGAGACAACCGCTGCTGCTTTAAAACTGAGGAGCAGGAGGAAGGGGAGGAAGAGGAGGAGGACGGTGGGTGGGCTCCTCAAGTCCTTGCCTTGCCCGCTGCCAGCAGAAGCAGCCTTCTTCCTCTCGGCTGCTTCCTTCCCCGGCTTTCCTTGCCTCCTCCTCCTCCAAGATGCCCCGGAGGAAGCAGCAAGCAGGCGGGAGGGGGAGGATGGGAGAGAGACTGCTCCCCTTCTTCGCCAGCTCTTTCTTTCTTGCCTCCCTTCCTTCACTGCAGGAAGGAAGAAAAGAGACAGAAATAAGTTTTTAGTTTTGAAGTCTCCCGTTCCCCTGCTGCATCCTGCTCCCTTTCTCCTCCTCCAACTCATTCTTCGTTTCCTCCCTCCCTTTCTTTCCTTCCCTCCTTCCTTTCCCTCCCTCCTTCCTACCTTCACTTCCCTTCCTTCCCCTTCCTTTCCTTCTTTCCCTCCTTCCTTCCCTTTTTCCTTTCCATCTTTCCATCCTTCACTTTGTTCCTTTTCCTTCCTTCCTGTCCCTCATTCCTCTCCTTTTCTTCCTTCCCTCCCTTCTTCCCCCTTTCTTTCCTTCCCTCCCTTCCCCTTCCTTCCATCCTTTCTCTCCTTCCCTTCCCTTCCTTCCTGTCCCTCCTTCCTTTCCATCTTTTCCCCTTCCTCCTCCCTCCCTCCCTCCCTCCCTTTCCTTCTTCCTTCCCTTTCTTCTTCCCTTTCATTTCCCTCCCTTCCTTTCACCCCTCATAGCTTCTCTTTTTTTCCTGTGGCTTCTTCTTGTTCAACTCATTTGTTGGGAGGGCTTTAATTGTGTTCCTTTATGACAGAAGAGGGTTAGACTAGTTGACCTTTGGGGTATCTTCCAACTCTAGTATCCTATTATTATTATCATCACCATTATCATCATCATCAAGCAGAAGAAGACTGGTCATCTGTGAAGAGTGCTTTGATTGTGCATTTCCCTTATGCAAGAAGGAGGTTGGATTGGATAGCCTTTGGATGTCTCTCCCACCTTAAGATTCTGTTGTTGATGTTGTTCTTAAGCAGAGGCTGAGTGGTCATTCGTTGGGAGTGCTTTAATCGTGTTCTTTTATGACAGAAGAGGGTTGGATTGGATGGCCTTTGGGGTCCCTTCCAACTCTAGGATCCTATTATTATTATGATTATTATGATTATTATGCCTAGTCTGAATATCCAACAGTCAGGTGTGCTTTGATTGTGCTTTTCTTGCATCAAGGCAGAAGGGGGTTGGACTGGATGGCCCTCGCAAGGTCTCTTTGAACTCTAGGATCCTATTATTATTATTATTATTAAGCAGAGGTTGAATGGCCATCTGTTGCAGGGGCTTTGATTGTGCTTTTCCTGCAGGAAGACAGAAGGGGTTACACTGGATGGCCTTTGAGGTCGCTTGCAAGTCTAGGATCCTATTATTAAATCACTGTGAATTCCTCCCAACCCCCCTCCAGTATTTTCTGTAGGTCATTGAGGTTCTTTGTGCCAAGTCTGGTCCAGATCTGTCATTCATTTGGGGGTATCAATGATCTGTGGAAAACAGAGCTGAATCGGTTGAAAGTATTGCAAATCCTATTATTCATACTCCCCCAAACATTGTTTTTGTGATTAATCACTATTCTTTAATTATGTTCAATTTGTATCAATGAAACTACATCCCACATATCAGATATTTACATTACAATTCATAACAATACCTAAATTACAATTACGGAGTAGCAACAATTTTTTTTATGGTTGGGGGTCACCACAACGTAAGGAACTGTATTAAGGGGTCACGGCATTAAAAAGGTTGAGAACCACTGCCTTAGAGTGTCGGAGTTCTGAGGCTGGCCAATCAGTGTCCTTTATGCAAATAATCCCACAGTGGCAACCAATCGAAATGCTGCCACATATTCCTCCGCACGCACTGCTGCACCTCTGCCCGCAAACACTGACTTTTATTATATACATAGATAGATAGATAGATAGATAGATAAGCAAGACTCTACTGTAATCAGCAGGAAGAACAGGAAAGAAGGTGATGCATTCTTGTCCTTCCCGGGAAACTCAAGCAAGAACAAGCTGCTGGTGACTCTTTTTGTCCTTGTGTTCTTCCTCATTACTATCTTTTACCATCTTGATACTCTGATGCTGCATGGCTGGATGTGTCTTGGTATTTTTTCCCCATAAAATGTTGGCAAATATGATATCTGTTTACTATATATAAGCATTCGCAGGCAATGCTTTATTGAACACCACCCTTGACAGATTTTTTCAAAATAGTACTTTTCCCGTGCTCCAGTTGATTCCCGATGTGGCACTCACAAGATTTGTGCTTTTTTTGCTCATCAACTTTCTTTTGGTTCAAATAATTGAGACTCCTTCTGGGCATCTTGCTGTCACAAATGTGTGGCACACTGAGAAGGATGCATTTATGAATTTTGACAGCGTAATGGTGTATGAAAGGAATGGATGAGGACTGCAGTCAGTTTTTCAAATGTAATTTAGTGGATAAGAAAAAAGATTTGCTCTTTTTGTGCAAGCATTGTTTAGGAGGATTATTTGCCTGCTTTCCCCCCACTTCAGTTTACATGGATGAGAACATTTCAATGGGGTATTTCTCTGAGCAGATGAAGTACGCCACTCAGTGCACGTGCTTACATCTCTGACCGTAATTTGGTATTGTCTTTTTGAATGTAACATACAACTTTACATTGGGAAGCTAGGAGTTGTGTGATGGCATGCCTGACCCTTAGGGAAAACTATATTTTCTGGCTTTACTCAGGGGCTATCTGTATACCTTCTGTTAATATTAAAACCCTTAGCAGAAAGAGGCACTTTGAGACAAGGTGAAAAGATAACTAAATTAATTTACTGAAACAAGATGAATAAAGAGTTAACTCCACCCGGGACTATCATAAGGTAACTTAAAACAATACATTACAAAAGGAGATCTTGCCAGTTCCAGTCATCCTTCTGGAATCTTTGAAAGTCTTTTGCTTCTGATGTAAAGTGATGGATTATAAATTGTTGCTTACAAACTGTCATAATCTTCCCTCCTGTGAAGATTAGGCTGGGCAAAAGCTTCTATTGTCCTTTGGACTGTTGGTATAAAATACTGCTAAATGCTTCAGCAGGTGCTAAGAATGTCTGTTTTGGATTGCATGGCCTAAGATTCCAGACAATATCCAAGCCTCTGATTCACTGTAGCTCTGCTATAGAAAAAAAGGAGTCCAGCAAAAAGCTCTGTGCAGGGAAAAAGAATAGACCAACTAAGACTGGCCTCTTTTTTTAAATTTTTATTGAGTTTTGAGAGATAAAACAGAAAATATACAGTATGACACAATTATCACATGGGGGTAAGCAATGTGGGGTGGATAATAGGGTATGGGTGGATAGGGCAGGGAAAAAGGGGGATAGGAGCGGGGGAGGGGGAAAACATGACAGACAAAATTAAAAACATGTTGACTTCCATTCAGCCTTAAGGTGGTTTATGTCTTTTCTTAATATCTCAAAAATTACTAATTCGTCAAATATTTTTTGTTATTGGTATTTAGAGCTGGCTGTAATTTAGCCTTTTTGAACCATTTTTTGAAACACTTCAGTTAACTTTGTATGTATCTATAGGACTCCAGTCTGTTTGTCTTCTTGGTAAACCCGTGTTTTTTCTCAGGAGGAAAGTAAGAGTGTCCATATCTCTTATGTCGTGTAATTTGTGTATCCAATCTTCTATTTGGGGAATTTTTTCAGTTTTCCAGAGTCTAGCGAACACTATTCTTGCCACGGTTGCCATATAGATTAAAAGTATCTCACTGTTTATGTCCATATTTCTGTCTTTGTCTGTTAGGCCCAGGAGGTAGTAGTCGGGTTTCGGGGGGAAGTTTGTTTTTAAAATAATTTGAGTGATCTTGTTTATGTCTCCCCAATATTTAAGTGTTATGGGGCAGGACCAGGGCCGGCCCCTCCCATTCCGCCGACTACGCGACCGCGTAGGGCGACAGCCCCTGGGAGGGGCATTGCCACCTGGGAGGGGCGCCGCCGCGCCGGCCGCTTCACCCTGCCACTCCGCCTCCGCAACCAGCCGCGCCGCTGGGTGGAGGCGTGCTCGGGAGCTAGTGCTGCCCGTGCTGCGCCTCCGCCACCGCCAGCGCACAGCGCCACCGCGCGGGGCGCCCTCACGCAGCCGCGCGGACCACTCTCGCAACCGCACGGGACACACTCACGCGACGCGGGACGCCACAGCGCATGCGAGGCCAGCTGCGTGAGGGCGTCCAGGAGCCACGGGGGGTGTGTGCCAAAATAAGGTTTGCGTACCCCCGGGAGAGGTAAGGCCGCCCCTGCACCACCACATGTAGAAGTAGTTTCCCACATGTTTGTGGCATTTCCAGCAGTTTGATTGGCTATTCTTGTACATGATGCCGATTTTTTTTTGGCCTCTGAGGGGTGTTTAAGCTCCACCCAAAAACTAATACAGAAGAAGACAACTACACTATTGAGAAAGCCTATAAACAGGGGAGAACTAAACCAGAGAAGGGGAAGGTAGAGTCCAAACTACACCCCTTGGATTTTTGGTTTTTTTTAGCAGTACAGTAGAGTCTCGCTGCATTGGATAATACAGAACGTTGGATGAGCAAAGGTTGAATAAGTGAGACTCTTTAGAGAAGACCATTGATGGCCAACCAAAGACAGAAACCTGAATTAAAAACAAGGGGGGCTTTAAGTTGATCTAAAACCTATTTAATTGAATTGTCTCTGAGGATGAGCAAAAGATGGGAGGAAATGTCTGATGGAGGCCAGATGCCAATACATGACCATAACAAACTTCACAGAAAACCTAACTTTTCAGTATATGAAAATGGTCTGCAAAAATCCGATTATTTCTTCTACCCCCTCATCAGACACTGGAGAGATACATTCTTTTAAAATCCGTGTATGCTATAAATAAAGTACAAACATCAAGAATCAGTGTGATGATGCTCATTCGTCTGTAATTCAAGAAGTCAAGGAAAAATGCTTACCAGCCCAGACAGTTTCATTCATAGGTTCTGTAATTGTGGAATATATTACCTTGGGAGATTTGATTGATGCGGATGCTGATGCTGCCATGAAAGTCCTCATCTAGCTATTTGAAGATCTGTGATAAGCCTCAAAATTCATGCGTCATCATTGCAGTTTTCATCATAATTTAAATAACAAAATATTATTTAAATTTTGGTTTTTTTAAAAAAAAACTTGATGTTGCTTAACAAAGTTTAGAATTGTTCAAAAATGGTCCTAAGTTGTGCTATTGACGTACTGATTCTATGTGTGTTTGTGTGTATTGACAAAAATGTGTACAGACTGGGCCACATGATGTGCCTAGACTACTAGGCACATCATAGACTAATAATGTAGAATCTAGAGCAGTGGTTCTCAAGCATCCTAATGTCGCGACCTCTCTATACAATTCCTCATGTTGTGGTGACCACAAACCACAACATTTTTGTTGCTACTTCACAACTGTAATTTTGCTACTGTTATGAATCATAATGTAAAAATCTGATATGCAGGATGTGTTTTTATTCACTGGACCAAATTTGGCACAAATACCTCATACGCCCAAATTTGAATACTGGTGGGATTCTTTGGGGGATTGATTTCATCCTTTGGGAGTTGCAGATGCTGGGATTTATAGTTAACCTACAAAGAACATTCTGAACGCCACCAACGATGGAATTGAACCAAACTTAGAATACAGAACTCCCATGACCAACAGAATATACTGGAAGCTTTTGATGGACATTGACCTTGAGTTTTGGAATTATAGTTCACCTAAATCCAGAGAGCACTGTGGACTCAAACAAAGATGGATCTGGACCAAACTTGGCACAAATACTCAATATGCCCAAATGTGAACACTGGTGGAATTTAGGGGAAATAGATCTTGACCAGGGATGCTCATTAAGTAGATTGCGATCTACTGGTAGATCGCGTAGGGCGTCCTGGTAGATCGCAGGCAGCGCAGGAGGAAGTCTCAGTCCCGCCCCGCAGACTCCCGACGCTGCCCAAGTGCTGCCGGTCCTGGGTTATCTGAGGTCCTTTCCACACAGTTGAATAAAATCCCATGTTATCTGCTTTGAATCAGATGATATGGCAGTGTGGGCTCAGAAACCCCAGTTCAAAGCAGATATTGTGTTATATGTTTCACATTTTTGTAGTGGGTAGGTAGATCATGTTGACTTGGTTGTTTTATAAGTAGCTCGCATGCTGAAAAAGTGTGAGCACCCCTGATCTTGACATTTGGGAGTTGTCGTTGCTGGGACTTATAGTTCGCCTACAATTAAAGAGCATTCTGAACCCCACCAACAATAGAATTGGACCAAACTTCCCATACATAACCCCCATAACCAACTTTGGCAACCCCTCTAATATCCCCCCTAGTGACACCCCGGCGGTTCCAACACCCAGGTTGAGAAATGCTGATCTAGAGCAGTGTTTTTCAACCTTTTTTGAGCCGCGGCACATTTTTTACATTTACAAAATCATGGGGCACACACCTGGAGGGAGGGCCCAAGTTGGCCCACGCCTGCCTTAAGTGAGCAAACCCTTTTAGTTTTCAGCCCCTGCTTAAAGGTGCCTCAACCCTGTGTCCCAAACGCCCCCTTGACCTGCCTTGGCTGAGTGTGAGGGAATCACAGGAGTGGCAGTTTTACACCATCCTGAGCCTCCCCAAACTACAAATCCGGGATTCTTTAGCCTTGAGCCCTGGAAGACCAAAGGGTGCTTCACTGCATGAATGCTACAATGTAGATCCACCCCCAGGCAGCCGGGGGGACCCGGGGAAGTCCCATCCCAGGATCTTCTCTCTCTCAATGCAGCTCTTTCCGCCTGAGGCAGTCCCCGCCTTTCGGCTCAAACCCTTCCGAGGCCGAGGAAGGAGCGGAGGGGAGGAGGAAGCCCAAGAAGGCAAGTGGTGAGTCCGGTGGCACAAGGCTTCCCAAAAGAAGGCTGTGTTTGCGGGACTCAGGCAAGGGATCGAGCCCCGGCTAGGGCTTCCCGGTAGGACAGGAGGGCGCTCTCTCTCTCTCTCTCTCTCTCTCTCTTCTATCTCCAATTTGCCACGGCACACCTGATGATCGCTCACAGCACACTAGTGTGCCATGGCACACTGGTTGGGAAACACTGATCTAGAGGTTCAATGACTGTGCTATGATTTTATTTGCTGTTGTGTGCATTCAATCTGCGACCACTTTTGGCCATGGCAGAACATTGTTAAATTGGTTTATTGTGTTGCTCTATATGCCTTGGGTTGTTGATATGTTTTATGATGTAATTCGATATGCTGTAAACCGTCCTGAGCCAGTCAGAAAGGACGGTATACAAATCGAAATAATAAATAAATAAATAAATAAATAAATGCTCTATGTTTTTAACTGGTTTTAACTTTTACTTTTACTTTCTGGTAGTTACATTACTTTTTAACTTTTGTGGATGGTTATTTCAAAATATGCTTGCTTTAATCGTTAGAAAAAAATAATAATATAACAATACACATGCAGATGAGAAAGCTTCTTGTCTGTTTAAAATCAAGGGCATAGTTCCATTGTTCAGGTTGAAATGACAGAAATAAGGACTGTCATTTAAAGTCAGCATACAGCTTCCCTTTAGGACTAGCTTTCAGTTCGAATGAAAATATGCAGGTTAGAGGTCCCAAACAAACTCCCGAGAAAACCATGATTCTCCCTTTATCTTGTTTCAGTTCGGGAAACACACCAATCTTCAACTTTTAATAGCTTTTCAGGGAGCTATTGCTTTCAAATCAGTAGAGGATCAAGGCTACGGCTGGTACTGCCAACTGTGGAAGAACAAGGGAAAATGTGAAATGTCATGTAGCTAAATGAATCACAGCAGATCCCTGGAAGACAGTTCATATACACTGTAAATTATATGGCTTCCTCGGCACAATTAGATATCACATAAATAACGGCAGGTGAACTAGAGCTGTTCCGTCTTCTCCATCTTATGCTACAGCTGACGGGGTTGTTTTCTATTCTCAGAAGCAAGTAACGGATTTGGCATTTGGGACATCTTTTTATTATTCTTATTATTTGCGCTGTACTGATTCTGGGCTTCCACGAGATAATTATCTATCAGATTTTCTGTGCTTCGCTGGATGCAGGTCATGAAGCAATGTGAAATTTGCACCCAATCTGTTTATGACAATGGTTAATTTCAAAAACAAGTGAGAGTTGGAAGGAAGGGCGAGCCCATTCTGCTCAGTCAATAACATTCAGATTGAACACAGTAATCTTACAGCAATAGCACTGCAAGGAACGTGCAATATTTTGCACATATATTTTCCCGATATGGCATGTACTCAGCCAGGTGGCAGCTGATAAGAATTAAAAATAATAGAATCCCAGCTCTGAGATTTAGAGCTGAGAGAATTACGTAAAGGTTTATATGGATTTTTGCAGGATTGAAAAATCCTTCATCATTGGGTCATTTTTGGTCGTTACGGAGAAAAACAACACTGCCAATATGTTTAGCTTACCCTAAATGTCAGTTGCTCTCTCTTGCCATGACTGGCTATGTAACAGGACATGATCTTATCCTGTTCAGTGTGTGCTTTCTTATTAGTTGTTCAATTCCTATGGATTTATTATTATTATTATTATTTATGTCATTTTTATCCCACCCATTTCAGCCTGAAGGCAACTCAGGACGGCGTACAGACCGGCAACAATTAGATGCCATATATATAAACATACATATGCCAGTTAAAACAATTAAATCACATCCTAAATATATATAAAAACCATAAAAACTATAAAAACTATAAAAGTCTATAAAAACAGTGTCTTTCAATCCAATTCCTCATTTGTTTACATTATCTTTAGCTGTTCCGTATTCATATTCATATGTGTTTATTTGATCACGCTGAAGTTTCAAATGCCTGCTCACTCTTTTCCGAAAAGTCAGGAAGGAGGGAGCCAATCTAATATCCCTGGGCAGGGAGTTTCACAGCTGAGGAGCCACCACTGAGAAGGCCCTGAAAAATAACTATGTACTATTTCAGGCCACTGGTTGTTTGCTTGGTGGTTGTTTTTATACTGCGTTATGTTGTTGTTTTATATTGTTTTATGATGTTGTCTATTTGATCTATGTTGATATTTTAACTATATTGATTGGGCTTGTCCACATTTAAGCCGCTGTGAGTCCCTTCAGGGAGATGGAGGTGGGATATAAAAATAAAGTTGTTGTTTTGTTGTTGTTAATGTAGCAGAGAGGAAGATAAGGCATTCCCTCCTGCACCCCTCCCAAAAAGATACTCAAAGATTCACATAATTTTCTTTCTAGATAGCCATTGGAGAAGTAGGGAGCCACTGTTTTAAAGGTAGCTGAGAAAATGGGACATCTGAGCTGTCTTTATCTGACTGTTTTTACTTGGCTTGTGCCAGCAGGACTGCTGACCAACCATCCCACAAGGAGGGTAAAACATCAAACATCTGTGCATCCCCTAGGCCAGTGTTTCCCACCAGTGTGCCGGGGCACACTAGTGTGCCATGAGCTATCATCAGGTGTGCCGTGGGAAACTGGAACCTCCCGGGGGGGGGGGGGAGAGAGTCTAGTGTGTTGAAGTATAAAAACCCTAAGAAACCTACCTCGATAAAGGCACAAAATTACAAACACCCCCCCTCCCCACCCGTTGTTTACTTGGGTCTCTCCCTCTCCATGCATTGGGAAGGCCCGCCTCCCTTTCCCCAAGTAAAGACCTCCTCTTGCCTCCTGGGGGTTCTGTGTGGGAAGTTTGGCCCAGTTCTATCATTGGCGGGGTTCAGAATGCTCTTTGATTGTAGGGGAACTATAAATCCCAGCAACTACAACTCCCAAATGTCAAGGTCTATTTCCCCTGAACTCCATCTGCGTTCATATTTGGGCATATTGAGTATTCATGCCAAGTTTGGTCCTGATCCAACATTGTTTGAGTCCAAAGTGCTCTCTAGATATAGGTGAACTACAACTCCAATACTCAAGGTTAATGCCCACCAAACTCTTATAGGATTTTCTCTTGGTTATGGGAGTTCTGTGTGGGAAGTTTGTGTCTTTCTGCCATTCCTGCCAGGATATCTATGTTGAGTTCATTGAAACAGGCCCAGGCTTCACACTGAGTGTATAAATACATTTAAAAAACATATTAACTATATGTATTAGTGTGTTAGAGTGTCATTTTGTGTCATTTTGGTTGGTGGTGTGCCCCAGGATTTTGCAAATGTAAAAAGTGTGCCACGGCTCAAAAAAGGTTGGGAAACACTGCCCTAGGCAACATCTTTGCAGGCGGCCAATTCTTTCACACCAGAAATGACATGCAGTTTCTCAAGTTGATCCTGATACGAAAAAAGCAAAAACAAAACAAGACTGACTATGGCAATTGCATGGTATAGCAGCAGTTAACTTAATTGCGTATTTTAGCAACTAAAACTTGAGGGTTTTTTACATATTAAAAGCAAAGTTTCATAGGGCAGTTTGTTCATTCTTCCTATTGCCACAACCCCTTAATACAGTTCCTCATGTTGTGGTGACCCCCAACCATAACAATATTTTAGTTGCTACTTCATAACAATAAGTTTGCTACTGTTATGAATCATAATGTAAATATTCTGATATGTAGGATGTATTTTTATTCACTGGACCGAATTTGGCACAAATACCCGATACGCCCAGATTTGAATACTGGTGCATTCTGAACTTCACCAATAATTTAATTGAACCAAACTTGGCACACAGAACTCCCATCACCAACAGAAAATACTGGGTCTAGTGGGCACTGACCTTGAGTTTTGGAGTTGTAGTTCACCTACATCCAAAGAGCACTGTGGACTCAAACATTGGTAGATCTGGACCGAATTTGGCACAAATACTCAATATGTCTAAATATGAACACTGGTGGAATTTGGGGAAGATAAACATTGGAATTTGGGAGTTGTAGTTGCTGGGATTTATAGTTCACCTACAATCAGAGAGCATTCTGAACCCCATCAGCCTGAGTCGCCTTCAGGCTGAAATGGGTGGGATAAAACTTCCCACACAGAGCCCCCCATGACCAACAGAAAATACTGTGTTTTCTGATAGTCTTTGGTGACCCCTCTGACACCCCCTTGTAACTCTCTCAGGGGCCTCGAGCCCCAGGTTGAGATATGCTGCTTCAAAATGTCCCATTCCATTTTCTCCTTTATCCTCAAAATAGTTTCCACTGAATTGACTCAATTGGGTGGAGTGGGGAGAAGAGGGCGAGGCGTAGGAGGATCCTTTCCTAAATTCAGTACATAAATTCTGACATTTCTCTGCTTAAAGTAGTAATTTGTGTGTTCTTTCTCAGTGATAACATTGCCTTCTTGTTGCTTGGCCACACCCCTTTGGCCTTAGTCATAGAATCATTGAGTTGGAAGAGACCTCATGGGTGGTCCGGTCCAACCCCATTCTGCCAAGAAGCAGGAAAATCACATTCTAAGCATCCCAGACAGATGGCCATCCAGCTTCTGTTTAAAAGCTTCTAGAGCAGTGTTTCTCAACCTGGGGGTCG
Organism: Anolis apletophallus; assembly: GCA_030556195.1. NCBI lineage: Eukaryota > Metazoa > Chordata > Lepidosauria > Squamata > Anolidae > Anolis > Anolis apletophallus. The sequence continues at coordinate 32,986,512 of JARBWK010000014.1, read as the reverse complement.
GGACCCCTATGGGGGTCGTGAGGGGGTGCCAGAGGGGTTGCTAATGACTGTCAGAAAACATAATAGTGCTCTTTGATTGTAGGTGGACTATACATCCCAGCAATTAGAAATTCCAAATGTCAAGGTCTATTTTCCCCAAATTCCACCAGTGTTCACATTTCGGCATATTTAATATTCGTGCCAAGTTTGGTCCAGATCCATCATTGTTTGAGTCCACAGCACTCTCTGTATGTAGGTGAACTACAACTCCAAAAACTCAAGGTCAGTGCCCACCAAAGCCTTCCAGTATTTTCTGTTGGTCATGTGTGCCAAGATTGGTCCAATTCCCCCATTGGTGGTGTTCAGAATGCTCTCTGATTGTAGGTCAACTGTAACTCCCAGCAACTACAACTCCCAAATGACAATATCAATCCCCCCACCCCCACCTCCCCAGTATTCAAATTTGGGTGTATTGGGTATTTGTGCCAAATTTGGTCCAGAATATACATCCTGCATATCAGATACTAGCTGTACCCGGCACGCGTTGCTGTGCCCTTTTTAGGAGATGCAAGAAAGTCCAATCATCCACGGTGTGCCCTCCTCTAAACTGCAGTTGGATGGAGTGTGGGTCATGGGGGGCATGGTGTGCCAAGTTGGGTCTTTATTGGTCTTGGTTCTGGGCCGCAGTGGTCTGTGGGGAATGATGGGTTTTGAAGTACTACAAATCCCATTTTCCATGGTGGTACTTCAAGTCCCATCATGCATGGTCGGGGCTCTGTGTGCCAAGGTAGGTTACTGTAAATTCAGGCCATACACAATGTCCCATGAGCTGAGGCCTAGTTAGGAACAGCAAGTTAATGAAGCCTTACTGTCAATTCAGGCCATACACAATGTCCAATGACCTGAGGCCTAGTCGGGAGAATCAAGTTAATGAAGTCTTACTGTCAATTCAGAGCGTAAACAGCTTCCCAGTAAGTGAGGGCAGTTAGGGAAATCAAGTTAATGAAGTCTTACTGTCAATTTAGAGCATAAACAGCTTCCCAGTAAGTGAGGGCTAGTTAGGGAAATCAAGTTAATGAAGCCTTACTGTCAATTTTGGGCGTGGTCTGTGATTTTTGGGGTGTAAATTTTCGGTTGGAAGTGATTTGGGTGTTTGTGTTGGGGATTGGCTCAGGCCTTTTCCTTATTCTGTTTTGGCAGTTTATTATGGATCGGAATTTTCATTTTGGCTGGCCAGTGCAGCAGTTATGCAAATCCGCCCTTATTGGCAGCCAATCATGTTGTTCAGAATGTAGAGGCTGGGTGAGTCTTTGGCTGCCCCGGAAGATGCTGGTAAATGTAGTTTTATTTTTACTCGTTGTTTTGGGGGCCTTTTAGGTTTTGGGGGGGAAGTTTCTTTGCTACAAACGTACCTTGCTTGAGGCCTATATCTGTTGGCAAGTATTGTGTTTCTGCGTTGTATGGTTTCTTTGTTTGAGGTATACATCACATGACGTGAACCCATTTATATAATAGATTTACATTACGATTCATAACAGTAGCAAAATGACAGTTATGAAGTAGCAATGAAAATAATGTGATGGTCACCACAACATGAGGAACTGTATTAGGGGCCGTGGCATTAGGAAGGTTGAGAAACACTGCTCTGGAGAAGGAGCCTCCACCACACTCCAGGGCAGAGAGTTTCACTGCTGAACAGCCCTCACCGTTAGGAAGTTCTTCCTAAAGTTCAGGTGGAATCTCCTTTCTTGTAGTTTGAAGCCATTGTTCCATGTCCTAGACTCCAGGGCAGCAGAAAACAAGCTTACTCCCTCCTCCCTATGACTTTCCCTCATTTATACAAATCTCTCATTATGTCTCCTCTCAGCCTTCTGCAGGCTAAACATGTCCAACTATTTAAGCTGCTTCTCATAGGGCTTATTTGGCCTTCTCTGGACACATTACAGCTTGTCAACATCTCCCTTCAATTGCGGTGCCCAGAATTGGACAAAGTATTCTAGGTGTGATCTGACAATGGTAGAATAGAGGGGAAGCATGACTTCCCTAGATTTAGACCAGTGTTTTTCAACCTTTTTTGAGCCGCGACACATTTTTTACATTTACAAAATCCTGGGGCGCACTACCAACCAAAATGACACAAAATGACACTCTAACACAGTAATACATATAGTTAATGTGTTTTTAAATGTATTTATACACTCAGTGTGAAACCTGGGCCTGTTTCGATGAACACAACATATATATGACTTTCTCTCACATACTTATCCATGGCTATCATGTCTTCTCTCAGCCTTCTCTTCTTCAGACTATACAGTACATGCCCAGCTCTTCAAGCCGCTCCTCATAGGGCTTGTTCTCCAGACCCTTGTGAAATTTCACCTTGAGTGAAATTTGCTTCCAGATAACTATGGATGCCATGAAGCTGTTATAAACAGTTCCTTTGGGGTGGGGACTCTCCAAAAATCCAGTAAAATAGTAAAAAAATAAACATTTCCAAGCGGAGAGGCTCATTTGTTTCTTGGCAACCTGTGAATGCTTCAGCCTCCTGATGCTCCCAGGTTCGCTCACTGCCCAGTTCACTGACATGGAGCTTCCGGCATTCAGCTGAGCCCTTCCTTTGTCTCGGGGAGGATCTTTGGGGAGGGAAAGAGGGAGAAAGAGCTGCTAGGAGGGGGAAGAGTGCCAATTTCCCACGGCACACCTGATGATCGCTCACGGCACACTAGTGTGCCGCAGCACACTGGTTGGGAAACACTGATCTAGACACTATACTCATGTGGCTCAGCCACATTGGTCCCAGTTTCCATCTGTGAAATGTTGGGAGATATGTGCTTCTGTTGGTCGATATTCCTACCCAAGTTCTCACTTGTCGTAGCAGTATATCTCAGGACACCAGAAAATAATTTTTAAAGACATGGCCCTCAGGGCTTCCATCTGCAAATAATTACCTGGGGGAGGGGGGAAAAAGAAAAAGGGCTACAAGCCCAGATCAAATGCTTTCCTCTTCTAAGGAAGCGAAGCGCTCATAGCCTCTTGAGGATCACAACCGTGGCAACTGCCAGGAAGGTTAATGAAGAAGATTTGAATTATTTATGCAACAATATTAAAGAGGTATTATTAAACCCAAGGAGATGTCTGAAGAATGCCTATTTCTGACTGATCAAGATAATACCTTTCCACGTTTTTCCATTATGTACTGTGTAATTACTAAAACCAAGGCTCATCCACAGGCACTTTTTCATATTTTTATGCACTAGGAAGCTTAGGAAGCCTCTGCTCCCAACAATGTGCAGGGATGTAGTGCATCTTCAAAGTTAATTTGAGGAAGGACTGAAGATTTTGTCTTCTGGTGTTCTAATCTGTTGGGGAAATCTATGGGGATACAGGAATCGGCTTCCTTGTTAAAGGAAGCCTATGTATTATTTACAATCCGGATCTCAATATTTATGTTGCTGACCCCATTTTCAAAATAAGAAGAACGTGCTGTCCCACATTTTGGACTGCTGCAAATATTATACCTGGGTGATTGATAATGTTCAGGATATTTTGTGTGTGTTTGTGTCAGGAGCAACGTGAGAAACTGCAAGTTGCTTCTGGTGTGAGAGAATTGGCCGTCTGCAAGAAGGTTGCCCAGGGAATGCCTGTATGTTTTGATGTTTTACCATTCCTGTGGGAGATTTCTCTCATGTCCACGTATGGGGAGCTGGAGCTGACAGAGGGAGCTCATCTGCGCTCTCCCCGTATTCAGACCTATGACCTGTTAGTCTTCAGTCCTACCAGCACAAAGGTTTAACTCATGTTCAGGATGTTCAATCAGAAGAGAATGCCAGAATAACAACAGTAACATTTCCTCACAAAATATATTCATGTACCTTTTTCTCTCTAACTACATTAATATTCTTTTACAAATTATTAAGCAAATAATATCTGTGTTATGCCGTCGCACCAGGCGCTTTTGAAAATAAACTGCAATGTGCTTCCTATAAGCCTGGTGGACTGCAGGATGCCTACTTGAGAAGCTCAGGGGTCCAACAACCCAAAAACCATTCCAGGTTAAAGTTGAAGAACAAATAGTTTATTCAGCTACAAAGTCTTTGAAGGACTTGGCACAAAGCTTGACAGTTACAAAAATACAAAACGAGGGTAAGATGAAAATTCCCTGGGTTGCTGACTAAGGCTGCGAAGTCTCCCTTTGCTCCCTCCAACCCTGACCCTAGATTACTGAATAGAAGGAACTACGCCTTCCCTATCTATACCTAAAGCCAGTTCGAATGCAAACCGGTTCTGGAATGGCAGTTAGATAACTACAATATACAACAACCAGCAGGGTATCATTAGCTTATCTAACTCCAGCAGTCAAGCAATTGGTCATTCAGTACTTACGGTGGCCTGCACACAGCTAGCCTGACTGGCCAAGCACATCTGAGCTCTTCTCCTGCCTGAGAAGGACTGAAGAGAGATCTCAAAATGGAGAACTCATCCCCAGGGGAAAAAAGGGGTGGGCCCCAAACCAAAGGCATACATTTTGCAAGGCTCCAGCAGCAAGTTTTGCAAAACTGGCTGCAAACCTACAGTATATAACTGACAGGGTGCCGGTGGGTCTATGGCAACCTGTAGCACAGCAGTTCTCGTTTGTGCCTGGAGGGCTGGGAATAGGCCCTGGGGTTCCATTAGCATTAGGGCCTGCAGCAGCAGATGTGGATTCAGAGGATGAGCTAGATGACTGGGGCGAAGCACAGGGCCCTTCGGATGGGCCTCAGTCGCCCACGGAGAGCTTGGCATGGGATGAGATGTTGTTTGGGCCTAGCATAGATTCCGATCACCAGGTGGAGATGAGAAGCAGCGAAGGGAGTTATGAACACCCAGGGGGGAGGAATTCCCAGGAACTTGAAAGTGTAAACATGGACGAAGCTGAGTGGGAAAGTGCCAGGGAGGAAAGTTCTCAGGAAGATAGCGACACAGCTGCTGAGAGGCAAGGTCGCTCCTTCGATAGGAGACGAGACATTGAGTCTACGAGGAGGGCTTGGTCTAGGGTCCTAGACCGACCGAGGTCCGTGAGTAGAGATTGGAGACGAAGAAGCCTAGAGCGGCGCGGACCTCGGCCGAGGGATTAAGTACAGGATCTGTGGGAACGCATCCTCAGTTCTCCGGCCACGTCTTTCCTGGATAGGCGTGAAGCGGAGTGGGACCACAAGCTAAGCCGTGGTCATCAAGCCTTGCCTTGCCTTTGTTCCTGATCCACATAGCTTTGTGGAGCTTTGCCTTTGTTCCTGATCCACATAGCTTTGTGGAGCCTTGCCTAGCTTCAAGCCTTTTTGCTACGTTCCTTTGGATTATATTGCTTACTACCTTTTGGACAATCTTGCTTTCTATATTGAACTATTGCTTAATGGACTATATACTCTTTGGAGCTGTTTTTATACTCAATAAAGTAGTTAGCCTTCAGTACGTCTCTGTGTGTGTGATTAAGGGGCCCGCTACGTCCGCGATCGTGACACAACCCTAAAGGAAAATGCAAAGGGATGCTGTTTTCTAGAACAGGGGGCCATACAAAACAGGTGTCTGGAAGACGGAACATGTGTGTGTGTGTGTGTGTGTGTTTTATTTTTAAAAAACCTGGCTTTCATGTACACACGTTAATTAAAGACAGAAGCATTTATCTTTTTCTCCTACACAATATCCTAGTTTTCTATCAGTCTGGACTTACGATACCATACAAAACTTTATTATGGTCACTGACCAGCACAAAGCGGGGCACAAGCGCCCTTGGAAGAGGAAGCGCAGCTTCACAGTGAGGCAGTTATTAAAATACAGATTATAATAGTTTAAAATCACAGTTTAAAAACACAGGTTAATAGGTATAGAACTGGGAGGGGGGATGATAGGAGGGGTCAAAGCACTGGGGGGCACTAAAGGGGATGGGAGGGGCATATTACAAGTCTAGTTGCATTTCAGCTGCAACAGGTTGCTCTAACTACAGGGTGTTGCCTTGCGGAGTCAATCATCATCCGTCTAGGTAATTTTTTGTGCTGCAGCACAAAGCTTAGGAACACTGTAAGCAGCAGGGTGGAATAATATTTTTCACAGCGCCCTGGGTATTTTAGGAGCCAAGGTGTAATGGGATTAGTTCTAAGGTCTCTGTAGAACATGCATTGAAGAAGCACATGCTCAGTTTTTTTTTCTACGTGTCTGTACTTACAGGGGCATAATTTCTCCTTGAAGGGTTTTTTCCCAATACCTCCTTTCCAATACAGACAATGGAAAGGCATGGCATATTGCCAGCGTAAAAGCCCTTTAGTGTTTGGGCACCTCTAGGTCTATTAGGTATGCCATGGAGACAGTGAGATATCTAATGGCGTCACTACCAATAAAAGCTGGGGAACAGGGTAGGTCTGCTTGGCGCTCTATGTCCAGGATCTGCTGCTTGGCTTGGTCCCAACTCATGGCTTGGTCCCATCTCATGCCTAGCAACTATCCTTTGGGGAAACCTACAGTTGCAATCTTTACTGCCACTGTTTTAGTCCATGCGGACTGGAAGTCGTTCCTCATGGTTAGAGGGGCAAGTCCACATGGGGAGAAGGATAGTCTTAGCCAGTAGTTGAGAGTGGCTGACCATACTCTGGCCTCTACTCTAGACTCCATCCCTGCTTACTTGTTATGGTTTTTTTGTTTGAACACATGAGCAAGTGTGATTTAAAGAAGGGGTCCCCAAACTTTTTAAGCCAAGGGCCAGTTCGTGGTCCCTCAGACTGTTGTGGGTCTGGACTATAGTTTGATTTCCTATGCACACTGCACATATCTTATTTGTAGTTTTTTTTAAATGAAAGAACAATACAATATTTAAATGAAGAACAATTTTAACTAACATAAACTTGCCAGTATTTCAATGGGAAGTGTGGGCCTGCTTTTTGGCTGATGAGATAGTCAAGTTAATTAGGATTGTTGTTGTTGTTGTTTGCCTTTAACCCTGCTGTTCTGTTCGGGTATGAAATGACCCGTTTTGAAAATTAGAAATATTTTTCTTCATTCCTGTTTGATTTTGAAACTTGTGGTTCCTTCTATTTTCCTAAGTTACGGGGTTTATACTAAGGGTACAAAAAATTTTTGTTTCGGTGCTTTACTTTTTGAGATACAGTTTTTATACACTTGTTATGTTCGGTCAAAAATGACCCGGTAGCCTTTTATACTAATCTAATACCATATTTTGAGTAAAACAAAGGATGTTTAGTTTATTTTGAGACTACTTATTGCATCTACTATTGTTTATCAAGTTATCTACTTGTGTAACTCCTCCATGCCCTCAGAATAGTACCTTTGTTATGCAAAACAGTAACACAATACTAGCCTCTCCCATTTCCTCAGTCAGAAATTGCAAAGCTGTTGAAAATAGCTGCTTTCTGAAGCAGCTGAAAGAGTTTACCTCAAAGCCTTGAATTCATTGTGAACAGACTAAGTAATGTGAATGTTTACTGTTGTGTGTTTTCATATGCCTGTTATTATATCTGATATGTGATTGATATATGATTGCCATGTGTTTTGCTATATGACTGATATGTAATAGCCATTTGTGATCATCTATTTTGTACTGTTACCTCCCACCTGGAAGGCATTACATCTGACCTATGACTGTATACATGTAGATTGTTATTCCTTATGATATGTATTACTACTGATGTTAGATATATTGTCCCATGCTTTGTATTGGGATGTCCTTCCTTTTACTTTTTGCTACATATTACAGTTTATTGATATTTTGCTACCCTTGTGAGTAGTTTCTGGTTATTCAGAGTGACTTTTTCCTCAGTGTGTTTCTACTGTTTTCATAGCCTGCCTGGCTGCATTTACCAGGTGTGTGTGACTCCTCCCTGCCATCAGAATAGTACCTTTGTTATGCAAAACAGTAACAGGGAGAAGCCACATAAATGCATGGAATGTGGAAAGAGCTTCAGTCGGATTGGACATCTGCGTATCCATCAAAGGACCCACACAGGGGAGAAGCCACATAAATGCATGGAATGTGGAAAGAGCTTCAGTCGGATTGCACATCTGCGTATCCATCAAAGGACCCACACGGGAGAAGCCACATAAATGCATGGAATGTGGAAAGAGCTTCAGTCGGATTGCACATCTGCGTATCCATCAAAGGACCCACACAGGGGAGAAGCCACATAAATGCATGGAATGTGGAAAGAGCTTCAGTCGGATTGCACATCTGCGTATACATCAAAGGACCCACACAGGGGAGAAGCCACATAAATGCATGGAATGTGGAAAGAGCTTCAGTCGGAGTGCACATCTCCGTATCCATCAAAGGACCCACACAGGGAGAAGCCACATAAATGCATGGAATGTGGAAAGAGCTTCAGTCGGATTGCACATCTGCGTATCCATCAAAGGACCCACACAGGGGAGAAAGCACATATCATATAAACTTGAGTATATACTTTAGTATAAGCTGACAGCTATATAATATAAGGCACCTAATTTTATGACAAAAATTGGGAAAACTTACTGACTTGAGTATAGGCTGAGGGTGGGAAATGAGGCAGCTATGAGGTGGAAAGGAGGTTTCTGGAGAAGAAAGACAGTGGGAAGGGGGAAACTGGAGAAGGGGAAAAGATTTAGATGAGAAAGGGGTGTGGAAAGTGCTTTTCTTTCTTTGCCTTTGAATAAATAGATTAGCAGAAAACTTTTGGGGAAAAACTGATTTTTTGATTTTTTTCTGATTTTTTTTCTTATTATTTTTTATTATTATTTTTCAAATTGTTTTTATACTGTTAAAATTTATTTTAGTTTTAAGTTAGTTGTACTAATAGTTACCTGAAGTTGTTGTTGATGTTGTTGTAAAATATATAGCTGATTATTCACGCACAAGTTGTTACTTTGGTGTAACATGCAAATTAGGCTTTTTTTTACATTAATCAACACAAAATTTAAAAAAGAAATTTTTTTTTCAATTTTTCTTTGATAATGAACAACTATGATCACACACATCATAATAACACAACAGGTATTCAAAAAGAACTTTTCAGTGGCTCAAAATAACATCCGGGTCAAAAATGACCCGAACATAACAAGTGTAAGTTTTTCCGAACAGAACAGCACTGTTAAGATGTTTCAGACTTAAGGCAACACTCAATCTAAAGTTTTAAGAGCCCCTGGTAGTGCAGTGGGTTAAAGTGCTGAGCTTCTGAACTTGCTGACCAAAAGGTGGCAGGTTTGAATCCAGGGAGCAGCATGAGCTCCCGCTGTTAGCCCCAGCTTCTGCCAAACTAGCAGTTAGAAAACATGCAAATGTGAGTAGATTAATAGGTACCACTTTGGCAGGAAGGTAACGGCGCTCCATGCAGTCCTGCCAGCCATATGATCTTGGAGGTGTCTATGGACAATGTTGTCTCATCAGCTTAGAAATGGAGATGAGTACCAACCCCCAGAGTCGGACATGACTGAACTTAATGTCAGAGGAATCTTTACCAATCTAAAGTTCAGGGCATGGGCCGGATAAATGACCTTGGAGGGCTGTATCCAGCCCCTAGTTTGGGGACCTACAGCCAATGAAAAGAATAAATGTACAAGACTGAAAAGGAAGGAAGATCCCTCTAAAGCATTTTGGGAGATTTCTCCCCCCTGTTCCTATTGAGATTTTTTTTGCCCTGAACACTGACCTAGGACAATATTGTTGCCATTCTATACCGATACACCTCGCAGTTTATTTGTTAGTACTATATTCATGTGATAGAATATCCATACATCAGAAATTAGATTTGCCTGTTTCTTCCCCTGCCTGTGTGGATTTAAACCCCCTTTGGAGTGGGTTTAATGTATGTGTTCCTCTCCATTAGCGCCCCCTTGTTGTGGGGGAGAGGCTTGCGTACCCTAATGAAGTTGTGAGCTATGCTGGCGGTGGCATAATAACTACCGGTAGGGCCTCCCATGCCAGACAGGTCACAACTGAAGGATCTGACAAAGAGCACCAACAGGCAGGATGGGCTCTCTAGCCTTTTGGCAACCATCCTAAGGGAAGGAAAACTCTAAATTCAACCTGGGCAGATGGTGCTCATCTAACCCTGTAAGGTCAACCATCTAAGAGAAGGAAACTCTAATCAAACCTACGACCTGAGGACCTCACTGCCACCGTCCAAGCTTGCTAGGCCCCGGCAGACGAACCTTTGGTTTAAAGGGTGAGGCCAGTTCTGTGCATGCTGCGCTCCACCAGAAAAATCCATTGCACAGGCTCGAAGGACACATCCGACTTCCAACACGCTTGTAAAAAGCATGGGATGAGTCCTTCCTAAGAATCTTCGTTCGCGCAGCAATGCCAGAGAATGTATGTGTTGAACTCGCTAGAATCTCTCACTACTGAAGGATATAGCTGTAATTTAGGCCACTCACAAAAGTCTTTTGGATTTGGCTTTTATTACTCAGATCTCTACAGCTCAATAAAATTAACCTAATGGCGATTTTCGGCCAGCCTCCTCTTTTCCTCCCAGCCTGACACCCCTCTAAAACCCCTTATCCGTCATTTTCCCATGAGAAAGACAAATCCATTGAGCTGCTCATACCGATGCCCCTGCTGTCTCCGAAATGCCAGGGAGAATATTTATGGTGGCTTTCAGAACATCAAAAATCAGCTCCTGGCAGAATTAAGAAAAAAAAGTGATAAAATATTGAGACCTACAAATTGAGATTCGGCACCTTTTGGAAAAATAAAACAACGGTGATTCAAGAAGACATAGGTGACTTTTGAGGAATTCCAAATGGACTGAAAGGACATCGGAATGAAATCTCCATATATTATCACAGTTCTAAATGCTTGGAACATGCTGCATTGGATGGAACAACATCTCCCTGATTCCTAGATTCTTGAAAATGATCTGAATAATTAATTGATTTCAAAAACCCAGGTAGTGGAATCTTGTAGAATGTGAAGCAAATAAAGCAGCAGGAACAAGAAGAGCAACAACAACAATTCCAGTAGTGCTAGGTTAAGAACATAAGAACATAAGAAGAGCCATGCTGAATCGGGCCTCAGCCCATCTAGTCCAGCATTCTGTGTCACACAGTGGCCCACTAGTTATACACAGGGATCTCTAGCAGAAAGGAGGGCAAAACCCTCACCTGCTCCCGACCCCCCACAACCAGTACCCGGGGAAATCCTGCCTGCCTCCATCAACACAGAGGTGGCACTTGGATGTCCATTTCAGTAACTACTGATTCCCTTGGTATCCATGAATCTGTCTAATCCTGCCTTGAAGCTGTCCAGGCTGACAGCTGTCACAACCTCCTCTGGAAGTGAATTCCATAACCCAATGACCCTCTGGGTGAAGAAATATTTCCCTTTATTAGTCCTAACTTTCCTACCTTGGAGCTTTAGGGAGTGCCCCCTAGTCCTAGTGTTGTGTGACAGAGAAAATATTTTTCTTTATTCACCTTTTCTATCCCATGCATGATTTTATACACTTCGATCAAGTCACCTCTTAAACGCCGTCTTTCAAGGCTGAAAAGACCAAGGCGTTGCAACCTGATTTCATAAGGGAGCTGCTCCATCCCGTGGATCAGTTTTGTTGCCCTTCTTTGTACCTTCTCCAGTTCCGTTATATCCTTCTTAAGGTACGGTGACCAGAATTGTACACAGTACTCCTAGGTTGTCTATGAGCCATTCCAAACAGACTGGAAAAACGTCTGAATGGAACATGTCCCATTATCGGATAAGATCTCCCTGACTCCTGGATAAAATTCAACTAATTAATTACCCAAGACTCCAGTTGATGGTAACAACAACATCACAATGTGAATTTGATGAGGTCAAAGGACTCAAGGGAATAACACTGCCACAATTCTTCTGGATGAATGTGATTTTCCTGCTTCTTGGCACAGAGTTGGACTGGATGGCACATGAGGTCCCTTCTAACTCTATGATTCTATGGTATTCAACTCACAAGAGCTCTTAGCCACATATATCAGCTCTACGAACTTTGTGTAATCCCTGGATCATGCAGTAAAGAGAAATATCTCCTTCTTTTATTAGGACCTAATCCCCTAGCCCTGACACATATGGATGAATAGAAACACTAGGCCTCTCGTTCATTTCAAGAGATTCATTTCATTTCAAAAGGGTTAATGTAACTGTATCCAGTTAGAACAATTCAAAATGAAGAAAGGGTCGGCTACATTCTTCAGAATGCTGAAATATGGCAGGATTTGGGTGTTGCTTACTGGACTCTGAGTGTAGCCTAGAAAAGTAATTTTCAAGCCCACAGAAAACCATATTTAATAATCTAGAGCTGCAGACTTTATTTTAGGCCCACAGGTTGGGAACCATTGGCTTAGAATACCGGTTTTAGATTGGAATCATGTTTTCTGGTTTTGAATTATCTGATCCAGGACCTAGCCTTCTGTCCTCTGCTAGTGAACAGGTTCTGTGCAATAGTGGAAGAAAGGACTGTTTTCCTCATTCTGGGTTATCTTCTCCTCTACCATAGACCATAACTCATTCCATTCAACCAGGAAGGTACATAATTCCTCACTGTTTTCTTCAAGCTAACAACAATTGCTTTCTTGCTGTGAGAAAGTCTTTCAAATCCATGCAATTTTCAAAGACTATTCACCATTTGAAACGTATTCTAGTCTCAACATTTACATATGATTGTTTTGTGAAGAAAATTGTATTATCTGCATGGAAAACAATACTTCAATGTAAAAATATTAATTCACGTGCAGGATGTGTAGCAGAAAATAACCACATGCATATTTTATGCAGAATAGATCTGGGACTGTGAAGATTCTTGATGGTCTAGGAATCGTCTCATACTGGTTTCTCAACTTTTGAAATAATTGTGTTTTGACCATTCACTACATCTTTTGAAAAATCATTCCATCTCTGCAATAGTATCCCTTGTCTCTTTATGTAGCACTAGCTGAGAACCCAGCAGTGCCCAGGTTATTTGAGGAAGGCATTGTGTGCCAAGGTTGGTTCCTATTAGATGTTTATGTGGCTTGCAGTGGTCTCAGGAACTTAGTGAAGGTACTGCGAGCCCCATTGGCCATGGTCCATCCCCCTCCAAATAGCACCAGGATGTAGAGTGGGTCATGGGGAGGCTCTGTGTGTCACATTTTGTCTTTATCATTTTCTGGATGAGGGTTGCAGTAGTCTCTGGAGGTAAGGGAAGGTACTGGAAGTCCCATCATCCATGCCCCCCCCCCGTTCTCCACCAGGATGTAGAGTGGGTCATGGGGGCTCTGTGTGCCAAGTGTGGTCTTGAGCAGTCATTGGATGAGGGTGGAAGCGGTCTCAGAAAGTGAGTGAAGGTGCTTCAACTCCCATCATCCGTGGTCCCTCCCACTCAAAACTGCACCAGGTTGTAGAATGGGTCGTGAGTATTCTGTGTGCCAAGTTTGGGCCTGGTCTCTGATTTGTAGGGGCTGCAATGTTATGTGGGAAATGAATTGGGTGAAGGTACTGCAAATCCCATCATTTGTGATCCATCCTGCCGTAAACCGCAGCAGGTTTGTAAAGTGGGCCATTGGGCCTCTGTGTGCCAAGTTTGGTCCTGCTCCATCATTGGTTTGAGCCACAGTGCTCTAAGCAACTGAGTTAAAGTACTGCAAGTCCCGTCATCCATGTTCTTTCCTCCCTCAAACTCCACCAGGATGTAGAGTGGGTCTTGGGGGTTCTGTCTGCCAAGTTTGGTCTTGTTCTGTCATTGTTGGGGGCCGCAAAGTGTTTTGGCCTTAAACTCCCCCCATGAATTGACTGCCTCAGGCCTTTTCCTTACTCCCCTCTGGCAGTTTAGAGTGTCGGAATGTTCGTGAAGTTGGCCAATCAGAGCCCATTATGCAAATTCTCCCACAGTGGGAGCCAATCAGAAAGCTGCCACATATCCACCCTTCCACCCTCCGAACACATACATACATACATGCATACATACATTCTGCTTTATTATATATACAGATACAGATATACAGATACAGATTTTCAGAGGAACACCAGGAGATGAGAGAGTGCTGAAATCTGCTTCTACTAATCCAGTTTCACATATAGTAGAGTCTCGCTTATCCAATATATACAAGCCGGCAGAACGGAAAATGTTGGATAATAAGGAGGGATTAAGGAAAAATCTATTAAACATCAAATTACGTTATGATTTTACAAATTAAGCACCAAAACATCATGTTTTACAACAAATTGACAGAAAAAACTGTTCAATACACAGTAAAGTTATGTAGTAATTACTGTACTTAAGAATTTAGCACCAAAACATTGCAATGCATTGAAACAGCTGTGGAACTGGGCAGGAGGCAGACTGCACTGGATAATACAGAACGTTGGATGAGCGAAGGTTGGATAAGTGAAACTCTACCTAAAATTGGGTTCAAGCTACTGCTTTCAGAGTTCTCTGAGCATCCTATTCTTGTAATATGAATTGCCATTTACAACTGAAAAGATGGTGAGATAATATATATCAAACTAGCTGTACCTGGCACGCGTTGCTGTGCCCTATTTAGGAGATGCGAGAAAGTCTGAGTATGTAAGGGTTGGAATTGATGTTACTTATGTTCTTTGTGGGGTCATGGCTGTGTCGTTGTGGGTTGTTCTGGTCGGTGGGATGTTGAAGTCCTATGGAGTTGTCGGTGTGTGGTGTTCCTGGCGTTCTGCAGAGCTTGTGGATATACAATGTTTTTTGTCTTTCCGTCTGCTATGTTGATGTAGAGGTTCTGTGGTTTCCCAACTCTGGGGCACGCTATGTAGAGTTGTCCGTGGGAGAAGCATTCTGTGTCAAGGTCTGTGCCACAGGCTTGTAGTGTTTGTCCTTGAGCCTTGTTTATGGTGATGGCAAAAGCTAGTGTAGTGCAGTGTCTTTCTGTTCTGGCGTTTGTTCTGCCCTTTTTTGTGTGATGTATGTAGCGTTGCAAGTGTGTCGTCCGATGCTGTTCTTTTTAGGAGGCATGGCCTGTCTTTTGGGTCATCTTATGCCTGTGTGGAAGGAAGGAATGGCATACAAATGGGTTGAGCAGTAGACACAAGGTTGTGTTATGTGCGTATTGTGTTGTGTGTAGGTATTACTTTTGTGTTATTCTGGGGGTATGTGTTTGTCAGTGGTGCCTGTGTCCCTGGTGCCCTATTTGTCTCCCTCCTAGATCTTGGCCGTGGCAGTTTAACCCTCAACTGAAATCTCTCAGCATTCTAAGTGGCTTTGCCCACCATTACTATGGTAACTGATGTTGGCCAATGGGTTTTGCTGGCTGCCGCAGAGGATGCTGGGAAATGTAGTTTTATTTTTACTCATTGTTTTGGGGGCCTTTTAGGTTTTGGGGGGGAAAGTTTCTTTGCTACAAACATACCTTGCTTGAGGCCTATTTCTGTTGGCAAGTTTTGTGTTTCTGCGTTGTAAGGTTTCTCTGTTTGAGGTAGTCTTCACATTTATTTATTTATTCGGGTTTCTATGCCGCCGACTCCCGGAGGCTCGCGGCGGCTTACAGAGCCGAAGGCACAGTAAAATACAAAAGATTAAAAACAATTAAAAACAAAACAGCATAGTAGAAACACAGCACATTTGACGACTCTTCCTTTATATAATAGATAGGAAAGAACATCTGATATGCCTAAAGGGGGAGAATCCATTCTGCGGAAGCATAGGTTTGAAGATATGGCTTGTTCACAACATTTGGTATTCAGTGCTGTTTTTCAAGCAAGCATGGTATGATTTGGAGTGTTTGATTAAAAACTCCAAATCATGAGCTTGATCTTCAGATGGGGAACAAATTATGAAATGGTTGCAATTAAATAATTATCCAAAAATAGCTACCAAAGCAAAAGAAAGGAGCACCTGTCATGCATTCTCTACTTCGTTGGGGATCAAAGTGTTCCATTTTAGAGCCGTATGACACAATGAGCAACAAGAAAAATGTACATGTTAGGGAGCCTGGAGGTAAAAGGAAATGACTTTGTTTTATTTGTAAATAGGAATCAAATGTTGCTGTTTTGATTCATATTTACAAATCAAATGTTACTGTTTTGATACCAAGTATCTGATAAATAGCCATGAGCTGGTCAAAGTCAGCATTTAAAAATCCCGTTGATTTCAAAAGGAAAGAAAGACATATAAGAAACTGAAATTGTGGAGATTGAAAATACAGGACTATGGTTATATTTGGAACTCCCAGTGGCATAGCAGGTTAAACTGAGCTGCGGAACTTTCTGACTGAAAGATCGGTGGTTTGAATCCAGGGAGTGAGCTCTCGCTGTTAGCCCCAGCTTCTGCCAACCTAGCAGTTCAAAAACATGCAAATGTGAGTAGATTGATAGGTGCTGCTCCAATGGAAAGGCAATGGTGGTCCACGCAGTCATGCTGGCCACATGACCTCGAAGGTGTCTATGGACAATGCTGGCTCTTTGGCTTAGATATGGAGATGAACACCACTCTCCAGAGTCAGACACAACTGGACTTAATGTCAAGGGGAAACCTTTACCTTTTTATTATACTATATTATGTATATTATGTATACTATATTATGTGCACCGGGAATGTGGCATAGCTGGCTAAGTGTCAGCTGCGTAAGATTTCTCTGACCAGTAGGTCATGAGTTCGAGGCCTGCCCGGGTCGAGGTGGGTGCTCGACCTTTAAGTGTAGCCCGTTGTCGACCTTTGCAGCCTGAAAGACAATTGCATCTGTCAAGTAGGAGATAAAGGTACCACATTAAGTGGGGAGGCAAATTTTGCCTGAATTATGAGGCCATTAAAGAACTCCAGGAACTTTGAGGAATGCGGAAGGAACAACAAGGGACACTGGGAACGCTGGGAGATGAGGAGTGCGCCAGCTCCCCCTGGTGGCCAGAGTTTTCCTCTGTTCGTCTATATGTATGTATGTGGAAACTGCAGGTATTGACTGCTAAGTATGTGTAGCTGTCTTCCGCTCTGAGTCCCCTTTGGGGTGAGAAGAGCAGAAGATAAATAAAATGTATTATATTCCCATTGGAGTGGTATCTATTTTTTTTTTTTTATAAATCTTCTTTATTTGAGTTTTGCAGTTAAAAACAGAAACATATAGACATTAACAAAACAAACATACAACAGATAGTGTCCCCCCCCTCCCTCGTACCTCCCCCCTAAAAACACCCACAAAGACAGTGCCCCCTGGTCTCGAGCGGCGGACCCCATTCTCTTCGTTTAGGCTAGCTTGCCTCGTGCCAATTGTTTTGTCCACCATCGTGACGGATTCCTCACATCCGACCTATGGCTCCTGAGAGGATAAGTTGGTTTCTGGTGGCTCTGATTAGTCCTTACACCATGGTCCATTCTTTTTACAATCTTTCAGGTAATCTGTAATCATGGACCAGTCGGTCCTTTTTGTCTTGTTATCCGGATCCATGGCTTGTGATAGACAGTCCATTTTCATTATCTCATGAATTTTAGCTTTCCAATCTTCCAGCGATGGTAGTTCCTCACACTTCCATCGTTTTGCCAAACAGAGTCTCGCCGCTGTGGAACAGTACACAAACAACTTTTCTTTGTTTTATCAGTCTCGACCTCCCTCCCCCGCCATCCCCAATAGGTAAGCTTCGGTCTATATCTTAGTTTTAGCTTCAGCGCCCTGGAGTTCCTTATGTACCTCCCTCCAGAACCTACCAACTTTCTCGCACCCCCACCATAGATGGTAAAAGTTTCCTTCCTCTGCCTTACATTTCCAACACTTGTTGGAGTAGTTTTTGTTATAGCTGGCTATTTTCCTCGGGGTTAGGTACCATCTATGCATCATTTTTATTATATTCTCTTTGAGTTCATACGCATAGGTGTATTTTAAATGCACATTCCAGATTCTTTCCCAATTCTTTAGGGGGATCTGTTGTCCTATGTTTTGTGCCCACTTCAACATGCACTCTTTTATCTGCTCTTCTTGTGTTTTCCATTCTATAATCTTTTTATACAGCATGCTGATTTTTTTCTGTTTTTTCACCATTACCCGATCCCAAAAGTTTGGTTTTGTCTCGAATTCCCTCTCTTTATCTTTAAGAAAGATGCTTTTTATTTGGGCATATTGGTACCAATTTATCTCTTTATCTAGCTCCTGGACTTCAGTAAAGTCCTTTAGAGTCCATTCTCCCTCTCCTCCTTAGGAGTGCTGCATAGCTTAGCCATGTTTTTTTCCCATATTGTCTCCGGTGGAACGCTTCCATTGGGGAGACCCAAAGAGGTGTTTTTCTATACAATCTATCTTTATATTTAAGCCAGATTCTTAGGATCCCCCTCCTGATGACATGGTCCTTAAAATCCTTTTCTATCTTTGTCTTTTCGTATTGCATGTACCCGTGCCAGCCTACTGAGCTCGTGGCCTCTAGGGCCAGAAGTCCTTTATCCTCCAGGATAGCCCACCGCAGGCCCAGTCTAGGGCCGCCGCCTCGTAGTAGCTTTGGGGGTCGGGAACACTCAGTCCCCCTCTGGAGCTTTCATCGATCATGTTTGTCCACTTGATCCTAGCCTTTTTCCCTCGCCAAATATAGTTAGCGAGGTCCCTTTTCCAAATTAAGAGTATCTTGTCGTTTTTCAGGATAGGCAGGTTCCTGAATATAAAGCTCATCCTGGGGAGTATACTCATTTTTACTAGGGAGATTCTTCCCAACAGGGATAGGTTCAGCAATTTCCATTTTTCTATTTTCGCCCTCACCTCCTTCCATAAATGTTCGTAATTATTTTGGATTAGATTGATATTGTTTGCTGTAATGGTTATCCCCAAGTATTTTACTTTGTTTACAATCTCGATACCCGTTTTTGCCTGGATGGTCTCCCTCTCTCTTTGGGGGACGTTTTTGACTATTATTTTTGTTTTTTGTTTATTGACTTTAAACCCCGCTACTTCTCCATAACATCTGACCCGCTCTAACCATCTTTCCATATCTTCCTCCGGGTTTTCTACCAAACAAACTAGATCGTCCGCAAACGCGCGGATCTTAAAAGATCCATTTCTCACCTCCAGGCCTTTCAGGGATTTGTCTGCCCTTATAGATTCCAACAAAATTTCCAGGGCTAGAATGAATAATAGCGGGAGAGGGGCAGCCTTGTCTCGTACCTTTTAGGATCTTAACGGATTTAGTTTCGTCCCCATTTCTTATAATTTTTGCCGTTTGCCTTGAATATATAGCTTGAATTGCATTTAGAAAATTTGAGCCTATGTCCAATTCTCTCATTAACATTATTAAAAGTCCCAATTTATCCTGTCGAAGGCTTTCGGCGTCTATAAAGAGGAAGGCCACCTTCTTTGTATCATCTTCCTATAGTATTCTATGGAGTCCAAAAGGATTCTGATATTGTCTCTAGCGCTCCTTCCCGGGAGGAAACCCCTTTGATCTGATTTTATCCATATATTCAGAAATCCCTTTGCCCTTTCTGCCAATATTGCTGCAAATAACTTATAATCCAAATTTAGGATCGAAATTGGTCTGTAATTTTTCATGTCGGACGAGGGGAGCCCTTCCTTTGGGATTAGTGTTATATATGCCTCCCTCCAAGAGTCTGGAATCACCTGATTTTTTAGTGCTTTATTCATTATTACATGAAGGTGGGGGATAAGTTCTTCCGCGAACACTTTATAATATCTGGCTGTAAGGCCATCTGGTCCCGGAGATTTATTATTTTTCAAATTTTTAATTGCCTTTCTTATTTCACCAATTGATATTTCTTTGTTTAGAGCCTCTCTTTGATCCTCATCTATTTTCTGGATGTCTTTCCCGTTGAGGTATTTTTGAATCTCCTCTCTGTTTATATTGTCCGATGCATACAGCTTTTCATAAAAACTTTGAAATTGGTTTCTAATTTGATTATCCTCGCTATATATTCTGCCTTCCTCAATTATTTGAGTTATCACATTCCTCCCTTTCCTTTGTTTAATTTTGGCCGCAAGCCACTTACCCGGCTTATTTGCGTTTTGGAAATTTTGTTGTTTTAAAAATTTAAGGTTTTTTTCAATCCTTTCTAGGTCCAGGAATTCTTTTTGTTTTATTTTTGACTTCCATTCTTTCCTAATCTCTTGGTTTTTCGGATCTCTCTTCAACTGTGATTCTAGGGTATTAATCGCTGAGATCAACTCAGATTCCAGCTTGTTTTTTAGTCTTTTTCTGATGCTACTCTGCTGGATGAAGTGGCCCCTAATGACCGCCTTACTGGCGTCCCATACCACTTCCTCCGCTGTCCCATTATCTGCATTTAGATGAAAATATTCTTTAAGTGTTCTTTTGTACCTGCCCGTCTGATCTTCATTTTTCAGGAGGTCATCCTGAAGTCTCCACCTCTTTTGTATTTTTTTCTTGCCTAATTGGAGAATCAGAGGGCAATGGTCAGAGTGTAATTTTGTCGCGATGGTTACACTTTTGACATTTATACATATCATAGCAGACGCAAACACCAGGTCAATCCTAGACCAAGATTGAAACCTTCCAGAATAATATGTATAGTCCCTCACCCCCGGGTTTTGTTCCCTCCAAATGTCTTTCACCCCCAGATCCTTGAGAATCTCTTTTACCTCTTTGGGTAATTGCCCTTCTTGATTTTCTTTCTTTTTTTTCCCTCGCTGATCTATCTATACTGGACATCACCCCATTAAAGTCGCCAAACAACATAATTTCATCAAAGATACAATTTGTGATACACTTCTTTAGGGATTTGAAGAATTTAACCTTAGGCCCGTTTGGGGCGTAAAGATTACATACTAATATTGTGTTCTGGCCCCATTCCAAATATACTCCGACAAACCTTCCCTCATTATCTTTAAAGGCAAGACTCGACTTTAGAGAATCTTTCACAAATGTAGCTACTCCCCTCTTTTTTTTTCCCATGGCCGAATAGTATAGTTTGCCCATATTGCTTCTCTCCAGAAGAGCTATATCTTTCCCTCTAATGTGGGTTTCCTGTAGATTTACCAAGTCAAATTTGTTTCTGTAGATATGATTAAAGACCCGTTTCCTCTTATGGGGACTATTTAGTCCGTTTACGTTATTTGAATAGATATTAATTTCCATATGAGAAGCTCCTTAACTCTTTTTCTTTGTGATTACGGGTTGTCATTGTCCACTCCATTTTTTCTTTTTGTCGTTGGGACCTGATCTTGTTGGCTTTCGGGCTCATTTCTCCCCCCTCTCCTGCTGACTCCTCGTCGCTGGTCGCCCTTGGATCACACTCCTTCCCCTCTCCCTGTTGCTTGCCCTTGTGGAGATCTTTTTCCTTGGATAGTTTGTTGTGGAATGCCTCCGCTTTCTCCACCGTGGTGATCCAGTGGCGTGCGCCCTTAAAAGTGAGCATCAGGCCTTCCCTCCTTTCCCACCTATACTTGATTCCCTTCTCTTTGAGCAGCTCCGTCAGGAAGTAATATTTTTTTCTCCTGGACATGATCGAGTAGGGAATTTCTCTTAAAATCAGGACTTTCCTTCTATTGTATGTTACTGTTTTCCTGTTCCCTTCTCTGAGCACATCGTCTCTTACTTTCTTTCTGTTAAAACAGACCAAAATGTCTCTGATGGCTTTGTTTCTCCTTGAGAAATTTGTTGTCAAACGGTATGTCCTATCTAACTCCTGCTCAACGTGCTGTTTTGGTAACTGAAGGAGGTTCGTTATGATGTCTGTTATCACTTCTCTCACTTCTTCCTGATCCTCCTCCTCCACGTTCCGAAAACGTAACTGATATTCTTTCTCCTTAAAATCTAGTTGCTCCTGTTGATCTTCCAGACGTTTAGTCATTTGAGTCAGGTTCTTCATTTTCTCTGTATAGAGCTCATCTAGTTTTTTCTGTTTGACATCCATTTGTTCCCCTTTTTGTCTCACCTCCTTAATTTCTTCCTGCATGTTGGACATTTGGTCCTGTATTTTGGTCATGTCCTCTCTCAAATTCTTATTCAGGTTGGCCATTTCGTCTCTTATTAGGGTTTCCTGGTCCTTTAACAGCTTTTCCTGCTCTTTTAGCATTTTTTCTCCGTCTTCTTGCTTACTTGCAATGTCGTCCTGTTTTTTCGATAATTTAAGCATTTCCGCAAAGAGGTCTTCCAGCGTTAATTCTCCCTGTGCGGACTCTTTCCTCCCCGGGGTTTTTTTGTCCTTTTGTGGGTCTCTTGAGGTCCCCAAGATGGCGGTCTCAGCGTCTCCAAGGTCACCACGGGGCTAAGGTCTATGGAGCTTCACCGGTGAGTTTCCCTTTGGCTGTCTTTTGCTGCACTCTGCCTATGGCGCTTGAGTAATGTGGTTTAGGCTGGGGATTTCGCCCTCCTCCCTAGGCTTTATCTTCGCCTTGTTTGTCGCTGGGTTGGGGGGATCTCCCGCCAGGCTAGATTTCCGAATCACAGCACTGGCTCTCTTTACACACTCCCCTCTCCGAGACACTCTTTCACATCCGACTTCTATCCTTGTCTCTCGTCACGCACTCCCCCTCCACCTCGTCCCCTTCACCGTCGCTGCTTCTTACTGCTTACTGCTTACTGTTCGTTGTTTAGTTCTCGCCCCACATGTGGCTGGCCCTCTTGGGCCTCTCCTCTCCAGGGCGCGAGCTCACCTCGGTTTTTAGGAAGTTTTGAGGCTCCTCTCTGGGCTCAGGTCGCCAGTTCCTTCTCTTTTTTTTTCCTTTGCCACTTGGTGTTTGGGTCTCAGCTCGCCGGGATGATCTTGATAAACCCGGTCCGGCAGAACACAGTCAGGCCTAGGTCAGGCCTGTTTGGCGAGCCTACAGACCGCGTCCGCTGCTGCCGATCGCCGGCTTAGGGGGCCTCCCTTGAGGGGGGGTCTCCTTTAGCCCACTCACGGCTGGTGCGCAGCTTTGCGACCCTCGCGAACTAGACTCGTTCACTCGGGAGAGGTACTAGACCCCTTTTTCTCTCTGTCCTGACTCGTTACCCCCGGAGCTAGGCGGGAGCCCGTCTGTTCGCCATTGGACCGGAACCGGAAGCCTGGAGTGGTATCTATTGATCTACTCACATTTGCATGTTTTTGAACTGCTAGGTTGGCAGAAGCTGGACCTAACAGCAGGAGCTCATCCCATTCCCCAGATTTGAACCACCAAACTTTCGGTCAGCAAGTTCAGCAGCTCAGTGGTTTAACCTGCTACACCACCAGACCTCCCTCTAAAGTCCTCAAAATTCAGGCGAAGCATAAATACAACAAATAGATTCAAATCTATTCTATTGGGGGAGTTATTTTGATAAAATGTGTCACCAGGCTCATTTATATAAATAACATAATTTTAATACTGGGACATGATTAAGATTAAAACAAAATGGGAGATTGTAATCCAGGATCAACTGCTGTATGAGTAAGAATGAAGCAATTGCATCAAAGGCCACCCAGTAGTTCACAAAGAAACTCAGAACATGTGTGCCCAAGCAATATCAGAATGGGGCTAAAATTAAAACAGTTAAAACTTGTGCGACTTGGCCATGGTGGTCCACGCTCTGGTTACATCCCGTACAGATTACTGCAAAGCTCTCTACGTGGGGTTGCATTTGAAGACTGTTCGGAAGCTTCAACTAGTCCAACAGACAGCAGTCAGGTTGATAACAGGAGCGGCATTCAGAGAGCGTACAGCTCCCCTGTTGTGCCAGCTCCACTGGCTGCCAGTTTGCTACCGGGCACAATTCAAAGTGCTGGCTTTAGCCTTTAAAGCCCTAAACGGTTCGGGTTCAACTTACCTGTCTGAACGCATCTCTCCCTATAAACCATCGAGATGTTTAAGATCATCTGGAGAGGCCCTGCTCTCGGTCCCGCCTTCTTCGCAGGTGCGACTGGTGGGGACGAGAGACAGGGCCTTTTCAGTGGTGGCTCCACAACCAAGGAATGGGGGGAAGGTGACAGAGTCAGGGTCGGGCGTAGCAGTGATGGTCCGGGGCCTAGGCTGGACCCACTAAACCATCAAAGGATGGGAGGCTGGGGGTCTTGAGGGAATCCCCACCGCTGGCCACAGCAAAAAAGGTGTGGGCCAGCTTCCTCCGTCCCGCAGCCCGGCAAGAGAAGTCGGGCATAGTGGAGAGGTGTTGTTCATCGACCTCAGGTGTGGCCGGCAGCTGCGCCGCCCGCCCGAGCCCCAGAAGGTTCGAGGGCGAAAAAAATCGCCCAGGCCTGGGCTCAGGGGCAGGGCATCCTCCCTTCCTGGTGGCTGGGAGGACGGGCGAAAAGTCCGGGAGTTGGTGACCCCGCAGAAGGTCTCTGGGGGTCGGAGGGAAGGAGGCTGGTGCTCCTCGACCTAAAACGACGCCTCCTCCGGCGGCGATACGGCTCCCGCTTGAGGGGTCTGCTCGAGGTGTTGTCCTCTAGGTTGGCAGCCTTCGGAGTTGTTCCCCTACAAACTGGGCCACCGGGCTTACCCTGGTCACCAACCGGTGACGGGACAGGAGGTGGTCCGGGTAGGGTCTCCGGGGCCGCCATCAGCAGGCGGCAAGCCCGGCGGCGGGACCGAGCCCCAGGGGCCCTTGCCAGCACTTGGGAGACATTGAAGGCCTCCAGTGACGCTGGCCGGGTACCCGGTAGCAATGGGTGTTCTGGATCCAGGAGGGGCGGGGTCGAAGCGGGGGCGGGTGGGAGACGCTGAGCGGATCGAGCCAGGCGCCATCTTGGTGGACTTGGCCACCGCCCGTTCCTCCTGACCAGGGGGGGGCCCCGCGCCCCAGCGCCCTCCATGGGCTCCACCATGGGTCCTGCGTGGTTCCCGCGGTGGTATATGGAATGATGACGATGTGACGGAAAGTGATTTCAACATGACGCTGAGACTGCAATTGCATGATTTTAATTGTTAATTTGTTGTTATATGGTTATTTTTTGGGTTGTTTGCTTGTGTTGTATTGGAGGGCAGAGACTGCCTGTGTAAACCGTCCCGAGTCGCCTTCGGGCTGAGAGGGGCGGTATAGAAATGTGACAAATAAATAAATAAAATGAAAAGAAAAAGAAAAGCTAGCAATGGCTGCAAACGTTTGCTTATGTCCCAGCCTATGGAGAAAGACCAAACTCCACTCTCCTCCCAACCCAATTCATTGCGTGTACATTAGTTTTGCAGTTTGAACTCGGTTCCAGCAAATGACATAAGCCCAGGACAATGGTGGAAAGTGGGAGATGGAGGAAGCAATGTTGACATTTTAGAAGCGGCTTATAAAGTGGGACAACAGAAGATTAATTTGGGCTGTCCAATCGATATAAAGCTGGGACAGATGAAAGATATGCTGCCAGATATTTAGAAATGTGCTGGAAGAGAGATCTGCCTCTGGGCAGTCTGCCCTTTAGCCCCTTAAGCTATTTTGCTCTTTTAAGGTTTGTGTGTGGGGAGAGTATACAATATTTTCCCATCAGCAGTGTTAAAGAAAGATTCTTCTGTTAGTCATGGGAAATAAATCAACTTCATTCTTGTATTCCCCCCACTTACTTCCCTGCCTTGCCTTGCACCTAAGTCATCATTAGAGATAGGCTGAGTAGGCATGTGATTCAGAAATCATGACTTATTAAACTGCCAATTGTTTGTTTTAAAAAGGATCACTGGAGACACAGGCTTTACCAAACTTCTTGGGAACTTAAATTAAAATCAATGAGAAGTGCATGACTAACATCCCTAATGGGATTCCTGGAGAATTTAAGGGTTATTTTTAATTTGCGAGTAACCGGACTGCTTTATCCACTTGAGAGATTGGAGCCTTACCAGCTGCTGACTCCAGTAACTTGAGCACATTTTTCTCCACTAAAGCATTTGTGGTTTGTTCAGTGTTGATTATTTTTGGTGCTCCTGGGACTTCATATCAATTACTAATGTTATCCATAGCAACTTTAGATTTCGGTGGGATATTATCCTGAGCTGTATTATTGGAGTTCAATAATATTGCTTCATTAAAAAAAATAGTAACAAAGAGAGACCTGCAAAATTAGGTAGTCATCTCAGGTTGCTGTGTGACATGTTAACTTTCAAGTCTCACAAAAGGGCAGGGACTGTCTCAATTGTACCCATTGTACCATTTTTTCAGCTGCCTTTAAGGGTCCATCCAGACCAGGGGTGGGAAATTATTTTTTCCAAGGGGCCACACGAGAGCCAAAAAATATTATGAGGGCTGCACCCAGGGCCGGACTAAGGTAATTGAAAATGGTAAGCGAACATTATTTTGGCATGCGCTGGGCCAGCTAGTTCTGCGCCTGCGCCATTGCTGCGGAGGGACTCCAGATGGACCGAGATACCAATCGCCCTAAGTGAGGCCAAAAGGAGGAACTTTTTGCAGCCGGGACAGAGCCGGAGCATTTTGGGCGATTGGCATCTCAGTCCAGCTGGAGTCCCTTTGCAGCAATGGCACATGCGTGGAACCTGGCGGCCAGAGACGCCCCTGACTACGTGGCACCCTAAGCGAGTGCTTACTTTGCCTAATGGTAAATCCGCCCCTGGCTGCACCTAAAAGCTGAACTGCATTCTACATAGTATCAACTGAATTTCTTTAATAATAACTAGCTGAGGACCCGGCGGTGCCTGGGTTATTTGAGGAAGGCATTGTGTGCCAAGGTTGGTTCCTATTAGATGTTTATGTGGCTTGCAGTGGTCTCAGGAACTTAATGAAGGTACTGCGAGTCCCAGGGGCCTAGTCAGGAAAATGAAGTTAAGGAAGCCTAACAATATCCCATGAGCTGAGGCCTAGTCAGGAAAATTAAGTTAAGGAAGCCTTTCTGTCAATTTTGGGGCTGGTTTGTGTTTTATAGGGGCTTTAGTGTTGTTTGGGAAGTGAGTGACGTGAACGTACTGCAAATCCCATCATTCGTGGCCCCTCTTGCCCTAAACCACACTAGGTAGTGAAGTGGGCCATTGGTTGCCTGTTTGCCAAGTTTGGTCCTGATCTGTCAGTGCTATGGGCCTTTCCCCCTGAGTCACTTTAGAATGTTTGTGCTTGGCCATTTGGAGGCAGTTATGCAAATTCCATTTCAGTGGCAACCAATCCCCTCTGTCTGGGGCTGTAGAATGTTGGAGTACTGAGGCTGGCCAGTTAGAGCCCGTTATGCAAATAATCCCACAATGGCAGCCAATCGAAATGCTGCCACATATTCCCCCCGTTGCTCGGTCGCTCGGCCGCACCACCGCAAACACTGACTTTTATTATATGTAATAGATAGATAGATAGATAGATGATAGATAGATAGATAGATATAAAAGGCACTACATTGCATTTTTGATATATTAATAAGACTGATAAGAGTATATGTTATGAACAATGAAAAAGAGAGGTTGTCATGGGAAAAATGACATTTATTCACTAAAATTTTACAAAACAATGGGTATATGGGTATATTATTTTAATGATTAAGAGGTAAAAGGCTTACTTATCCATGACTGCATTATAAATCAGTTCCAAGACCTACAGCATCAATTTATAAAAATGGGGACTGGTACAGAAATTGAATATGACACGCTACTGCACTAATACCATTTTGGACTTCAACTCCCACCATTCCTAACAGCCTCAGGCCCCTTCCTCCCCTCCCCCGAGCCGCTTAAGCAGGGAGGAAGGGGCCTGAGGCTGTTAGGAATGGTGGGAGTTGAAGTCCAAAACACCTGGAGGGCCCAAGTTTGCCCATGCCTGATATTTGGTAGGATGGGTTGGCATGCCAATAAGGAACCATTCATATATTCTACCTTTTATATGAAGCCAGCTTTTGCAGGATTCAGGAGAGAACTCTTCCCTTAGAGAGGCGCGAGGAGACCGGGCAAGGAAGCCTACTTCCTACTGCTGCACAAAGGAAGTGGGCAGGAAACGTCACTTCCCGTCCACCCTACTAGGAACTACACTTCCCAGAGTTCCTATTTTACAGCGTAGATATTAATATGGGCCCACAACAGGCACAATAATAATAATAATATGCAGTGAAGGGAGGGCAAGGAGGGAATCCAACTCCAAGTCCCCTCCCCTCTCTCCCCCCCTTCCTGTCGCGCGCGCTCCCTGCCCCCAGCAACGGTTTTTAATGGTTTGCCTCCTCTCGCTCGTGCACGCTCGCGTGTTCCCCGGCTCCTCCCTCACGCTTCGAGGGCTGTTGGGAAAGAGCAGACAGGCGCCTTCCAATCGCCTCATTCTCCTCGCGGGGACGGGAGCCCCTGAGGGCAGCGCTAGAGGCGGGCACCGCTTCCCTTCCAAGCCTCGGCTGACTCTCCACATGTAGCCGCCCCAATGGGAATTCGTCTCTCTCTCTTCAGGACGAAGCCTTGAGGGATCCGTGGGTCGGTGAGCAGCGGCCGGCGGGCCACATCCGGCCCGCGAGCTATAAGATGCCCAGGTCTGGTCCAGACAGTACCTTTATCCCAGGAGCTTCCACAGCAAGATAACAAAAGGCAAAAAAACCGCAAGATGTCCAGGTGTGGGAATATCATGGTTTTGACCCAAATATGCAGATCTTCCCATGTCCCTGCAATTGGAAATCATGGGACTTTTATTTGGGTTTGTTCCTAGGTTTTATTTATTTATTTATTTATTGTTCATTTTTGTATTCCGCTCCTCCCAGCAGGCTCGGGGCGGATAACAGCAAGTATAAACGGGCAACATGTCACAACATGTCAACATGTGGCCCTACAATAAAAACATAAAAACATAAAAGCACATTAAAAATACATTACATCACCACACTGAGTATGGGAGGACATACGACATAGTTCTTAATCTGGTGTGCCTAATTAAAGGCTAAGCCAAAAAGGGCAGTCTTACAAGCCCCTTCGGAAGGGGGCCAATTCCGAGATAGCTCGGGTACTTTCCGGGAGAGTTCCAGAGTACCGGTGCCGCAACAGAAAAAAGTTCTCTGTCTGGTCGTGGATAGATGGCAGGAGCGGATTGATGGCACTAACAACAGATTCTGTTCATCTGAACGCAGTGATCTCGGGGGAAAGTACGGGGTAAGGCGGTCCCTCAGGTACGCAGGCCCTCGGCCGTATAAGGCCTTAAAGGTCAAAACCAACACCTTGAAGGCAATTCGGTACTCAATAGGAAGCCAGTGCAGTTGCCGGAGGATAGGTGAAATGTGCTCTCTCACTGGCGATCCCGCCAGCAGGCGAACAGCGGCGTTCTGCACTAGCTTGAGTTTCCGGATTGTCGACAAGGGAAGGCCAACGTAGAGGGCATTACAGTAGTCCAGCCTCGAGATGACCGTCGCTTGGATTACCTTTTAGATGTTTTAGATGTTTGTTCCTGGTTGGTCTCTTCCTTTAAAGAAGGTGACACTTAAGTAGAAGGTGAAAACCTTTTTGTGTGTGCAAGAAACTTCATGAAACATGTGGCAGGCACATTTTCTCTGGCCAGGACAAAGTCGTGCCCCCCTAGTCAACCTTGTACATCTTTTTCACAACAAGTGCAATCAGGAACAGACATGTATAATGCAGGAACAACACCCTATTTGCACAGATGACCCTGCTGCTTATATAACTCAGGAACAGAACTTACACAATGATTTGCATGTTCACATCTTAAGATTTTTATATATTAAAAAGTCCCATGGTGGCCATCTTGGGAGCCTCTAAATCTCACAACAAAGCATCAAGTCTGGACAACAGAGGCAGAAAACTTGGGACCAATTAGTCTGAAGTCCTGGGATTTTGCCCCTCTTTAAAACCTGTGATTTAGTACTGTCTGGAAGTGCCCTAGAACAGTGTTTTTCAACCTTTTTTGAGCCGCGGCACATTTTTTACATTTACAAAATCCTGGGGCACACCACCAAACAAAATGACATAAAATTACACTCTAATACAGTAATACATATAGTTAATATGTTTTTAATATATTTATACACTCAGTGTGAAACCTGGGCCTGTTTCGATAAACACAACATATATATGACTTCCTCTCACATATTTATACATGGCTGTCATGTCTTCTCTCAGCCTTCTCTTCTTCAGGCTAAACATGCCCAGCTCTTCAAGCCGCTCCTCATAGAGCTTGTTCTCCAGACCTTTGTGAAATTTCACCCTGAGTGAAACTTGCTTCCAGTTAACTATGGATGTCATGAAGCTGTTAAAAACAGTTCCTTGGGGGGCTTGAAAAATCCAGTAAAATAGTAAAAAAAAACTTTCCAAGTGGAGAGGCTCAATTTGTTTCTTGGAAACCTGTGAGGGGGCTGCTAGGAGAGGGGAGAGTGCCAATTTTCCACGGCACACCTGATGATCGCTCACGGCACACTACTGTGCCATGGCACACTGGTTGGAAAACACTGCCCTAGAATGTCACAGCTTCTCTTTTGCCCTCCTACTTGTGAGCAAGCCCTTGGAGCAGCTTTCTCCCATTTCTGTGCTTTCCAGATGCTGTAATCAACTATATTTCCTATAGTCCTTTATCAAAATGGAATTTATAGTCATATGGAGTCCACAAGGTTGGGAAAATTGATCTGAATTTTACATGAGCAGAGTTTAGAGATATGGATTTGCAATGTATACACTACAGCCTAGATTCCTTTGAAAATGTTTATCTGCCTTAACCTGGTAAATATGTGTAATATATTTTATTATTTGTCAATTTTGTTTGCTTTTTCTTGATACTTCACAGTAAGATGGGTCCATCACAAATGTATCAACAGAAATGATCATCTTAGAATCAATTTCGACTTGGGTGTATTGTTATCCCAAACCAATTTGGAAATGCTTATTCTCTCTCATATTTTCCCTCTCTGCCAGGATTAACGAATATAAATCCTCTTTTCTCTAGCGTCCCTGAGAGGCACACTTTAAAAGCAGCCTTGATTCTGAATTCTGCAGCATGTTTCAAATCCTATCAAAAATACTCTTAGATTAGCTCTTGATGAGGTAACTGATTGTGGAGACCAGTTACTTGCATACCATAACCTTCTGCCTCTCCTACCAGCTGGGATTTGTTTCCCAGAGTACATATATCACTTTCCGAAGCATCGACTAGGAAGAGAGAGAAATATAGACGTGAGCATTCAAAGCAGTTTTCATTTAACAGATGCTTCATGTTAAACATTAAACTGTTGATCAAGCAAGTGAAATCCTACTAAATGGTTTTGCATGAGGAAATAGAAGGAAGAAAGAATCCTTTTTACAAACTGGTGCAGGCTCTGAGATCGACAGGGGAGGCCCTTCTCTCGGTCCCACCCACCATCTCAAGGGCTGTTGGTAGAGATGAGAGAGAGGACCTTCTCGGGGGTGGCTCCCCGGCTCTGGAATACCCTCCCAAAAGAGATTAGATTAGCCCCTAACCTCCAATCCCTTCATTTCCAACCTGAAAAAATGGATGTTCACATAGGCTTTTGACCTCGAGTAGGCTGAATGGGCCTATATTTATTTATTTATTTATTATTTTGATTTGTATACTGTCCTTTCCAACTGGCTCAGGACGATTTACAGCATATCGAATTACATCATAAAAACATACCAACCACCCAGGGCATATAAAAACAACACAATAAACCAATTTAACAATGATCTGCCTTGACCAAAGTGGTCACAGATTGAATGCACTCCGTAACAGTGCTGTTTTACAAGCTTTCCGGAAGCCGGTAGCTCCTTTACTGCTCGGACTTCAGGTGGTAAGCTGTTCCACAACTGAGGTGCTGCCACAGAGAAGGCTCACCAGGAGCCTCGCTGCAGCGTTCTGCACCAGTTTGAGCTTCCGTATGGCCAACAAAGGAAGACCAATGTAAAGGGTGTTACAGTAGTCTAGCCTCGAGATGACCATCACTTGGATCACTGTGGCTAGGTCATTTCCGGTGAGATAGGGCGCCAGCCGCCTAGCCTGCCGCAGATGGAAAAAAGCGGACCTGCTGACAGCGGAGACCTGAGTCTCCATTGTCAGCAGCGGACCAACTGGACCCCCAGACTCTTTACTAAGCACGACGGGGGTAGAGCCTCGCCGTCCAAAGTAGGCAGCTGGAGCTCGCACCCACCTGGATGACCCAGCCAAAGGATCTCCATCTTAGATGGATTCACTCTCAGCCGACTGGCTCGTAGCCAACCAGTCACGGCTTCAAGGCATTGTTTGAAACAATCAGGTACATCCATCCTCAGCACCAGCTGGGTGTCATCTGCATACTGATGACATTCCACACCAAAACTCCGCACCAATTTGACAAGTGGTCACATGTAGATGTTAAATAATAAAGGGGAAATAATGGCTCCCTGAGGCACCCCACAACTTAAGGGGAGCCTCTTGGCATTTGGCATTTTGTGAATTGATGGCAGCTAGTTATATCTACTTTTGTTTTAAAAATTATATTATTTTGATTTTATGCTTTATGTGTTTTCAATGCACTTTATTGGTATTTTGCTGTTTTATCCCACTCCCACCCTCCCCTCCTTGTATATTTTATTTATTTATTTATTTATTATTCGGGCTTCTATGCCGCCGACTCCCTGAGGCTCGCGGCGGCTTACAGGAGCCGAAGTGCACAGTAAAATACAGGCAATAAGCAGTTAAAAACAATTAAAAACAACAGCAGTACAGTAATTAATAACACAGTTAAAACAATGAACAGCACATCATCCTCAGAAGAACGAATAGATGGCGGGGCATGGGCAGGACTTACTCACCAAAGGCCTGCTTAAACAGGTATGTTTTACAGGCCCGTCTAAACGGGAGCAAGTCCTTCATAGCCCGAGTTCCGCCGGGAGGGCGTTCCACAGCATAGGTGCTATGACAGAGAACGCCCTCCGGCGGGTAGCAGTCAGCCTTGCGAGTTTAGCTGAAGGTATCTCCAGGAGATTGGAGTCCTCAGACCGAAGTGATCTCGGAGGGCAATATGGGGTGAGACGGTCCCTCAAATACGCTGGCCCCAGGCCGTGTAAGGCCTTAAAGGTGAGGACCAACACTTTGAAGGTGATCCGGTGCTCAATTGGCAGCCAGTGCAGATCCTGCAAAACAGGTGTTATGTGGGCGTCAGCTGGCGTGCCAGACAGGAGCCGGGCGGCAGTGTTCTGCACTAGCCTGAGCTTCCGGGTCACCGACAGAGGAAGGCCAACGTGCGCGCGTTGCAGTAATCCAGCCTTGAGATGACTGTGGCTTGGATCACCGTGGCCAGATCGTTCCGGGAGAGATAGGGTATATGCAATTTTTACAGCAAACTAGAGAAGTTACATTTGAAATATCAATCTCAAGTCTTAATTTTTCCACTCCACATCTTAGCACATTCTCTAAATAATTCCTAACTGGTTTCCACATCCTCTTAGTCATTGTAAACTTTCCAATTTTATCTATATTGTTCCATTTGCAATTTGTTATTTCCACATTTGACATATTGACTATATACCGTACTTATACCAATTCATCAGAGTCCATTTTGTTTTATCTTTCCAACCCCTCAATAAAACAATTTGGCACACGCTATTAATTTGTCAACCAATTTTTTCTTTTTGTGTATTCTTGACTCCTGTTATCCTAATAGTACATTTCTATTAACTATTACTATTTGTAGATTTAACATTCTGTTGACTTCTCCTTCAATCATTCTTCTGTATTCTTGCACTTGAGCACATTCCCATATCATGTGATTAGACACCCCTCTTTGTTCACAACCATGCCAACACCTGTCTTGATAAAAAAAAATACTGTGAAAGTTGTGAAGGAATTCTCTACCAGTTTTGTAACATTTTCCTTCTTGCTTCCCTTAAGACATTATACTTTTGCTATGTTACTTATTTCCCTTTGGATGTCTTCCCTCTTAATTTCCATGTCTATTCTCCATGTTTGAAAATTTTCCTCTATTGTTTCTTCTTTTACCATAATGATTTATCTGTACAGTTCTCCTGCCACCTTCTTTTCCTCTCTCAAACATTTCCTAATCACCTTCTCAAATGGACCATCCTTTTCATTAAAAAAAATGCTTTGTTGTTGACAGGGGCTGTTACAATTGTATGTGACTTGTTTTATACTCATGTACAGTGCATAAGATCTCTATTGACCAGAAGGTCATGAGTTCGAGGCCTGTCCAGGTCAAGGTGGGCTCTCGACCTATTGTGTAGCCTGTTGTTGACCTTTGCAACCCGAAAGACAGTTGCACCTGTCAAGTAGGAAATTAAGGTACCACTTAGTGGGGAGGCTCAATTTAACTGATTTATGAGGCCATAAAAAACATCTCCAGGAAACACGCTGAGGAATGAAGGAGTGCAACAGCCCCCCCTGGTGGCCAGATGTTGAATTGCCTCTGTCTATCTTGTGTGTTTGTGTGTCTAAATGTAATGTGTACATTGTAATCCGCCCTGAGTCTCCTGCGGGGTGAGAAGGGCGGAATAGAAATAAAGTAAATAAAATAAATAATAAATACCGTTATTACTGGGACTCCCAGTGGTGCAGTGGATTCCTTTGTTATTGTTGCACTTTATTTGACATTATCAGATGTTATTATTTGTCGTATATATTTTATTTGGCTTTATTGTTAATCCCGGGCTTGGCTTCATGTTAGCTGCCCCAAGTCCCCTTGGGGAGATGGTTGCGGGGCATAAATAAAGATGATGATGATGATTAAAGTGCTGAACTACTGAACTTGCTGACTGAAAGGTCACAGGTTCAAATTTGGGGAGCAGCATGAGCTCCCACTGTTAGCCCCACCAAATGCCAACCTAGCCATTCGAAAACAAGCAAATGTGAGTAGATCAATAGCGGGAAGGTAACAGCGCTCTATGCTGTCATGCTGGCCACATGACCTTGGAAGTGTCTACAGACAATGCCAGCTCTTTGGCTAAGAAATGGAGATAAGCACCAACTCCGAGAGTCGGACACAACTGGATTTAATGTCAGGGGAAAACCTTTACCTTTACGTACCGTTATTACCTGTTGCATGTTGCATATGCATGCTGGAGTGCCTTTGTAAGCTGCTCCGAGTCCCTTCGGGGAGATGGTGGTGGAATATAAAGTTTAATTTTTATTATTAAATAAGATTTGATTTTTAAAAAAACCACATTATGCATAGTGAAAATGTGTGTGTCTGTACACACACACACACACACACACACACACTTTATTTATGTTCCGCTCTTCTCACCCCAAAGGGGACTCAGAGCAGATTACAATACACATACTTGCAGACAATCCCTGCAGTTCAACATATGACATATAAACATGTGACATTTATCACGGTACAGTACAGTACATACATTTTGACATATTACACACATATATAGGCAAACAGAGGCAAACTTTCTGGCCACCAGGGGAAGCTGATGCACTTCCTCATCTCTCAGCATTTTCCAGCGTCCCTTGTTGTTCTCCCGCATTCCTCAGCGATTCCTGGATTCTTTTTTAATGGCCTCATAAATCAGTCAAACTTTGCCTCCCGACTTTAATGTGGTACCTTTATCTCCTACTTGACAAATGCGACTGTCTTTCGGGCTGCAAAGGTTGACAGCAGGCTACACTTAAGGTCGAGCACCCACCTCAACCCGGGCAGGCCTCGAACTCATGACCTACTGGTCAGAGTGATCTTATTCAGCTGACACTTAGCCAGCTGTGCCACATTCCCGGTAATATATAGTTTACTTTTCCCTAAAATGTTTTGTATCATATGGCTCTGGGTACCACAGAAAAGCTTCGGGAAGCTATATATAGGTCACACTTCCTGCTTGCAATATAATATCAATATATATTTAATATAATATAATATAATAGGAGCCCCCGATGGCGCAGTGGGTTAAATCTTTGTGCCGGCAGGACTGAAGACCGACAGGTCGCAGGTTTGAATCCAGGAAGAGCGGGGATGAGCTCTCTCTTTCAACTCCAGCTCCCCATGCAGGGACATGAGAGAAGCCTCCTACAAGCACGGTAAAACATCAAAACATCCGGGCTTCTCCTGGGCAACTTCACTGCAGACGGCCAATTTGCTTACAAAAGAAGCGATTTGCAGTTTCCCAAGTTGCTCCTGATATATAAAAAAATAAAATAATGCAATTGCCAAGTTTTTAAACTTTGTGTTGTTTTTTTAATTAAAAAAACCCATTACAACTGTACCCATAGTTTGCTCTTGATATGATAAATAAATAAACTTCCCCCTTCTGTGTCACAGTGCATGAATGAGAGTGAGGGATGAGTCACTTCCATGTAAGAGAATTCAAATGCAAAGAGGGTGCGATTGGTGAGCATACCACAACAAAATTACTTATATACACCTCACATGCATAGGTCTAGTCATATATTATCACACTACAAAGCATTTCCCTTCTTTTCCTGTTGCACGTGCTCTCCGTGTAATAAAGCAGCGCCTGATACAAAGGCATATGCACCCGGCACATTTCATAATGAGAAACTGGTGCCTCCGAAAAGGAGCGGAGAAAGTCGAGGTCTCATATTTTTCATGCCCCCCTCTCCTTTTTTTTATTGATGCATCCATGTTAGCAAATTTACCACAAAGCTGTGAATATTTATTCAGTTTGCCTCATAATAGTTTTTCTAATGGGGAATTATTCCGGGGGACAATGAAAGACATTCGTAAATTAAGCAGATAAGCCCCTTGGCAGACAAGGGATGTTTTGTTCAATACAAGAATTCTATTGTCCATTGCTTTAGTTGTCAAGAGCCCAGGGAGCTGAGGATTTATGAGGATGGCACAATGGCCCTTTCACTATGCAGGCTAAGAAGCTGTGAGATTCGGTTCCTCTGCTTTTCAGCCTCTAATCTTTTTATCATGCAAGCACAATGCAGGATTCAGCTGGTTCTTGGGACCCAGGACTATCCATTTAGCATCAGGCCCTGTGAAGTAATTTCCATGGGCACAATGAGCTTGTTTGACCACTCTCCTTGCCTTTTCTTTCCTTTCTTTTTTTCATGTAAACTACCACCAATTTCCAAATTGCTATGGTTGCCATTTTGGATAAACACTGTCTTTAAGACATGGCTTAGTTTACAAGTGAAAGGGATAATCTCATTAAGAGTGCGGATAAAAGAACCACTATGTAAAATCGATTTGTACACCAGGAGCCCTTTATCAGCAAATTTTTATTTCAGTCCTCCCACTCTCTGGCTAGCGATAATTAAAGTCTGGACATTGCAAACTGAAACAGGGCTAAGTTGTGTGAACTGATGAAACAGATTTTCAAAAAGTGGTCTGGATCCTATGTTCACTGAAAGGGAAGCAGCATAACGCATGTGCTAAATCAGAATGTGATAGATGAAGCAGTTGGCTACATTTTACAACAGTTCTCATCATAAGTTATTGGGACTGTTTTGAGTTTAAACTTTGTTTTAGATATTATTGGTTTTATTTTGTATTGTATTGTATTGTATTATGTGTTTATTATGCATTGTTTTAGGCACATTATGCAATATCTAAGCAACTCCCAAGTCCCTTCAGGGAAAGGGAGGCGGGGTATAAAATTAAAGTTGTTGTTGTTGTTATATTATTATTTTACTGACACAGAAACACAGTATTTCACAGCAAATGAGATCTATACGCTCGATTTCATATCACAAAATCACGAGTCGAATATTTCCCAAGCATCTAGGATTGTGTGATGTATTTTCAAAGAGCTCTCGACATTGCTGCACAAAACAATCTAATGACCATAACGCAAGCTAGAGCCACCCCATACCTGGCTAAATTTAAATGTAACCTGGGCAAACAACAGCACAAGGCTAATACACAAATATAGATATATAATTAAAAAGTACATTACCCTGGGAGGTGGACCCAATAGATAAGGCAAATCCTGAGCACTCAGGAATAGGGGTATTCCCCGGGAACAACAATAAGGCAATGTTTATCACAATATGTGAGTCCCAAAGTTCGAAATGATGACCAATAGAGTTCCTGTGGTGCTGCAAAGTCCATTGCTCCTAGGTGTGCACCAATTGTAAATCCATAGATGGGAGAATAGGAAAGATTGTTCAAAGGGTCGGGTAAATGGAAGGCATTCAAGGGAAAAATTCCAGGACGCGGGAGACAATCAATGGGCATCTCCTACTGAAGATGTGGATGTTGAATCGCCGACGGAAAGCATTTTCATTATTTTCTTCACAACTGTGATTTTGCTATTGTTAACCGTTTAATGTGGCTTTTGATATGCAGGATTTATTTAACATTCAATGGCTCCCATATTTACAATTAGAAAGGTTCGACCGACCTAACCCAGCTTCCAGAGAGGTTGATGTGACATTTGGGAGCTTTAGTTTACCTAAATTTAAATGTAACCTGGGCATGCAAACTTACCTTTCCTTCAGGCTACCACTATACATCAGAAAACTGGAAGGGTTTACCAGGCACTAGATTTGAGTAGCTACACCCCGACATTATGTCTCAAAACAATTGGATTTGGACATCAGAAAATTCCCCAAATGTGAACCTGTGGTTGTCGGAGGTAGAGGCAGAAGTGGAGGACTCAGAACATTTCTTCTGAACTCCAAAATGCCCCTATTACAACAGGATCAACAGAAAATGTGTTATCTGGAGCCTCTTTTGGAGAACTATACTCACCTAGAGAATAAGGAGAAATTGAGAACACTTCTCCTACAGGGTTCAGATGAAAATTCTATTTTAAAACTGACCCTTTTTACGCTAAAAGCACTGACCATCCACAAGAAGATGAAAGCAGAGAGCTCTGACATCACTGCCATCAATGTAATTTAATATGGATATGTTTACAAGTTTTACTTACCCTTGTCCTCTCTCAACTTTTATTCTAAGTAATTAATTCATTTTAAATCTTTTAAACAAGAGGTAGATAGGAGTGGGTTTAGCACAATGGTATGTAGGTATGTTTTGTATTCACATTGGTATTTACTGTATGTATGTGTATGTTCTGTATGATTTGATATGGTCAAAATTGACTAATCTATAAAGAATTATTATTATTATAAATGATGCACCCAGATCCAAGTCAGGTGGCCTTTTGCAGTTGAGAGATCATGATTTTGTCAATGTTTATTGTTTCCAAATGCCAGCTGAGATCTTTTAGCATGGCACCCAGTGTGCCGATTACCCCTGGTTTATGCCAGAGCCTTTGCAGTTCGATTTTGAGGTCCTGATAATGGCTGAGTTTTTCCTGTTGTTTTTCTTCAATGAGACTGTCACCTGGTATGGTGACACCAATAATCCAAACCTTTTTCTTTTCCACAATCATGATGTCTGGTGTATTGTGTTCCAAAACTTTGTCAGCCTGGATTCGAAAGTCCCACAGTATTTTTGCATGTTTGTTTTCTGCTACCTTTGCAGGTTTATGATCCCACCACTTCTTTACTACTTGCAGGTGGTATTTGTGACATAAGTTCCAATGAATCATTTGGGCCAGAGTTGCGCCTCTGTTTGTAGTCCGTCTGTGCGATTTTCTTGCGGCAGCTGAGGATGGTTTCTTCAGCTTCCTTGCACAGACTGCATTTTGGGTCATCAGCTGATTTTTCAATCCTGGCCTTAATGACATTTGTTCTGATGGCTTGTTCCTGGGCTGCAAGAATCAGGCCTTCTATCACCTTCTTTAGGGTTCCATTCATGAGGTCTTCTCCTTATCCACTTTTCCTTCAGTTTTGTCAAGGAACAGCCCAAGCAATGCTTTGTTGTGCCAGCTGTCAGCTCTGGTTTTTAGTGCAGTTTTCTTGTACTGATTATTTGTCTGCTGTGTTTTGAGAAGTTTTCTATTATTGACTTCGATTAAAGCAGGATCTTCCTCTTCTTCTCCTTCTTCTTCTTGAGAAGGTACCTTGACGAAGTAGGAACTTGTTGAAAACGCCCACTCTGTCCCAAGCAGACATCCAATGTATTTTATCTTTGGGGTCATTTCCATATGTATGTCTTAAATTCTGAATGTCCTCACTTGCAGTCTATTTTGTTGCCATATTAAAAGGAATGGGCCCCGTGGTGGCGCAGTGGGTTAAACCGCTGAGCTGCTGAACTTGCTGACTGAAAAGTTTGTGGTTCGAATCTGGGGAGCGGGGTGAACTCCTGCTGCTAGGCCTAGCTTCTGCCAGCCTAGAAGTTTGAAAACATGCAAGTGTGAGTAGATCTATAGGTATCACTTCTATGTGAAGGTAACAGCACTCCGTGCAGTCATGCTGGCCACATGACCTTGGAGGTATCTGTGGATAACAATGGCACAACTTCCAAATTGACTGTGCAGAGATTCCCGCTGTCATTTTTCTTACAATATTTCCTACTTTTAGAATATGCTTTATTTTATGTCTTGAATGTAATGAAATATCGATGCAACCTTTGCCAGTTTAATGATGAGACCAATAACATGTATGTATTAGGATCTTATCAGACGCAGTCTTCTCTGTGTCTTCTCCCTGTTTCTCCCCATTGCCAGAACAGAGATCCACGGAGCCTATCACAAGCCAACTTCCAGTTGGACTCCATGGGGCTCCGTTTTGGCAACATGGAGAAATGGAGCTTAGAGTGGCTTTGGAAGAGACACTGAGGAACACAAAGAGGAAGTGGGAAAAGGACAGAGAAAGTATGGGAAACCATGTAGGATAGAAAGCCATCTCAGAAGACAGGGAAAGACAATAGCAATTAAGGAGGACAGTTCCCTCCACTTTCCCTCTGCCTGTCTGATGAGATCTTTCATTAGTTGTCCATTCTAGTTTTGGTATACAGCGGCACTCTAAAAACTTTTTAAAAACTTTTTCAACATACTTTTACTATTAGTCTGGATTTCAACTGAACCATTTCAATGTTTGTCTTTTACAGAAGGACTGGCATATTGGATATATAGCAGCAATGAACTGACAACTTCACCAGTACTGCTGACTTATTCAGATGGATGGAATATGCTCCTTCAATCGGTATAGGATGCCAATGAGCAAAGGTAAGAAGCCAGATGGCAAATTTATGCACAGATATTAGTAGACTCATTTTTTTACAGGACAACAGTGTTATTGTGAGTCATCTTGATGCTCCAGGGTTTTGCTTCTTTGTTTGCAATTGCTTCTTTGCCCTATTTAGTGAGCTGAGAACGAAACGTTTGAACCCTCAAAGGCTGCTTTTACATAGCCATATAACCCGAGTCAGAGCATGGATTAAATAGAATTGGTTCATTGCAGAGTGCCTACACAAGCACCCCAGGAACTAGTTCCATGTTGAGACAGTGGTCACTCCTACCTCATACATCTAGATCAACTGATGAGAAGCATCATAACTGGAGGTAAACAGGGCAAAGCAAGATAAAGAAATTGAAATTCTCATGGGGACACTGTCATGTCCTGGGGAGGGGGTGGTGCTGTTTACCTTCCTGCTGAGCTGTATAGCTGGTTTCTTTCTCCAAATGTTCCAGTACTGAGGAGCTTTAATACACTGTTTTGACTTGACACATGTTGCAGCTTGTATTGGATTGTACGTTTTGTGGATGCCCTGACCTTAAGCCGGCATCAAACTGGATTTTTGTGCCTATGTAGAAAAGGCCCTAAAATACCAGGTTATGATCTTTAAAGTAGTTGAGTAGAAAGAATGTGACTCATAGGCTGAATGTAGCTTCCCAGGGCCATTTCTGTGGGCTTTGAGGACTCTCAAACATATTGTTTTGTTGTTGTTGGGGTTTTTTTGGGGGGGGGGGGACTCAGCTATGAATCTAACAGCTGTTAGACGATTTATTGACATTTTCCTTCTGACTTTTGGAGGCCTAGGAGAAGACGTTTTCTAAAAAGGAAATGATCCAGTAGTTGGCTTTCTATAAGCCTCTCCGGGACTTAAAATGGTCTTGAAGAGGCCACAAATGTGGCAGAATTGTCACCAACTGTCCTTTGGTGACAATTCTGCTGAACCTTGTTCACTGAGGCAATGAATGAATGGATAGATGGATAGATAGACATTCCCCTAAAATCTAGCAGGTGCTTACTCTTGCATGAAATGAATCTTTCCAGAGCTAAAGTACTTCAAGAGGATATTAGAATAAGACAACTTTAAGTTACAGTATACTCTACTGCCAGTGACATTAAATGTTTACCACCCCACTTGTCTCAATTGACTTATCAAGCCCAAAATATATCCATATTGTCAAACAAACAACTGTTTTGACTTTTTGCTTCGTTGAAATTTGTTGTCTGGGCCGCCCTGAGTCCCCATCGGGGAGATGGTGGTGGGGTATAAATAAAGTTTATATGCCAGCCTTGGAGGTGTCTATGGACAATGTCGGCTCTTTGGCTTAGAAATGGAGATGAGCATCAACCTCCAGAGTCTGACATGACTGGACTTAAAAGTCAGGGAAAACCTTTACCTTTACCTTACAATCTGCTTTCTATCTCCTCAATTGATTTCATTTAATTTTATATATTGAATCCAAGCAGAAGTTGATTCCTCTTCTGTCATGTATGGATTCCAATATGCCTTAAATACTGCCTGGCCATATCCTAAAACATACTGATCTGTTGCTGATTTTGATGGAGGTGCAAGGCAGGGATCGTTGCAGGTGACGCTGGGTAACTCCATCTACAGTTATCAAAAAAGAACATTTGGCAGCATGATTTGCAATTGCTCCTATCTTTTGTTTAGAGTGGCTGCACGGAAAGACAGCTTAACCACAATGATGCCAATTTAGCGGCTGAAAGACAAT
This sequence comes from Anolis apletophallus, assembly GCA_030556195.1. Lineage (NCBI taxonomy): Eukaryota > Metazoa > Chordata > Lepidosauria > Squamata > Anolidae > Anolis > Anolis apletophallus. Next base: position 32,944,101 of record JARBWK010000014.1, on the reverse strand, counting down.
TTAGCCACAAAGAACAAGTGAGGATTGATTGTGCTGTCTTGCATTCTCTTCTCAAATGCGCTGGCTGTTCTTTTATTGTTACCCTGCAGATTCATGATATTCCCTCATTGAATATGCATGCTCTTGAAACCTCTAAGACTGCTCACATTAAGAGATACCCAACCCTTTCTTCATTGACTGTAATGAATATGATGCCAGCACCAGTCTCTTGCAGCATTGAAATTCCTACCTGAATTGCGATGCTCATAATGCAGTGCACAAGCCTTTAACATTATGGCTCAATGCTTAGCTGACTCATTCATATTATTTTGTAGTCAGGGTAGCAATGTTCTGCTTGAGAGCTACTTCATTTTTGCCCAGAATGTCCTTGAGCGACGATGATCTTATTTCTGGCAGCTAAATGGCCTGTGCATTGTGATGTCCCTTTGAGAGGGGAAGAAAACACCTAGCTATTTGCATAGTGTTTGTGACATTCATTTGCCAGTTTAGGTAAATAACACTATCAAATCTTTGAACATGAATTTGATATTTAAACCAATGAGCATCCTCTTAGTTTATGCAGGCGTTCGTTAGTCAGGTAAACTACTGGTAGGCAATTAAACTATTTCATGAATAATGGATATAGTTAATTGCTAAGGGTAGACAAAATAATGGGACCAGGGTATGCAACTGTCAAGACTTTTTTTTTATCCCATCACTAAAAACAATATAAACAGGTCCATTTATTTTGAATATACATGTTTCTCAGTGTGTTTGTGTGTTTCTGCATACAGTGGAACCTCAACTTAAGAGTGCTTCAACTTAAGAGTGATTTTAGTTAAGAGCAGTCGCTCAGCTGTGGATTTGCTTTGACATACAAACAGTGTTTTGAGTTAAGAGCTAGCACAAGAGGGAGCACTAGCGCAAGAGGGAGTCTAGGACTTTAGGGCTTCATAGGAGCAGACTCCATGCCTTGTGTTCTTGCCTGCTTTGGGAGATTGCTGCCTGCTTTGCTTTTGTGCGCTTTGAGGAACTTTGGGTTAGTTGATTTTGTGTGTTTTTTTATTCCTGGTATGACTGGCTTCATGAAGAGAGAGAGGGAGAGAGAGCAAGAGGGGGAGGGAGGCTGGAATGGGTACAATATGAAGAAAAGGATGCTTCTGCCTCTTCTCTATTCGCTTTGTGCTTTCTTCTACCATTTAAAGTTGATGTTTCTTTTTATTGTTCAATGTGAATGTGCATTTATACATTATTTCTTATTTATAAAGTACATTTTCTTACATTAAAACATGTAACAAAAATCCAGTGGCTTGATCTTGTGGTCCAAAGCACTCTCAGAAATTTCCTCCAGCACCACAGTTCAAAAGTGTATAGTGTCTAGATCCAGGGAAGCCATGGCTACCCCTCTATTTCTGCCTTGGGCAGACCACAGCTGGAATACTGTGTCCAAATCTGGGCACCACAATTGAAGGGAGATGTTGACAAGCAGAAAGGTGTCCGGGCGACTAAAATGATCATACTCTGGTTTCTCTTCAGATTGTATAAATTTTTTGCCTTTTACTAAAATGATCAAGGGTGTGGAGAACAAGCCCTATTTTATTTATTTATCTATCTATTTATTTGTCACGTTTCTATACCGACCCTCTCAGCCCGAAGGTGACTTGGGACGGTTTACACAAGGCAGTCTCTGCCCTCAATACAACACAAGCAAACAAACCAAAGAAATAACCATATAACAATGAATTAACAATTAAAAACATACAATTGCAGTCTCAGCGTCATGTTGAAATCAGTTTCCGTCACATCGTCGTCATTCCATATATCTAATTAAACCTTTATCTTTCATCAGCAAATGCCTACTGAAACAGCCAGGTCTTGACTTTCTTGTGAAATGTCAGGAGGGAGGGGGCCAATCTGATGTCTCTAGGGAGGGTGTTCCAAAGCCGAGAAAAGGCCCTGTCTCTACTGAAAAGGCCCTGTCTGGTAGCAAACTGTGCCTGAATTGTGCCCGGTAGCAAACTGGCAGCCAGTGGAGCTGGCACAACAGGGAGGCTGTACGCTCTCTGAATGCCACTCCTGTTATCAACCTGGCTGCTGTCCGTTGGACTAGTTACAGCTTCCGAACAGTCTTCAAAGGCAACCCCATGTAGAGAGCCTTGCAGTAATCTGAAGGAGCAGCTTAAGTTGGAGCAGCTTAAATTTATTTATTTATTTATTTATTTATTTATTTATTTAATTATTTACAACATTTATAGCCCGCTTTTCTCAACCCTAAGGTGACTCAATGCAGGTTATAGATTTTTTCAGAAGGTCAGGGGGGAAGGTGATGATCTAATCTCACTGGGGAGAGAATTCCAGAGCTGAGGAGCCACCACTGAGAAGGCCCTTCCTCCTCCACGCCAACCACAGCTGCGATGAAGGTGGGATCTAGAGCTAGGCCTCCCCAGATGATCTTAAGCTCCTAGTTGGTTCATAAGGAGAGACACATTCATACAGGTAAGCTGGATGTGTTTAGCCTGCAGAAGAGAAGGTTGAGAGGAGACATGACGAGGGCCCTGTATAAATAGATGAGGGGAAGTTATAGGGAGCAGAGAGTAAGCTTGTTTTCTGCTGCCCTGGGGACTAGGACACAGAACAATGGCTTCAAACTACAGGAAAGGAGATTCCATCTGAACATGAGGAAGAACTTCATAACTTTGAGAGCTGTTTAGCAGTGGAACTCTCTGCCCTGGAGTGTGGTGGAGGCTCCTTCCTTGGATGCTTTTAAACAGAGACTGGATGGCCATCTGTTGGAGGTGCTTTGAAAGTTTTTTCTTTGCTTCTTGGCAGGGGGTTGGACTGGATCTCCCATGAGGTCTCTTCCAACTGTATGATTCTGTGATTGTATTATATTAACCACTTCTCTTTTCAACGAGGCTTCATTCATGTAATGCCAACTTTTCAATTAAGCTCTGTCACTGCGGGGAGAAATGATTGTTTTTTCCTGACAAAAGACAGAGCAACAATCCATTTGTGCTGCAGTTTCATAGTAGTTCCCTTAGCTAAGGCTGACATAACACTTCATTAAAAAGAACTAATAATAATAATAGCACAAACTTGCAAGGAAAACAATAACTGATTATGACTCACCTGTGCCACCATTATGAGTTTCACATCCCTAAAATAAAAACGAATCATTCTAACCCACAATAAGGGTTTGTTTAAAGTTGCCAACAGGGTTTGTTTGTCTGGCACTTGCTTTGATCACCAGAGAAGAGTTTTGCAAAAATTGGACGGGGTTGCACTCCCCCTGAAGGCACAGGTTCGCAGTCTGGGTGTGATCCTGGATTCATCGCTGAGCCTGGAACCCCTGGTTTCGGCGGTGACCAGGGGAGCGTTTTGCACAATTAAAACTTGTGCGCCAGCTGCACCCGTACCTTGGGAAGTCTGACTTGGCCATGGTAGTCCATGCTCTAGTTACATCCCATATAGATTACTGCAATGCTCTCTACGTGGGGCTGCCTTTGAAGACTACTTGGAAGCTTCAATTGGTCCAACGGACAGCAGCCAGGTTGATAACAGGAGCGGCACTCAGGGAGCGTAAAACTCCCCTGTTGTGCCAGCTCCACTGGCTACCAGTTTGTTACCGGGCACAATTCAAAGTGCTGGTTTTGGCCTTTAAAGCTCTAAACGGTTCTGGTCCAACTTACCTGTCCAAACGCATCTCTCCCTATGAACCATCAAGATGCTTAAGATCATCCGGAGAGACCCTGCTCTCGGTCCTGCCTGCTTCGCAGGCGCGCCTGGCAGGGACGAGAGACAGGGCCTTTTCAGTGGTGGCACCTCGGTTTTGGAACTCCCTTCCTAGTGAGATCTGATCGGCCCCCTCCCTCCTGACATTTCGTAAGAAAGTCAAGACTTGGCTTTTCGAGCAAGCATTCGCAGGTGAACTTTAATCGAGATCAGGGTTTACTATGATGACGAAACGGAAACCGATTTTAAGATTGTGGAGCTGAGATTTGTATTTTGTAGTTTTTAGCTGTTAATTTTATATGTTTTTATATGACTGTTTTTATCTTGGGATGTATTGTATATGGGCACTTGTTTCCGCTTGTTCACCGCCTCGAGTCAGCTTCGGGCTGAGAGAGGCGGTATAGAAGCATGGCAAATAAAATGGAGTACGAGACCAGGCTTTCTTACTACTTTGAAGATGCACACATACAGGAAAACTCACTGCTAGTTCTATTGCTGGCTGCTTTGGAGCAGCTGCTCGTAAACTCTCTCTGCCTAGCCACGTCCTCCTTTCCTTTCCTGCCATCTCAAAACTTCTCAAACTCTAGCCATTAGCAGAGCTCACTCAAAAATTGTGGTTAGTACAGGGAAATACAGAGCTACCTTGGGAGTTGCTGGTTCAGAAGCTGCAGGATATAATACTATAGAATTGCTCCTTTATGCCTTACTGCCATTAACTTTTCCAGTTCTGCTACCAGCATCCATACCCTACTTAATAGTTGAAGTTGTAGTACAGTTTCCTTTCTTGAGCTAAAAGTTCACATTGTTAGGTTTTTTTTTCTTCCACTCTTGCTAGTCTTGAAATTGTTAGGCATTCGATTCTTTTTCTTGTAATACTTTGCTTCGTTTCACTTTTTCTTTCTCCCATTCTCTCACAACTCCTAGCTAAATGTCTTCTCTGTATTCTTTCCCACTGAGCTCCTTTCTCCACCCCAGCCAAGAAACTTCTTGTTGTCCATTTGTTCAGTCACTTCCGACTCTTCGTGACCTCATGGACGAGCCCAAGCCAGAGCTCCCTGTCGACCGTCACCCTAGCTCTTTCAGAGTCAAGCCAGTCACTTCAAGGACACCATCCATCCATCTTGCCCTTGGTCGACCCCTCTTCCTTTTTCCTTCCTTTCCCCCCAGCATAATTGTCTTCTCTAAGCTTTCCTGTCTTCTCATTATGTGGCCACAGTACTTCATCTTTGCTTCTAATATCTGTTGGGCCTGTGGCTAAAGCAGTTAAGGCAGTGGTTCTCAACCTGTGGGTCTCCAGATGTTTTGGCCTTCAACTCCCAGAAATCCTAACAGCTGGTAAACTGGCTGGGATTTCTGGGAGTTGTGGGTCAAAACACCTGGGGACCCACAGGTTGAGAATCACTGAGTTAAGGGAATTTAGTTTTTCTGAGAGTCCAGTGGGTGGGAATTGAGACCCCTGGCTTGCTGATTCTAGCCGCAGCTGTTACTTTCCTAGGAAAAAGGGAGGGAAATGTTTAGAGAGCTTGTTATTAGCCCTGCCAAGATTTGAAATTCAGTTTCTGGTCAACTTTCGATTCAACTGCAAGCAGTTCCATGAACTCCTGACTTCATGGTTTTTTGACAGAACTTTGAGCTTGCTGTTTTGGGACTAACCTAGTTTTAAGATTTGTTGCTTCTTAGTGGTTTTATATTCAGAGACCTTACACTTAATTAGCCTGAAGTTTTGGAAACATTTCCTGGGATTTTCTCCAATGCTTTTTACCTTTGCCTATTTCATGTTCACTGTTATTTTTGGACATTGTTTACTTCAATAAATAGACTATTATTTCCATCTGTGGTTGTGTGAAATATTTAAAGGGCCCTGGTTTTCGGCCGGTGTGCGACAATATCCTTCCTTCCAATGAGCAGTCGGGCTTTATTTCCTGATGGACTAGTTGGATCTTATATAATAATAATAATAATAGTACACTTTATTTATATTCCGCTGTTGCACCTCAGAACCCAGGCAGGCCCCCCCCCCCACAGATCACACACACACACACACACACACACACACACAGGTAAATGCAATGTTCTTTATTTAGAATAAAAGATAAAAAATAGTCCAAAGGGTAAAAAGAAAGCAATCCAAAAAGAGTGTTCACTTAGTCCCAGAGTAAAAGTCCAAGCAGAATGAATCCCAAACAAAGTTCCAAAGTGAAGCAACCGCTCTAGCGGTCAAACGTGGCACTTGAGTCCGACCGCAACTGCGGTTGAGAGAAACAGAATCCAAACCACCCCGGCAGTTAGCAAGAACTTGAAGACAGGAACGAGAGACGTGAATCAAACTAAACATGGCTTCAGATCTGACTAAAGCTTTCCCAGGCCAGATAGATATAGGAAACTAACTCTTATGCGTCCAACACACCCCCTTTCTCCAATCTCTTCTAGAAGCCGAGATACTGTCCCTCCTGTTGAATTCCTTCTCATTAGCGTGCCCAGCTGCATCGCTATCAGAATGGGAACCAGGAAACTCCCAATCTCCCATCTCACCATCTGGGAAGGGAGTAGACACTCTTTCCTGAGACCCAAGGCCGCCTGGCCTTTCATATTCATCTGAGTCTAATTCCATGGAATCTTCACTAAATTCATCTGCGGTTCCATAACCCCCCAGCCTTGTATTATCCCATTGCAGGCTCTCTTCTGTGGTGTCAAATGCATCAGGTCACCCATCATCCTCAATCTCCTCCGGTTCAACTGGTGCCTGGCCCGGAGCCCCCATGGTCTGTCCAAGCCCACCAGGCTGGAACCCTACATCTGCTCTTCTCACCCCGAAGGGGACTCAGAGCGGATTACATCACACATACGGCAGACAATCCCTGCTGGAAGACGTACAGTTACAATATAGCAACAAGTACAATTTTGAAGGATTTTTCTTCTTCTGGCTGTGTCACAGGGTGCGTCATTATGTCACAAGGGGGTGCTGTTGCTTCATCCTCATGACGGAGAGCCTCTGTTCTTCATTCCACCTTCCGACAGCTGATCTTTATTTATTTATTCAGGCATTGTAAAGTCCTTACTGAAAAAATTCTTCCCCGCTTGGTGGTTCCCAGTTCATCTATTCACAGCTGGGCTGTTTTTGAACTGTTGGGTGAACAGTGGACAGGGCTCACAGCTGGGAATCCAGGCCAGCCCGGGAATTGAACATGCAACCTTCAGATTGCAAGCACAGCTGTTCTTAAAGCTGTGCTATCTCTCCGGCCCCTTCTTGCATCTTCTTGCAGTCCCTGTTATTATTTCTTGTTTACATGGAAAATATTAGAAGAAACCAATAGCATTATGTCTAAAAGAGAGGGTAAGTAACAAGCCATAATGGACTAAGATCTCAAAGATGTGGAGAACCAATCAGATAAGATTTATGGGCCCCAAGTGCATAAACGGCATAGTCCTGTGACATTTATAAAAGGCATCACACTTGAATGTAATTAATATACAGAAGTGTCACACTTTTATGTTTGGCGTAAGTCAGACATCCAGAAAGACAAATAGCTTAAATTAAAGTTAAAGACCAAACGCTTGGGAAAAATCCATTAATTGGCTCATTAATTTATCAGTTTGATAGATTTCTTCTTAACATAGCTGAACTCTATAGATTTCCAGATAAATGCTGAATTTAATCCTACATTTTAATAAGTTAATTGTTTTAGATTGTTAGATTTTGCAGAGGGTGGGTGGCTCCTTTTCTGATGTAAAAGTGTGTTTGAAAGAACAAGGACGCGAATATATAAGCGAATTTATTTCTCAAAATAGCCATATGCCTCTCTTTCTGCTAGAGTCAGAATAGCTTTAGGAAAAGCAAGATTAGGGACCCCAGAAAGCACTTACAATGCTGTGTGCTATCATCTTTGTTATTATGCCAAGTTATGAATATGGCGTTATTTGAAAGGAGAAAGAGAGTCAAAGTAATTATCTAGGGTAGCATTTCTCAACCTGGAGGTTGGGACCCCCGGGGGAGGTTGTGGGAGGGGTGCCAGAAGGGTTGCTGTGACGACTTGGTTCTTAAATTAAAGTCTGGAGGATTTTAAAACTCTACTCGTGTCACAATGCAAGGACTCGGCCGGCCCCTTAATCACACACACAGAGACGGTAGTCAGCTAACTACTATTTTATTGAAGAATGAAGAACAGATGATAAAGCAATTGTCCATAAAGTATTAAAAGTTCAGTTCAAAAGTAAAGAGTCTGTAGCAAAATCCAAAGGCAAAGGTCTTGGCACAAGGCTTGGCAAAAGCTCCGCAAAATCAAGCGGATCAAGAACAAGGCAAAGTTCCAACAAGGCTCCAAGAAACTTCTTGGCAAGGTACGAGCCGCAACTTGGCTCCGTGGTCCTTTCCTCGCTACACTTCGCTTGGATAGAAGTGGCCGAGGTACTGAGGATCCGTTCCCACGGATCCTATACTTAATTCCCTTGGCGAGACCCCGCCGCTCTAGGCTTCTCCTCCAATCTATGCTCCGGGCCCTCGCCCCCTTTGGCCGGTCTAGGCTGTGGTGCCAGCCCCTCCTGCTAGCCTCGATGCTCCGTCCTATCAAAGCTTCGACCTTGCCTCCCTGCACCTGGTTCCCTATCTTCGTGAGAGTCAAACTCCCCTTGCGCCCCATGGACTCATCCTCCTCCGTTTCCCACATTCGTTCCTGTGACCCGTACCCCCGGTTTCTCATAGCCTTCGCTATCACTGCTATCTGAATCCCTCTGATCTTCCACATTCTCGTACGGGTCAGGCCATCCATCATCCCAGGCCAGACTCTCTGTGGGAGAAGAAGGCCCAGCTAACTCATTAACCCCTTCTTCCAATCCCTCCAAATCTCCTCAGAATCTTCCTCAGCTGCCGCTGGTTCTAATGCGAGTGGGACCCCCGGTGCTGGCCCTTGCCCCCCAGGCACGAAAGGGAACTGGGTCGCTACAACTCGGTTCGCTACCACCAATCAAAAATATTAATTCCAGGATTTTCTTATATAAAACCACCCTTCAGCTAGGCTGTACTAATCTTCACCAAATTAAACTAAGAGGAATGCTGAGGTAAATAAACTGAGGAGCACGAAAGACACTGGGGCTGGATGACACAGCTGAATGCACAGAGCACAACAGAGGCTTTTCCTTTTAAAGTTAATGTTAAACGTTTATTAACTTAACAGGCACAGATCGTATTGGTTCTTCAAATGAGGCATGTGAGCGTATGGTTAATTACAAGATGGTTCAACAGTGTGATGGTTACAGCTAAATTGCTACTTAATCTTAGATGTTGAATGTTACACAGACAGTGCAAAACTTGCCTAAACTAGAACTCACTCCCACTAATATCTAAACTAGTGGAGAGCTATCTATCAAAACAACTATCCTAGATAGTTCACTTTGCAGAGCTTTGAAAACAGAGAGAGCTCATGACTCTAATGAGTTCTGACCAGGAGCTATCAGCAACTCTCCACTCTCTGTGAGAGCGTGACACAAAAGACTCCTCTCTCTCTCTCTGAGAGCTTGTCAAGAACTGGCAAATAAGCCCTTTCTCTCTCCCTCCAGTAGTTCGGCTCCTCCCCTAACTCAGAGCTCCTCCCAGGCAGCTCTCTCCCTAACTCCTCCCAGGGAAGGCTCCCAACCACTCCCCCTTTTCCTGGCTGTTCTATCTGCAAAACTGCCAGGCTGATCTGGGCCCTGCCTTAAATCGGTGAGTTCCTCATATTCGCCCACAGAAAACACAGTATTTTCTGTTGGTCATGGGAGTTTGACCCAATTCTATCATGTGTGGAAAGTTTGGCCCAATTCTAACATTGGTTGGGTTCAGAATACTCTTTGATTGTGGGTGAACTATAAATCCCAGCAACTACAACTCTCATGTCCAGGCCTATTTTCCCCATTTGGGCATATTAAGCATGCCAAGTTTGGTCCAGATCCATCATTGTTTGAGTCCACAGTGCTCTTTGGATGGAGGTGAACTACAACTCCAAAACTCTAGGACAATACCCACCAAACCCTTTGAGTGTTTTCTGTTGGTCATGGGAGTTCTGTGTGCCAAGTTTGGTTTGGTTCCATCATTGGTGGAATTCAGAATGCTCTTTGATTGTAGGTGAACTATAAATCCCAGCAACGACAACTCCCAAATGGCAAAATCACCCCCCCCCCCAAACCCACCAGTATTAAAATGTGGGCATATTGGGTATTTGTGCCAAATTTGGTCCAGTGAATGAAAATACATCTTTCATATCAGATATTTACATTACGATTTATAACAGTAGCGAAATTACAGTTATGAAGTAGCAAGAAAAATAATTTCATGGTTGGGGGTCACCACAACATGAGAAACTGTAATAAGGGGTCGTGGCATTTTGAAGGTTGAGGAACACTGATCTAGGGGCAGAAGATCTGTGATGCAGTTGAAGAATCATAGGAGATGGGGAGAAAGTGGAAAATGAATCTCATCCTGGGAAGAAGGAATGGAATAGAAGGGGGAAGATGCACTAGCTCAGTGTTTCTCAACCAGTGTGCCGGGGCACACTAGTGTGCCGTGAGCAATCATCAGATGTGCCGTGGGAAATTGGAACCTCCAGGAGGGGAGGGGGGAGAGTCTAGTGTGTTGAAGTATAAAAACCCTAAGAAACCTACCTTGATAAAGGCACTCCATGTGTGTTCATAGTTGGGTATATTGAGTATTCATGCCAAGTGTGATCCAGATCCATCATTATTTGAGTCCACAGTACTCCCTGGATGTAGGTGAACTACATGTAGGTGAAAGAGGTGAGAAGTGGCGTACCCCAAGGTTCAGTTTTGGGTCCATTACTTTTTAATTTATTCATTAATGATCTGGATGTAGGAGTGAATTCTGAGGTAGCAAAGTTTGCAGACGACACTAAATTGTTCAGGTAGTTAAAAATGAAACTGATTGTAAAGAGCTCCAGAAAGATCTCTCGAAATTGAGTGAATTGGCAACAAAGTGGCAAATGCATTTAACCTAAACAAGTGTAAAGTCATGCATTTCAGGGCAAAGAACCCCAACTACACCTACAAATTGATGGGGTCAAAGCTTTCCGAGACAAACCAGGAAAGGGATCTTGGGGTCTTGGTGGACAGCTCAATGAAGATGTCAACCCAGTTGATGAAAAAAGCAAATTCTATGCTAGGCATGATCAGAAAGGGAATCGAAAATAGGTCAGCAAATGTTGTATTACCTCTCTACAAATCGATGGTAAGGCCACATTTGGAGTACTGTGTACAATTCTGGTCTCCGCACCTTAAGAAGGATATAACGGAACTGGAAAAGGTACAGAAAAGGGCAACAAGAATGATCCAAGGGATGGAGCGGCTCCCTTATGAAATCAGGTTGCAACGCCTTGGTCTTTTCAGCCTTGAAAGACGGCGGTTAAGAGGTGACTTGATTGAAGTGTATAAAATCATGCATGGGATAGAAAAGGTGAATAAAGAAAAATTATTTTCTTTGTCACAAAACACTAGGACTAGAGGGTACTCCCTGAAGCTCCAAGGTAGGAAAATTAGGACTAATAAAGGGAAATATTTCTTCACCCATAGGGTCATTGGGTTATGGAACTCACTTCCCCAAGAGGTTGTGACAGCTGTCAGCCTGAACAACTTCAAGGCAGGATTAGACAGATTCATGGATACCAAGTGTATCGGTAGTTACTGAAAAGGACATTCAAGTGCCACCTCGGAGTTGGTTGAGGTAGGCAGGATTTCCCTGGGTACTGGTTGTGGGGGTCGGGAGCAGGTCAGGGTTTGCCCTCCCTTCTGCTCGAGATCCCCGTGTACAACTGGTGGGCCACTGTGTGATACAGAATGCTGGACTAGATGGGCTGAGGTCCGATTCAGCATGGCTCTTCTTATGTTCTTATGTTCTTAACTTCCAAACTCAAGGTCAATTCCCAAGCAAACCCTTTCAGTACTTTCTGTTGGCCTTGAGAGTTCAATCTGCCAAGTTTGGTTCAATTCCATTGTTGCAAGAGTTCAGGATGCTCTTTGTTTGTGTGTTAACTATAAATCCCAGAAACTGTTATTTATTTATTTATTTCCAGCATTTTACCTCGCTCTTCTCAACCCCCGAGGGGGGACTCAGAGCGGCTTATAAAAAGGCACAATTTGATGCCCACACAGTAAAACACAATATAAAACCCCAGAAACATTCGACATTAAAATACATTAAAATACAATTACATTAAACATCATACGCATTCATTTAAGTTAAAAACTGTAACTCCCAAATGTCAAGGTCTATTTTCCCCAAACTCCATCTGTGTTCACATTTGGGCATATTGAGTATTCATGCCAAGTTTGGTCCTGATCCAACTTTGTTTTAGTCCACAGTGCTCTCTGGATATAGGTGAACTACAACTCCAAAACCCAAGGTCAATGCCCACCAAACTCGTATAGCATTTTCTCTTGGTTATGGGAGTTCTGTGTGGGAAGTTTGTGTCTTTCTGCCATTCCTGCCAGGATATCTATGTTGTGTTCATCGAAACAGGCCCAGGTTTCACACTGAGTGTATAAATACATGTAAAAACATAGTAACTATATGTATTACAGTGTTAGAGTGTCATTTTGTGTCATTTTGGTTGGTGGTGTGCCCCAGGATTTGGTGAATGTAAAAAGTGTGCCGCGGCTCAAAAAAGGTTGGGAAACACTGCACTAGCTTTTAAAGAGCAGAAGGCTCTCAAACAGCCAACACCCTTTCAGAAAGTTACAATGTTTAAATCAGAAGGCCGATGCCTCTTCCCACATGCTTTGTTGGCCTGAAAAAAAAACATTAATAGGTTTTTTTCTCCCTGGAGATGGTGTGGGTGTTATAACTCTTACATTATTTTCACCCATTGATGTTATCCTGATTTTTTATTATCCACTACTGTATAACATGCAGTGTGCTCTATTGTATATACTCATCATCATTATGTGTACTTAACTGCTGTGAACCACTTTGTGTGTTGGATACTTGGATAGATAAATGATTTCCTCCTCTCTCTCCCACTACATTTATTCCCCTATTGCCTTTTCTCTCCTCCTCCCATTCTTTTCATACTGGTAATCTGTTGGGAACATTGAGGCTAAGGTTGGAGACAAAAGCTAGCCAAATCATAGTGTCGCAGCCCTGTGCAGAATAGTTGAATACCACCTATTAGATACTGGATATTTTCATCTAGAGAAGTCAGATGTTGAATTTGGGATTTGTGGCTCAAAACAAGCCCCTGATAAACTATTGGTATTTACAGATTGTGCTTATTGGGCAGGCAGAAGATGCACTGATTTATCCATCTTGCCCTTGGTCGGCCCCTCTTCCTTTTTCCTTCCATTTCACCCAGCATCATTATCATCTCCAAGCTTTCCTGTCTTCTCATCATGTGGCCAAAGTATTTCATCTTTGCCTCTAATATCCTTCCCTCTAGTTAGCAGTTGGGCATTATTTCCTGAAGTATGAACTGGTTTGATTTTCTTGCTGTCCAAGGCACTCTCAAAACAGATAATGTGGATTGTGCACCGGGAATGTGGCGCAGCTGGCTAAGTGTCAGCTGCATAAGATCTCTCTGACCAATAGGTCATGAGTTCGAGGCCTGCCCGGGTCGAGGTGGGTGCTCACCTTAAGTGTAGCCTGCTGTTGACCTTTGCAGCCCGAAAGACAGTTGCATCTGTCAAGTAGGTGATAAAGGTACCACATTAAGTGGGGAGGCAAATTTTGACTGATTTATGAGGCCATTACAAGAACTCCAGGAAACGCTAAGGAATGCGGAAGGAACAACAAGGGACGCTGAGAGATGAGGAGTGTGTAAGCTCCCCCTGGTGGCCAGAGTTTGCCTCTGTTCGTCTATATGTGTACTGTGTACTGTGTGTACTGTGTACAGTGTGTACTGTGTATGTGGAAACAGCAGGGATTGTCTGCTAAGTATGTGTACCTGTAATCTGCTCTAAGTCCCCTTTGAGGTGAGAAGAGCGGAATATAAATAAAGTACTGTAAGTAAATAAATAAATAAATTATCTGCTTTGATAATCTGGATTCTGTTGCTGTGTAGAAGGGCTCAGTTGTGTTGAAAACATTTTTCCTTGATTTAGAATGTGAGGTTTGCTACTTAATTCACTGACCGATCTCACAAATTGTCATTCACTTGCAGAGAATCAGGTGTCCTTACCTGAAGGTCACACGATACTTTAAAATTTTGTTACTACTGATAATGAGAAGATTAATAATTTTTAGAAGCCTTATTTTTCTTCATACACGAAACAATGGGAAATATAAAAGGTTATTTAGATCATCCAAATTTAAACATGGATTACAGGTGCTCAGAGACAATGATAAATTACTAGGCTTGGTTGATCAAAAAAATTAGTTCTAATCTGTGTTCAAAAGTGGATTTGATTCAGTCATGCTCAAATTTTTTCAAAGACAAAGAACTTTCAGAAACTAAATTTTTAATAGCAGTGTATTCAATTGGCCAGTCGATTAAAATTATTGTTCTAATCTGTGTTCCCCAAAAATCTGACTTTATTTCTGAAACTAAAACACTACCAAATTTTTCCAAAAAACATTCAGAACTTTCAGAAACTCCCATATTCAAAATTAAAATATTAAATGCCCTAAAACTGAATGGCTTCACATCTACTTACATCTGACTTTATTTCTGAAACCATGTCTTACATCTGAGCAAAAGCCCCACTACGTCTTACTTTCATGCCTATTAATGGACATACCAAAATCATTTCAGTAGATGTGATGGTACCTGGGTGCCTTTAAAAAATTTAAAATATGAAATGCCCTAGGACTGAATCTTGCTTTCTTTCGCCTGGCTTCACATCTACTTATGATAAGACCCTGGAAGATGCCTTGTTTATACTATTACAACTGATAATGAACCCAACCCCTGATACGTCTGAAATTGTCTTTAAAGAAACACAGTATTATAACAGATAATGAACCCAATTCTGAAATTGAGAAGGACACCAGATAACTAGATGTAATTGAATTAATCTTAATACCAAAAGGGAACCATGGTGAGGCAGAGTCCAAGAAGTATAATACATTTATCTATTAAACAATAGTTACAAGGTGTTTGCGTAAATTTTATCTGACAGAATGAAGATTTTACAGAATTTGGTATATGAGGATCAGTGGGGTTTTCTATTCAAGAGGGAACACAAGACATGCTTTAGACAATTGGCATAGTTGGATAATCAATCATAATGAGAAACAAGCAGCGTTAATTTTTTTGGGTGTCGAAAAAGCTTCTATTGGCTCTTCATGCTGGCCATGTTAGAAAACATGGATTTGGAGAGAAATTGCACTTCATGGATAGAAGTGATTTATAATATTTGAAAGGCCCAAATTTTGTTCAGTGGATACATTACTAAATCGTGTGACATTTAAAGAGGCAAGAAAGCCCTTTGCCACTTTTGCTTTTTATATTGATTTTAGAAGTTTTGGATAGAGCAATAATGCATGAGGAAAGGGCAGACCTTTAAATGAAGTGCTTTTGTGTATGATTTATGAGTTTTTTTAAAAAAAAAATTCCCTGAAGAGTGTGGAGACTTTTAATCATAGAGTTGGAAGAGACCACAAGCACCATCCAGCCCAACTGTCATGGCCAACAGCCAGAGGCGGCCTTTTCAATTCCACAATGTACACGACCGCGTAGGGCGTGACCGGCTGGGCGGGGCGTCACCGGCTGGGAGGGGCGCCGCCGCGCCACCCTGCCTTCGCCGCCACCTTGCCTCCGCCTCTGCCGCCGCTGCATAGCCGGCCCCACGCGCCGGCTGCGGCGCACCTCCCAAAGCACGGACATTTCTGCGCATGCGCGAATGTCCATGCATGGGCACTGGGTCCCAGCGCGCCTGCGCGTTGGCCAAAGCCGCAGGCGCTCAGGACGCAGTGCCCATGGGCGGGCATTTGCGCATGCGCTGACATTTGCGCATGCGCAGAAATGGCCGGCTGTGCAGCGGCGGTGAGGCGGTGGTGGTGGCGGCGGAGGTGGGACTGAGTGACGCGGCGGCCGGGGGGGGGGGGGGGGCGCCAAAATGTTCTTCGCCTACCCCTGGAAAAGGTCAGGCCGGCCCTGCCAACAGCTTGCATGGTTTGGCACTCAGCTATTTATTTATTTATATTTATTTATTTATTTATTTATTTGGATTTGTCCGTCGCCACTCCCATCCGGCTCGGGGCGACTTCCACACAGTAAAAAACACAGTAAAAACACAATTAAAAGCATATGCAAATACATAAAAATCATACAAGTAATACAAGCAACCCGACAACGTATGGCAGTAGGCATCAGAGGCCTGCTGTTATAACTGCAGAGGGCCTGCAGTTTTAAGGGCCAACTGCCTGTTCAAACAATAAGGTCTTGCAGGCCTTCCAGAAAGCCAGCAAGCTAGTCAGGGCACGAACTTCTGGAGGGAGCACGTTCCAAAGTGTTGGAGCGATGACACGGAAAGCTACTTCTGAGTGCTTGGAAGGGGTTAATTTGGCTCAACTGCTTGAAAGAAGTCAAGCTGATCTTCCTTTCTGAGGAACGCTTCATAGATTTAAGGGAGTATTGGTGAAGGGCTGCTAAAATGAGCAGCATCTGAGAATCTCTGGAATAAAGGGTACTTTTTGGTAGCAGTAACCTTATACTTTGGTACTCTTGCCCTGAATCTTGGTTGTTACCTCGAGTTAGACTTCTGGGCCCAGACCTCATTCTTGTAATTCTATTTTGGACACCGCTGTATCCTGAAACTCTGCTTTGGACCTCACTATACCTTGAAACCTTCCATCTGAATAATCATAATAATATACTTTATTTATATTCTGGTCTATGTCTCTGATGGGACTCAGAGCTGATTAAACAATACATACATGGCAAACATTCAATGTCATTATACGATTAACAACAAAGACAGATAGTACACAGACAGGTGAAGGCTTCCTAGACTGCCTTCCTGACTTGATTTATGAACTTGAATTATGTTTTGTACATTTGGACAACAGTTTAACCTCGATTATCTTGCTTGACTTTTGAACTCTGACTACGATGTGTAGCTTTGGAACTTTGAATGGTGTTACACCAGCTATGTGCTGTATTTCAGGTCTGTTAGTCAAATCTTGGAAATACTCAATGTTTTAGTTTTATGTTTTGGCTCATCCTGGGTGAGGATCTCCTTGAATATGACACCATTCTACTTCCTCGTAGTAGATCCTTCGTAGCCCAAGGATGATGGTCCTCCAAGTGTTGTGTCTTGATGGTGGGTCTGTAGGTGGATGTGGAGCCCTATTCTTGATCTGAGCCGCTCTGAGTCCCCCCTTGGGGGTTGAGAAGAGCGGGGTAAAATCCCGAAATAAATCTGCGTGTTCTCCGAAGTGTGGACATTGGTTTCGAGATGGAAGGTGGTTCCAGTCAGGGTTGGGTTGGCACACCTTCCTCTTGACATGTATCTTCCTTTCGCCCTCCATTCATGCCTCTTTGATTTCTGCAGCACTGCTGGTCACAGCTTACTTCCAGTTAGAGTGCTTGAGGGCAGGGCTTCCCTGTTCTTGGTGTCTATGCCACAGTTTTTAAGGTTGACTTTAAGCCCATCTTTAAATCTCTTTACCTGTCTACCAACGTTACGTTTCCTGTTCTTAAGTTGTGAATATAGTACTGCTTTGGGAGATGGCGATTGGGCATTTGGACAACGTGGTCAATCCAGCGGAGTTGATGGCATAGGAGAATTGCTTCAATGCTGGCGGTCCTTGCTTCTTCCAGTAGACCAACATTTGAGGGTACTTTGATCAGCAACACATGATTGCCCCCAACAGATAGCCATCTAGCTTCTTTCAAAAAATCTCTAGATAAGGAAACTCCACCATACTCCCATGCAGAATATTCCACTGCTGAACACTTGTAACCACCAGGAACTTCTTCCTTTTTTTTGGTCTTTTATTCAACAAATAATAAAGACATTATAGTGCATTACATTGATATAGATTACATTTTTCACTCCCTCCCTACCTCTCCCTCCCTCCTCAACCACAGTATACTTCTACTAATCTTGCAGATCCAGCCACTGGTAAATTATTTGTGTTTTTTGTATGATGTGAACATTGGCTCCTCCATTTTTCACCCAGTTGAAATAGATCATCCATCTATCTATGATGTCATTTTGTTTGTCTGTTCTTGTTGCTTGATTAGTCATAATTCCCGTAATATCTAATAACACTTGATCATACATATAATCATTCCAATTACCTAATGTCCATTTCATTTTGTCTTTCCATCCTCTAGCAATCACGGCATGGGCTGCTCTTATTGTTATCTTAAATAACTACTGAAATTTTGTTTTTATACTTGGCTGATCCAACACTCCCTATAGTAGCAAATCATTATTAATTTGAATATTTATCTTGAATATCTCTTGTATTTTTCCTTGTATCTTTTGCCAGAAGTTTTTTTATTTCAGCACACTCCCACCACATATGTGAATAAGTACCTTTTTCTTTATTACAGTGCCAACACTTAGAATTCCTTCCTTTTACCATATAAGCCAGTTGCTCAGGAGTTCTGTACCATCTTAATATCATCTTTTTTCTAATTCGTTATATTTTTCTATTTTTATTTTATTCGTATTCCTAATTATTTCCTCTACTTCATGTGCCTGTAATGATTTTACCCCATTCCATTTGTTACATATTGCTCTAATCATGAACTCTTTATCTTCCACCATTAAATTGTATATTTTTGTCACTGTTCCTTTGCTTGTTTTTTTCTCTTGCATTTAGTAATTTATCTACCTTTAGTTCTTCAGTGGGCTGTGCACCTTCTTTTTTTTACTTTTTCTCAAATCACTCTTAATTTTAACCAATTTTCTTTCTCCCCTTTTCCCAAATACTCTGGCCGATTTATAATCTTTCCATCTTGTTTCCACATATCTATTACTCTTCTTAATCTATTTTCTTCTAAGTTATTTGCTAACCTTTCGGGGAGTCCCATGCTCTTAATTGGGGTCTTCCCTGATAATTTATATGCCCATAGTTTTTGCCGTTTTTGCCAACAAACATATGCAAGCTTCCTTGGTCCTGTTAGTTTTTCGTTTATTTTATTAATATATCTGGTGTATAAACCGTATTTTCCCCATCCATCATTTATTTCGTTCTCTACTTTTATCCATTTATCTTCTGTTTTTAAACTCATTTCTAGTAATGCTCTTAATTGGAAAGCCTCATAATAATATTGTAGAATATTAGGAAGTTCTTCCAAATATTAGTTGGAATATCTTTTCTTTCAATTTGAATTCATGACTCCGTTGTCTCCTAGTCCAGGGCTGTCCAACTGGCGGCCCGGGGGCCATGCACGCCCCCGGAGCCCCTTCCCTACGGCCCCCTAACCCCCGGCAAGACATCCGTGTTTATTTTTTTAAAAAATTGAAAAAAAATTCAAACGTTTTTGTCCTCGGGGGGGGGGGGGCCGCGCGAGGAGGGGCGGAGCTGGTGCAAGTGAGGAGGAGGCGGAGGGAAGCCACGTCAGATGCCCTAGGGGCAGGACTTCCCCCACCTGTTCCTCGCTCACGCAGGGCCGCCTGACGTCACCCCGCCGAAAAGGGGCGGGTCATGCAAGATGCCGGGCATGCGCGCCAGGGCGGGAGGCGGGCGGGGGATTGGCGAGCCACCCTCCGCCATGTCCCTAGCTCTTGCAGCGGCCGCATCTGAAGGAAGGTAAGTGGCAAGAGCTAGGGTCACGGCGGAGGACGTCTCGCCGATCCCGCCCCGGCGCGCAAGCCCGGTCTCTTGCGCAACCTGCGGGCCACGCAGGATGCTGGGCATGCGTGCCAGGGTGGGAGCAGCCCCGCCCCCGTGAGCGGCCACACCCCCTACGGCCAAGCCCCCCTGCGGCCACGCCCTCCGATCCGGCCCCCAAGGTGATCAGTCACCTGAATTCCGGCCCTTGGCCCGAAGAAGTTGGACAGCCCTGTCCTAGTCTCTGGAGAAGCAGAAACAAATTTGCTCCCTCCTCAAAGTGACCTTTTTTCAAATATTTAGGCATGGCTATTGTGTCCCCTCTCAGTCTGCTTTTCCTCAAGCTAAACATAGCCAGCTCCCTTAGCCACTCATAGGGTTTGGCTACCAGACATTTTGAATGTTACTGACATTTGGCAGAAAGGGAAGGAATGTGTTGTTTCATTTGTTTGGGGTTTTGCTTCTCTACCTCAGGTAGCAAAATATCCTGATGCAGCACTGCATATAGTAAGCGTCATTAAAGGATGTGATTATGGTTGTAATATCTTTGCTTTGCCTGCAGAAGAGACCTGTTTACAAAATCTAAAATGTGCAAAGCTTGCTATCATTAAAAGGTTGCCTAAACTAACTGTGGAGAACCAATTAATTCTTGCAAAGTTTAATTAATCTTCACTTAATAGGTAAACATTCTCTGTGTGTATACATTAGCAGTTTTAGCACATAGTGTTTCTTCTCAAAATGAAGGGTGTGGGAATTTTCTTTTACACGTTGTGCTTTGTTTTATGTCTGGATAAATGATCACTGTTGGAGAACAGCACAGTGATGTACACTTCCAAATGCAGACACATCATGGGTAAATGTTTTGGTAGTGAAAAGCTAGGAAGTAATTTTCTGTCATCATAGTAATCTTACTTATGTAGAGATAAGATGCTAAGGTATTTCCTTCTGACTGTGAATAGAGAGAGAATAAGAAGCATGCGAAATATGAACATCTGGGAGATTTCAGTCTTCATGTTGGGGCCACTTTAAAAATCAGCTACAGGTTTCCCTCAACATGTTTTCAGCCCAATCCATTTTGCTAGACACACTCATGGCCTGGTAAATTCAAGCAAGCTTCAGGTCAGGCTTATACGGTCTATGGGGTTCTCTGTGACCCAGTTGTAGAGATGGAAATAATATTTTCAAAAAATGGAAAATAAATGAAAATGTATTTCTAGCATCAAGCAATCTTGACAGGGAGAAACCTGACTTGATACAAGGGCGGGTCAATAAGTCTGTGACTTTTTGAATGAAACACAGGTTTTTGGATTTTTCAACATAGTCTCCTTTGAGCTCTATACACTTTGTCCAACGTTTCTCCAATTTTTTTATCCCTTTCAAAAATAAGATTTGTCGAGGTCATCAAAATAGGTATTTGTTTGTGAGATGATTTCATTATTGGAGTCAAATTTCTTTCTGCCGAGCCATTTCTTCAGGTTTGGAAACAAGAAATTGTTACTCGGGGCTAAATCCAGAGAATAGGGTGGATGAGGAAGCAATTCATATCCTGATTCATGGATTGTTGCCATGGAAACTGCACATGTGCACGCCCTTGCATTGTGTGCACCCTTGCATTGTCCTGGTCCCATCTTGCAGAAAGCTTTCCCATACCCAAGTGATCATTTAAAATTGAAACCACTGAGCCATGTGAGATGCCTATGGCTTCCACAATCTCTTGCACTTTCAATCTCCTATTGGCCAACACCATATCATGATTTTTTTTCAATTGTTTCGGGTGTTGAGACCTCAACTGGGCATCCAGAAGGTTCGGCATCTTCCGTGTTTGTACGGCCACAACGAAATTCAGTACACCACTTTTTACCATTGAAATTGATGGTGCGGAGTCCCCATAGTATTTATGGTTTGAGTGATTTTTTCCCCCCGCAAAAAATTATGCTTAATGAGCACACAAAATTCACTTTTTTCCATTTTCTCCTCAAATCATGCTATAATCTGCTATCAATGGCTGTCAAACACAAACTAAATGACACAGCTTGTTCAAATTTTGACAGGAGTCAACTGACAGATGCCTGTTGACAGGAGCAGTGTTGCCCTTTCAGCTAAGAGGCGGGAAATTCAAAAAGTCACTGACTTATTGACCCGCCCTCGTAGTAATATTGGCATTTTATATATTTTGTGGGAAACAAACCATAAGCAACAACAATGTGTAGATGTTATTTATTCATTCAGTTACTTCCGACTCTTTGTGACCTCATAGACCAGCCCACACAGGAGCTCTCTGGTGATGGTCGCTACACCCAGCTCCTTCAAGGTCAAGCCAGTCCCTTCAAGGATACCATCCATCCACTTCCAGGAAGTGGTCGGTCCCTCTTATCTTTTCCTTCCATTTCCCCCAGTATCATTATCTTCTCCAAGCTTTCCTGTGTTCTCATTATGTGGCCAAAGTTCTTCATCTCTGCCTCTAATATCCTTCCCTCCAGTGAGCACTTGGGCATTATTCCCTGAAGTATGGACTGGTTGGATCTTCTTGCAGTCCAAGGAATGCACAGAATTTTCTCCAACACCACAGTTCAAAACTCTCTATCTTCCTTTGCTCTGCCTCCTTATGGTCCAGCTCTTGCATCCATAGGTTACTACAGGGAATCCCATTGCTTTAACTATGCAGATCTTTGTTGCCAGTGTGATGTCTTTACTCATAATTATTTTATCGAGATTGGTCATTGCTCTCCTCCCAAGAAGTAATTGTCTTCTGATTTCCTGGCTGCAGTCTACGTCTGCAGTAATCTTTGCTCCCAGAAATACAAAGTTTGTCACTGCCTCCATGTTTTCCCCCTCTATTTGCCAATTATCAATCAGTCCGGTTGCCAGAATCTTGGTTTTATGTGTAGACTGCATGCCTTATGTAATGTATAGATAGCATTCCTTATGTAGGAAATGCTGTTTGCCGTGCAAAATAGTCACATTGCTTCCTTTGAGAAGGAAATGAGTGAGAAATTAAGTCCATATCCTGTTGTCATGTTTAGATCACGTCTTAGAAATTTAGATCACTTGTAAGCAAATGAAACAGAATTTTTAAATAAGATTTTCAGAATGACTTTGAAAAAGAAATGACCAAGTTGAAAAAAAATATGATGGTCAAAAAGAAATAAACATATCAGAAGGATTTATCAATTTTAATTGAAATTTGAAACAAGTGAAGAAGAAGTAAAAGTATGTATGGTAAATTGGGCAAAAGTTGTGAGTCATGAAATAAATATGAGCATATGGAAGGAATGTGGATCAATGGTCTTAAATTTACAAAGATCAGCGAATTGAAATAAAACTTGTATAAAATGTTTCACAGGTGGTGCATTACTCCAGTAAAGCTTGCAAAGATGAATAAAAACAAAAGAATATATAATAAATGTTGGAAGTGGAACAGATAAGAAGGGATTTTTTTCCATATGTGGTGGACCTGTCATAAAGCATATTGGACAGCTGTTAAAGAAACAATCCAAATAATTTTTGCAACAGAAGAAATAGTTTTGTTGGGACTGGTAAATGATATTATCAATAAGAAAATATTGGTTTCCCCCCCAAATGCTATAATAGCTGCTTGAATAGCCATTCTGGTTCTGGTCCAACTTACCTGTCCAAATGTATCTCCACTTATGAACCAACTAGAGCATTAAGATCTGCCAGGGAAGCTCTGCTCTTGGTCCCACCCCCTTTGCAAGCGTGATTAGTAGGGACAGGAGACAGAGTCTTCTCCGTGGTGGCCTCTCAGCTATTGAACTCAATTCCCAATGATATTAGATTGCCCCCCTCCCCCTTTGTCTTTAGAAACAAAGTTAAGACCTGTCTCTGGGATCAGGCATTTGGGAATAGTACAACACAGAATTGATATGTAACAACATGAAGGATAACCATGGTTTCAGCTGTATAGTTTTTACAGCTTTTGCCAGTTTATTTATTTGTATATTTATTTTGTTGATGTTTAATGTGTTGTTATATATATATATATATATATATATATATATATATATATATATAGTATTGCTTTATCTCTAAGTTTATTTATTATTTTATTGTTTCAATTTATATACCGCCCTTTCCAACTGGCTCAGGGTGGTTTAGAACATAAACAAGATGCCAATAAAAATCTCACTAAAAACAATAAAATACCGAGCACTAAAAGAGTTTACTATCAACATCCAAATAGGTGTGGCTAGGAGTTAAATGCATGCCGGAAAAGAGCTGTCTTGCAAGCCTTCCGAAAAGCAGACAGCTCATTGATTGCTCGAACTTCAGCCGGCAGGGCGTTCCACAGGCTTGGCGCCACGACAGAAAGGCTCTCTGCCTGGTGAATGACAAATGGATGGACCGAACGGAAGGGACTTTTAACAGGTTTTGGTCCTCCGACTGAAGGGATCTCTGGGGGAGATATGGGAGTAGACGGTTCCTCAAGTACACCAGCCCCAAACCATATAAGGCCTTAAAGGTCAATACCAACACTTTGAAGGTAATCAGTGCAGTTGCTGCAGGGTTGGATTGATGTGGGTCCTGGCCGGTACTCCCACCAGGAGTCTAGCTGCTGCATTCTGCACCAGTTTAAGTTTCTGGATAACCGCCAAAGGTAGGCCAATGTAGAGGGCATTACAGTAGTCTAGCCTCGAGATGACTGTCGCCTGGATCACTGAAGCTAGGTCATTCCCGGTAAGGTAGGGTGCCAGCCACCTAGCCTGTCGCAGGTGGAAAAAAGCAGATCTGCTGACAGCAGAGACCTGGGCTTCCATTGTCAGCAGCGGGTCCAATTGGACCCCCAGACTCTTTACTAAGGACGATGGGCGTAATGCTTCGCTGTCCAGAGTAGGCAGCTGGAGCTCCCCCTCCCCCCCCCCGAGCGACCCAGCCATAGGATCTCTGTTTTCGATTGGTTCACCTTCAACCGGCTGGCTCGTAGCCAACCAGTCACAGCTTCAAGGCACAGTTGGTAATTATCGAGTACAGAGTCCGGCCAGTCATCCATCCTCAGCAGTTAGTTTAACGAATTCTGCAAAATTTAGCAGTTTGGTCAACCATTCGTTTACTAATGGAATAATGCTTTCCAGTGTCTGGCATAAACAATTTGAATTTATTTTATGTACTTCCCATATTTATACCCCGTTCTTCTCACATTGGGGATGTGACATCTCCCTTCCTCTCATGCAAAGTTACTCTGACACATGCTCATGTCTTTTGTTGCTTACGCATCCTATTTTGTTATTAATCTATTTGCAATTTGTTGAATGATTGTCATTGTTGCTTTGTTAGTTACAATGAGAGTCTCCATTGGAGGAGAATTGCTTGTTATTCTAGCCAAGGGAATAAATAAAAGATATTTACAATATCATTACCAATGGCAATTATTCCTAATGATATAAATGGTAGCAAAAAATTGTATACTTCATTGTACACTCTTCCAGACTGTAAAGCACATATATCTACCATGTGTTTAAATTAGTCTGCTATTTGAGTGTGAAATGTGATAGATTAATTTTTGGCAGAAGGCTGCAAATGAAAAGAAAGGGGCTAAGGTTAATGTTGGCTTTCTTATACGTGAAGTCTTTGTAATGGAAAGCATCCAGAGCTGGCTTCAAATGTGAACACGACATATAATAATTGGCAGTTTCTTGACTTAGGTTATTTCCCCCCAAAGGCATCTTATCTAACTGTTCACTTATATAACAGCAAGAGTACTGGAACTAGAGGAAAGAAAGGCTGCGGTGATATTGGATTTTGAGCTCACAGTAAATTATGAATTTTCCACTTAGCTCCAAGCTGCAAAGGCCACAATTATTATTTAAAAATAAATTCTAATAGCATCATCATTATTTCAAATGATACCTTCCGTCATTATATCCCTTAATAAGACTACTTTTCTCTGTCTGGTGAAGTTTATGCTTGAAAACAGACAGTTTGTATCACATTTATTTCAAGTGCATCCCCCAGAGGGGAGCAAAAGACGTAAAAATCCTTTTGCAACCATTTTTCATTTCCTGAACCTATCAGTGTTTGTGTTTCCCAAGGCTGTTTCAATGTCATTTCGTTTGGGCTGTTTTGTTCCCTTTACACTTTTAAAATGTGTTTGCACTAGATACTGACTGTACATGGCTGCAAATTAAACTAACATCAGAAAAACAGAAACTTGGTGACAAGTCTAGTTAGCTTCTCACATGTCATCTCAGTCTGTATACGCAACCAGTCAAAAAGCACGGCATACTGTAGATGCCTCCATTCAGTGAAATGAAAAGATGAGGTAGAAGTAGAATTGTGGGCCCAGCTTAAGGCTACTACAGTAGAGTCTTGCTTATCCCACCTTCACTCATCCAACGTTCTGTATTATCCAACGCAGTCTGCCTCCCGCCCGGATCCACAGCTATTTCAGTACATTGTGATGTTTTTGTGCTAAATTCGTAAATACAGTAATTACTACATAATGTTAGCATGCATTGAACTGCATTTTCTGTTGTTTTCTTGTGAAACAATTTGTAAAATCAAAATGTAATTTGACGTTTAATAGATTTTTCCTTAATCCCTCCTTATTATCCAACATTTTCACTTATGTTCTGCCGGCCTGTTTATGTCAGATAAGCGAGACTCTACTGTATATGGAATTTGGTCAGGGCTCCCAATCATATAGGGGAGACAAGGACTCGGAGTGATGGGTTCAAACTACATGAAAAGAGATTCCAGCAAAAGATTAGGACAAACGTTCTGATCATGAGAGCTGTTCAACGGTGGAACTCTTTGCCTTGGAGGCTGGCAGAGTCTCCTTCTTTGGAGGCTTTTGAGCAGAAGCTGGATGGCCATCTGTCAGGTGTGTGTATGAGTTCTTTCATTGTACTTTTCTTGCATAGCAAGATGGGAGTGGAGTGGATGGCCCTTGAGGTCTCTTCCAACTCTATGATTATGCGTGTCTGCGTCAATGTAATATAGCCTTTCTTCACACTTAGGTTAGATGCCGTTTCCAGAGGGCTGATCATGGAGCGCATTGACATGAGATTCATTGTCAGTGATTTAGTCCTTTCCTCCCCTTATCTGTTCATCAAACATATTCACATGAACTGCATTATAATAATAATGCTTTATTTACAGTATATACCGCTCTATCTCCCCGAGGAGACTCAGGGCTGTTTCCAAGCAACAACATCAAAACATACAAAGTCACAACATGAACAAAAAATAACAGTAACAGCAACATAAGCATGGAATTACCCAACAACACATAAATATTAAAAGCAAAAAATCCTGCCTGCTCTTCATGTCTATTTGTTAGGGTATGGAAAAGGAATGGGTCAAGACTGATACAAATTGATATAAGATGGGACTGGCATTTAGGTACAGTACTGAAATAAGTAAGCAACAAAAGTGGGGATGGGCTATTTCTAGGGGCCTGCTAGGAGAATGACCAGGGTAATATATAGCGGGCAAGGTCGTGTCCGGACAGTGTCTGGGCTGAGCTAGCACTGGTCACGCTCGAAGATTTATTGAAACCACCAAGTCTTCAAACTCTTACGAAAAGAAGGGAGGGATGGGCGCCAACTGCGCCCATACCTTGGGAAGTCTGACTTGGCCACGGTAGTCCATGCTCTGGTTACATCCCGTATATATTACTGCAACGCCCTCTACATGGTACTGCCTTTGAAGACTGTTTGGAAGCTTCAACTGGTCCAACGGACAGCAGCCAGGTTGATAACAGGAGTGGCACTCAGGGAGCTCACAACTCCTCTGTTGTGCCAGCTCCACTGGCTGCCAGTTTGCTACCGGGCACAATTCAAAGTGCTGGCTTTAGCCTTTAAAGCCCTTAACAGTTCTGGTTCAACTTACATGTCTGAATGTACAGTATCTCCCCCTATGAACTATCAAGATGTTTAAGATCATCCGGATAGGCCCTGCTCTCGGTCCCACCTGCATCGCAGGCGCGATTGGTGGGGATGAGAGACAGGGCCTTTTCAGTGGTGGCTCCTCAGCTTTGGAACGCCCTTCCTAGTGACATCAGATCAGCCCCCTCCCTCCTGACATTTTTCAAGAAGGTCAAAACATGGCTGTTTGACTGGACATTTGCAGATGTAGTATGATTATTAAATTGAGACCTAAGGAACGCCGCCGCCGCAATTGGAACTCGATTTAATAACGAGACGCTGATATTGTGTTTAATTTTAATTGCTAATTTGTATATGATGTGATTGTGTTGATAACTGTTGATGTGTTTATCTTGGGCAGTCCTTGCCATATGTACACAGCCTCGAGTCGCCTTCGGGCTGAGAGGGGCAGTATAGAAGCCAAGTAAATAAATAAATAATAAAATGGGGCCTGTCTTATTTCCCTTGGAAGGGTATTCCAGAGGCAGGGGCCACTACCGAGAAGACCCTTTCTCTCGTCTCCACCAACTGTGCTTGTGACGGTGGTGGAAGTAAGAGGAGGTCTTCCCCGGAGGATCTTAGAGTTTGCGGCAGTTCATAGATGGAGATGCGATTGCGAAGATATCGCGGGGTTTCAACATTCTTCAGACGAGAGGAAGGCTGTTGGCTGTCAAATGTTGTGAATTCCATGTTTATATAGCATGTCAAAAGGTATTCTGATTTTTAAGGCAGCATTAGTAGGGATAACACCAAGTATTATACCGTGAATCTATTGCCCTGGTCTTGTTAACCTATTTGATAACTTTCCCCATTAAAAAAAGGTTTTGATCTCCATCCTTTTAGGGGGGAAAATAACAGATGGAATATTCTTAACTGTTCCACGTACTTTATATTCAGCACCTAAATGGAGTTTTAAAAATCTTCAATAGGCCTTAAACTCATACTGAAGACTTGGTGATATGCAAATACATTTCCACTTAATTAAGTACCTCATAAATCCATCAGTTAAACAACAGGCAATTAATCTTCATCTTTTGACAACTCTAACGTCACCCCAATGGTATCATTTGGAAGCCGCTTCCTTTCTTTGAAAACAGAATATTCAAATCATTCCTTATTCTTCCGTCAGTTCCTTAATATGAAATATCCAAGCAGCCACAGAGGGAAAGTGACTTTTTCAAAAGCTATTTTCAGGAACAGAGGGGATTACCAGATTTAAGCATTTATCCAATATGAACCCATGGGAGATAATTCTTAAATGCATGGGATTAAGATTTCCATTCATACATTTGCACAGAATTGGATTTTTGAAGCTACCCCAAGTCATCTCCCAGGTTAAAAACGGGAGGGAGAGAC
Organism: Anolis apletophallus; assembly: GCA_030556195.1. Lineage (NCBI taxonomy): Eukaryota > Metazoa > Chordata > Lepidosauria > Squamata > Anolidae > Anolis > Anolis apletophallus. The sequence goes on along the minus strand of JARBWK010000014.1, from coordinate 32,915,445 downwards.
TTAATATAATAAGACTGTAATCCATTCAAAGACTGATATTCAAAGGTGCATACTGAGCACATCAAACTGCTGCAATTATGTGTCAGTCAATGTAGGCACATAGGAGCTTGGTTGGAGAAATGCCAAAAACAGAGGTCCTGAGCAGCATCTGAGGGTATGGCACAACATCACTCCCAACTCTGGACATTCAACTTTTGGTTGGTCCCTGGATGTATGCGCAGATCAAAATGTTCTTGATCTTCATCATTTTAGAGAGAAAATAACAGACAGAATATCCTCAACTGTTTCAAAAACTTTCTATTAAGAACTTAAGCGGAAGTTAAATATAAACCATCATTTCAGACTCTTTGTAGGAATAAATTAAAGAACTTTGAATAACTGGGGACACTACCCCTGGGAGCCCTCTAAAAACACAACTGGGGCCTATTTCACAATGAGGATTGAAGATTTTGGTGTTTTTCATATGCAACATAGCAAGATTCCTGAATAGTAGCTAATATTCTACTTCAGCTGGTGGAATGGTGAGATTCGTTGGAATTTTTTCTAATTTATTACATTTGCCCTTGCCATAGTGTTTTTAAATATCTTCTGTGTTATTGCTTTATGTTTAGTTATATTATTTATATTGTTTTTTTGCTTGCTTGTTTTGTTGATGCACTGTTGTATTTGTATTTTGTATTTGACGGGCTTGGCCTCATGTAAGCTGCCCCGAGTCCCTTTGGGGAGATGGTGGCGGGGTATAAATAAAGTTTTATTATTATGATGTTATTACTCTACCACCATCTCCCCGAAGGGACTTGGGGCGACTTACTTATGAGACAGAAAGTCCGTAAGACATAAAAGCAAACAGGCCCGGATTAACAGCTTTTTGCACCCTAGGCCACATTTTGGAATTACGCCCCCTTTAAGCCAACCTCTACAGCACCCCCACCTCTCCCCCGCCGCCTCGCACCGCCGCATCCTTCCCGTCCTGTGCCAATGGGGCTGAGTGGAAAGGTGTGTGCATGCTATCACTGAAAAGAAAGAAAGGGGCCCTTTTGTGTGGCAGGGAGCGAGTTCGTTACCCCTTGGGAAGGAGGCAGAGGAGGGCGAGCGAGTGCCGCAGAGCTGAGGCCCAAAAGGACGAAGAAAGCCGCTCCGAGCCAGACCAGGCCTCAGGAGGGGAGGGGGCGCCGGGCCGGGCCTGGCTCGGAGCGGCTTTCTTCGCAAGCTGCTGAGGGAAGAGGAGGCTGTGGGAAAGAAGGGCGGCGTGCGGCGTGGAGGCCCAGAGTGGAGCCTGAGGCAGAGGAAGGCCCCGACTCTCTGCAGTCTCTGGGCCAAAAGGAGGCGGAGCCAAGGCCGTGCTCCACGGAGGCAGTGCTCGTGCTCGCCACGTCAGCCTCAACCCATCCATCTATGCTGCTGCTTCTCAGCCAGTGCTTCTGCGCCTGAGGGGAGGGCTCAGGCGCAGAAGCACTGGCTGAGAAGCAGCGGCATAGATGGATGGGCTGAGGCTGGCGTGGTGAGCACGAGCACTGCCTCTGCAAAGCCTGGCCTTGGCTCTGCCTCTTTTTGGGTACCAAGTGGCAGGAGCCAATCGCGGCGTGATTTTTTAATTATATTATAACTTTTTTTTGGTCTGTGATTTGCGCGCCCCTAGGCCATGGCCTACGTTGGCCCTATGGATAATCCAGGCCTGAAAGCAAAACAATCCATTGAAACAAAAAATCTATTAAAATAAGGGCATCGTAAAACAACAATCCAGATAAAAACACAATTAAATATCAGAGTATAAAATCGCAGCATTGAAGCTCCATTAGACAATGTTCAACCAAAACCAATGACCAGAATTACTAAAATGGATGTGACTAGGCTGTAAAAGGGTTGGGTTGGCAAAACAGTGTACCATAGGGCTGGGGAATTGGATGAAGTGCAGAGAACAGAATACTATCTGGCGACCTAGGGACTGGGCATTTCTATCTAGGGACTAGTTGATCTCAAATGTTTGCTGGAACAAGCTACTACGATTCTCATCTGTTCAGGATTCTTCTCAACCAGATTCTTGACATTAGAAATTATGTGTTCTCACAATTTTTCAAACACTTTTTCAATCTCATCCCCGAAAAATTCAGTCCTTTAGCATTAATAAAGTACTCCCAGGCAACCAAAGAAGCTTGTGGTTGAACAGCCTATCTTTGGTAGATGTGCAAAAGGCATGCAAAAGTAAGTATATCATTCCAGTCAGGTATTTTTCTAAGTAAAGATGAGGTTAAATCATTTGGACTGTATGTTTCCATGAAACTCCCACTCCCACTATTTCACAAACTGTCTAATCCATCATAATATATAGCACACTCTGGAAATCTGTCTTGTTAAATATGTATCCCCGTGGAACCACTACTATTTTAATTTATCATGCTGACATGGCTGTTAGACAAATCTAAAGGATTGTTTCATTGACTGAGCATGAGCATACAGTGTGTGGCATAAAGCTACTTTATTTTGAAAATTTGTTTGGTTCTGTTGGGAGTTTATCTGCCAAATAAAGAGCATACTTAAAGATCATTGACCAGGAATGTTTTCCCAGCGTCTAGCCTTGCTATTAAAAGACAATCTGTCTTGACTCTTTGAGGGACTATGATTTATTTGTTAACTTTTCCCCCAAAGATATTTTAACTTGGAATGTTTGGCAACATATATCAGTAAATAATATTAATTTAAAACGAAATAAAGAAAGGAATTTAACCTAGGTTACTATTCCATGATTCATTTTGCATGTTTAGCTTTAATATACCGCACACAGATACAGATGGGTAATCCAGTGCTCTTATTATTCTGCTTTCATACCCTCTAACTCCCTCAATTTAGGAAGGACAGTCCCAATTAATCCTTTGTAATCCCAGTTTTTCAGCTGCTTTTAGAATGGCCCACTTTCTCTCTTCTCCTCCCATTAATATCCTACAGGACAGGCTCAGAATTAAAATTGACTTAACAGGCTGGAGAACTAGGCCAAACTAACAAAATGTATTTTAACAACAGGGAAAATAATAAAGTGCAGAGTTAAAGAATGGGTGACATCTAGCTTGAATGTGAATAGGATCTAGGGCCTCTTCTTAACTGCCATATAAAATCCAGATTATCTGCTTTGAATTGGATTATATGGCAGTGTAGACGCATATAATCCAGTTCAAAGCAGATAAATGGCTTGGCCCGACTTACTGGGCGGAGCAGATTGCGGCGCTGGGTGTCCTCACCACCATTACGGATCGGGACGGGGGCTTCTTTCTCCCAGAAGCCCCCTGGGTGGCGGGAGATTTTCCCGCCACCAGAACCAGCTGGCCAATGGTGGGGCTGGCCCCGCCCTGGCCAAGCTCGCAGTTGGGGCCAGCCCTCTCTTCCACCCAGGCAGCCTACTTAAGGCTGCCCGTGGCCTTCCAGTAGGTACTGGGCCTGCATCAGTACCCACTGGCAGCATTGCTGCATTTGTTAGCTGATCTCGCGGTTGTTTGGTGTTCATCTTGCTCTGAATAGTGTTAGCTGATCTGGCTGTTGTTGTGTGTTTATCTTGTCACAACTCTGTGTTTGGCGTGTGGCATGGCATCGCACCCCTGGTTTGGAAGGGGGGATAACGTCCGGTCCCCTGGGGTGCCGAGCTTGCGGGAACCGGAGGTGTGCTGGCGGCACCCAGGGATGGAAGTATGTTCGGACAGCAGCGGTTGTTCGACCCCTGATCCAGGACCCATGCATGGCCACCAACCCTTCTTCCTGTTATCAATAAATGAGTTGTGGCCATATTTCACTCCAACTACTTGTGTCTTCTTGAATATGGGGGGAGGTGTATCACCCATACACATGCAATGTATATTATCTGGATTATACAGCAGTGTAGAAGGGGCACACTGCCATATAAAATCCAGATTATCTGTTTTGAACTGGATGATATATCAGTATAGAGTAAAATAATCCATTTCAAAGTAAATACTATGGATTATCTGATTTGATAATATAGATTATATGGCAGTGTAGGAGAGGCCTTAGTAGACAGAAAGCATAGCATCATTCTACAGTGTGGTGCAGCAGCCAAAAAAATCCATGCAATTCTAGGCTTCATGGGAGAAAAAGGAAACCAAAGGAAATCCATTCAAACTGGGTTAAACTGCTTCTCTCGTCCAGGACTGACAGGGAGAGAAAGGAAACTTAAGGGAATCCATCCAAACTGGGTTAAGCTGCTGCTCTCGCCCAGGACTGACGTGGGAGAGAAAGGAAACTGAAGGAAATCCATCCAAACTGGGTTAACCAAGGCTCTCACCCAGGACTGATGGGGAGAGAAAGGGAACTGAAGGAAATCCATCCAAACTGGGTTAACCAGCGGCAAGATGGCTGGTTTCACATTTTTTCCACCCTTCTCTGGCTCTTCTTTGCTGCCAATCCAGCTGCTCACCCTAAAATTGTATACAACTAGCTTTTTTTCCTCCTCAGAGGAGGATAACGAAATGAGGCTGCTGCAGACAATCAAGGGTGGATGGTCAAGTGGACTGTGAAGATGAGCCAGCTTCTCCAGCTCCTCTTCTCTGTCTTATCTCCCAACCAGCCATGGTAGTCCACAACTGGGCCATTAATCTTCTCAAAGAAGGTAGATAAAAGGAGGTAAAGAAGAAGACAAGTGGGACTGGGTGGTTGGACAATAAAGAAGAGCCTACTGGCCAGAACTGACACATTTTCCAGTCTTTTGTGTTGATCTTGTACCATGAATTTTTTTTTACTTTTACACTATATACAGTATTTTTGCATCTTAAATTTGGTTTACAGAAACTGAAGGAAAGTGTGGATAATGTGGGAGGAGGAAATAAACTAAGGTATTTGAAAAGTTGTGGAAAAACTTTATATTACTCAAGACACTCCCTGCCAAATCGAGGTAGTATGGAGGGTGAAAGTGGAAACTAAGGCCCCCTTCCCCACAGCTGCACAAAATCCACATTGAACTTGATTATATGGCAGTGTGGACTCAGATAATCCAGTTCAAAGCAGACATTGTGGATTATCTGTCTTGATATTCTGGGTTATATGGCTGTGTGGAAGGGTCCTAAGTTTCTAGACAGATGTTTACTCTTTTGCATTAGACAATTTGAGTTAGGAAATTGACTTCAGCCATCCCTATGAAGCAAAATTTGTCTTTTGCTCATAGAATTACCAGTGTCCTTAATATTGGGATACCTAATAAGTTTTTTCTCATGTTAATTAGAAAAAGAACTGGCAAAGCCTCAGCGTTTTCTGTTAAATTTGGGAGTAAAACACATACACCAGTTTTATTCAGCTGAAAGACCTTGAGCTTTGGACCTAACATGTGCTTTCTAGAGCTCAATATGTATGCTAAAAAGAAAGGCACCTTACAGCACTGCAGACCCCGACCTCTGGTGGGGTCCCCTTAGCTCAATGTTGGGATCCCAAAAACTTTGGCAACAATAAAAAGTTTATGAATGCCACCTAGTGACTGTTTCAGAAAATTACGGGAATTGTGATGTTTACAGTGAACTCTGCAGAAGATGCTTCAGCTGGAAAATCAGCCTGTTTAGAGAGCCTTGTAAATGCTGATTTGTTATCAGTTTGATTTGTATATCTATTTTATATACCCTGGTCACATAAACATTCCTTGGGCCAAAAGGATTGTGAGTGAGAAAGCTTGAGAATCACTAAAGTAACTTTTCCATATTAACCAATTGGTTGGAAAAAAAGACAGTAAGATTTCTTTCTGTTCACAGAAACATTTTAAAATAAAGAAATTGCAGGGAAATGGATTACGACATTAAGCTGTAATTAGTAAATTAAGGATAATGGCTTAGATGTGTGGTTAATGTTTTGTATTTAATCCTTCTGAACAAATGATAGTAAACATTTTCCAATATCTACATGTTATTTTCTGTTATTCTAAAGGCTTTCCTGGTATTTTATATAATAATAATAATAAAGTTATACTATATTTGAGTGCCATTATACTGTTGTTGATACCATTAGGCCAGTGTTTTTCAACCTTTTTTACATTTACAAAATTCTGGGGCACACCACTAACCAAAATGACACAAAATGACACTCTAACACAGTAATACATATAGTTAATACGTTTTTAAATGTATTTATACACTCAGTGTGAAACCTGGGCCTGTTTCGATGAACTCAACATAGATATCCCAGGAATGGCAGAAAGACACAAACTTCCCACACAGAACTCCCATAACCAAGAGAAAATACTATAAGAGTTTGGTGGGCATGGATCTTGGGTTTTGGAGTTGTAGTTCCCCTATATCCAGAGAGCACTGTGGATTCAAACAATGTTGGATCAGGAACAAACTTGGCATGAATACTCAATATGCCCAAATGTGAACATAGATGGAGTTTGGGGAAAATATACCTTGACATTTGGGGGTTACAGTTTCTGGGATTTATAGTTAACACACAATCAAAAAGCATCCTGAACTCTTGCAACAATGGAATTGAACCAAACTTGGCATATTGAACTGTCATTACCAACAGAAAGTACTGAAAGGGTTTGCTTGGGAATTGACCTTGAGTTTGGAAGTTGTAGTTCACCTACACCCAGAGAGCACTATGGACTCAAACAATGTTATGTTATGTTGTTGTTCATTTTCTATCCAGAATCACAATGTTGGAAGGAGGCTCACCACTTTAAGGTCCCTAAAACAGGCATGGGAAAACTTCGGCCCTCTGGGTGCTTTGGACTTCAACTCCCACCATTCCTAACAGCCTGAGGCCCTTTCCTGCTTAGGTGGATGAGGGGGGGAAAGGAAAAGGGCCTGAGGCTGCTAGGAATGGTGGGAGTTGGAATCCAAAACACCTGGAAGGTCCAAGTTTGCCCATGCCAGCTTTTGACAGAGACCTCTTCCTCCCCCTACCCCTTCGTGCTCATTCTTCCCCCTTCTGCCGAACACTTACTTTTTCTTCTACACTGCCGCTTCTGCCGCCATTTTGATCCGAGGGGGCAGCGTGAGCGTGTTCAGGAGGGGAGGGGGAGGGAGGAAGACGTGATCCGTGCGGGCGCTACTGCGCAGACTTGCCCCAGAGCAAAGTGAGGCAGAGCGAGCAGAGCGAGGCTGGGAAGAAGGGAGCCCGAGTGGAGAAGAAAAAGTGTTTGGCAGGTGGGGGAAGAAAGGGTATTGGAGGTTCCAATTTCCCATGGCACACCTGATGATTGCTCACGGCACACTAGTGTGCCACAGCACACTGGTTGGGAAACACTGCATTAGGCTACAGCAGGTTGCTTTTGCCTGAGCCCATTCGTGAAGGTATGATTCTGACCCCTCCTCTGCTCCCCATCTCTGAGTTAACTGAATAGAATCCAGTTTTGCACTTTGAATCTACTTTGCAACAGCAACAACAACATCAACAACAATAATAACAAAACATTATTTGTACTCCCCTATCTACCCGAAGGGACTTAGTGCGGTTTCCAACATATAAGGCAAACATTCAATTGCTGGAAAGAAAACCATACAGGCAACTACATCAAAATAAAAACATTTGACAATATGACATAACCCAATTTAACAATTGAATTTAAGCAATTAAATTAAGCTGGAGACAAAACGGAATGTGGAAGGAGAGAGGATATTTTAAAAGCAATTGAAGAAGTAGACTGGCAGAGTATTAATTTGGGCTGTTCCTACCTATCTGGGGACAGTTGGAAGGTATGAAAGTATGCCTCCTTTATATACATGACTTTGGTCACTATATCATATTGTTCCCTATTTTAATGACTTGTGGCTACAGCATATTTTCAACTAAACTGTCTTATTTTGTTTCATCCCAAATAAAAAACGTAGCATATGATTAATTTTAACTTCCTGGCTATTCAAAAATTACATTATTATAAAATGCTCAGACTTTCTAAATCCAGATCACATATATTTGCCATAACACATTAATATAGCTATTTATAATATCTTCCGCTTTTAGAGTTGAAATCAGGGTCAGGCTGTATTTTGGCAGTGGCGCAAAATGTGTGGTCTTCCATATTATTGATTTATTTGTTTACTTACTTCATGTCTTTATTGACCTGAAAGGGCACTCAAGGCGGCTTACAAATCCAGCAAAAATTCAATGTTGCATAGGTAAAAAAATAGAACACATCTCATAAAAATATAAAGAATCTACACATATAAACAATCAAAACACATAACAACCTATCAAAACCAATTAAAAACCACATATAAAATCCTGAATCAGGATCTCATATCCAAATTGTTTTCCAAAATCCACTGTCCATTATTCAAGCTGTTAAACTCTCATTCTGTAGTTTCCTATTCACCAAACGCCTGCATAAAAAACAGGTCTAAAAACCAGGAGGGATGGGACCTGCCTGATGTCACTGGGGAGGGAGTTCCACAGCCAAGGGGCCACCACTGAGAAGGCCTTGTCTCTCGTCCCAAACAGTTGCGCTTGTGAATAGGTTGGGATGGAGAGCGAGGCCTCTCCAGCCAATCTTAAAGCTCTTGTAGGCTCATAGAGGGAGATACGTTCAGACAGATAAGTTGGACCTGAACCATATGTTATTGGAACTTCCATAATTCTTGGCAATTGGCAATAAGGGTTATGGGAGTTGGAGTGCAGCAACATCCGAAGGTCCACAAAATCTCCACTGCTGCCTTAGGAGGCTAATGAGAGGAGAAAGATTACTCAAGCAAGGGTACATCAGATTGAAAGGAAACTCAATGATGTATTGTTTCTCTTTTCTGAAAGTCTTTCATCTTGAATAGTAACAATGTACGAAACATCTAGAATTTGTATTTGGGGTGAATGGAATTTAAACAAATGTCTAGGATTGAGAGAAAATAGACTGAAAGTTTTCCAGAAAATAATTATAGCTGAAATGTATGATCTTATGCCTTAATTCTCCTTTAGTGTACATGTCTTGAGGGTAAAGTATCACAGGGAAAATGTGTCTCCTATAGTGTAAGGGGCTTGAAGACAAAGAATCCCATGAAAAGTAGTGTCTCAAAAAGGATGTCTGTTTTACATGGGAGGAGACATTGCCTGTCTGTGTAATGGGAATTAAGCGGATGATTTACTAGAAAAAGGAGAAGGCAGTCTTGTGTGATGCGGGTGAGTGAGTCTATAAAGAGGGAACACCATGAAACCCCATTCGAAGAAGATGAGTCTCCCACAAATGTGATGAGGTCCTAAGGAGCTGCTCTCAGGCAAAGTTTGTAACAGTAGTTTTCAAGATGATGGGCTTTTGCGTTTCCCTCATCATGTATTATTTACCTCTGCATGTTTGCAATTCTGTACTCTGTGTCATATTTGAAGAACTGGGCTGGCCCTATCAGATTGAACCAGGCCTTTTTTGTGCCAAGTGGTAGCATCGTCATCATTATTATTTGAAGGATAAGGAAGGATTCTATGACCTCATTATAAAGAAAGTCAACATTGCTGATGATGCTTAATAGGAGCAATTGGTTTAGGCCTGTCGTATCTGGAGAAAGTTCCTGCCAAGGGAAATCCAAAGTAGGGAACCAGGGCGCCATGTCTGGCAAATGCCTGCCACCCTTGAACTCCAACAATTCTTTAAGACCATTTTAATTGTAGGGTGATCAAAGGGAGGGCAGAATGTGTGGAGAATTTTTGGCTTAGCCCCTTCTGACTGATGGTCTAAAGGGGGATGTGATGGCAGATATGGGTTTAAGCACCGGGAAGTGGCGCAGCTGGCTAAGTGTCAGCTGCATAAGATCTCTCTGACCAGTAGGTCATGAGTTCGAGGCCTGCCCGGGAAGAGGTGAGTGTTCGACCTTAAGTGTAGCCTGCTGTCGACCTTTGCAGCCTGAAAGACGGCTCATTTGTCAAGTAGGAAATAAAGGTACCACATTAAGTGGGGAGGCAAATTTTGACTGATTTATGAGGCCATAAAGGATAGCTGAGGATTGTGGAAGAACAACAAGAGATGCTGGAAGGAAAACGCTGAGAGAGATAAGGAGTGCGTCAGCTCCCTCTTGTGGCCAGAAGTTTGCCTCTGTTCATCTATGTTCGTCTATATATGTCTAAATATGTCTATATATGTTGAACTGCAGGGATTGTTTGCAAGTATGTGTACTGTAATCTGCTCTGAGCCCCCTTCAGGGTGAGAAGAGTTGAATATAAATAAAAGTAAATAAATAATAAATAAATAAATTTACTTACTTGTTGGAGCAAAGGTAGATTCCAACAAATCCAGTTCAGAATATTTAAAAGTCAGGTTAATGTTGTTCTGACATGAGGCAGCTTGCTTGGAATCCTGTACATTTAACTTTATGGAGTAGATATGTCTTTTAATTTGGTAAAGATGGTTTGGTAAATTTGGTAGAGGACAATGCTTTTGTGTGAATGAGCGTTCAGCCACGTGAAGCCCCTATCTGCATCGAGGCAATCCAGTTATCATCTTATTCAGAATTAGAGCTTGGTTACATCATGGTTTTACAGTTCTAACCTTTAATGCCATGCTGGCATTTAGTAAGAGTCTGGAAAATGGTGTTAAGACAAAAATCTCCATAAGGACATTAAAGTATCACAGTAATAAAACTGTGAATGCAACTGCTGCCGGGATTTGCAGTTCTCCCAAGCCCCAAGGGATGCCTGGCGAGCTAGCTAGTGTGGACATTAGGCCTGGTTGATCCAAGAAAAAAACATTTCAAAACTCGTTTTGGATCTAATTGTAGCTGTTGTTTCAAATTATATGGACTTCCGAAAAATTTTCAGAAAATTTCAAAATTGTTTCGGAAGTATTTCCAAAATTCGGAAGTCTTCAAAAATGGCTTTCAAAAATGGGGGAGGGGGGAATCAGCAGAAGGGAGAGTCCGCTGTTAGCCATCAGCCAATGAGCAATCACCAAGAAAATTCAGAAATGACATCCAAAATTCCAAAATTTGGAATTTCAGATTTCGGAATTCCTGTTGGGAGGGCTGCTTCGAAATTGCTAAAAAGGTTGGAGGTATCCAAAAAACTTCTGAAATTTGGGCATATCCGAAAACGTAGTAGAACACCCCTAGTGGACATTGCCCTGTTTTGAAATTTCCCACCTATTCTAGGTTTTGAAATTTCCCTCTTAGTGTTACAGGTGTAGCGTTTAGTGTTTCAATGTATTCTTCTTCAGTCTATCAACTTCTGTTAGTTGTGTAAACATGTGTACTTGTCATTCTCTCTGATTCTGTGCAGTCTGATTACTGCTCGATGTAGTCTAAAATTTCCCTCTTCCCTGATTGATCAGCTGGCGACAGAGGCACTGGTGACATAGCCAGGGATCTCCTCCCAGCTGGGCAGAGGTGGTCTGAGGGAGGGAGCTCCGGGGGCCATGCCAGGTCCTGGGTTTGTAGTCCAGGAAGGTAGTGAACAAAGGAAAAGTCCAAAGTCAATCTGATAGAATTATGTAAATGTGTGGCCCTGCCAGATATTTACATACACAAAGCATCTATACCTTTATTGAACCAACTAAAGAGCACAAAATACATCATGATGGAAACATTTTAACCTTCTCTGGCAATATTGTTTTTTTTAAAAAGCATACAGAAAGAAAATGCTAAGAATCACGGGCCTACATTTTGTATTTAGAGTTCTTATTTTGTAAATTAGGATGGTTTGGAGAGATAATCAGTGCAGACACAGTCTATTTCTCCCGCCTGCTTTTTTGGCCATATGATTGACTGGAAAACAAAGAATAGTAAACGTCTTCTCTGGATGTTTCCAAAAAGAAGTTAGATCATTACCTGCTGGGTATTCTCTAGCTGGAGTTCCTATTGAGTGAGTGGGGTTTGGACTTGATTGTCTATAGTTCTAGCTCTGTGATTCTATGACGCAGGGAGGGAAAAACTATCGGCCCGTTTCCAATCTTCCCTTTTTGGGCAAAGTCCTGGAACAAGTGGTGGCCTCACAACTCCAGGTATTCTTGGAAGACACGGATTATCTGGATCCAGACAAGTCTGGTTTTAGGCCGGGACATGGTACCGAGACAGCCTTGGTCGCCTTAGTGGATGATCTACGTCGGGAGCCGGACAGGGGGAGTGTGTCCCTGTTGGTTCTGCTGGACCATTCAGCGGCCTTCGATACTGTTGACCACGGTATCCTTCTGGGATGCCTTGCAGGAATGGGACTTGGAGGTACTGTTTTACAGTGGCTCCGGTCCTTCCTGGAGGGTCGTTCCCAGAAGGTGTTGTTGGGAGACACCTGTTCAACCCCTCATACTTTGTCTTGTGGGGTTTCTCAAGGCTCCATATTGTCTCCCATGTTGTTTAACATCTACATGAAGCTGCTGGGGGAGGTCATCCGGAGTTTCGGGGTGCGGTGTCACCTGTACGCAGATGATGTCCAGCTCTGTCACTCCTTCCCACCTGCTACTTGGTCCTGAACCGGTGCTTGGCTGCTGTGTCAGACTGGATGAGTGTGAACAAATTGAAACTGAATCCAGACAAGACAGAGGCACTCCTGGTCAGTCAAAAGGCTGAACAGGGCATAGGGTTACAGCCTGTGTTGGGCGGGGTTACACTCCCCCTGAAGACGCAGGTTCGCAGTTTGGGTGTGATCCTGGATTCATCGCTGAGCCTGGAACCCCAGGTTTCAGCGGTGACCAAGGGAGCATTCGCACAATTAAAACTTGTGCGCCAACTGCGCCCGTACCTTGGGAAGTCTGACTTGGCCATGGTGGTCCACGCTCTGGTTACATCCCATATAGATTACTGCAACGCCCTCTATGTGGGACTGCCTTTGAAGACTGTTCGGAAGATTCAACTGGTCCAACGGACAGCAGCCAGATTGATAACAGGAGCGGCACTCAAGGAGTGCACAACACCTCTGTTGCGCTAGCTCCACTGGTTACCAGTTTGCTACCAGGCACAATTCAAAGTGCTGGCTTTAGCCTTTAAAGCCCTTAATGGTGCTGGTCCAACTTACATGTCCAAGTGCATCTCCCCCTACAAACCTTCAAGATGCTTAAGATCATCCGGAGAGGCCCTGCTCTTGGTCCCACCTGCTTCTTAGGCGCGATTGGTGGGGACGAGAGACAGGGCCTTTTCAGTGGTGGCTCCTCAGCTTTGGAACACCCTTCATCAGATCAGCCCCCTCCCTCTTGACATTTCGCAAGAAGGTCAAGACCTGGCTATTTGACCGGGCATTTGCAGATGTAGTATGATTACCAAATTGAGACCTACGGAACGACGATGATGCAATTGGATACCGATTTAATAATGAGACGCTGATATTGTGTTTTTAACATTAAGTGCTAATTTGTATATGATGGAATTGTATTGATAATTGTTGATATGTTTGTCTTGGGCAGTTCTTGCCATTTGTACACCGCCTCGAGTCGCCTTCGGGCTGAGAGAGGCGGTCTAGAAGCAAAGTAAATAAATAAAATAAATAATAAATAAAAATAACCTGTCTTCTGTTTTCCCCACTCTGCAGGAAATAATTTGAAGCTGGTAGAGGATTGAAGTGATGCACCTAAGGAGAAATAACATCTTGGATTCGGGAAACAACTTCTAAAATTTCCAGAGGATTATACTGTTCCTTTTTACCGTCGTGGTGAAATTGTGTGAAGAACGGATATATTGGGAGTTACTCTGTTGCCAATAACCAAAAATGAAGGAGGACATCTGTTTACATGCTGCCTTGATCTGTCTTGGAATGCTCTGCTACAGCTTGGCCATGGTGACAGAAAAACGGAACCATACAAGGCCATTGCTCCATGGTCACCATGAAAAAGGAAAGGAAGGTCAAGTTCTCCATCGTTCAAAGCGAGGATGGGTGTGGAACCAGTTCTTTGTAATAGAGGAATATACGGGGCCGGATCCTGTGCTAGTAGGCAGGGTAAGGTGTTCTCATATTTGAATGATACATTTAATTCTTTAGGAAAATTATGTAATGATTATTTCTGGCACTTTGACTCCTCCATAGAGTTATAAGTGGGTTATGTATGATAATTCCATTCTGCAACTCATCCAACCATGTTTCAGGATTACAGGCAGTACCCAAGTTACGAACAAGATAGATTCTGTAGATTTGTTCTTAAGCTGAATTTGTTTGTAAGTCGGACCTATATAAGCTTTAGATAGCATAAGGGAGTGTTACCACCCCTGTGGTGCTTCTTTTGCTGTCTGTGCCCCTGCTCAGAAGATTTCACCTAACTTCCTGTCCCTGTGATAATTGGATTTTGAAAAATGTAGCATGCTGTGGATACAAGGATGGGTGATAAAGCTTTAGTTGAGACATCCTTTTCCCATGGTAACTTTTTCAAGGGTGAATTCCCTTCCAAGGGTTAGATTTCTCTCACTTCCTGTTGTCTCATTTCCATTCTTAACTATGAGTCATTTATAAGTCAGATGTTTGCAACTCGGGGAGTGTCTGTACATCACATTCCCGGTGCTGTACAGTGACTGTACAGCACCAGGAATGTGGCGCAGCTGGCTAAGTGTCAGCTGCATAAGATCTCTCTGACTAGCAGGTCATGAGTTTGAGGCTTGCCCGGGTTGAGGTGGTTGCTCGACCTTTAAATCAGTGTAGCTAGCATCTGTTATCAGCTTGTTGGAGCCGGCCAGCAGAAGTGAGACTTTTGCTAGAGGTCCCAATGATTTTTTCCCCACGAGAAATATCGACTCTTTGTAGCCCGAAAGACAGTTGCATCTGTCAAGTAGGAGATAAAGGTGCCACATTAAGTGGGGAGGCAAATTTTGACTGAATTATGAGGCCATTAAAGAACTCCAGGAACACTGAGGAATGTGGAAGGAACAACAAGGGGCACTGAAGAACGCTGAGAGATGAGGAATGTGTCAGCTCTCCCTGGTGGCCAGAGTTTGCCTCTGTTCGACTATATGCCATTAAAGAACTGGAACACTACGCAACAAGGGGCACTGAAACAGCAGGAATTGTCTGCTAAGTATGTGTACTGTAATCCACTGAGTCCCCTTCGGGGTGAGAGGAGCGGAATATAAATGAAGTAAATAAATAATAAATAAATATTCGTGTAACACAAGCCAACAAGTATTTTAATCAGATATAATTGTAGGTCATTCTTATAGAGTTTTTTTTGTGCTAAATTCAGATCTGTGTTTATTTTTTCTCTATCACATGTAGTTTTTGCATCTCAGGGAGTTGTGAGCGATCCACAAATGGGCCGTCTCAAAGGCCTCACTGGCTGCCGCTCCTCATTGTGAGGCACAGGAGGTTGGTGGCTTCCAGTCTCCTTGATCTCAATCTCTATCTCCGCAGGGCACAAGCCTCCTAGGTCTCCTTCCTCTGGGCTTAGTGGCAGGCCGGATGCTTCCTGCTGTGATGGCAGGCAATGGGCAGCGAGTGGCAGTCTGCATAATTGGGGGAACAGCGGCACTCCACCGCCCGATCACTCCTCACAATCTCTTCTGCCGGCTTCTCGCCGCGGAATAGAGAAAGTCAGTGTCACCTGATCCCCTTGTCCTCCTCATCTGTGAGGGCTCAGCTTCTATGCCCCCACTCTCTAGTCCCTGTGGTGGCTGAGGATTTCCAGCTGTATTGCTGCGCAACAGTTAGAGAGCAACGAGGCTGATAGAAGGCATGCTCCTTAGCTCAGTCACCCTCCATAGGTCTTGTCTGGTTGCCTCCCTTGCTGTGGGACAGAAGAGGCCAGTGGCTTCCAATCCCCTCATCCTCCATGGTCTTGAGGAGTGGGCCCACTCGATCCCAGATCTCTGAGTCTTTGGCCAGGCACCCTTGGTGCCATGTACGAACAGGCCACCTCTATGACTCTCTGCTATTGCCTCTCCATCCTTACTTTCAGGCTTGTGTGTGTGTATGTGCTCCTGCACCAGTTTAGTAACCTTCCTCCTTTACGTGTAGAAACTTTAAAGCAGGGGTGCTCATTAGGTAGATCGCGATCTACTGGTAGATCGCGTATGGCGTCCTGGTAGATCGCAGGCAGGGCGGGAAGAAGGCTCAGTCCCACCCCGCAGGCTCCCGACGCCGCCCAGGTGCAGAAGGAGGTTGGACTGGATGGCCCTTGGAGGTCTCCTCCTATTCTAGGAACCCACTGTTATTATTATTCTTATTATTATTATCAGAGGCTGAATGGCCATCTGTGAGGAATGCTTTGATTGTATTTTTCCCTAATGGCAGAAGGAGGTTGGACTGCATGGCCCTTGGAGGTTTCCTTCTACTCTAGGAACCTATTGTTGTTGTTACTATTATTATTGTTATTAGTAGCAGAGGCTGAATGAATATTATCATTATTATTATGAATAAATTCAGGGGCTTATTATAATCATATTTAGTTGAATTCACTCTTAAAATATATAATATGGCTTTCACTGAAATAAATTTCCAAATATTTTGCTTTTATGGCTCTCTGACTAGTGGGTAGGTAGATCATTTTGACTTGGTTGTTTTATAAGTAGCTCGTATGCTGAAAAAGTGTGAGCACCCCTGTTTAAAGAATATCCTAAAAATCAGTGGATGACCCAAATGTTCTGAAACTTTGGGGGCGGGAAGGCTTGCAGTTATAAATGCATCCTCCACATGAAAATGGCCACATGAAAGTGTGGCCATTTTCATCCTGATAGCCTTAAAAATGATGGAAAGAAGAGCCCACATTGTTGCCAATGGGCCAGATCTTCTTGGAACAAAAAGATAACTTCTGGCTGATGGATCATGAAATGGTATCCCCTTCCCTTTCCAATTTCGGAAACTTCTCAGTAAATGGGATGGTTTTTTTTGACAAACCACACATCCCTGCGTAACATATCGCAATTCCAGTAAAGCTTTGACAAGATTCCCCATGATATTCCTGCAGACAGGCAGTTGAATAGGGAGCTAGACAGTGTTATAGTTAGGTGGATCGTTAATCTGTTGTCACACATAACTCAGAGAGTAATTGTCAATAATTGTTCCTCCTCTGGAGAGAAGTGACAAGTGAGGTGCCTTTGCATTGTGTCTTGGGTCTGATGTGGCTCAATGTGTTTTTCAATTACTTAAATGATTAAAAAAAAAGAATTTCAGTTAGTCAAATTTGCAGATAAGGCCAAAGAGTGTGTGTTTGTGTAGTGAATTTACTAAAAGAGAGAAGCAGATCACAAAATAATATTGACAAAATGAATTTTATACAAATACTTGTACCTAGACAGGAAAACTGAAATAAATATAGGATAGTGCCATTATGACACAAAATGATGGGGGGGGGGGGGGATAAGTGTGTGATTTATAGTTTCCTCAATCATGCCCTCCCTGTGAACTTGACTGAATGTCTTCTGAGCCAAGCCAGAAAAATAAAACCATACACATCAGAGTGCTTATCAGTTGTCAGCAGAGTTTAACGGCTTTGTCTGACCTTGTGCTGCTCACTCTTTAAGAAAACTCTCTGTATCAGTTTTCATCCAAACTCAGGGGAGGCTTTTAATCTTGACACATTGCTCTATGTACAAAATATGCAAGCCCCCTCCCCTCCTCTCAAACTGCTGGGCCAAGTCACATGGCAGCAAACTAGGAAGTACAGAGTGGGGAGTTCTGCCAAGTAATTATTTTCAGGAGGGATTAGGGTGCTGGGAAGGGTTGGTATCCCACCTCACCATGACAGATTGGTTTCAGCACAGCTGGGCTATGTTGTTATGAGCACAATTCTGACATTGTGAAAACACCACAATTCCTCCATGACAATTTGAGGCCGGACATAGGTCCCAGGAAGGAGAGAAAAACCTCTACGAACCTCTACGAACCAACTAGGACGTTGAGCTCATCCGGAGAGGCACTGCTCTTGGTCCCACCTACTTTGCAGATGTAACTGGTGAGGACGAGAGACAGGGCCTTCTCCATGGTGGCTCCTCAGCTGTGAAACTCCCTCCCCAATGACATTAGATCTGACCCTTCCCTCCTGACCTTAAAACTTGGCTGTGGAATCAAGAATTTGAACAATAGATGCATCAGCTGGGAAGAGAATAGAGTGACCACAATGGATTGATTTGCACTATGATATTGAACCGGCGACTGTTTTTAAATGGAATGTTATCATGGTTTAAATTGTGTTAAATGTAAATGTGATTTTAATGTATTGTGTTGGCATCTAATGACTGCCTGTTGTAAGCCATCCTGAGTTCCTCAACGGAGGTGCGAAGGACAGGAAATAAATGCTCAAAATAAATAAAAATAACACCTGGACATCTGGGGAACGTTTCACCCCCCTGTTGTGTCAGCTCCACTGGCTGCCTGTCCAATCCCGAACTCAATTCAAAGTGCTGGTTTTGACCTTTAAAGCTCTATATGGTTCTGGCCCAGCTTACTTGTCTGAACGCATCAGCCGCTATGTCCCACCTCGTAATCTAAGATCATCGGGGGGGGGGGGCTGCTCTCGCTCCCGCCTACTTCTCAAATGCGGTTGGTGGGTCCGAGAGATAGGGCCTTCTCGGTGGTGGCCCCCCACCTGTGGAATGCGCTCCCTATTGATATACGATCTACCTCATCCCTCCTGGCATTCAGGAAAAAAGTGAAATCATGGTTATGGGACCAGGCGTTTTCACATTAGCACGATACAGCACTTTAGATTGGATTGAAATGGCAAACTGGTGGACATGACCTAAGGCTTCTATTATGGACGGAATACTGTTTTTAACCTATGTGAATGTATTTGATATGTTTTAATGCTAATTGTATTTTAATGTATTTTAATGTTAACTGTATTTAATGTATTTTAATTTTTGACTATTTGTGGTTTCTATTATATGTTTACTGTGTTTTGGGTATCGAATTGTTGCCGTTGTGAGGCTGCTCTGAGTCCCCCCTCGGGGGTTGAGAAGATGCGGGGTAGAAATGGTGGAAATAAATAAAATAAATAATAAATAAATGAGACTGATAAGACTTTAGAAGGGAGGAAGGATGAGAATTGCTTAGGTCTGACTTGTAATGAACTTAGTGGGGAGGGAGCCAGAATTTAGTGGAGTAGAAAAAAACAGCATTTTTGCGTGCAGGTCCCATTAGTGACTTTTACTGGCTGTAGAAACTTACGCAAATATTGATCTTTAGTAGCCAAGATTCTCTTGTGAGTGGCCTGGCTTGCTGAAGGGTTTTGCAGTACGTTACAGCTGTCCTGCCTCAAAGGCGGTTGGCAGCAACCCTGTGTAGCCACTATGCAGCTCCAAAACAGTATTTTTATACTAATTGGAGCGGCACTATGTAGCTGCATAGAACCGCCCTGAGAAAACTCTTGTATCATCACCAAATGTGTCTGTGATGGTGGTATGACTGAAAGAAAGCCCTCCCTTGTAGATCATAAGGCTTGTACTTGCTTGAATATTGTTTATGTGTTTATATATGATCTGGAAATGGAGTGATTAAACCATTGGAAAACCCTAGGGAAACAGAATGACGTTGTTGGCAAATAATGTTTATATTTATTTCTGTCATTTACGGAGTAATGATCTATCTGCTCTATCTTTATTTAAATGTATTTTGTAATCATCATTTCTTTTTTAGACATGTGAATTATGTACATCAATCCATGTGCTTAATTTTGTTTCCATCTATTTATTTGCAAACAATCATAAAAATCTGGCAGACACTATTCACCGGTTTTCAAATCCAAGCTTATGCATATCTTAAATTTTGCAGCTTCATTCGGATGTTGATTCTGGTGATGGAAATATAAAATACATTCTCTCAGGTGAAGGAGCGGGAATCATTTTTGTTATTGATGATAAATCAGGGAACATCCATGCAACTAAGACTCTGGATCGGGAAGAAAGAGCTCAATATACCTTGACAGCACAAGCTGTGGACAGGAATACCAACCGACCTCTGGAACCACCTTCAGAATTCATTGTCAAAGTTCAAGATATCAATGACAACCCTCCTGAATTCCTACATGAAAATTACCATGCCAATGTACCAGAGAGGTCCAATGTAGGTATGTAATGCAACACAGTACTACAAGTACTCATAATTATAAGTTGGGGCATCTGAGCAGCAGGGGCGGTCTAAGCTAATTTTATATGGTAAGCGAACATTATTTTGGTGCCCCCAAACATTATTTTGGTGCCCCCCCATGTAAAACTAATATACATAATGTATATATAATGTGTATGATATGTTGATGTAATTGTATTTTAATATGTAATGTTTTGGGGGGTTTTATACTGTGTTTTATGTGTTTTACTGTGTTGGTATCGAATTGTGCCTTTTTGGAAGCCGCTCTGAGTCCCCCCTCGGGGGTTGAGAAGAGCGGGGTAAAATGCCGGAAATAAATAAATATACAATTATAATATCACAATACTATTAGTAATATTATATTGTATCAATGTATATACAATATATTATAGTACATCCTCATACTATATTATATCATAATTATATTATACTACATTACAATATAATTATATTATAATATATTGACATTATAATATAATATAACATTCTATTATATTATTATTATTAAAAATAATAAATAAAATTATTTATTTAAATAAAATTATCCTCTACTAAATATTTTCATTACTCCTACAAAACTCAAATAACCCAAAATAAAGTAAAATAAAATATTATATATTACTATTTGCCTACGCAGTTGCGCTTGTCTCTCCTTGATGCTCCTGGCCGGCGCGTATGCGCGTGGGGAGGTGGGTGGTTGTGGTAGGGTTCACACGTGATTGGGCCTGGTGAGGGAGTTCGCCTGAGCGCGCGGCGGCTACTTCCAGTGGCGGCTGTCAGGAGGTAATACGTCACCAATACCCTTTTGGCTCCACTCCCCTCTCCCTTTGTCTCCACCCCCTGCCTACCCAATTGGGACACCGTATTCGGCGGCAGGGCGGAGACAAAGGGAGAGGGGAAGCACTCCCTGCCTGCCCAATAGGCTTTGCTTACAGGCTTCTGCGCACAGGAGCTACTGGGCATGTGCGGAGGTTTTCGCGCATGCGCAGTTGTTCCTGCGCTCAACTTCAGCTCTGGAGCAACTGTGCCTGCGCGAAAACCTCCGCGCATGCCCAGAAGCAGCGTCGGATCACACAAGCCCGGGGCCCAAAAGCAGGCAGCCGCGGCGCTGCCTGAGGAGCATTGCCAGGGCCAGGATGCTGTGTGGTGCCGGCGCCCGGCGGGCGGGGGAATTTGCCCCTTCCCAGATGGCGCCCCATGCAGCCGCTTCCTTGGCCTACTTGTAGGACCGCCCCTGCTGAGCGGTAATTGACCCACTTAACTTAATAACAAATGACAGTGAAAGGGTAAACTTCTGTCTTGATTATATCATAGAATCATAGAGTTGGAAGAGACCTCATGGGCCATCCCGTCCAATCCCCTGCCAAGAAGCAGGAAAATTGCATTCAAAGCACCTCCGACAGATGGCCATCCAGCCTCTGTTTAAAAGCCACCAAAGAGTTCCATTGCTGAACAGCTCTCACAGTGAGGAAGTTCTTGCTAATGTTCAGATGGAATCTCTTTTCTTCTAGTTTGAAGTCCTTGTCACTCCCTGCAAGGACTTTAAAGTGAAAAGGCAAACCTCCCAAAGCAAAGTACATAGTAAACTCTAGTCTATTAAACTATCTCATCCTACATTTGTCTTCTAAATCTAGAGGCCCTCATCTGATATCCATATATTCCTTTAAAAAGCCAAAGTGAGTCAGATGACTACAAGAGATTTTTCCAGTGGAAGCTTGGCATCTTGAGGGATGGACCCTTTGGAGATTCTCATCTAATATAGCCAATAGGGCTGTAATTCGATTGTCGTATCTATTTTGTAAAATTCATATACACAAAGCAAGATTAAGAAATGGGAGGAGTGGCCACGCAAAAAAATCTTAAGATTCAAAACAGTGGCTTATGACTTTCGGAAGAGTTATTTAAGTGTTGAAAATGGGCCCAGGTCTCTGACGTACTGCTTCTCCTCCAAAAGGGCTGGGTTTGGTTCCCCCAATGGGTCTCAAGAAGGTTGTGGAGAGAATGGAGAGAGAAGCCCTGCTCTTTCCGCAAAGGGGGTGCCAATGGGGGGAGAGGGATGACTGGCTGGATGGTCGGGCAAGGAAGTAGCCCCTCTGGTAAATGGCCGGCCCAGAGAGAGACGGGCAATGGCCACACTCACATTGAAGCTTAAACGTGGGAATCTAGCAGAATCCTGGGAAATGTCGTTTAGGTTGGGCCCATAGGGGAAGAGAATTCAAAAGGCCCTGCCCTAAACTACATTTTCCAAGATTCTGCTTATCGCCTTGTGCCTCCTCCTCCTCCTTCCTGAAAGTTTTGGTGGGGGGAAACCTGTGTTCATTCGCTAAAACGATTTCATGATGAAGGGGATCATTGGGAGTTGAGTCAACCCTGTGAGGTAGGCAAAGTTGAGAGACAGTAATTCTAAAGTTTACCCAGTAGACTTCCTATTTTTATTATTGTTTTTATTATTTCAAAGCCTGGATGGATATCTGTTGGGGGTGATTTGACTGTGTTTTTCCTGCCTGGCAGAAGGGGATTGGACTGGATGGCCCCTGGGGCCTTCCAGATAAATAGTACTGTTAAGTTTATGTTGGTTAAAATTTCCTACAAATCAGTGGATGTGCAAATCTTTCTGAAACTTGGGAAAATGATGACCTGGTTTTGTTGTATCATTGAAAATAGAAATGTGTGTGTTTGTTTTAATTTAGCAATTAAATAAACATATTGGGCCATTACAAAGTGAAGGTAAAATCCAGTTTTGTTACCTTTTAAAAAGAAATACACCCATATCTGCAATTTTCCTCAAATTACTGCAAAACTCCAATTTATTTTAAATATTCCTGTTTTATTAATGGTGGCAAACTAGCAAATAACAGTATTTTAAAGGTGCATCTTGCCATCGGTATATGTAGCATTTTAATGATGTATAGGATTTTATTGTGTACTTTATATTGTATTTAATAATCTGGTGTTCATGTATTTATTAGGGGTGGATATCTCCAATTAAAATACTTTGAAATCCGTTAATCGTTCGTATTTGAAATTATTTTGACCTTATATTGACCCTTGGCGTCCAACCCGGATGTGAAGTTTCAAAACCAAACCCGGGATCGCCATTTTTTGTAAAAGTCACGTTATTAGTTTGTTTTTTCACCTCTCTGTTCTCAACTCGCGAGAGGAAACTGGAGGGCAGCAGCACCCTCCTTTCTCCTCTCGCCAGCTGACAGCTGAGGCGGGCGCTTTATTCCCAAGTAGGAAAGGAGTCCCCACCTCCTCCCCTGCTTGGGAATAAAGTGGGACACAACCCTTGTCCCGCTTTATTCCCAAGCAGGGAAGGAGGTGCGGACTCGCCTCCACACTTCCTTCTCTGCTTGGGAATAAAGCATGACAAGGGTTGTCCCGCTTTATTCCCAAGCAGAGAAGGTGGTGCGGACTCGCCTCCACACTTTCCCTGCACCTCAGAGCAATCCCGTGTTAAATATAACGCGGGATAGCACTGAGGGGGCGGGGGAAGGAAGGTGTGTGTGTGTCTTGCATCCACACACACTTCTCCCCCCCCCTCCCGCACCTTAGAGCCATCCCACGTTAAATATAACATGGGATAGCACTGAGGGGGCGGGGGGAGGAAGGTGTGTGTGTGTGCCTTCCATCCACACACACTTCCTTTCCCGGCACCTCAGAGCCATCCCGGGTGAAATTTAATCCCGATGGTTCTGAGCTGGGGGGGAGAGGGTAGAGTGAAAGGCTTGCCCTCCATTCTTCCCTCCCAGCTGGCGTAAGGAATAATAATGAAAATTTGTTAGTAATTACGTTTCAATTACGAAATGTACTTAAAAATTTTTGGAATAATTTCTATAATCCCCCCCCCCCCCAAGTTTAGAATCAATTCTTTATGGATCAACCACCCCTAGTATTTATCTATTTGTCTTGTATGTGAAAGACCTATGGTCTAAGCATCGAATAAACTTAAACTTAAGCAAATAACCAAAATAATAAAAGTTAAAGCCATGAAAGTTGAAGTTCAGCTACAATAGCTCTTTTAAAAAAAGAAGTCTTGTGTTTTTGCTGTTGTTGTTTTTGAAGAACACGTGTCATGTGTGTGTTTCCCTCCACATTTTAGGTACTTCTGTTATCCAGGTAACAGCCTCAGATGCTGATGATCCTACCTACGGAAATAGTGCCAAATTAGTTTACAGCATCCTGGAAGGGCAGCCGTACTTCTCAGTGGAAGCACAAACAGGTACTTTTTAAATCATTTTTCTAATTACAGGCATCAAACACATTCTAGTCCCATTGACGGGAGAAGGCAACTTGAGGTTCTTCAGAGGTTGGCTTACAACTCCCATCATCCTTGAGCACTGGCTATGCTGGTATAGGGCTGATGGCATCCAGAAATATCTAGAGTGCTACAGAAGTTCCCTTTGTATGCCTTAGGATGACCTTAGTAATATTATTTTATATTTCAGTTTCATGGTTTAACTAATTTTCTCCCCACTGCAAGAAAATTCCTGAAGACTGCACAGCTTAAAAACTGCTTGCCATACTTGATTTATTCAGTAAAGAGCCACTCGTTGGAAGGTTTCTTTTTTCTCACAGGAAAGAAAATTTTATTTAAGTAAATAATATTTTTTGTGCATAACCCCCCCCCCCCCCAACAGTTTTCCACACATTTTGCAGAGGCTGTTTGGGGATTAAAACTGTCAATTAGATCTAAGGAAGGGATGGGAATCACGTGGGAATCAAATGGCCTTCAGACAATTGGACAGTGGCCTAGCATTGCCGGTGGTGACTGATGTGGGATTTGTAATCCAACAATATATGCATAATTCCCACTCCTAATTTGTGGTCTGTGGAGTCACACTACGAGTTCTAGGAGGTCTAATTATCCATATTGTGTCCACCCTGATTTTGGTAAATCTGAAGCCAATTTCATAATTCTAAATCCATCGTAGTCTAACAAAACTTAGACCAAGGTGACACCACCCATGATCCACCACTATTTTGAACCTCTCAGTGGCCCCTGAATTTTTCTAAAAGATTGCACCTCCAAATACTTTCGAAAGGATGCGTGGAACAATTTGCCACCATTCTTATACTTCCATTTACTTTTCCCAGTGAGATATGACTCAGAGGTCAACTTGTACATCACTCTGTTGGGGGGGGGGGGAGCCTCTTCTGTTGAAATTGCCTCCAAACCCTTGGGAGCATTTGCAGGAATCAACCCCCCCCCCCAAAGAAAAAGCTTTAAAACAGAAATATAGGAGGTTGGGAGTTGGAAAACAATACCCTTTGTTCTAGCTGTTGCATTTGGCCACTCAACTTGCTTAATGCCTATGGATGTCTCCCCCTAAAATGTCCGCTCATTCCCAATCTGGGGACAAAAGTCTTCCACAGGGTTAAATAGGTTGTGGAAATAAGCAATATTACCCAGCTGTATTGGTTGGATATGGGAGAGTGAAAATTGGAGAAGTAGATGGAGGTAAATAGTGGCTACAACCCTCTACATTTGCAGAGTGAAGGTGGCCCCAGATTTCTGAACATTGCCTCCCTTGTGAATGGACCCACTGAAACCAAGTGACATATAATTTATTCAAGAATTCTTTCATTCATAAGAATCATTATATATTGTTTTTTAAGGCATTGAAGTATTTGTCTATGTTGTATGCCACCTTGAGTCCCCTTCGGGGTTGAAAAAGAAACGATATAAATAAAGTAAATAAATAAATAAATAAATATCACAGATTTAGTAGATCTGCTGTAAGCATGTTTCACTTTGGAATAATCTAGTTTGTTTGGTTCTAATTCCACAATGAAATCAGGCCCTGCTGATTTTATGTTACTCTAACTATGACTTAAGTTATAGGATCCAGTCCACTGAAAGTTTCGCTGTTGGTTATATATACTATCATGAGAGGAGATATGAAAGCATAAGAAGTTATAGATCCATAAACATTAAGAATCTTCCTACTTTCTTCTTAGCTTATTTTAGTTCCTGCAAATTGAATTCAAAGTGGGAAAAAAGTAATTTGCAATCAATTGATTAAGCAGGGAGAGAGAATGGAGAGGGAAGAATCCTTATTTCCCCATAGACTCCCAGTGAAAACAGACTGCCTTGTCGCTTCTTCTAATTCATGTGGTATACCTCATTAATCAATCACTTTACTCCCTTGACCACACTGGTGTTGCTTGACCACACATATTCTGATATTCATGTATGAAATCTTGAAGCTAATGCAGCCTGGATTCTTTAAAAAAAAAATCTGAGTCTTTCCCTCTTATATTTGAAGGTATTATCAGAACTGCACTTCCCAACATGGACAGAGAAGCAAAGGAAGAATATCATGTTGTCATACAAGCAAAAGACATGGGAGGACACATGGGAGGACTCTCAGGGACAACCAAAGTCACAATTACTCTTACGGATGTCAATGACAACCCGCCAAAGTTCCCACAGAGTAAGTTAAGAGTATAAGTCCTGTTTGGAGAGGGGGTGGGATATAAAAATGATGTTGATGATTATTATTATTTGAAACATAACAAGATTAGTATACAGCAAACAAGGCCACTATGTTGGCTGTTGTATTGGATCACACGTCGGACACTTCCCAAGTGTCTAGGACTGTGTGATGTGTTGACAGATAATGTGTGCAGATTTCAATAGGGTGGCCTTTTGCAGCTGACAGATGGTAATTTTGTCAGCGCCGATTTTGTTGTGCAGGCCAAAGTCTTTAGGATGATGATGATGATGAGTAGTAGTAGAAGTAGTAGTAGTAGTAATAAACCAGTTATCCATCTAGTGCCTCATCCTGTTTGCCACAGTGACTGCCCAAATGTATGTGGGAAGTTTATGAAACTGCCAACTATTGTTCTTTTGGTGGCACGTAGTATACTTTTCAATCATCACATTTCTGAGTGATTAATTGTAGTGTAAGATTGAATGTCTGGTAAATATTTTGGCTCTCTTGACTTGGAGAGGAGACAAAAGAGTACAACTGAACGCTCATCAACATGAGCTAAATAATCAATTCTTGCATGAGTTTGATTTGAGTTGTTCCTCACAATGTTCCTGCATGTGTGATTGGTATCATGAAGTTTAGTCTCACATCACGAAAAGTTACCTTTTGGGCTCCAACAAAATATCATAATCAGTGGCCATGCCTTAGAGCAGTGGCTCTCAACCCATGGGTCACAACCTCAAATGGGGTCACAAAAGGTTTTCTGTAAGGTCGCTGGGCAGTGGTGAGCTATGGAAAAAAAATTAAAAATGGAAAACAAAAAAATCACATCTGCGCAGAGATTTGTTTACATAAGCACATTTGTCCGTCAGAGTAATTTGTTATAAGATCAGGTTCATGTGCAGTTCGGTAACTGGCTCTAAGGAACGAGGACGCTGCTCTGCTTGTGATGGGTTGATTCTTAGTGATACGTGCAGGCTGAGTGCTTTGCCTTGTTTCTTGTGGGCAGTAATGTTTTTTCTTCAATGCCAGTGAATTCTGCAAAATATAATAAATCATATGTCAACAGGAAATGAATGATCCCACTTCCAGGAATCTCACACCCAGCACATTGAGTTATTTCCCTTTTTTGGCCAGCTGAGCAGCCAGACAAGAGCAGCCAGCCATGACGGGAGCAGTACTGTCACTGTAGCAGCACTAACATCTCTATTTTTTTAATGTATCGGGGTCACAGGTCACTTTGTCTCTATAAAAATGAGGTCACACCTCAAAAACGGTTGGGAACTACTATGTTAGAGGTTTATGGGATTTGTAGTTCCAAAGGTACCTTTTTTGAGATTTGCAAAGTATTTATGTTGTAACAGTCACGAGGCTCACAGGCTTTTGAAGAAAGAAGGAATGAACATGGGAAATTTCTGGCCTGATACATCCCCTCATAAGTTGTTTCTACCCCATTTCTGTGTGTGATTTTATAAATTATGAATATTTGCCCCTAATTGAATATTTACGGATATACTCTTTCAAAATATGTATTTTCGAATGCATGTTGATATGGTTTTATGGGAAGTATAAAAACAAGCAGATAATCCATAATGCAAATGTGATCTCACGCCCTAGACAATTTAGTATCTCATTTTGGAGGCATCAGTTTGCTCGATATGGGGTTTCGTTTCTTCGTGAAACCAGGAAGCCATCCTTTTATTTCTGTCTGGATGTTGACTTCCTTATCTTCTCCCCCATTATTTTCCTATAATTTGTTGCTTCCGAAGATAAGCAGCCTTGAATAAACCATCGGAAACCCTTCTGGGACTTGAAGGTTGTTCTGTGATTCATTTTCAATATGCTTTTCACTGGATTTCCACTTTAACATCTGCAACATGAATTACAGCTTTCATGTTGCAATAAATTCTGCATTTCAAATCCATGGTCCTATAATGCTAGTCACCTTCATTGGGATGCCACTAGCTGAGAAATAATTCTGTCTTGGCTAGTGAAAGATGTGCTCTTTTTTGTATGAATTCTGAGAATGGCTATATTTCTGACTGCACTGGATTTCAATCCACTCTCGGCCTTGAAAGCTCTACTGGACGTAATTGAGCCAATATTTTTTTCCTTAGCTGAACCAATTTTCTTACCAAGTTAGAGGTGACATGCACCATCAGTCCACCGCATTTTATAGAAATCTTTGGGCTGGGTTGTTGTAGGGTTTTTTGGGCTATATGGCCATGTTCTAGAGCAGTGGTTCTCAACCAGGGGGTCCCCAGATGTTTTGGCCTCCAACTCCCAGAAACCCTAACAGCTGGTAAACTGGCTCGGAATTTTGGGAGTTGTAGGCCAAAACACCTGGGGACCCACAGGTTGAGAACCACTGTTCTAGAGGCATTTTCTCCTGACGTTTCACCTGCATCTATAGCAAGCTACCTCAAAGGTCATGAAGCGAAACGTCAGGAGAGAATGCCTCTAGAACATGGCCATATAGCCTGAAAAAACCTACAACAACCCAGTGATTCCAGCCATGAAAGCCTTCAACAATACAATCTTTGGGCTCATCTGGTACAAATGTGTCCAAACTAGAGCCATTGGGTTGTTGTAAGATTTTCGGGCTGTATGGCCATGTTCTGGAAGCATTCTCTCCTGACGTTTCGCCTGCATCTATGGCAGGCATTCTCAGAAGTTGTGAGGAACTAGAGCAGGGGTGGGCAATTACCGGCCCTCCAGGTGTTTTGAACTTCAACTCCCAGAAATCCTAACAGCTAGTAAACTGGCTAGGATTTCTGGGAGTTGAAGTCCAAAACACCTGGAGGGCCGGTAATTGCCCACCCCTGAACTAGAGCCATTGTTTGCATAGCCAGGGAGCACAACCACATCTTGCCTTCTCTGTGAGCACTACTGCCACTCTTAGTTGGCTACATGCTAGTTCCTAGCCATTGCGGGTGCTTTTGCAGGCACAGTAGAGTCTTGTTTACCCAACCTTCGCTCAGCCATCATTCTGTATTACCCAACGCAATCTGCCTCCCACCCAGATCCACAGCTGTTTCAATACATTGTGATGTTTTGGTACTAAATTCATAAATACAGTAATTACTACATAATGTTACCATGTATTGAATTGCTTTTTCTGTTGACTTGTTGTAAAACATGATGTTTTGGTCCTTAATTTGGAAAATCATTACATAATTTGACATTTAATAGGCTTTTCCTTAATCCCTCCATATAATCCAACATTTCCGCTTATCCAAAGTTCTGTTGGCCTGCTTATGTTGGATAAGCGAGACTCTACAGTATCAGAATGAGCTACCCATGTAACTAGCATGAGGGAAGAGGGAATCCTCCCTCCCTCCCTCCTAGTTACACAGGTGTCCTATTCTGACATTGGTGGAGGTACCCATGTGACCAGAAAGATTGGAATTTCACCTGGTTATGAGAGCAGATCTGTCAGGAAGAAGGATTGCCCCCTTTCTTCATACTGGTTGTGTGGGCACCCTGTTCTGGTGTCGATAGAGTTACCTGTGATGGTGAGGCGCTCACACAGGCCTCCATGGGCAACTGAAAGTGGCAGTCATGGTGACATGGCCACAGTCCATCCCCTGCCCCTCAGCTGATGAGTGCAGGGAAAGGATGATGGTGGGTTGGGCCAAATTGGACCCACTCCAACTTTCCATACTGCCTTGAAGTTGCAGGACACACTGCCATTTCCAGGAAACTCTTTGCCCTAAACCCCCAGGATACTCCCTGGAAGGAGCTGTGCCTAATGAATAATTATTAAAAAAAACCTTTAATTGTACCCCACCATCATTTCCCCGAAGGGACTAGGGGTAGCTAACCAAGCATTCAAGGTGCCACACATAAAACAGAATTACTTATCATCAAAACAATACTCAATTTGACTGAATACAAACAATGGACAATGTTAATCGATAAAATTAAAAATTTAAAAAATTCTAAAACACAATCATTTCTGTGGTTCGTTGTGCTTCTTCAAACATGAGCTAAAGTGCCGAATAACAATGGTCGACATTATCACATGACCATAATACATTACTCCAGGTCAAAGGTCTGTGTAAATATCCATGTTTTTAGACTCAAACTGAAGGTTTTGAGATTTGGAGCTAATCTACTCTCTCTAGAAAGAGCACTCCAAAGCTGGGAAGCCACCACCAAGAAGGCACTCTCTCTCATCCCCACCAAACACACCTATTATGATGGTGGGATCGAAAGAAGGGCCTCCCTAGGAAATCTGAAGGTCCACACCAGTTCATAGAAGGAGATGTGGTCTAGAAGATAGCTTGGACCCAAAGCATATACGGCTTTATAGGGAATGACCTGCACTTTGAATTAAGCTCGGAAACTTGTCTGGAGCCAGTGGAGATGTTTCAATAGGGGCATGGTATGCTCCCGATAGCTAGCTCTAGTAGTAATCTGGCATCGGACTTTTGAACTAATTCCAGTTTCTGAGCCATCTTCAAAGGCAGTCCCACGTAGAGTGCATTGCAATAGTCCATTCTGGATGTAACTAAGGCATGGACCACCTTGGCCAAGTCAGGCTTCTCGAGGTAGGGTCACAGATAGATGTACATCCAGCCTTCCATTTGAGGCAAGTCTGGGATTTTGGACTAGTTTTGACCATGTCTTTTAGGCTAAATTAAATTCATTCTAAATTTAGACATAACTTTAAATTGATGTTTGCATGCTTCCCTGAGATCCCACATTGTAGGGTGGCACACAAATATTTACGTTTAAAAATTTAAAGTACCATTGAATCCTGCACAGGTAGCCTGAGGGCATTTTTGCTACTACCACCCTAAGTCAGTTTAGGTACATGAGAGACCTCTTTTTGGAGGCGGGGGGAGGAGGAAATGGTTTCTTCACATTCTCTGCTTTCAAGAAAAATGCTCGGCCAAGTCTAAAATAGCCAAAGGGCTGCTGAACTCTGCCATAGAGTGTCTTTGGAGGCATTTCAGAACATTTATTATGATTTTCAGGAGATACTGTGCGGGGGTTCGGGGGTTTATATCCCTCTAATGCTCATGAAATCCCTAATCTTTGAGTGTTGCTCATCACAATTTAAATAAACAAAGAAGTGCACCACAGTCAATGATGTCCTGAGTATCATATTGATGTGGGGCCTTAGATGTGAAATGTCCTCTTCTTGGAGGTGTGACTGGTTTTATTTTTGTGCTCCTCTCTCAAACATTTAAGGTTTAAGGTTTAGTTTCATTTTTGGTTCAGTAGATTGTGTGCAGGCGTTTTTGTTCTTCTTGTTGACTTCTTTTGATGCGCTTTATACCATATCCTCCCAATTGTTCGGCAACAGCCGTCCCTTTTGTCATCCTACTTTTTTCAGATTCTTTTCAAATATCTCAGTTTTTTTCTCCTCCTACCAATGTTTCTATTTGACCTGTTTCCACTTCAGCAGACTGAGTTCAAAGCACAAAGTACATTCAGTTAACTATGGACCTCATCACACTAGAGAATGAATCCACTTTAAATCTGGTTGCTGCCTCCTGCAGAATTTGGAGGTTTGTAGTTTAGGGAGGAGGCTTTAACAGCCAGGCCAGGATTACCCATAAGGCCAACCTAGGCCATGGCCTAGGGGTGCAAGCCAGGGGGGGCACAGATCACAGACCAAAAAACAAAGTTGAAACAAATAAAAACGCAACGCACATGGAGATGAGGAAGGAAGGATACCGGAGGTCCTCCTTTTCGGCGGCGCCCCTACCCATCCTGAATACCAGCTCCTGCCTCTGCTATTGTTGCACAAACGGTGTAAGTGCAGGGGCTCTCGACACTGACGTCGACAGGAGGAACAATTAACTCCCTCGATGCTGACAGCATCCACTTGCTGGCTCCTTCAGTGCAAGTACAGGAAACTCCATTGCGCAGTCTGCGCATACACCATGAAAGCTGGTATTCCTCCTCCAACACAAGGAGGAGACTCCTCCTTACTGGAGAGAGAAGCGCAACTGCCAGCTACGGCACATGCGCAAACCCCAGTACAGGAGAGAAGCCCAACGCGACAAGCCCCGGTATCAGGGAGAAGCTAGGCATCGGTACAGCTGCTGACTACAACACATGCGCAATCCCCGATACCGGATAGGAGCCATGTGCCTCAAGCCCTGACATCGGGGAGGAGGTTCCTCCCCCCATGCCTGCATCCATAGTGCGTGCTGAGAGAGAAACTCCTGTGGCGGACCTAGTGGGGCCACACCGGGAGAGCTGGATGTGGGGCCCTAAGGGGGACGAGCAGATGAAAGGATGTGGGGAGGGGGGGATTGCAGTAGAGGTTGGCTTAAAGGGGGCGTAATTCCAAAGTGTGGCCTAGGGCGCAAAAAGGTGTTAATCTAGGCCTGTTAACAGCATCACTAAACTACAAACCCCAGAATCCTGCAGGAGACAGAAACTGGTTTTAAAGTAGATTCATTCTCTAGTGTGATGAAATTATTATCCAGGTATGTCTGTGAAATCCTGCCCTTCCCAGTATACTCAAACCAAAGCAACCTCCTCTACTTTAGGTGTTCTTCCGCCTTTGTAACTTTTCCATCTTGCCCACACTTCAATTTTGGTTGAACACACTGATCCCACTCTTCACTGTGACATGCCTCAACTTCTCCTCTGAACTGCAGTTAGGATTGAAATAAAGAAGAAGCTAACTTTCTAAACTTATTGAGCCATCAAAGTGCATTTTCTGTTATTCAGGGATGTTGCTGTGCCCTCTTAAGCTGATCCCTTCTTCTCAGGGACAAGACACTGCCCTCTGGTTGAGCATTCAACATCTCTAAGTCTGATGTGCTTTTGTACAAGAAATAAGACTTATTTGGGCCTTAGGTTCTGGCAGAAAAGTCTTTTGGGTCAGGCTAAGGCAATAACTCTCTGTTGAACCAAGTGGCAGAGTTCTAAACCTTGTGCTACTCTGAAAAGAAATGTTTGTTTACAAATCTGCACCTTTTCCCTAGGTGTTTACCAAATGTCAATATCAGAAGCATCCATCCCAGGAGAGGAAGCTGGAAGAGTAAAGGCCAAAGATCCCGATATTGGAGAAAATGGCTTAGTAACGTACAATATTATTGATGGAGACGGTGTAGAGATGTTTGAAATTACAACAGATTATGAGACTCAAGAAGGGGTTGTGAAGCTTAAGAAGGTAAGTAATGTGATCCTTTCATTCCAGTTAATGGATAATATACTTCATTTTCTTTCTATGCCTTGCAGAAAATATAATAGGCATAGATTATCACTCATCATAAAAAAAATCATAGCAAATGCAGTTTTGGATAATTTGTTTATGAAGCTATGATTAACTTCCACCATCCCATTTTACTGTTATCTGCTAATGCCTAGAGCCAGAATGCAAAGAAAGAGATTACGAAAAGAAACTATTGATGCATAGAAGCTTCTTAACATCTTCTTAAAGTGAAGAAAGTAGATTATTCTTTTACTGATCTTCCACTTGAGAAATCAACACTGCTCACTTTTCAAAGTATATTGTGTATTAACTTGGAAATAAATGAGGGGATTGCTTTGCATATAATCAAGCATTCAAGTTGGCAGTTCTGTGTGAATTTTTCGATAATGTGAAAATTACAAGGGATTTCTTTTTGTTCCTGCGTTTCAGATGGAAATGTAATTTTGGCTGTCAATATTGCTTCCAAATGCATTCTATGTTGAGAGAAAGGAAAGAGGGGAAAACAAACCTAGGAGAGAAAGTCAGGGAATTCAGCCTTCCTTACTAACTCAGTGACTAACCTTAGGGTTTCAGAACTGTTTTGTCAGGAATTCAGCCTAAAGCTACTTATTGGGTTCTGTTTTGCACTATATAGCTGATGTCACTTGGAATCACACAAACTATTCAATGCAAAATACCAAACGAAAGCAGTCAGATATTCCTTTTAGTACCAAAGCTTCTACCGACAATGTAATCTGATAGTTCTCTCTGTATTTAAGTGGGACCTTATCACACTAGAGAATGAATCCACATTAAATCCAGTTTCTGCCTCCTGCAGAATTCTGGGGTTTGTAGTTTAGGAAAGAGCCTTTAACAGCCTCACTAAACTACAAACCTCAGAATTCTGCAGGAGGCAGAAACTGAATTTAATGTGGATTCATTCTCTAGTGTGATGAAGTAGTTGGAGTGTACACTTCTGAGGATCTCTTAATCCATTTAAAAGTGGTATCTCAGTGCTGCAGCATGGCTAGAGAGGAAATCCTCTTCTTTACATTCACCTTAGATTGGGGTGTCAAACACATTTTCATCGTAGGCTACATCAACCTTATGGCTAGCTTCAAAGCACGGCTTCCGCCATTGATTGATTATTTAAATGTGCATTGCGTAGATAGAATTTTAAATGAACTGGATAGCTAATGTTTTAATGTTGATGTTTTAATCTTGTTGTATTAGTGTTTTATATTGTGTATTGTTGCCGGCATCTAATTGTGCCTTGTAAGCTGCCCTGAGTCCGTCTGTCCCCCCGGGGGTGGGTGGGTGGGTGAGAAGGGCGGGTTAGAAATACAGTAAATAAATAAATATTGACTATTGAATCAATGGATGGAGAATCCGTGGATACAGAGAGACAACTATATATTTTTTTACATAGTGACCAGTACTCCTTTGTTTATACCCAACTTGGGTCCCCATATGTTATTGAATAACAACTCCCATCCCTTTAGATTATCTGTTGTGAGGTCTGGGAATAATGAGAATTGCAACCCAACAGCATTTGTGGCTTTGAGGTTGGGAAAAGATTTTAAAAAGTTTTAACATCAGACATCATATCCACAAGTCTTTTATCAGATTCAAACCTTTCTACCTTGGCTGAACAAAACAAATTGCAGCCTTCCAGATGTCCACAACTCCCATCAGCTCTAGTCATGATGTCTAATGATGAGGAACACAGGAGTTGTAGTCTAGCATCTGTGTCACCCCATAAAATGACATGGTGGGCCAGATTCAGCCCACAAGTCTTGAATTGGACAGATATGCTCTAGAGCAGTGGTTCTCAACCTGGGGTCCCCAGATGTTTTTGTCCTACAACTTCCAGAAATCTCAGCCAGTTTATCAACTGTTAGGATGTCTGGGAGTTGAAGGCCAAAAACATCTGGGGACCCCAGGTTACGAACCACTGCTCTAGAGGATCTACACTAGGTCTGACTCTACCATTGCTTATAGTACTATTCAAAATTCCATGTACAGTACAGCCAACCTTCATTCATCCAACGTTATGTATTATCCAACGCAGTCTGCCTCCCACCCGGATCCACAGCTGTTTCAATACATTGCGATGTTTTGGTGGTAAATTCGTAAATACAGTAATTACTACATAATGTTACCATGTATTGAACTCCTTTTTCTGTCGATTTGTTGTAAAACATGATGTTTTGGTAGGTGCTTAATTTGCAAAATCATAACGTAATTTGATGTTTAATAGGCTGTTCCTTAATTCCTTCCTTATTATCCAACATTTTCGGTTATCCAGCATTCTGCTGGCCCATTTATGTTGGATAAGCGAGACTCTACTGTACTTCCTGGTTGAGCCTACTGAAGCCATGATTGGACAACTGGCAAAGGCTAAAGAAATAGACAAAGCAGGCACACCATCTCATCCCACTAGTACCACAGTTATGGAGAATGACAACAGTATTCTGCATCTCTGTAGAGATGTCAACTTGGGTATAAAGCAAACTGGGAGTTTGGTTATGAATCATGCCTCAATGGAAGTCCACACAGATTTTGGGCAATTGGATCCAGAAGAACAAAGTGCATTTTGGAGTTGGATATAGGATGTGACATGTAACCCCAGAATATTATCATGTGACCTCTGACCTTTGTATATCAGCTGTACAAAGTGATCGGTTAGATGTTTTGGTGAGCATTACTTTTACACTTAATGTTAGTAAAGGACTGCCATACAGATAATATATGTCAAACAGATTTGCTCATTCATTGCAGTGGTTCTCAACCTGTGGGGTCCCCAGGTGTTTTGGCATACAACTCCCAGAAATCCCAGCCAGTTTACCAGCTGTTAGGATTTCTGGGAGTTGAAGGCCAAAACATCTGGGGACCCCACAGGTTGAGAACCACTGTAATAAATGATCAGTTGAGAATCACTGGTCCATTGCTTTAAGCAAGAGGTGTCACCTAGATATTTTGGATCACAATTATCACAATCCCTTACCATTGGCTTTGTTGAATGGGGCTGGTGAAAGTTTTGAACTTGAAAATCTGTTGTGTTAAAATTTTCTCATTCTTGCTCTAAGTTCCGGTATTCAAAATATGAAATTAAAAACAAAACCCAAATGTGTTATCTAGAAAAGAATCCTAACCATTGATTCTCATAAACTATTTTCCTGTCTCTTTCAGCATGTTGATTATGAAACTAAAAGGATCTACAGTCTGAAGGTAGAGGCAGCCAATATACACATTGACCCAAAATTCATCAGCAATGGAC
The DNA here is from genome assembly GCA_030556195.1 of Anolis apletophallus. Taxonomy (NCBI): domain Eukaryota; kingdom Metazoa; phylum Chordata; class Lepidosauria; order Squamata; family Anolidae; genus Anolis; species Anolis apletophallus. The sequence goes on along the minus strand of JARBWK010000014.1, from coordinate 32,878,679 downwards.
CATTCAAGGATACTGTTACGGTGAAAATTAATGTGGAAGATGCTGATGAGCCACCAATATTTTTTGCACCGTCTTATATTCTGGAAGTGGAAGAGAATGCAGGTCCTGGTGCTTCCGTTGGGAGAGTACATGCCAAAGACCCCGACGCAAAAAACAGCCCAGTAAGGTATGCAGTAGGAATGATGGATTAAGAGATAAAATTAAGCAAATTGGGGTTTGTTGTCTAGCCCTACAGTTTGAAATTAGCTTCGAACTGTATTAAATGGTCAATGTAGATGAGGCCATAGACTCACAGTCTGATTGGCCCAACATAGTAAATCAGGTCTGCATGGGGAGCTATGCTCAGCTGAGCCATCTGCAACCTCCTGCCATACTGAACTCCCGCTCTAAGTCCCCTTCGGGGTGAGGAGGGCGGCATATCAATGTCGTAAATCAGCCTCCTGCCGAACACTTTTTCTTCTCCACTTGGGCTCCCTTCTTCCCAGCCTCGCTCTGCTTGCTTTGCCTCGCTTTGCTCTGGGGCGAGTCTGCGCAGTTGTACCCACACGCAGGGCCATAGCCAGGATTTTGATTCGGGGCTGAGTTTGGTTCGGGGTGAGACTGGGTGGAAGAGGGTCTACCCTAGCAAACCTTTTGTATTGTTATTCCAATAACCCCACTAATGTGGGATATAATGAGCATGGTGATCAGATCATGATATGAATAAACATAACAGTTTAAATAATGTACCAGTAAGGCCTTTTCACCCTGAGAATTTCGGGGGGGGGGCCGAAGCCCCCTTAGCCCCCCCTGGCTACATGCCTGCCCACACGGGTCACGCCTTCCCCCCCCCCTCCTGAACATGCTCACACTGCCCCCTTGGATCAAAATGGCGGCAGAAGTGGCAGTGTAGAAGAAAAAGTAAGTGTTCGGCAGGAGGGGGAAGAAAGGGCACGAAGGGGGAGGGGGAGGAAGAGGTCTCTGTCGAAAGTGGGCATGGGCAAACTTGGACCTTCCAGGTGTTTTGGACTCCAACTCCCACCATTCCTAGTAGCCTCAGGCTCTTTTTCTTTTCCTCCCTCAGCCACTTAAGCAGGAAAGGGCCTCAAGCTGTTAGGAATGGTGGGAGTTGACGTCCAAATCACCCAGAGGGCCGAAGTTTTCCCATGGCTGTTTTAGGGACCTTAAAGTGGTGAGCCTCCTTCCAACATTGTGATTCTGGATAGAAAACAAACAACAACATAACATAACATTTTGGAAGTTGTAGTTGAGTCCACAGTGCTCTCTGGGTGTAGGTGAACTACAACTTCCAAATTCAAGGGCAATTCCCAAGCAAACCCTTTCAGTACTTTCTGTTGGTAATGAGAGTTCAATATGCCAAGTTTGGTTCAATTCCATTGTTGCAAGACTTCAGGATGCTCTTTGATTGTGTGTTAACTATAAATCCCAGAAACTGTAACTCCCAAATGTCAAGGTCTACTTTCCCCAAACTCCATCTGTGTTCACATTTTGGGCATATTGAGTATTCATGCCAAGTTTGGTCCTGATCCAACATTGTTTCAGTCCACACTGCTCTCTGGATATAGGTGAACTGCAACTCCAAAACCCAAGGTCAATGCCCACCAATCTCTTATAGTATTTTCTCTTGGTTATGGGAGTTCTGTGTGGGAAGTTTGTGTCTTTCTGCCATTCCTGCCAGGATATCTATGCTGTGTTCAATAGAAACAGGCCCAGGTTTCACACTGAGTGTATAAATACATTTAAAAACATATTAACTATATGTATTACTGTGTTAGAGTGTCATTTTGTGTCATTTTGGTTGGTGGTGTGCCCTGGGATTTTGTAAATGTAAAAAGTGTGCCAAGGCTCAAAAAAGGTTGGGAAACACTGTCGTAAATAATAAATAAGATGCATCTGGCTACATCTTCCATTTCCAAACAGGAAATGATTATATCATTGTTGAAAGCTCTAAAGGACCTCAGTAGGATGTTGCTCTTTTTTTTCCTTTTCTTTTTGAGCAGGGAGGGGACACTACTTTTTATTGAAAGAGAAAAATCACAAAATAACTAAACAAAAATGAGCAAACTAAAATTATACATTTTTTCACAAATAAACCCCTATTAATCTAGACTCTGTCTACACTACCATTAATGTATATTGAACTGTATTTTATGGTCAATGTAAACTCATGTAACACAGTTTATCTGCATTGAACTGAATTATATGAGTCTACACTGGCCATCTAACACAGTTTAATCTGCAATATAATGGCAGTGTAGATGGGCCCTGTTTTCTAACTAATACTACTACAGTACAAAAAAAATCCACTACAAATGACAGCACAGAAAACCTATGAACCTGGGAAATAAGAAATAAACCAATCCACAGAAATACACAGAAAATATACATACTAAAGCAAGAATAACTAACAAATATACAAAATAATCTACAGACCTCTCATTCTCCAGCTAATGGTTTTTAGTTCTCACTAGTCTGCTTTTATACACACTCACACTGTATTTATATTCTACCCTTCTCCCTGAGGGGACTCAGAACAGATTACAGTATATAAACAGACACAGACAAACATTCAATGCCTTGTTACAATGAAATACAATGAGACACAAATAACACAGGCAAAGGCAAAGGCTTCTCCTTTCATTTCTGGCTCTGGAATAGTGCTCATCTCCAGCTGTGGGGAAGGTGCTCATCTCCATTTCCAAGCCGAGGAGCCTTCATTTTCTGTAGATACCTCCTGGTTGTGTGGCCGGCATAACTGCATGGGGCGTTCTTTTGCCTTTTGCCGCCAAAGCAGTACCTATTTATCTCCTCACATTTGTTGTTTTCGAACTGTCTATACAATACTAAACCCAATACAATACAACATAGAAAGGCTATCCGTTACAAATACACCAGCAACAACAACTGGGAAAGAATCAAACTACTATAATATCATAAGTCACCACAATTAATGAGGTAAATACTCAATATGTATTCAAAATGTTCAATAGTGTAAGCCAGAATATCCCCTCTGGCATTACTTTGCGAACGAAGATTTTTAGGAAGGACTCATCCCACGCTTTCTACAAGCATGTTGATGACTAAGGAGGTTGGATGTCCTTTGAGCCTGTGCAATGGATTTTTCTGGTGGAGCGCAGCATGCACAGAACTGGCCTCACCCTTTAAACCAAAGGTTCATCTGCCGGGGCCTAGCAAGCTTAGGACGGTGTCAGCAAGGTCCTCAGGTTGTAGGTTTGATTTGAGTTTCCTTCTCTAGATGGTTGACCTTACAGGATTAGACGAGCACCATCTGCCCGGGTTTGAAATTAGAGTTTTCCTTCTCTTAGGATGGTTGCCAAAAGGCTAGAGAGCCCATCCTACCCATTGACGCTCTTTGTCAGAGCCTTCGGTTGTGACCTGTCTTGCATGGGAGGCCCTACCGGTGGCTATTATGACACCGCCAGCATAGCTCACAACTTCATTAGGGTACGCAAGCCTCTCCCCCACAACAAGGTTTCTTTACTACAAATGAGCAATAAAGAGTCAAGCCAGAATATAAGGGCATAGAAAATCACAGATATCACATCATAAAATACATCAATCACCAAAGGCTAAGGGGCAATAGCAGCCACACACATATCAAAATAGCATTTCATTACACTCATAAGAGGCTAAGAGGCAATAGCAGCCTCATGTATATCAAAATAGCATTTCATTATTCAACAATTTAGAGTATTAATATATAGATATCTCTGCATAGCAATATGAAGTGTCCGTACTCACGCTGCACCCAAGGAGCTCCATGTATACATAAAGAGTTCAAAAAGTCCTGAGTGAATCCAATATCTTCTAAGGGGGAAAATGTCCCACAGTAGTTTCCAAATAAGTCCCAAGGCAGTTCCACCGAAATACCAAAATAATCCCAAAGTTTGCAAAGGGTAGCTGGGTAATCCACCGCCCGATGGCGAAACACACGCCGCTAAACCATGCCTCTTCCGGGGAGGTGCGGAGAGCGGCAAGTTCCATTTGTCGCAAACAGCTAGAAGCCTCGGTATGGACTACAAATCCCAAATGGGATAAGGACAAAGTGTCCTCATTGGATATACTCAGTGCACAATCTCCCAACATGAATATAACAATAGGTGCAGGGATGGAATCACTGATCCTCTGAAGGCAGGCATGTAGCCAGGGGGGGGGGCTAAAGGGGCTTCAGCCCCGAAATTCTCAGGGTGGTCTGCGAAAAGGCCTTACTGGTACATTATTTAAACTGTTATGTTTATTCATATCATGATCTGATCACCATGCTCATTATATCCCACATTAATGGGGTTATTGGGATAACAATACAAAAGGTTTGCTAGGGTAGACCCTCTCCCACCCAGTCTCAGCCCCCCGAACCAAACTCAGCCCCCCAAATCAAAATCCTGGCTACGGCCCTGTCTGAAGGCTTCGCCTCCTTAGCGTCTCCCAGACAACACGGATATACACTTTTGCGTCCTCCTTGATGTGTGTATCTGTTTTGATAAATATATGGCTGCTATTGCCTCTTAGCCTCTTATGAGTGTAATGAAATGCTATTTTGATATGTGTGTGGCTGCTATTGCCCTTTAGCCTTTGATGATTGATGTATTTTATGATATGATATCTGTGATTTTCTATGCCCTTATATTCTGGTTTACACTATTGAATATTTTGAATACATATTGAGTATTTACCTCATTAATTGTGGTGACTTATGATATTATAGTAGTTTGATTCTTTCCCAGTTGTTGTTGCTGGTATACAATACCAAACACAACACAACACTGACTTCTAAAATGGAATCTTAGTCTGAATAGTCCCAGATCTGAGCACATGCTCTTCAGTCCATCTCACAACCTCAAACGACAAAGAGTTAAGGGAAAACTGCATACTATAAACACATATACAATATACTAAGAAATCTGAATTACATACATAACAAATAACTAGTATAGGAGTCTTGTAGAAGGTTGTTATTTCCAGTTTAACAGTTTGAATGACATGAACTGAGGGCACTGAATAATGTTTCTCTAATCGCACCCTTTGCACCTGCTTGTAGATATACAATTGATCGTCACACAGACCTTGACAGATACTTCAGCATCAGCCCAGAAGATGGTTCAATTACAACCACGAAAAACCTGGATAGGGAAGAAAAGGCCTGGCATAATATTTCAGTGATTGCATCTGAAGTCCGTAAGTATCCAAAGGAGTGTGATAGTTGTCTATTCTTTATTTTTTTCCCTATGATTTGTAGCATTTAGTAACATGGGCAGTAGGTATTAGACATTGAAAAAAATATGGATAGATATTTGAAACCCAGATAAAAATTTCCTATCCCAAGTGCTGGAAAACTCTAACAAGGAAAATCCTGGACAGACATAAATCTTCACAGTATTGTGTTTGCGCTAGCGGCTGTTAAGAATTATGGGAGTTGAAGTCCAAAACACCTAGAGGGCCGAAATTTGTCCATGCTGATCTAGACTGACGCTGTTCTTCCAGGTAGAAAACACAATCCATACTCTCCTGACATCCAATTAATATGCTTCTAATTAATAGGCAACCAAATAACTACAACGTAGCACAGATTTATACTATAATACGTACTAACTTTAGCCCTCTTTGCAGATTCCATGATTTTATTTATTATAGACTGATTAAATGCCATAGCTTGCTGCCTAATGCATTCTGGGACCCTTTAAAACTAAGATATAGACTTACTAAGCCTTCCATCACCAACTGCTAAGCCTTCCACCACCAACCACCATCAATTGCAGAACATGATACATGACAGAAGGGCAGCAAGCAGGCATGTTGGAACTAGATCCAAACCTAGGATATTTCCACATCAAACGCACAAGCCTAATGTGTTTCCTTTGGGGGGAAATGTGTACTTTTTTTTTGCAGACACAGTGAATAGTCATTGGAAGCTGCAATTGTCATGGACTTTCTCAAAGCATGGAGGAAAATGGTTAAATGAGTCATCTTTGCCCATCATTACAAAAAAAATCAAAGAATTTTCATCCTGGTTAGCCATTGTATTTCTTCATCTTGTGGCCAGATCAATTTACAGTCAGTGATGAGATATCTGGAATATGCCATCTCTCAGAGTGAATGCTGAAAATTAATCTGTCCATCTGACAAGAATTAACAATAAAGCATTTTAGTCTTGCCATTCAGCCAGAACTCAATTTCGGTTGAGTTTATGGAATCCAATATTAACATGTTGGCATTTGAAACATGACTTGATTTCATTAAAAAGAGGTTGGGAAAATCTTACAAAGTGCAGAGCACAGGTTGAGCATCTCTTATGTTGAAATACTTCGTGAGGCACTGAATGTTGTCATTTACTTTGTGGTGAACCACTTTGAGTCCCCCTTGGGGTAGGAAAAAGCGGGATATAAAAGAAATAAGTAAGTAAATAAATAAATAAGTAAGTAAATAAAGAACCAGAACACTTTTGTTATTAAGTATTTTGGATAAGGGATACTATTTTTTTTTTAAAAAATTGTCCTTTAAGTAACACAAAAGACAGGATCTCTGTTCAGAAACAGGAAGTGTATAGATATTAGGGGTGGTTGATCCATAAAAAAATTGATTCTAAACTCGTGGGGGGGGGGATTTCTGTTGCAGGGTCATTATAGAAATTATTACAAAACATTTTTAATAAATTTTGTGATTGAAACGTAATTAATAATGAATTTTTGTTATTCATTACGTCAGCTGGGAGGGAAGAATGGAGGGCAAGCCCTGAACTCTTCCCTCCCTCCCCCCAAGCTCAGAAGCATCGGGATTAAATTTAATGCGGGATGGCTCTGAGGTGCGGGGAAAGGAAGTGTTTATGGATGCAAGGCACACACACACACACCTTCCTTTCCCCCGCCCCCTCAGTGCTATCCCGCATTATATTTAACACGAGATGGCTCTGAGGTGTGGGGAAAGTGGGGAGGCGAGTCCCCACTTCCTTCCCTGCTTGGGAATAAAGCGGGACCCTTGTCCCGGTTTATTCCCAAGTATAGAGAAGGAGGTGGGGACTCGCGTCCCCACCTCCTCCTCCTGGGAATAAACTGCTCCTCCTCCCCTGCCAAGATCTAAAGTGCGTCAAGGCTTGGTGCACTTTAGATCCTGACAGGGGAGGAGGAGGGAACGGGGCCCTCTCTGTCCATCCTCCCTGCCAAGATCTAAAGTGCACCAAGCCTTGACGCGCTTTAGATCCTGATAGGGGAGGAGGAGCGGACGGGGCCCTCCCTGCCCCTCCTCCCTGCCAGGATCTAAAGTGGGCCAACCCTTGTGCATTTTCCCCCCTCTCAGCTCTCAGCTGGCGAGAGGACAAAGGAGGGTGCTACTGCCCTCCAGTCTCCTCTCGCGAGTTGAGAACTGAGAGGGGGGAAACGATCTAATAACATAACCTTTAGAAAAATGATGGCGCCCAGGTTCAGTATAGAAATTACACTTCCAGGTTGGGCCCCGAGGGTCAAAAAACTTTGAAATTAATTTTAAATATGAAAATTAACGGACTTCAAAGTATTTAAAATTGGAGATATCCACCCCTAATAGATATCTTACCTTGGCAAAATTAATTTATTTCATTGTGTTGTTCCTTATTAGTAGTAGCATTAGTTGGACCCTCCGGTGACACAATGGGTTAAACCCTTGTGCTGGTAGGACTGCTGACCTATAAATCCAGGAAGGGGGTGAGCTCCCATCTGTCAGCTCCAGCATTCTATGTGGGGACATGAGAGAAGCCTCCCACAGTAGAGTAAAAAATATCCAGGCGCCTCTGGGCAAAATCCTTGCAGACGGCCAATTCTCTCACATCAGAAGAAACGTGCAGTTTCTCATGTTGCTCCTGACATGAAAAAAATAGTAGTATGCTCACCGGTCTCCTCCCAGAAAATGACGAGATCCTACCTGACGGGCCACGCATGGGCCCTGGTGGTTTGGTGGTCGAGGCTGGAGAGACAGAGTTTGGGGAGGTGCGGAGGAGCCAATCGATGCTGAGGGTGGAAAGTGACATGCTCCTCCGCCTGTCATTCGGGGGCCGAGGAGCGGCGATGGTGTCAATCTCCCCGGGCTGGGTCTCCGGAGGTGGAGGCTGAAGACTGTCCTTTGAACTGGATGGGTGGCCAGCACTGCTTGCTTGCTGAACACTGCCCCTTGGATCAAGTCTTGGCTTGTCCCTGGTTGGGGTGGTGGGGCTTGGAGGTCTCCAGGACCACTTCAGCAGTGCCCCAACGACCTTCCCCCTGGGGTCTCCTAGAGAGGAGCCTTGCCCGTCGCACATGGGAGCCCATCGTCGGCACTGGTGCCTGGGCCTGACAGAGAGGGAGACCTGGAGGGAGCTTCTGGAGGCTGGGACACTAGAGTATGGTCCCAGGAAGATGGCGGGTGGCCTTGAGGATGCTCCCAGCCACACCACCTTGTCAGACTCTCCGCGCAGGTGCAGGAAGAATTGCAGGTGGAGACAGAGAAGGTCTATACAGATACCGTGAGAACTGGTCATTGATGCAGTTCCAGTTTCAGCCAAGGAAGGATGAAGTTCCCAGGGAGGCGGAAACAAGGATCATCCGACAGAGGAAGTTCAAATTTGACAAGAAGCAGAAGAATTTCCGCCCTAGGACATTCTGGAATGTTAACTCCAGGAGCTGGGTGCGATCTTTGGAGAATCCCCAGCTCCGGAGATGGGCTTGATAGGTCAGATAAAGGAACTGTCCCGGAATCCTTGGATCAAATTGGGCAGACTGGCTCTCCCCCTTTTAGGGGTTTGGAGGCCCCAGCTGGTTTGGCATCGCCTGGATTGTTGACCGCTGGAGGGGCCCAAGGAGTGCCACAACTCCCCCTTTTTGACGGGCTGACCAGTATCAATACTGGACAGTCCCCTTGGATAATACGCCTATCACCACGGGACTTGTACTTCACTCCGGCCCCTTGACCTCCTACCAGTCCAACTGAACATCACTGGCCGTTTTGATTCTGTGTCTTTTTCCTAGTAGAGTATTGAAATGTAGATTATGTCCTTAACTGTCTTATTCTGTAATATGTAGGTCTTTATTGTGTTGTTTATTGCTGTACTTGTTTGCTTTTGGTTGTGTGTTTATACTCTGTAAACCGCTCCGAGCCTTCGGGGAGTGGTGGTCTATAAATGTGAAGTATAAATAAATAAATAAATAAATTTATATCTGACTTTTTGTTTACCAAAGGAGACACAAAGAGGCTAATACTTAAAAGCATAACAATGTGTGAATTAAAACCTAAAGCATGAAAACATTAAAATAGATTTCCCCTCACTTTCCAATCATTTTATAGACAATCGTCATCAGGAAGCCAAGGTTCCAGTGGCAATCAAGGTCCTTGATGTAAATGACAACGCTCCAGAATTTGCAACTCCCAATGAAACAGTTATTTGTGAAAAACTACATATTCATGAGGTAATCTTTGTCACGTATTTTTCAGTGGGGGTCAGCAGAGTTTATTGAAGTGTGATTTAAATAAAAGTGCAATTTGTCATATATTATGGTTTTTAAAAAGTATTTAAATATCGACATGTTACAGTTGTTCGATGCTATTTTTCCCCACAAGGAAAATTAGTCAGAAAGATAATTGCAGCAAACTTGATTTTGTGGATCTGGTTTGGGCCTGACAGTATACAATAGCTCCTTATTCTTATAATAAACCTGAAGTACACTTTGCGCCAAGTTTTTTTCCTGCCTTACAGTGGCAATGTATCATGTTTAAGGATGGCTCAAAAATGGGACAAGATCGATTCCTAGAAGGTAAATTTGTCCACGGTTACAAGGCATTGATAGCTGTATTCTGTTTTCACATTCAGAAGCTGTATGCTCAGAATGAAAGATGCCAATATGTTTGGTTGTACTCAATATTTTCAACAAATATAGCATTTTCATGCTGCCTAGTTTCCTGGCATACCAATGAAAATAAAGTGGCTCTTAATTCAGTGAAGAGTCTCTTTATTTTCAAAGTGTCTCTATTGCTAAAGTACAGAAGTGATGCCATTACCAAACTTATGTTTTTCAAGACTGGAAGGTCTCCCTATGGCAGTGGTGGTGAGCCTATGGCACACGTGCCAGGGAGGGAGGGCACTCAGCGCCCTTCTGTATGGAGGAAAAATATGATCAAAGTATTCCAAAGTTTATTTATTTATTATTATTTAAAACATTTCTATTCTGCCCTTCTCACCCCGAAAGGGGACTCAGGGCGGAGCACAGCATATGTAGGGCAAACATTCAATGCCGGGACAAGAATTCATACAAGCATACATAAATATTTTTTTAAAAAATCTCAATATTAAAATAGACAATTTAAAACCATCTTGAAAAAGTTATTTATTTATTTATTTAAAACTTTTATACTCCAATCTTCTCACCTCTATAGAGGGACTCAGACCGGCAAATAGCAAAAATTCAATGCTAACATTTAAAATCTAAAAACATCTAAAATTCACAATAAAATTAACAATTACCAATATAATAAATACATGAAAACTATTTGCCACAATAAAATCATAACCAGCTCAGTCCTTGTATACAGTCCATGTCTGGTGGTCATCGCCTTTAGTCAATTAGTGGTCTCCGCCCTCATTGGCGAAGGCCTCATTACACAGCCATGTTTTCACCAGGAAAAGCCAGGAGGGAGGGGGCAGATCTAACTTCACATGGGAGGGAATTCCACAACTGGGGGGCCACCACTGAAAAGGCCCTGTCCCTCGTCCCCACCAGCCATGCCTGTGAAGGAGGCAGGACCAAGAGCAGCGCCTCTCCAGACTATCTTAACACTCTTGAGGGTTCATAGGGGGAGAATACGTTCGGACAGGTAAACTGGGCCATCCAATCTACCCCTTTCTGCCAATCCAAAGCACTTCAAACAGACATCCAATCCAGCCTTTGTAGTAGTAACAACAGCAGCAGCAACAACAACAATAGCGGCAGCAACCATTTCGAGGAGCAGGCAATCCAATCTCCTTCCACTAGGCAGTAAAAGCACAATCAGAGCACCCCAGACAAATGGCCATCCAGCCTTTGCAGTAGTAGTATTTATATCAATAATAATAATAACAACAACAGCAACACGATCTGTCAACTGCAAAAGTCCACCTTACTTGGATCTGCACGCATCATTTGAAGATACATCACACAGAGCTAAACGCTTTGGAAGTGTTCGACTTGTGATTTTGTGATATGAAATCCAGCATATATATCTCATTTGCTGTGTCATACTGTGCTTTTGTGTCAGAATAATAATAATAATAATAATATTATCAGGAGCAACCTCAGAGAGGCCATGTAGTCCACCCCCTTCAACCATGCAGGAAAAGGACAATCAATGCACACCAAACAGATGGTCATCCAATCCAGTCTTTGTAATAATAATAATAATAATAGCAGTAGCAGCAATCCTGGAGGGCATGCATTCCAATCCCCTTGCACTAGACAGTAAAAGCACAATCAAAGCATCTCAGACAGATGCCCATCCAGCCTTTCCACTAGTAGTAATAATTATATCAATAATAATAATATCAGGAGTAACCCCAGAGGCCATGTAGTCCACTCCCTTTCAACCATGCAGGAAAAGCACAATCAAGGCACCCCAAACAGATGCCCATCCAGCCTTTGTAATAATAGTAATAATAATAATAATAATAATTGCAGAATTTAGAAAAGGATGTTCACATCCCTAGTTTGAACTGTCTGCTGCTCTGGAGAAGCCTCTTGCCCCTCTTGTCTTGCAGTTGGATTTACAACACGTATGTGGTTGGGCATTTCAAGAAACAAAGAATATATAGGGCTGAAATTGGTAAAATGTGATCTAACTTTTGCTGTTGGACTACAACTCCTGTCACCACTCCCTATTGGTTGTGCTGCCTCTATCCAATGGGAATTATAGTCCAACAAGTTGTTGACAGCATTTCCCAGTGTCGAATCTGCAGAGGCTTAAATATGCTTTGGAAAGAGTAGGTTTGCGGAGGGCAGTGGTGTCACATTTGATCATTTGCAATTGGAAATGTGAATCTGCAGCACTCAAACAAATCCATCTTGCAATGTCAAATGCCAGAAATTATTTTTAAATACAGTAGAGTCTCGCTTATCAGACATAAACGGGCCGGCAGAACGTCGAATGAATGAAAATGTCGGAGAGTATGCAGTTACCCGTCCGATGTGGTGCTAGACACCTAGAACAGTGTTTCCCAACCAGTGTGCTGCGGCACACTAGTGTGCCGTGCGAGATCATCAGGTGTGCTGTGGGAAATTACAGTGGAGAGAGAGAGAGAGAGAGAGAGAGAGAGAGAGAGCCTAGCAGGAAACTTCAGGCAGCGGAAATGAGGTTTTCCTGGCTGAAGCAGCAATGCCAGCCAGCCTGGCTGCAGTCAGGGAGAGCCCTCGGTGTCCAGAACTTTCCTCCCTCCCTCATCTCTCTCTCCTTCCCTTCCTTCCCTTCTTCTGTGCACCAAGGGCTACCTGACCGGGTTGCGGCTCCTCCTGCTTCCTGACTCCTGGGCACTCTTCTGCCCTCCTCCCCTCTGGCAGCAAGGAGGAGGAGAGGGAGGAGGAATCCGCGGGAGCTGCCCCCGTCCGACCCCGCTCCCAGAGGCTCAAGGCGAGGCTTTCTACCCTCTAGACCCTCCACACCGTGGAAAGGGAGCAACCCCTCATTTCCTGGCCTCTCCTGGCTGGGCTCCGAGTTTGCTGCAAAGCAGAGCAGAGGCCGGGATGCGCAGCTCCACAGCCCAGCTTGGTTCCTTCCCTATCTGGCCCCAAGACGACAGCAGGGAAGCCGAAGGGACACTGGGGGGGGAGGCACTTGGGGGGGGGGCTGAACCCCTTCGGGAAGGAGAGCTGTGGGTGGCGACGTCTGCGAGCCTCGGCCGCAGTTTGTTCCGCGGCTTGGAGCCACCCCATGTGCTCAATTCCTATCCGTCCTGCTCAGCCGAGCCTGCGTGCACTTCGACCACTCAGCACAGTCCTCCCCCGCAGGACGGTGATGGGCCTCCTGCGTGTGGGCCTCCCGGGGGAGGGGGGGAGGAGGTTTGGTGGAAGCAGCGGCGTCACGAGGAGGGAGGGTGACAGTTAGTAAAATGACAGAGTGTCATTTTATGTCATTTTGGTTGGTGGTGTGCCCCAGGATTTTGTAAATGTAAGAAATGTGTCGTGGCTCAAAAAAGGTTGAAAATCACTGACCTAGAATATTAACAACAGGGACTCAAATGGTTGAGGCAAGGCAATGCCTCTGGGCTTGATTGGCCCAGCAGGAAGTGCTTGGATGCCAAAGAGGAGCACGGAAATCACAGAGGGAAGGAGGGAGGACGCTTCTGCTTCCGGTCCTGCCTCCTTTCCCCCTTTCCCCCCTCCCTCCTCCTACTTGTCTTGCCTTTTTCACTTATTGGGAATGGAGGGAGAATTTGGGAGCATTCCTTTAATGGAAGGAAAAGGGGGGTGTTGAATAAGAGTGTCGGATAAGACGGAATGTCGGATAAGTGAAGGTCGAATAAGCAAGACTCTCCTGTATTAAAAAGCGTTTGGGGAAGTTGAAACATATTTAAAAGGTAAACAGTTGCTCTCAGATGCCTGATGGTGTAAGAAAATAGGTGTCTGATGTGCAAAGCAGGCCTGTTAAAAAAACTAAATACAACCCCAGGGCCATATTTTGCCCATCTCTCACCTATAGGTTTGTGTACAACTTTTACTCATCCTAAAAAACCCCAGAAAAAAATACACTTTTTTAAATTCACTGCATGCTTACAATTGCTTTTCTTTTGCAGCCATTATTTACAATTAGTGCGAAGGACAAGGACAGTACTGCCAATGGCCCAAGATTAATCTTCAGTTTGCCACCAGAAATGATCTACAAGCCTAATTTTACTCTTCGAGACAACCGAGGTTTGTATTGGGATGCAGTCCAATAAACAGAAGCAAACTGCTCTTTGGATGCTATGGAGTGATATTTTTGTTCACTTCCAGTCGCTATGTGTGCTATCTTGAGCTCAGAGCTTGGAAACATGTAGCAAATACAAGAGGTGCTCAGAGTATTTCCTGCAACATTCATCCTGATAAGTGCATGCAAAATAAACCTGTGGGTAATGCATTTGGATTACAAACAGTAGTAGGGAAAGTATTTAATGCATTCAGTGCTTAGTACTTAGAATTTTTCTTCATTAAATCTCACTTGTGGCACTTTCATGGTGGCAGAAACAACTAACCCAGCATTTTCTAATGTCTTGACTTTTAAGTGCATGTAAGAGTGTGAGAAAATGATGAAGGGAAAAGATAGAAATGTGGAAATATGTCACAGTCTATCTAATCCAGATTCCAGACTGGTACAGTGAATATTTCTTTGGAGAGGAGAAGGTCTTGGCATTCCATGTGAGGGGTACAGTGAACCACTCGGTGGTTTATTTCAGACTTTAAATGAGCTGTCTAAGGTGCTGAACCTATTTGTGGGATAGGAATCAGTTCCATAGAAAGCTGCTTTCAAGTATGGACTAAAACTTCAGAATGGATTAATCACCTCCCTGACATGGAACCACCAACTGCTAGTCTTACATTAATCTTATTAAAGCATCCAAATAAATGCCTTAATCATTGGAGTTATTATTAATTTATTTATGCATTCCTTTCGTGATTTTCATGAGATCATTTTAATTGCCCTCCTCTGAACACCTTCCAGCTTGTCAATATCTCTTTTAAACTGTGGTGCCCAGAATTGTATTCCGGGTGAGGTCTAACCAAAGCAGAATAGAGAGGCACCATGACATCCTTTGATCTATTCTAGACCATGGGTTCACAACTTGTGGGTCCCCAGATGTTTTGGCCTTATTTATTATTTATTTATGGTATTTGTACCCCATAGCTTCTCACACCCACAGGGGGACTCAGCACGGCTTACATTTGCAGCACTACAGCCGCAACACCATAATACAATATAAAAATACACCATATAATCAACATCATTAAAAAGCATTAAAAACATTTTTAAAACATTACATTAAAAACCACCACATACAACAATAATTAATTAAAGCCATCAAGCAGAACACATTGTCAGTTCAGTCAAGTCCAAAGTGTCAATCCAGTCAAATCCAAAGGTACAATTTACATCTGCTGCCCAAAGCCCTAGACCCAGAACCACGACTTTAGCTTTTTTCTAAAAACGAGGAGAGATGGAGTTGATCTTATTTCGTTTGGGAGTGCATTCCATAGGCGAGGGGCCACCACCGAGAAGGCCCTGACTCTCATCCCCACCAGCCGCATTTGCGATGCTGGTGGGAGCGAGAGCAGGGACTCCCCAGATGATCTTAAACTGTGAGATGGGACATAGAGGCAGATGCATTCGGACAAGTAAGCTGGGCCAGAGCCGTATAGAGCTTTATAGGTCAATACCAGCACTTTGAATTGGGCTCGGAGATGGACAGGCAACCAGTGGAGCTGACACAGCAGGGGGGTTGGTATGCTCCCTGTATGTCGCCCCAGTTAGCATTCTGGCTGCTGCCCTTCAACTCCTAGAAGTCCTAACAGCTGGTAAACTGGCTGGGATTTCTTGGAGTTGTATGCCAAAAAAACACCTTGGGATCTGGAGGTTGAAAACCACACTAAACTCCTTTTGATGCAGCCCAAAATCCCATTGGCTTTTTTAGCTGCCGCATCACACAGTTAGCTCATGTTTAACTTGTTGTCCACTAAGATCTTTTTCACATGGACTGTTGTCAAGCCAGGCAAAGTATAATAATAATGTTAATAGTAATAATAATAGCAACAATTCAAATAATAACATTAACAATATGAATACATCAATCCACATGCTACAGAAGGCAGCACTTCTCAGAACTGTGCACATGCTATGAAAATATCTCTAATATTCTAGGTCCTTGGGAAGAGCTCGATATTCAGAGACGAATCCCAGGCACTTGGACCTAATGTGCATGTGTGCAGTGTTGTTATGTACATGTAACTAACAACAACAACAACAATGCTCTTCGTGGCAGGTGGTATAGGGTGATATAGTCTTCCTGTTTTATTGACCCTTTAATGTAAGCCTGTTTTTTGAGAAAAACACACTGAATTGAAAGGAAAACATAGAAATATTTGGTAATCTATTCCATTGTTTCCCAACCGCTGTAATGCGGCACAGTAGTGTGCCGTGACGGACCTCCTGCTGTGCCGCAAGAAAAGGTCTCTGCCCCCCTTCCTTCCCCCCCTCCTGCCGAACTCCTGCTGCTTGGGGGAGGAGGAGGAAGAGCCGGGCAGTGGTGAAGAAAAAGAAGAAGGGGCCGAGGAGCCAGCCTCCAATCCGCCATGACTCCCGCCATGATTCTCGCCCCTCGCTCACTGAAGCCGCGTGGAGGAAGAAGCCGGGGGAGGGGCATGGGCATGGTGCGGCCTGGCTCCACCCCTCCCCCCAATTTCCACTCTCCCACAGCTTCTCCAGCCTTGAGGGGACAATGCCAAGCCAGCATTGTGCTGGCTCTGCCTCCGCTGGCTTGGCATTGCCCCCTCAAGGCTGGAGAAGCTGTGGGAGAGCTGAAGCTGGGGGAGGGGACGGGGCATGGTGCGGGCTGGCTCCTCCCCCGGCTTCGGCATTCCCAGCAGCTGCTCCCAGCAGGCCACCATCCCCCAGCCATTCTTTACTGTGTTAGAGTGTCATTTTATGTCATTTTGGTTGGTGGTGTGCCCCCAGATTTTTTTTAATGTTAAAAGTGTGCCGCGGCTCAAAAAAGGTTGGGAAACACTGATCTATTCAATTCATCTGCAACACCACTTTGATAATTTATTAATTGATGTCGATGCCACATTGCTAGGCCATATAGTTTTGTTTTTCTCCCATTCCTCACATACAAAAAATGTGTAGTTTTCAGCTCAAGCAAGAATTTTTCTTTTCGTTTCGGTTCCTAACTCCACCACCATTTGATCCCCCTTTCCTTATAAATATATTCAGGTATTTCACATGAAGGTGAAAGGCCCATAGTATTGCTAATTGAATAATGTGTGTGAGTTTATAAAAGGTTAGACCAGAGAGTCAAATTGAAGAGCAGGAATCTGAAGGGCTTCCAGCAAGTAACCTTTTTCCTCAGACAGTCCTGTAATTTGCAAGTCAAATAACGTTTTCCCTTGCTCTTTCGCTTTTTTAAAATTTGTGAATCACAGCAATTCTTAGCCAATATCTTAAGCATTTTCCTAATTTAAAAGAAGAATGACTTTATTTGAATGCGATTTTCCTGCTTCTTGGCTGGGGGTTGGACTGGATGGCCCACGAGGTCTCTTCCAACTCTATGATTCTATGATTAACTTTGTTGTTGATGTGTGCCTTCAAGTCTTTTCAGATTTATGGCAGGGGGTGGCCTTCTTTTGAGGCTGAGAGAGTATGACTTGCTCACACAGTGGGTTACAGTCTTTTTAGCCCATTTTCTACAGAAAGTACAGGGAGTACTATAATCCTGTGATAAAGCACTTCTTTCATTTGGAGTGTTTACTGAGACAACTGTGCTTCTTACCACACTCTCTTTATGTGCACTTAGCACCAATGTTAATCCCATGATAGCTCTGAGAATGTTCAAGTATTGCCGGAAGATCAGTAGCAAGTAATTTGAAATATATTATATACACAATAACTGTTTTTGTACTTGTTATCCCTTAGCCCTAGCCCAGAACACCAGTAGAATACCTCCAGTAGAATAGCTCCAGTAGGTTGGACTGGATTTTGGCCATGTAGACTACTGCTTCTTAAGCTGTGGTCCCTACCCCAAATGGGTATCCCATAGCTCATTGTAGGGGTCATGAAAAAATTGGCAGCAGTAAAAGTTTTATGAATGCCACTCATTTACATAAAACCATTAGCAATAATGTGCAATGTTTACAGTTATCTGATTTATCATCAGTAAATGTTTGGTTTTTATATCTATTTTTATACCTACACACTGTGGTTCACGTAAAAATATCTCGGGTAGAAAGGGGTCACAAGTGGGAAACATTTAAGATGCCCTGAGTGAGGATTACAACCCTGGTCTACTGAAGCCTTATCCAATGCTCAAGCAATTTCACCACATTGTTCCCAGTCAGAAGTAATATAATAGATTACTATGACAAGCAGATGTTAGGATATCATCACTAATGCAGTGGCAATATTCACAGCTCATAGAATTGGACAATGTTTTGCACATCATCTAGCCCATACATTGCTTGATGCAGGAAACCAAGAGCCTCCCAATCAGTTTGGGAGATCCTGCCATTCCCCCCAGTGAATAGATTCCTTGTGAACATCTACATGACACTTATCCCCAAACAGGGGAGAAACCAGTTTTGGATGTTTTTTTCCATGTCAGAAGTGACTTGAGAAACTGCAAGTCACTTTTGGTGTGAGAGAATTGGCCATCTACAAGGACGTTGCCCAATTCCTATTATTTACTTACCATACAGACTTGTAGATGGCCATTCTCTTCCATTCACTACCTTGAAGGTAATTAACTACCTTGAATGTAATATTTACAATGATTGTGAGAAGCACAGCTTCACGATTTAACTAATTCTTTAAAGTTTTTAGCACTATGATTTCAGCTGTCATATCATGACTGGTCTGTGTATGGCAGTTTAGAGATTGTTACAGGTGAACTGTACCCAACTCCCTCAACCAGGAATAATAATTATAATGATAATAATAATACTTTATTTATATACCGTCCTATCTCCCCAAGAGGACTCAAGGTGGTTTCCAACATAAAGCAAAACATTCAAATGCCAGAAAGGAAAATCGAAAATATCTATGTGAATTGAATTTAAACATGCTATGTACAAGGGCGGGTCAATAAGTCTATGACTTTTTGAATGAAACACAGGTTTTTGGATAAAAAAATCATTTTATTTTTCAATGTAATCTCCTTTGAGCTCTATACACTTTACTCAATGTTTCTCCAAATTTTTTATCCCTTCCCAAAAAATAAGATTTGTCGAGGTCATCAAAATAGGTATTTGTTTGTGAGATGATTTCATTGTTGGAGTCAAATCTCTTTCTGCCGAGCCATATCTATAGGTTTGGAAATAAGAAATAGTCACTTGGGGTAAATACGGAGAATAGGGTGGATGAGGGAGCAATTCGTATCCCAATTCATGGATTGTTGCCATGGCAACTGCACATGTGTGCACCCTTGCATTGTCCTAGTGCAAAAGAACTTTTTTCTTGGCTAAATGCGGTCTTTTTTTTCAAATCCTCATTAAATCAACCCAATAAGTTGGCATAATATTCGCCATTGATCGTTTGACCCTTTTGAAGGTAGTCAATATGGATTATACCGCGTGCATCTCTAAAAACGGGTGTTGAGACCTCAACTGGGTGTCCAGAACGTTTGGCATATTCTGTGCTTGTACGGCCACAACAAAATTCAGTAAACCACTTTTCTACCATTGAAATTGATGGTGCAGAGTCCCCATAGTATTTATCAAGCTTAGCCTTGGTTTGAGTGATGGTTTTTTCCCGCAAAAAATAATGCTTAATAAGCACACAAAATTTATTTTTTTCCGTTTTCTCCTCAAATCATCTGTAGCCTGCTATCAATGGCTGCCAAACACAAACTAAATGATGCAGCTTGTTCAAATTTTGACAGGAGTCAACTGACAGGTGTCTGTTGACAGGAGCAGTGTTGCCCTTTCAGTTAAGAGGCAGGAAATTCAAAAAGTCACGGACTTATTGACCCGCCCTCGTAAGTCTACCAACCCCAGGTTTCTAGATTTGTGTAGAAGTCTCCTATGTGTGCAAATGCCATTCATACACATTTTATTGACCTCAGCAGGACTTTCTCTCTAATGCATCCTCTGACTGACTATATTTAAAGATGTTTTGTCTGCTGTACTGAATTGCATCTCCCTGCTGGTACAGCAGGTACAAAATGCAATATTAAATATTTGACTAGCATCTTTAGGGGAGAAAAGGTTAAGTAAACAACAAGGATATTTCAATGAAAACAAAAGCAACCAGAAATATTTTTTCCGGTAGTGTCCAGAGGAATAATCAAGCATCAGGGAATGAATACTTGTGGATATCATATACCATAAACATAGAAAATAGCAGCAACCAGCTTACAAAGGATTTGATCTCAAAGTACCAGATGGCAGCTGGTACTCTTGAGATAATTGTTGAGAGAGAGGGAGAGAGACTAATTCAGATGGAATTATGGTAAAAGGAGAATACGAACCACAAAGCCCGTGGAATACTTTGGAAAGCTCTTATAAGGGAAAAGGAAAATGTATCAGAGAAACAGATGGCAGCCCTGTAGAAACCACAGGCTGACCATTGGACATTCTGTTGTTGTTTTATTAGTAGATACAATGAATAGCCTGGTATCTCAGTCCAGAAAGATGACACATAATAAATCAAGACATTTGGATCTTGACGTAACAAATACTTAGGCCTCCCTAATGGATGACACTTTTATTCTGTTTTATAGAGGAATACAGACCAGATGCCCACTCATACTACATAATTATAGCATTACATAATAATAATAATAATACTTTATTTGTATACCGCTCTATCTACCTGAGGGGACATACATAAGGCAAAGCCTTCAATAACCAACACAAAATCATACAAAATGAACATTATAAAACATAAACATAATATATATTTATTATTTCTTTCCAACATTTCTACCCCGTTCTTTTCAACCCCCGAGGGGGGACTCAGAGCAGCCTAACAAAAGGCACAATTCGATGACAGCATAGTAAAATACAGTATAAAACCAAAAACATATAGCATTAAAATACATTAAAATACAATTAACATTAACACATCATACACATTCTCTTAAGTTAAAAAGAGTATTTCGTCCAAAACAGAAGCATTGAGCTATATCCATCAACTTGCCATTACAAATCCAGTCCAAAGTGCTGCATTGTGCTAATGTGCAAATGCCTGGTCCCACAGCCAAGATTTCACTTTTTTCCTGAATGCCAGGAGGGATGGGGTTGATCGTATGTCACTTGGAAGCGCGTTCCACAGACGGGGAGCCACCACCGAGAAGACCCTGCTCTCTCTCTCGTCCCCACCAACCGAGTGTGAGAAGTTGTCGGGAGCGAGAGCAGGGCCTCCCTGGATGATCTTAAATTACGAGGTGGGACATAAAGGCTGATGCGTTCGGACAAGTAAGCTGGGCCAGAACCATATAGAGCTCATGCATAGTGTTAAAACAATTATTTCGTCATTTGGGAGTTGCAATTGCTGGGATTTATAGTTCACCTACAATCAAAGAGCATCCTGAACTCCACCAATGATGAAATTGAACCAATCTTGGCACACAGAACTCCCTTGACCAACAGAAAATACTGGAAGGGTTTGGTGGGCATTGACCTTGAGTTTGGGAGTTTTGTCCCAAATGACAAAATCAACCCCCCACCCCAAACCACACCAGTATTCAAAATTGGGCATATCCGGCATTTGTGCCAAATTTGGTCCAGTGAATGAAAATACATCATGCATATTTGCACTATGATTCATAACAGTAGCCAAATTACTGCTATGAAGTAGCAACATAAATAATTTTATTGTTGGGGGTCACTACAACATGAGGAACTGTATTAAGGGGTTGTGGCATTAGAAAGGTTGGGAACTGCTGCATTAGGCTAACTGATCTTGATCAAGCCCTTGTCTTTAAAAGGCCAGCTAGAATCATCCTATTTGTAAATACATCCTACACATGAAAAAAATAGTGTTGAAATATTGTTCTAGAACAATGAACTGACAATGTTTGATGTTATTTAGAGACTCAGACAGGAACCATTTCCAGTAGTGTTTGGCTTGCATCCACATCTTTAAAACAGTAAATAATGTCAGAGGAAATTATAGCGTTGGAAATTAGCTTCGAGGTTGAGCCAAATTTAGTTCCAGGACTGACTTCACTGGAATTGCGCTCAGTGACATCATGTCTAAATATATGCCACCTCTTTCAAGTGCCTGAATACCATGAAGTCTGCAAAAGGCAATAAACCCAAGACATAAAGATTGGGGGAAGATTTATTTTGACAGCTGTAAAGCAGGGGTCTCTGCATTCGATCTTAGGTAGCAGCAGGACGTTATGGCAAAGGCTGCTGCTTTAGACCTAAGGCACAGTGTCATAAAATGGTGAATTACATATTACGTCTCAAATGTTTTTGCTTGCTGAGATGTTTTATTTCCTTATGATACATAGTTAAATTCACATGCTGACAAAAAAAATTAACCAAGAGGACATTTGGTTGGCGCCTCCTTACTTTCAATCAGCCCATATATGCTTTTTTCCAGCACTGCACCCTATTCTTAACTAACCCAAGTGACAAGCCATCTGAACAGACATGGGCAAACTTTCTAACTGATAGGAGAACTGGCTGCCTGGTGATGGAAGAAGGGAAGGCAAGGGAAGGAAGAAGAAAAAAGAGACAAAATGAATGATGAAATGAAGGAAGGGAAGGATGGAAGGAGAAGGAGGGAAATAGGAAAGGAGGGAGGAAACAAGAAAGGAATGAAAGACAAAAAGGAAAGAAGGAGTAAAGAGTAAAGGATGGACGGGAAGGGAAGGGAAGGGAGGAAGGAAGGAAGGGAGGGAGGAAGGAAGGAAAAAGAGTGAAGGAAAGGAGAGAGGAAAGAGGGAAGGAAGGAAAGAAAAAGGATTGAAGGGAAGAAGAGAAGAGAAGGAAGAAAAGATGGAAGGAAGAGAAGGATAAAGGAAAGACAGAATGAAGAAAAGACAAAAGGGAAGGAAGGATGAAATTGGTAGAAGGGAAGGATGAAAGCAAGGAAGGGAATGAGGAAGAAAAAAGAATGAAGGAAAGACAAAAGGGAAGGAAGGAGAAAGAGGGAGAGGGAACGAGAGAGGAATGAGGAAAAGGATGAAGAAAAAAGAGAAGGAGGAAAGGAAGAGGATGGAAGGAAGGAGGGAAAGCATAACGGAAAGACCAAAGGGAAGGAAGGAGAAAGAGGGAGGAAAGAGGAAAGGAAGGATGAAATGATGGAAGGGAAGGATAAAGAGGGAGAAAAGGAGGAAGAAAAGCGAGAAGGAAAAAGAGAATGAAGGTAAGGAGAGAGAAAAGAGTGAAGGAAGGCAAGAAAAAAGGATTGAAGGGAAGGGAAGAAGAGAAGGAAGAAAAGAAGAGGATAGAAGGAAGGGAAGGATAAAGGAAAGACAGAAGGAAGAAAAGACAAAAGGGAAGGAAGGAAGGATGAAATGGGTAGAAGGGAAGGATGAAAGCAAGGAATGGAATGAGGAAGGAAAAAGAGAATGAAGGAAAGACAAAAGGAAAGGAGAAAGGGAGAGGGAACGAGAGGAACGAGGGAAAGGATGAAGAAAAAAGAGAAGGAGGAAAGGAAGAGGATGGAAGGAAGAAGGGAAAGCATAAAGGAAAGATGAAAGGAAAGACCAAAGGAAATTAAGGAGAAAGAGGGAGAGAGGGAAGAGGAAAGGAAGGATGAAATGATGGAAGGGAAG
The DNA here is from genome assembly GCA_030556195.1 of Anolis apletophallus. NCBI lineage: Eukaryota > Metazoa > Chordata > Lepidosauria > Squamata > Anolidae > Anolis > Anolis apletophallus. The sequence continues at coordinate 32,855,224 of JARBWK010000014.1, read as the reverse complement.
GATAAAGAGGGAGAAAAGGAGGAAGGAAAGCGAGAAGGAAGGAAGGATAGGATGGTGAGAGAGAGGAGTGCATAAGAAAAGAGCCCAAGGAGCTGCACACGGTCCCCGGGCCTAGGTTTATCCATACCTGCCATAGAGTGTACAGTAGCAGAGAGAGTGTGCTTTAAAGGGCAAAGTTATTTCTGTTTGGAAAGACACGACGGAAGACAAATAATCATTCTCTTGTTTAAAATAGACAACACTGCAAGTATTTATGCAAAGCGGACAAGCTTCAACCATCAGATCCAAGAGATGTACCGTCTACCTATTGTGATCAGCGATGGAGGAAGCCCTCCGCAGAGCAGCACCAACATGTTCACCATTCGGGTTTGTGGCTGCGACGGAAATGGCGTTTTGATCTCTTGCAACCCAGAAGCCTACACGCTGAATGCTGGACTTAGCACTGGGGCTCTCATTGCAATCCTTGCTTGCATTGTGATATTATTAGGTAAGGAAACCTTAGCATGAATCTCCTGCTGCTGCTACTACTGAATAAAATGCTCAGTTTAACAAAATGTAGTTGTAATTCCTGCTTAAATCAGTGGAAGAATCTCGCAATCAGCAGATGAATAATTAATTTGAAGAGGAAAGGTAACACACTTGTAACACTTCTATGTAGATTTTTTTAAAAAATAATTAAATTTCCACATTATATACATTATCACATTACAATAATAAATCAGTGTAAAATTTAGCATTACATTATCCCCCCCCTCAGTCTCTTTCAGTCTTCTTGCTGATAAATTATGTTCTGTTCTATTATCTTAATACTCTTCTTTTTTTCATGTCAGGAGCTACTTGAGAAACTGCAAGTTGCCTCTGGTGTGAGAGAATTGGCCGTCTGCAAGGACAGCTGGGTGTTTTACCATCCTGTGGGGGGCTGCTCTCATGTCCCTGCATGAGACGGGGTTTTCCTGGTTTGTAGCGAATTAATTAGGCGCTGTCCAGAACGTTGTCTGGACAGCCCCTCCTTTATTGTGGTAGATACCACAATAAAGGTACTGTCTGGATGGGCCCATGGAGATTCCTAGAGAGAATACTTCTCTAGGCATTTGTAGGTCTTCCAGCATGATTCTATGGTTAACATCTGATACAAATTTAATATACAGTTGCACTGGAGTGTCTAGACCAGGGCTGCCCAGGAAGTCGATCACGATTGACCAGTCGATTGCGGGACTGAAGGAGGTCGATCGCAGCCAGATGGGGCGCTTCTCAGAGGGGGCTCAGAGGGGGCGGCAGCTGCAGAAGGGCAGGGCCAAGCCAGCCTTGTGCTAGCTATGCCACCACTGGCTTGGCCCTGGGCTGGAGCAGCTGCTGCTAGAGCTGAAGCCAGAGGGTGGCGGAGCCAGCAGCCCCCTCCCCAGTTTTGTCACTCCCAGGCTGGCTCAGGCCTTGAGAAGGGCAGGGCCAAGCCAGTCTTGTGCTAGCTATGCCACCACTGGCTTGGCCCTGCCCTCCTCAAGGCTGGAGCAGCTGCTGCTAGAGCTGAAGCCAGAGGGTGGCAGAGCCAGGCCACACCAAGCCACGCCCCCTCCCCAGTTTTGTCACTCCCAGCAGCTGCTCAGCCTTGAGAAGGGCAGGGCCAAGCCAGCCTTGTGCTAGCTATGCCACCACTGGCTTGGACCTTCCCTCCTCAAGGCTGGAGCAGCTGCTGCTAGAGCTGAAGCCAGAGGGGGCAGAGCCAGGCTGCATCAAGCCACGCCCCCTGCTCCGCCCTGCTTCTCTCTCATCCAGAAGCAAACGTGGACGGTGCACTGCGTGCGCGGAAGGTAGATCTTTCTGACTTGGTTTTATTATAAGTAGCTCGCATGCTGAAAAAGTGTGGGCACCCCTGGTCTAGACATTCCTACAGATACGTTTACTCAGGTAAAATAATAGCATTTGTTTTAATTTTGTGTTTTCCACTTTCATCACCAGCCAATATGGACAGATAACTGTATAAGCAAAGAGGATCCTTCAAAGATTATGAATAGATGTTATTTCTGTTAGTAGAATGCAGTACAGTAGAGTCTTGCTTATCCAACATAAATGGGCCGGCAGAACATTGGATTAAAACAAAGGATAATAAGGAGGGATTAAGGAAAAGCCTACTAAACATCAAATTACATTATGATTTTATAAATCAAGCACCAAAACATCATGTTTTACAACAAATCAACAGGAAAAAGCAGCTCAATACTGTAGCACAGCAGTTCTCGTTTGTGCCTGGGGGCCAGGGAACAGCACCGGGAGTTCCATTAGCATTGGGGCCTGCACCAGCAGAGATAGATTCTGAAGAGGATTTGGAAGGGGTGCCTGAAGGTGCGTTTCCCCTCACGGGGCCCCCTTCTCCCACCGAAAGCTTGGCTTGGGATGAAGGTTGGCCTGACCCCTATGAAGACATAGATGATAACGAGGTACAAACGGAATCTAGTGATAGCGGAAGTTATGAACACCCGAGCGGGAGAGCTTCACAGGAGTTTTTAAGTGAAAACATGGAAGAAAGCGGCTGGGAAGATTCTAGGGAGGAGAGCTCTCATGCTGATAGGGACCCAGCTGCTGAGAGACAAGGTCGAACCTTTGATAGGAGAAGTAGCATTGAGTCCAGGAGAAGGGGATGGCACCGCAGCCTAGACAGGCCGAGGTCCGTCAGCAAAGATTGGAGACGACAAGGCCTAGAGCGTTGCGGACCTCGGCCGAAAGATTAAGTATAGCATCCGTGGGAACCAATCCCCAGTGCTTCGGCCACGTCTCTTCTGAGCAGATGTGTAGCGAAGTGGGTCTACGGAGCTAAGTTGGCTCGTGGCCACCAAGTCTTGTCTTGCATTTACCTTGCCTTGTTCCTGAATCCGCATTGCTGCGCGGAGCCCTGCTTAAGCCTTTTGGATTGCCTTGCCAAGCTGTTTTGGACATTATTTGCTTTAAGCCTTTTGGATTACTTTGCTATTCTTATGGACATTATATCTTTTGAACTGTTTTTATATACAATAAACTAGTTAGCCTTCAGTCCGTCTCTGTGTGTGTGATTAAGGGACCGGTCAAGTCCGTGCATCGTGACAAATACACAGTAACATTACATAGTAATTACTGTATTTACGAATTTATCACCAAAACAGACAAAGGTTCTTTCTCCCTCCCACCCTGAACATTATTCCATTGGATAATACAGAATGTTGGATGAGTGAAGGTTGGAAAAGCGAGACTCTTACTGTACCTAGAATTGACTCAATATCACAAAGAGGTCATATATTTCATTATGTTCCTCCTTTTTTTGTAAAATAAAAATAAAATAACCTTCTTGTTTCTTTCACCAGTGATTGTCGTGTTATTTGTAACACTAAAGCGCCAGAAGAAAGAACCTCTGATTGTTTTTGAAGAAGAGGATGTCAGAGAGAATATCATTACGTATGACGACGAAGGCGGAGGGGAAGAAGACACCGAAGCTTTTGATATTGCTACTTTGCAAAACCCTGACGGCATCAATGGATTTATTCCTCGCAAAGACATCAAGCCGGAGTATCAATACATGCCGAGGCCAGAGCTTCGGCCAGCTCCGAACAGCGTTGACGTTGATGACTTTATCAACACAAGGATACATGAGGCGGATAATGACCCTACAGCCCCTCCATATGACTCTATCCAGATCTACGGCTATGAAGGAAGAGGCTCAGTGGCTGGTTCACTTAGCTCCTTAGAGTCAGCGACGACAGATTCGGATTTGGACTATGACTATCTACAAAATTGGGGACCTCGTTTTAAGAAACTAGCAGACTTGTATGGCTCCAAAGACACTTTTGAAGACGATTCTTAACAATAAAATTACAAATTTGGCCTTAAGAACTGTGTCTAATATTCTGAGAAAAAAATCAGAGGAAATGTAAGCAGGTATTTTTTTTATTAAACAATAAGACAGTGAAAGGCTCATATCTAGTTTGGTGGGGATGGGAGGATGCCCAATAATGTCAAAGGACATGAAAAGTGGTATATACTGTGAAGTACCCTTTTGATGCAAAAGTATTCAACTCCACTAAAAAGGGGAAAGAAAATAACCACTTCTCTAATACCGCAAAACCTATGGAATGGGAAAGTCTAAACATCATCGTAGAATTGAAGGCAATCTTTTTTGTGTATTATGAAAAATTAAGTCTTTTATGTCAAAGAAGCTTCCACAAATTAGAAAGGATAACAGTTCCGAGCTGTAATTTCGCCTTAAAACTATGGACACTCCCTATGTAGTGCATTTTTAAACTTGAAATATATACTATTCAGCCAGCTTAAACACATATGATGTATGTACAGGACAATGTACAATTATAATGTCTCTTTGAGCATCCAACTTGTTTCTGCTGACTCTTGTAAATCTTTTTTGCTTATACTTTCATCTTAATCTAATACGTGCCAGATATAAAACGCTGTCTTGTTAAAGTGGGAGGCGCCCTATTTCTATGTCATTTTTAAATGTATCTATTTGTACAATTTAAAAGTTCTTATTTTTAGTATACATACAAATATCAGTATTCTGACATGTAAGAAATGCTACATCACACTTATATTTTATGAACATTGTACTGTTGCTTTAATATGTGCTTCAATATATGAAGCAGACTTTGAAATAAAAAGGATTCTCTTTTTTAAACTCCGGTTTAGTTTATTAAATGTATGAAAGGCAAACATTGTTCCTAAAGCCCAATTTGTATTACGATATGACTCTATATTGATGTTTTTCTAGCTACCAACTTCGGTTTTAATAGCTGTTGATGTTATATATGTGTAGGTAATAGAGCTTGTTAAAACGATTGTTTAAATCAGTGTTTCTCAACCTTCCTAATGCCACGACCCCTTAATACAGTTCCTCCTGTTGTGGTGACCCCCAACCATAAAATTATTTTCGTTGTTACTTCGTAATTGAAATTTTGCTACTGTTATGAATCGTAATGTAAATATCTGATATGTAGGTTGTATTTCCATTCACTGGACCAAATTTTGCCATTTGTTTCCAAAAAGGAAGAAAAGGACAGGCAGAGAGATCTTCAGCCTTCTATGTCAAAGGGGTTCCTAAGACCATCAGAAATATATGTTTTCACCGGGAATGTGGTGCAGCTGGCTAAGTGTCAGCTGCATAAGATCTCTCTGACCAGTAGGTCATGAGTTTGAGGCCTGCCCGGGTCGAGGTGGGTGCTCGACCTTTAAGTGTACCCTGCTGTCGACGTTTGCAGCCCGAAAGACAGTTGCATCTGTCAAGTAGGAGATAAAGGCACCACATTAAGTGGGGAGGCAAATTTTGACTGATGCCATTAAAGAACTCCAAGAACACTGAGGAATGCGGAAGGGAACAACAAGGGACGCTGGGAGATGAGGAATGTGTCAGCTCCCCCTGGTGGCCAGAGTTTGCCTCTGTTCATCTATATGTTGTGTATGTGAAAAACAGCAGGAATTGTGTGCTAGTATGTATACCTGTAATCCGCTCTGAGTCCCCTTCGGGGTGAGAAGAGCAGAATATAAATAAAGTAAATGAATAAATACATTTTCTGATGGTCTTTGGAGATCCCTCTGAAACCCCCTTGCAATCCCCAGGTTGAGAAACACAGTTATAAATTGATTTTTAAAAGTAGTCTGTATGAAGATGCATTACATTCTGCTCCATTTCTTCTTCTAAACAAAGCCATGTCATATGTATATGTCTTACCTCTTGGCAATCCCACAATCTTTGAGAAATGACTTTACAACTGAGCAAGCATAAGTCTAATTATAAATCAGGATGTTGCAAGTAATCTACACTGTTATATAATCTATGGAAAGAACAGCATGTATATTTTGAACAATGTTTGTAAAGGAGTCCTGTAGAAAGGATTCTCTTTACTATACCTTTTCCTGCAATACCCCTAACCCTGCTTCTATGGATCTTAGGGCACTTCCAGACAGGAACATATTCTGGGAACATTTAAAAAACGCAAATGTTCCCGGGACCCATCCACATGCACCCCAAAAAGCGCATGTTTTCTGGGGTGGGTGTCCAGATGTTCTCCCAGAACTTTCCAGGAGAATATCTGGACATTCTAACCACACCCCACACCCCACCCCCACACCCCGCTTTCTCCTGGTGCATCATTTCTATGCCAGGAGAGCTCCTTGCAGCACTCTAATTGAGGCCGAATTAGTGCTTTTGTTTGTTTGTTTTCTTGGGTTTTTTAAAGGGCTTTTGAGGAGTGGAGTTGGTGTTCTCACATTTTTCTGGGTTAATTTAGCCTGGAAAACCATGGGACTACTGTCTTGACTGCCCCCTTAAGAGTCCAGAACTTTTGAGGGAACAGTCCAGACAGCAAAAGTAGTGAATTTATCCTGCGCTTTCCAAGAAGGTATGGAAGAAACCCACAAACAAATTAATTGGCCACAAACCAGAGTTTTCCTGGTTTGCGGCAAATTAATTTGTTTTTCTCAGGGATGTCATCTGGACAGCCCCCTTTTAATTGCGGGAACTCCCGCATTAAAGGGACTGTCTGGATAGGCCCTTACACATATGTTACTTCTTTTCTCTGGGTCACATGTTTATATCTGGATCTGGCCAATTCTAGATTACAAATACTTTAAAAAAAATCCCAAAGGCTGTGATGAAAAACTTCTTTAAAAAACATTGTAACTATTTTTGTGTATTTTTTGGTACCGAATTCAAAAATGCGACAATAAAAATACAGTGTCACACACACAGTTCTTTCACAAGTTTCACAAGAAATTTCAACATTAATTTCAATCAGTTCTTACAACATAAATATACCAAAGCAAGTTGTGAAAAGGCTGTACATGATGGAGGAGATCTGATGTTATTTCTGAATGTAGAATGCAAACTCCTATATGACCAGCATACATTTAAAAAAGTTTTAATGACCCTTGATTTTGTAAGATTGTGAACTGAATGATTTCTGTAGTACTGTACTATGAATTTGCAATGTAAGTAGGTATATAGTTGAATTTGTTCAACCGGTAGCTTGTCAACATAGGCTGAATAGTCCACACTGACTGTGAAGTTGCTGGTGGCTATCTTCAAGGCTTCAAGGGACATCCAGCCCTTACCATGGTGGCTCCTCATTAAGGGAAGTCTGGGGATAGTCTTCAATTCATTTGAAACTCCAGAGCAACCCCACAGTTTGGGCACAGCGTAGACTTCTTGACTAGGTCCGATGTGGACCAGCCCATTGTCCACTTGGTGCTGCTCCTACCACTCCCTTTTCCCTGCAGAAAAGGGAGTGGCAGAGAAAAGAGGATGGGTCAAACCTGTGTTTCCATTACTGCCGTCAGATAGCTGCAGAGCTCAAGAAAAACTCCTCGCTGTCTTGGGCATCAGCATAGACACTTCCATGACGAGGAGACAATCACATCTCTTCTTCCTAGTCATGTGGGTACCTATGCAGATGAAAGAACGGGTGTTCATGATTGTCAAGAGCTTCCCTGGAATTCTGTGGTTGTCTAGTTGTTCTGACAGTGGCAGGGATAGCAAGGTGACAGGACTGGTAAAGTGTAGACTCCAGCCACCACTGTGCATTGGGGAACGAGTCAGTACATTACTTCCCTGCTTCATACTGGCTCTCTAGAATAACCCTAAGAAGAAGAGAGAGAAAGAAAAGGGGGGGGGGAAATAGCTTATTTTTCACACACTATTTTTTATCAATTACTAGCTGAGGACCCGGCAGTGCCCGGGTTATTTGAGGAAGGCATCCTATTAGATGTTTATGTGGCTTGCAGTGGTCTTAGTAACTTAGTGAAGGTACTGCGAGTCCCGGGGGCCTAGTCAGGAAAATCAAGTTAAGGAAGCCTAACAATATCCCATGAGCTGAGGCCTAGTCAGGAAAATCAAGTCAAGGAAGCCTTTCTGTCAATTTTGGGGCTGGTTTGTGTTTTATAGGGGCTTTAGTGTTGTTTGGGAAGTGAATGACATGAAGGTACTGCAAATCCCATCATTCATGGCCCCTCCTGCCCTAAACCACATCAGGTAGTGAAGTGGGCCATTGGTCGCCTGTTTGCCAAGTTTGGTCCTGATCTGTCAGTGCTGTGGGCCTCAGTGGCTGACTGCCTGAGGCCTTTCCCTTTCCCTCTGAGTCACTGTAGAATGTTTGAATGTGGTTGGCCATTTGGAGGCAGTTATGCAAATTCCATTTCAGTGGCAACCAATCCCCTCTGACTGGGGCCGTAGAATGTTGGAGTTCTGAGGCTGGCCAGTTAGAGCCCGTTAAGCAAATAATCCCACAATGGCAGCCAATCAAAACGCTGGCACATATTCCTCCCATCGGTCGCTCGGTCGCTCGGCCGCAAACACTGACTTTTATTATATGTAATAGATAAAAGGGATCTGCCCATAAATAAAATCCTGGGTTGGTTCAGAGAAGATTATCTGTACAATCAAAATGCATGTATAAATTGGCTGGAACTCTCCATCCACTGGTAATAATAAACTTTATTTATACCCCGCCACCATTTCCCCGATGGGGACTCGGGGCGGCTCACATGAGGCCAAGCCCAGACAACAAATTTCAAAAAATCAAAAAATCAAAACATCAACAGTAAACACAATGGAAATACATACATATAAATAAGGAACAATATACAAATAGATATCTAAAACCACAAATGACAAGGCGGGTAAGATATAACTCTGCTACTATATGTGCTAAAAACCAATATAGAAGTGATACGGTCTGTAAATGTATAATGCATCAAGCTCTATGAATAGAAAAACACTTTCTCTTTTCTCAGATAATTACGCAAAGGGGAAAATGCTCCTTCCAACTTTAATTTGCCTCTATGAATGCCAGTTGCCATAGTTTGAGAGATCTGACTATGCATTGCTTATAGTAGTCTTCAAGTTCCATGTACAGTAGAGTCTTGCCTATCCAACCGTTGCTCATCCAACATTCTTTATTATCCAACATAGTCTGCCTCCCACCTGGATCAACAGCTGTTTCAATACATTGCGATATTTTGGTGCTAAATTCGTAAATACAGTAATGACTACAGAACATTACCGTGTATTGAACTGCTTTTTCTGTTGATTTTTTTTGTAAAACATGATGTTTTGGTGCTTAATTTGCAAAATCATGATGTAATTTGACATTTAATAGGCTTTTCCTTAATCCCTCCTTATTATCCAACATAAAGTGAAAGTTTATCCAATGTACTGCTGGCCCATTTACGTTGGATAAGCAGGATTCTACTGTATATTTAATTTAAAATAGATGCTGTATTCCATTTTCCTAGATTGGGGGGTACTCCAGTACCCAAATATGAATGAGTGCAATATTCATAGCAATAGAAAGATATTTGTTCCAAATATTACAATAGTCCTTAGCTGAAATTTCTCGTTTTATTGTTATTTCACACTTATTTTTATAACCCAAAGATAAATGTGATACATTTTCACACTTCTCCAATATGGAGTATTTTTGAAATAGCTGTTTATATTAACATGTAGAAGAAAAGTAAATCAGCTGCAAAGTTGCCATTTTCTTTCATTATCCTCTCCATAATCTTTGCTCTCAAAATTTTCACTTTGTGATACTGTTACTTGTTAATGCATCATTAGGCAATTTTAAAACACTTCATTCTTTTAAAAGAGAAAAGGCATTGACGATTGCTTTTCTCATACTTTTCAAGACTTGATGAGGTTTTGTCTCTTGTTCTTTATGTCTTTCTATTTCATTCTGACAAGTATGGGAATAAATTTACTTACCAAAAGTTTTGCAATTTCATCTATTCTAAGACAAAGTGGATAATACACACACACACACTGTTGGTGGTACTTAAATTAGTGTGCCTATTAGAATCAGTAGCATTTAGACCAGTGTTTCTCAACCTGGGGTCAGGACCCCTGGGGGGTCACAAGGGGGTGTCAGAGGGTCACTAAAAACATCAGAAAACACAGTACTTTCTGTTGGTAATGGGGGTTATGTGTGGGAAGTTTGGCCCAATTCTATTATTGGTGGGGTTCAGAAAGCTCTTTGATTGTAGGTGAACTATAAATCCCAGCAACTACAAATCCCAAAAATCAAGGTCTATTTTCCCCAAACCCCACCAGTGTTCACATTTGGGCATATTAAGTATCTGCGCCAATTTTGGTCCAGATCCATCCTAGCTTGAGTTCACAGTGCTCTCTGGATGTAGGTGGACTACAACTCCAAAGCCCAAGGTCAATGTCCACCAAACACTTCTGTTGGTCATGGGAGTTCTATGTGCCAAGTTTGGTTCAATCCCATACTTGGTGGAGTTCAGAATGTCCTTTGATTGTAGGATAAGTAAAAGTCCCTGCAACTACAACTTTCAAATGACAAAAACAATCCCCCAACCCCACCAGTATTGAAATGTGGACATATTGTGTATTTGTGCTAAATTTGGTCCAGTGAATGAAAATGCATTCTGTATATCAGATATTTACATTATGATTCATAGCAGTAGCAAAATTACAGTTGTGAAGTAGCAACAAAAATAATTTTATGGTTGGGAGTCACCACATCACGAGGAACTGTATGAAGGGGTTGCGGCATTAGGAAGGTTGAGAACCATTGCATTAGCCACAAGGATGTCAAGATGTTGAGTAACAATGTGTGATCATTTCTATTGAAGATTGATCCTAATCAGATGAGTCTCTGAAACAGCTGTCTGAAACCAAGATATTTTCTATAAGAAACATTCAAGGACAGCCATGTTAGCCTGGAATATCAGTTCACAAAGAGATCTTGTAGCATCTCAGAATCAAACCGAGAGAACAAATTTGGTAGCATATGCACCTGAAATTTCATCCATGAAAGCTTATGCTACTGTCACGACTTGACACTGCAGATTATATTATTAACACTCCCGGTAATTACTGCCACCAACCTAATCTGTGATCAGGATTTAATTTATTAACTAAGATGTTTAACTATGCTCCTTTACACCAAATCACCCACTGTGAGGAAAACTGAAAAGACAGAAAGATGGAGGCTTGTGAAAGTTAATAAGAAAAGAATTTATTAACTATCAAACAGGCTAACAAGTAGGCACAGATCGTATTGGTTCTTCAGTGAGGCAACAAGAGTGTACGGTTACAGAAAAGAAGATTTGATTATTAGCGTGATGGTTGACTGGATCTAAAATACTTAAATATGTGCTGGTGCGTAATGGTTTCTATATAAAGGCTAGTGCTTCTTCTTAAGGTCTTAAATTCAGTTCCACAGACAGTACTAAGACTTGTCTCCCCAACTCCCCAACTAATAATTAAACTAGAGGGTAGCTGATGTTACTAACTGGAACTTCTATTACATAGACAGTTCCCTGAGTCTTGTTAACAGTAGCTAATATCCTATATTAGCACCACAGTCTCAGAGCCCCCGCCTGTCTCCCTATCACGAGACGACAAGGTGTTCTAACTGACTATTCCCAGTCAGTTCTTCTGGCTCTAAACTAAAGCATCACCACTGGAATCTCTCCTGGCCCTAAGAGCTGACAGTGCTATGTCTTGACCCCCTTAGTCCAGCCTATTCCCTTGTGGTGGTTAGCTATAGATTAGACTGTCAGTCTCTATTGCAGAGGCTCTGATGATACTCCCCCAGAAACCTTGTTCAAGACTCCTCAGGCTCAGATGTTTCTTATCTACAGCCTGGCACAAGACAGAGAAGGCTCAGATGCTTCTTATCTGAAGCCTCTCACAAGACTAGACTAAAATCTTTCTGACAGGAATCCTTCTTCTAGTCAGCTCAACTCCTCCCCTCTGGCACCCAGCCAATCACAGGGAAGACAGTGTATCTGAGCAGAGTGACTAAGGCCACACCCCCTCTCTCTGGCTTTGACCTTCTCCTGATGGCTGCTAGCTGAAACTCCCTTACTAAAAATGGATGCCAGCAAGTTCCAAACAGGGATCCAAACTTCCAAGCAGGATTCGGCCTGCTTAGGACGGGTGAGTCCTTACAGTTACCTACTTTGTTCCCTCAGTTAGTCTCTTAAGATGCTATAGGTCAGGAAATCGCTTGTACATTTCTTAGTTCAGTTGCAAGCTTTTTTTCCCCCCAAACCCATTACATCACTTCTGATTAGAAATATTGTTGGACTGAATAATCTTCCATACTTCACCACGGGCTAGGCTGGCGATGGATGGTGGAGTGATAATCCAGTACCATATGAAGGGTTACGGGTTGTCCACCTCTTCTCTATGCAATTAGAATTTCACTTGAAGAACTATGTGGATTGATAATATTCACCAAAGGATGAAGGTGACCTGCAGAACTAGCTGAAAACCAATACGTTGTGGTGTTCAGTGGTATGAATGGATTTCTTTCTTACACATTAAAATGGAAATATGTGACACTGCAGTTGATGTGGACCTAAAAACAGCTTCATTAGCACATATCTCCATTGTGCCTCCATGTCCTCCTTTGCTATGCTTAGCTCTTTTGTCGTGTCATATTCTATAGCTGGGAGAAAATGATGCTACATTTATCTGATACATTATTTATCACGAGCTCTTTCCCACCACTTAAGATACATGCTAACTACATCCAAACGACAGCCTGTCAATTCATATCGGAAAGATCACCTTAAAGTGTTTTGGGGGAAAAAACCAGACTGAACAATTAGTTGAAAGTGAATCTGGAGGCCAGAAGGAAGACCTATGCCTGATTTGATTACTAAACACAATCAGAGAACTAAAGCACTTCTACTAGGTGTAGTGGGGAGATATGAAGTCTAACCTAGAAAAATTAAAGATATAAGCAACAAGCAGAAAACTTTTTGAAAGTATTATGTAGTTGTGTTCTTAAACAGATTGACCAAGATATAGGAAGATAGATAATAATGATAATAATAATAATAACAATAATGAAATCCAGTCACTGACCAACACAGTGAGAATCTTCAGCACTGGCATCAGTATGGAGTTCGGACTAGACAAATGCTCCTCGGCATTACTTCACAAATGAAGATTCTTAGGAAGGACTCATCCCACGTTTTTTACAAGTGTGTTGATGACTAAAAAGGCCTATCTGAGATAGGCAAGTTTGGTTGTAGAAGGCACAGCAGAAAGTCTCCTTGGGTGATGTTGTTTCCAAGTTGCAGTTCTTTCTGCATTGTCGTTTCTCTTCGAGACCCCTTCGGTATGTCTTCTCGAAAGAGGCCGCTGCATTGTGGATAGTGCATCTCCATGTCTCCTGATGTGAGGCCAGGGTGTACCATTGTTGGTGATCAATCTGGCCGAGCCTGAGATGTTGTTTCAGGGAGTCCTTATATCTATTTTGGGGGGCGCCTCTCTTTCGTTGACCCGTGGCAAGTTCACCATAGAGTAGTATTTTTGGGAGACGGTGGTCCTCCATCCTAGAGACGTGCCCTGCCCAGCGCAGCTGTGTTCTCAATAGCATGGCCTCAATGCTGGTGATCCCTGCTTGCTCAAGGACAGCAACATTAGTCACATAGTCGGTCCGGTGTATATTTAGGATTCTGCGAAGACAGCGCTGATGAAAGCGTTCAAGGAGTCATAGGTGTTGGCGATAGGTGACCCATGTTTCAGACCCATAGAGGAGAACAGACAGTATGATAGCTCTGTACACACTGATTTTGGTGCTTTGCCTCAGGTGCTTGTTGCTCCAGACTCTTTTGTGAAGCCTTCCAAATGCACTATATGCCTTTGCTAATCTGTGATCTATCTCGTTGTCAATCTTGGCATCTGAAGAGATGATGCTTCCCAAGTAGGTGAACTGCTGAATGGACTTAAGCACAGATTTGCCTATGCTGATGTGGGGATGATGGTGTTCTTCCTGTGGTGCGGGCTGGTGGAGGACTTCCGTTTTCTTCAGGCTGACTTCCAACCTAAACAGCTCTGCAGCTGCTGCAAAGCAGGATGTCAGGCGCTGCAGAGCTGCTTCTGAATGGGCGACAAGGGCAGCATTGTCAGCAAAAAGCAGCTCACAGACTAGATAGTTTAGAGTCTTAGTGCGAGCCCTCAGATGGCTTAAGTTGAACAAGCTACCATCAGTACGATAGCATATATATATATATGCCGTCTTCTTCTTCAAGGTCTGCCGTAGCCCTTTGGAGCATCATGCTGAAGAAGATTGTAAATAGGGTTGGTGCAAAAACACAACCTTGTTTCACTCAATTAGTTATTAGAAAGGGCTCCGAGAGAGCATCGCCATATTTGACTTGACCGCACTGGCCCTCATGTAACAGGATAATCATTTTGAGGAATTTGCGGGGACATCCTAGACAAATGCTCCACAGTGGCATCAAAGAAAGGGAAAATTATTCACATAGAGGTGCAAAATGGACAATCTATAAAAGTCCAATCAGCCAAATTAAATGGTGTAAATTTGATCAACCAGACTGACAGAGGGAGAAAACATGGAGGCAGTGACAGACTTTGTATTTCTAGGTGCAAAGATTACTGCAGACGCAGATTGCAGGCAGGAAATCAGCCAGAAAATTACTTCTTGGGAGAAGAGCAATGACCAGTCTCGATAAAATAGTGAAGAGTAGAGGCATCACACTGGCAATGAAGATCCACATAGTTAAAGCAATGGTATTCTCAGTAGTAACCTACGCATGTGAGAGCTGGATCATAGGGAAGGCTGAGCAAAGGAAGATAGATGCTCTTGAACTGTGGTGTTGGAGGAAAATTCTGAGGGTGCCTTGGACCGTGAGAAGATCCATACTTCAAGAAATAAAGCCAAACTGCTCATTGGAAGGAAGGATATTAGAGGCAAGATGAAGTACTTTGGCCACATAATGAGAAGACAATTATGCTTGGGAAAATGGAAGGAAAGGAGAAGAAGGGTCGACCAAGGGCAAGATGAATGAATGGTATCCTTGAAGGGACTGGCTTGACTCTGAAGTAGCTGGTAGGTCACAAAGAGTTGGGGTGGTCCATGAGGTCACAAAGAGTTGGAAGCAACTAAACAAATAAACAACAACATGATCATAACCATCATCAGATGCACTGCAGGAGTTGTGAACTGGATACAGCATAGCTGGATGATCTGGACAGAAAAACAAGAAAACAGATGACAATCTACTACTCATTACCAGGCCCAGATTATAAGGCCACCCTAGGCCATGGCACTTTTGGGGGGCAGCAGATCCGGACCCCAATTTTTTTAAAAAAAATTACCCCAAAAATTTGAAAAAAAATAATTTAATAAAGGGCTCATGCGCGGGGCGGCGCAAGCACCATCCACGCCTCCCCCTCCCTTTGCTCTGCTCCCCTCGGCTCTGCTTTAGGAGGGAGGAGGATCGGCTCCGCCCCTGACTCCGCCCCTCCTCGCCCCCGGCTCCACCCAGCTCCGCCCCCGCCTCATCGCTGGCGCGGAGCTGATCCTCCCTCCCTCCCTCCTAAAGCCGGCCTGAAAAGGGCGATTTCAGCCACATGGTGGCTTTAGGAGGGAGGGAGGGAGGAGCAGCCATGGGGAGGCCCAGCCATGGGGAGGCCCAGCATCGGCTCCGGGGGTGGGGCTTTCCTTCCTCCTCGTGCCGGCGAGGAGGCGGGGGCGGAGCAGGGCGGAGCCGGGGGTGGGGAGGGGCGGAGCCGGGGCGGGGAGGGGCGGAGGCAGACCCTTTGGCCTTGGGTGGCAAAAGGGCCTGATCCAGGCCTGCTCATTACACCCGCTTAGTGATGTCAACCTTCCCTGCTCAGAAAACCAGGCGGTAGAGGGCTTCTGCAAGTAAAACCAATGGTAGAAGAAGAGAAACATGCTCTGGCAGATTACATGAAAGACAGTCAAGAACCAACATTGATGGAAGTCAATTGTAGAAAACTGCTTAAAGTGCAAAAGACAAAGAGTGAATACTGTAAAAATACAATGCAGAGCAAAAGAGAAAACTGGTGAAAGAAGGCTCTCCATGGACAGTTCCTGGGGAAAATTGAGAGCCAAATTGACAAGGAAAAAACATGGATGTGGCTCACAAATGAAACTTTGAAAAGGAGACTGAGGGCCTGAGTCTTGAACAAGAACAAGCCATTAGAACAAATGCCATCAAAGCCAGCATTGAAAAGTCAACTACAGATTCCAAGTGTAGACTCTGCAAGGAAGCAGATGAAACGATGGATCACACACTCGGCTGCTGCAAGAAGATCATGTTAGAGTTTTATAACTTAATCATTTCTGAAGTGACAATAAGTGATTATAAGAATCAGGGCCATTCCAACAGATAGCATTAAGGACTCAACCACCTGGTTATTGTTAGGTAATTTGCAAGCCAAAATTTAGGTTCCATCGTATGAGAGTGTACGGCATGATTTGTTGAGCCCTGGATTATGTTTATGGCTTTAAAGAATCCTCATGCATCATGGACATCTGCAAAGTGTTGGATTTCTTCAGTCTTTATTGTCCACCAAATGTTCTTGAATTCTCTGGTCCTTCTTTGGATCTCAGCTTTTGCACTAGCGTAGGTATTTTTCTTAGCAGCACAGCTGGTGTCCTTTTTTATTGATTGACTGTTAGATCTCATTATCATTTTCTTCAAACCAGTCACGATGTTTCTTGGTTTGGTATCCAATGGCTGTAATGATATACTGTAGGTCTTCAGTTTGTTCTGATGTTCCTCAGCATTATCAGGTTGATCTATGGGTAAACGATCCTTGAGTGTTGTTTGGAGAAGGGTTCATTTAGAGCACTGATTCTCAAAGTGGGCGGTACCACCTACGGTGAGGCGATCCAAGGGGGTGGTGGGAGGCTCAGGGGGATTTGAGGGATGGTAAACCCCATTAAGGGGGCGGTGAACAATTGGTCATTTAGGAGGGGTCACACGGCCCTCTTCTTTGGCCCCTCCCCCTTCACTTTGACCTGCATATTAGATATTTGGATTAGAATTTGTAAAAGTAGCAAAATTATTTATGAAGTAGCAATGAAAATATAGTTGGGGGTCACCACAACATGAGGAACCTTATTTAGGGGTCATGGCATTAGAAATGTTGAGAACCACTGCATTAATACATATATATTTCTGTTTAATTGCTATTAAACATTTTAAAAAGATTTCTAGGGGGGCGGTAAGTAAATTTTTTTCTGGAAAGGGCGGTAGGCTAAAAAAGTTTGGGAACCACTGATTTAGAGGGTTCCTGAGCCATTATTATTATTACTGTGAATTTGATTTATGTGTAGAGATCAGTGTACAACTGATCAACACACAGTCATCAGAATAACATGCACTTCCAGAGGCATGGCTAATCTGACAACTGGTGGCATCCCAACTGTTGCAGCCTTCTTCTGCCTTCACAGCTGTTGTAACATGTACCATGCACCATGCTATGATCCGCCTGCTCTGCCATTGAAGACTTCAGATTGTGCTTGGGTGGGTTTCTTCCTTGTGGCCCTACTGCTCAGGGAGAGCCTCTTGGGAGCATATGACTTTGATGATTTCACCCGCAGGTTCATTGGAACACACAAGCACCCTCACCACAACAAGGTAACAATCCATCAAGGGGCCTTAGCATCTGAACATGTTCAGAACAAGGAAGCAAGTTCCTTAAATATTCAGGTCCCAAGCTTGAATATTTCAAAGTTAAAGCTTACATTTTAAATTAATCCAGGAAACATAGTGCTCAGAATTCGACAGTACAGAGTTTTCAATGTTCCATTAAGCAGTAAGTTTTACATACTCCACATTCATACAGGAACATGAGGCAGATATGGTAATAGGAGGAAGTGGTTGTCTCCGAGCCAACACTTCTTGAATGCCTGGCTTCAAAGGGTCTTTGGAGCCAAGGCACAACTGGGAGGAGTAAGTTGGCAAATGTCCTTTGTATTGGCAGAGGTGATTTTCAAAGCCACGCGATTCATATTATGTTGGCTCCTGCAGCAATGTCAGAAAATAAATATTTCAAGGTCAGTTTCCATATCCTTAACATTGCTGTTCCTGCAAACTTTCAATTTTCTTGCCTTAATGGTATTGCTTCTTCAACATTCCTCATTGCCACCAACACTTTCTTTTCCTGCTTCCAATGTAACTACACTGGCAGAGGTGTACACATTTGGATTGAATTGGGACTGGATTTTGGCCATTCTTCTGCTTGTTCCTTGAAGGTTTGTTGTTATTGAGAACTGATTGGCTAACTTCAGACTGAAAGACTATGCTGTTGGAGATTCCAGGGCAAGGGACTTGACATGAAGCAAGATTGGATAGTCTCATCAAAGGACATCTTGTCAAAAGTCATCCACAAGAAATCTTGAGTGCTAGCATTCATTTGCCTACTGCAGTGTTTCCCAACCAATGTGCCATGGCACACTAGTGTGCCATGAGCGATAATCAGGTGTGCCGTGGGAAATTGGAACCTCCAATACCCTTTCTTCCCCCTCCTGCCAAACACTTTTTCTTCTCCACCTGGGCTCCCTTCTTCCCAGCCTCGCTCTGCTCACTTTGCCTCGCTTTGCTCTGGGGTGAGTCTGCGCAGTAGCACCCGCACGGGTCACGTCTTCCTCCCTCCACCCTCCCCTCCTGAACACACTCATGCTGCCCCCTTGGATCAAAATGGCGGCAGAAGCGGCAAGAAAAAGTAAGTATTCGGCAGGAGGGGGAAGAAAGGGCGCGAAGGGGAAGGGGGAGGAAGAGGTCTCTGTCGAAAGCTGGCATGGGCAAACTTGGACCTTCCAGGTGTTTTGGACTCCAACTCCCACCATTCCTAGCAGCCTCAGGCCCTTTTCCTCCCCCCCGCCTCTCAGCCACTTAAGCAGGAAAGGGCCTCAGGCTGTTAGGAATGGTGGGAGTTGAAGTCCAAAGCACCCAGAGCACCCAGAGGACTGAAGTTTTCCCATACCTGTTTTAGGGACCTTAAAGTGGTGAGCCTCCTTCCAACATTGCGATTCTGGATAGAAAACAAACAACAACATAACATAACATTGTTTGAGTCCACAGTGCTCCCTGGGTGTAGGTGAACTACAACTCCAAAACTCACTAAACACAGAGAGAGACTGACAGCTGTTGAGCAAGACCTTCGTGCGTGTCTTTCTGCCATTCCTGCCAGGATATCTATGTTGTGTTCATCAAAACAGGCCCAGATTTCACACTGTGCATAAATACATTTAAAAGCATATTAACTATATGTATTACTGTGTTAGAGTGTCATTTTGTGTCATTTTGGTTGGTGGTGTGCCCCAGGATTTTGTAAATGTAAAAAGTGTGCCGCGGCTCATAAAAGGTTGAAAAACACTGGCCTACTGGAATGACTGATCTGATTCATCAATTGATCTAATCCTTTGCAAAGTGTATCCACTTTTTCTGACAACTGAATCCTTGTGATTTGTTTCCTCCTCCATCAATGAAAGACTGCTCAATTTTCCAGCTTCCACATTCAATTATTATAGCAAACATTGCACCATTAATCATCATTAATCAGGGGCATGCACATTTAATACAAGTTTCTCTTATATAAAGTTAATGGCCATGATATTCTGTGGCAATATTTTTAATATGCTTTTAATATGCTTTATAGGACATTCACATTTTAACTCGCTATTTTTAACTGACGTAGCAACATTTTAAGGTGTTTTATTTCCAACATTCATGTGCATAATATAACGTCATTGTTGCTTTTTTAAAAAATGAACTAAGAGAGGCAATAGCTCACAGCGTTAGTGCTATTTTGCCATACCATCTGTTTCTAGTTAACTTCTTAAAGCATATTAATCTCAGTTCAATAATTTGCTAAACCTGCAGTCAACTGATGAGTGATACGTATGTTATGAAAAGTGAAATGGATTCTTCTCCAAAAATCATAATCAAAATTGGCATCTCCACTAACTTTCTTTCTAAAGATGCCAAAGGGTGCACCTGCAGTATAGAAGTAATGCAGTTTGACATCACATTGACTACCATAGCTAAATGCTATGGAATGATGAGATTCGTAGTTTAGTGAGGCACCAGCACTCTTTGGCAGAGAAGACTGAAACTTCAGTTCTCATTATTCCACTTCTAGTCTCAAGCCTTTCAGATAAGGGATACTCGACATCTAGTATCAGAGATCTCTTGTTATAGCAGTTTTCAACTCTGTTTGCACTGCAAATTCTGCATTATCATTATGTTTAGTAAGTATGTGTTGCACTTCAGACAAGGAGCACCCCCCCCAATTCACACACACAACAGACAGTCTGAATAATAGGCTTTTATTGAAACAAATATAGTGTCCCACAAAAGGGTTAAAAGAAGATCTATTGTAGAATATATCCAAGGTAAAATCACACAGTTCAATTAGTCCCAGAATCCAAAGGCAAAGATAGAAAGCTTGATGCAAATCCCATGAGTAAGACAAAGCAGCTATGGAAGAAAATCGTGCAAAGAGGCCTAGGCAAAATCAGGAGCTTGGAGACAAGATAAAGCTTGGCATGGTATTCTGAACGAAGCCTGGAAACTGAAGACAATTTCCCTAGCAAACTAATATAAAGACAAATCAGTTTCGGTTTGTAAACCGACTGTTGCGTCGGAGGCTGGCAGCCTGCCTAGATTCTCAAATACTATCTCGGTGGTTGAATGGAAGCTCGTTAAAATTCCCAAGTGTCCCGTTATCAACATCAAGACCTTCAGAGTCCTGAGAACAAGAATTCTCATCTAATGAAGCCCTGGGAAGAGAACTGTTCCCAGGAAAGCAAGCCTCATCTGAAAGGTCACTTTGCATCTCAGAATTCTCACTAAGCATCCCATCATCAGCATTTTCAGGAACAACCCCATCAGCATTTTCAGGAACAATCCCAGCATCCCTAGGAACAATCCCATCATCCCTAGCATGCACATGTGCACCAGGCTGAAACACCACAGTATGTAATGTGATGGACATGAATATATGAGTAAACACAAAACCTTGTGTGATGGAACAGTGCTTCATATTATTTTATTAATAAGTACAGGTTTAACAGTACTGTCATGTTGTTTTCCATTGGTTCCCTGGTTCAATGGTATGGAATCCTGGAAGATGTAGTTTGACAAGGCATCAGCACTTTTTCATACTGAAGGATCAAGGCCTTGTAAAATCCCATTATTTCATAGCATCAAGCCATGACAATTAAAATGATGTCAAACTGCATTGATTCTACAATGTAGATGCATCTTGAGTGGACGGAAACCGGAAAGCGCAAGACCTGTTTTCCTTAGGATCTGTGTTTGTTCTTTGTTTTTATATCGCTCTTTGAGGATTTGCTATAAACTGAACCAATTCCCCCTGCCTCTCATTTTAGGATCTAGTTGTAAGCTCCAACAAGATAAAAGTTTGTTTTGCTTCTGTTTGTACATTAGTTTAGCAAACATTACTACTGCAGTTATTGATTATGCTTGAAATCCTACTGCTCTGCCAAAAAGGAGATTTGGTTGTGGAATTCAATGTTTGGAGTGTATTGGTGGAAACAAACTCACTTGGTTGTAGTAGAAGGGATGGAGGAAGGGATGGAGGTCCCCATTACAATGGTGTGCAGACAAGATTGTGACACCTTAGATCTCATCACATGCAAGTCCCCTCCCATTTCCATATATTTCTTAAAAAGTTCATAAACTAAGCATCACAGATCCCATCATACGTTGCAAGCTGAGTTCCACCTCTCTCCCATGCGGCTTCATCTGTGAACTGTCTCTGAAGTGTAGGGAAAGTCTTCTGAGCTTCCGAAGCATGTGAGAAAGTGAGGAAAACACGTGGGATGTAATCTGTCAAATTTGTCCATGGTGAATGGCTTCAGTGATTTGGAATAATGGGCGTTCTTATACACTTCACCCTCCAACAAGTTGTGGGGGTGGAGCAATTTTGTCTCCTCCCCTCAGAGCAGATATTGGCTGGTTTCGCAGAACTTTCTAGTAGTAGGGGAGGTGGGGCTGGCATGATTGGATGCCAGCCCCTTCTCCCTCATTCTGCGAAGAGCCATCGCCCACCACTCCCGCCCATGGACAGTATAGTAATAGTAATTTGGGACTGGGTAGGAATTTTTCCCTCTTATGTTCTAGGAGGGTTTTTTCGCCTACCCTATACTGTTACTTAGGGGCTAGATGGAATGGTTGGCTTTTAACTAGCCTAGCATAACTAGATTAGTTATTCAAAGGTTGGTATATACTTAAGGGTGTGGGACAATATGTAAACATTCACCTAAAGTTTAATGTTAGGGGTGAGGTGAATTAGAATGTCCCAGGAGCGGGGAGAGTCTTGTCTTAAAAGTTGAGATTTCTCCTGATGTTTCCCTTATGGGTTGCCCGGGTTTAAATCTCCAGGGGACCCAGGTTTTACATCTGAATAGCTGAGGGGAAGGCTTTAGAAGACGCTACCTCAGCTTAGACACCAAGTTGAACTGACACCTAAAGTTAGTTAAGTTATAAGTTAAATAGGTAACAATAAATAAAAGTTGCCCAAATTTTAAATCCATATATTGTGTGTCTGTCTTGTTATTTCGGGGGGTTGGAAGACAATGGGTGGTCTCCTACCCAACATTGACATTTCTCTCCTAAAATCCTAAATGAGCCTGGCATGGTAATTTCTAAAATTAATGTAATCATTAGGAATACCAGTTTCTTTCATGTCTCCTTCATAGTAATTGTGGCTTTCAAAATTGCACTACTGCTAGCTTTTTAACTTTGTTTCCACTTTTGTTTTAACTAACTACAGTAAGTTACAGCAGTGTTTCCCAACCTTTTTTGAGCCGAGGCACACTTTTTACATTTGCAAAATCCTGGGGCACACCACCAACCAAAACGACACAAAATGACACTCAAACACAGTAATACATATAGTTTATATGTTTTTAAAATGTATTTATATACTCAGTGTGAAACCTGGGCCTGTTTCGATGAACTCAACATAGATATCCTGGCAGGAATGGCAGAAAGACACAAACTTCCCACACAGAACTCCCATAACCAAGAGAAAATGCTATAAGAGTTTGGTGGGCATT
This sequence comes from Anolis apletophallus, assembly GCA_030556195.1. Classification (NCBI taxonomy): domain Eukaryota; kingdom Metazoa; phylum Chordata; class Lepidosauria; order Squamata; family Anolidae; genus Anolis; species Anolis apletophallus. The sequence continues at coordinate 32,832,344 of JARBWK010000014.1, read as the reverse complement.
GACCTTGAGTTTTGGAGTTGTAGTTCACCTATATCCAGAGAGCACTGTAGACTCAAACAATGTTGGATCAGGACCAAACTTGGCATGAATACTCAATATGCCCAAATATGAACGCAGATGGCATTCAGGGGAAATAGACCTTGACATTTGGGAGTTGTAGTTGCTGGGATTTATAGTTCCCCTACAATCAAAGAGCATTCTGAACACCACCAATGATAGAACTGGGCCAAACTTCCCACACAGAACCCCAGGAGGCAAGAGGAGGTCTCTACTTTGGGAAAGGGAGGGGGGCCTTCCCAATGCATGGAAATGGAGACACCAAGTAGACAACGGGTGGGACGGGGGTGTTTATCGAGGTAGGTTTCTTCGGGTTTTTATACTTCAACACACTAGACTCTCCCCCCCCCCCTCCCCTCCTGGAGGTTCCAATTTCCCATGGCACACCTGATGATCACTCATGGCACACTAGTGTGCCCCGGCACACCGGTTGGGAAACACTGGGTTACAGTATCTGGTAGGTTTCAGCCTTCCGCAATTAAGAGTAAGGCAATTGGAAAGAAAATGAGAGGAGCCCAGAGAAAGAAATTGCGCATGTCTTAAGAAAGATGCTTTCTCTCTCCTTGAGTGTAAAGGATACTGAGAGGGAAACAAGAGGAGCCAAGAGAAGTGGCGTCTCCTCTTTTCCCCCCAGCTCTGCCTGACGAAGTCTCTTGTCAAGAGGTACTGTTACCAAAAGGCACTTTACTCACTTTAATAATGTCTTGTCAACTTATATTGAAGCAACATGGCCAAACCTTTTGTTTTTAAAATTGGGAGCTCAAGAAATCCAAAAAAAAGAAGAAGAAAAAAGAAAGAAATCAAACTCATTCCTTTGGAATCAGCAAAATTGTACCACAGGTGTGGTTAACCATGTGCAGATTTAATGTACTATTCTTATGCTGCCAAAAATCAGAGGAGCTTCAAGGGTTGCCAGTATATATTATTCAACTTTCATTATTTTAAGTAAGAAAAAGCCAGTGGGTTTAATTTAGACTCTTGAAGAAATTGACTGCAGACCATCTGTTTTCCATCCTCAAGAATTGAGAAGCCAACATATTAGATGAACATTTTGTTCTAAAAAGCAGCCTGGAAAATGCTAACACTCGTATACCGCTAATCTTGGTGGCTCTTTTAGCAACAAGGAAGTGGCTGAAGCTCTGGGTTTCTGGTGCCAATTTTGTTCCAACAGTGATAGTTGAAATTAGATATTAGATATGAATCAAAGGCTTTTCTTGACAACTGTTGATGTGTTCTGGGGCCCATATGGCTACTTGTGGCTTGTGTAAATGCTGAACTGTGTAAAGGTCGCAGTGTCTGTTAATATAAATAATTGCAAATAGATCCTGACCATATGATTCTCTTCTACCTTACACATATTGGGAATGTCCTTTTTAACAATCCAGAATTTATTTTCTGTAGGTGTATATTCATGCATTGAGTTAGGCATGAATTACAAGTGAATTCTTAAAAGTTCTTTAGTGACCAAATCCACTTTGTATGAATGGAAGCATGTCCTGCTGAAACAGCTGAGGGGGATGTGGTGCAATTTTTGAAAAATGATATTAAATCAAAGGCTGAATATAATTCTTCAGGGCATGTTAACTATATACAGTACTTTACTCAGACCAGCAATGCAAAATTTGAATATATTACAATGGAACAAATGCAATGTTGATGGGAGAAAAAAACATGGAATCATAGATGTGTGTGTACGTGTATACATGCGTGCACATGTCAGACTGTTGAATGATTTCAACTAACCACTAAATGCAAGTTTGGAGCATGGTACATTTCACTACTCTAAAGGCCAGATCAAGACATGAACCAAGTGAAGGCAATGAACAGAAGTTTATTCTTTTTGGTCAGAAAGAATGCCAGTACAGAGCCTGTGCTTAAAAAAACAAATGAAAACAAACAATGAAATAAGGCATCCAGAGAAGTAGAAAGCATTTTATCCAGTTTGACATCAATTAAAAAAAACTGTGATTGGTGGGAAAGCTGGCCCTGTTTGGATCCAAATCCCTTCATTATTTTCTGTTGGACATGGGGGTTCTGTGTAGGAACTTTGGCCCAATTTTATCATTGGTAGGTTTCTAGAGGCTCTTTGATTGTAGGTGAACTATAAATCTCAGCAACTACAACTCCCAAATCACAATGTCTATTTTCCTCAAACTCCATCAATGTTCGCATTTGGACATATTGGGTATTTGTGCCAAGTTTGGGCCAGATCCATCAATGTTTAAGTCCACAGGGCTCTCTGGATGTACAGTAGGTGAACTACAACACCCAAACTCAAGGTCAATGTCCACCAAACCCTTCCAGTATTTTCTGTTGGTCATGGTAGTTGTGTGTGCCAAGTTTGGTTTGATTCCATCATTGGTGGAGTTCAGAATGCTTTTTGATTTTATGTGAATTATAAATCCCAGCAACTACAACTCCCAAATGAAAAACTCAATCCTCCCCAACCCCAGCAGTATTTAAATTTGGGAGTATTCGGTATTGGTGCCAATTTTGGTACAGTGAATTAAAATGCAACCTGTATATCAGATATTTACATTATGATTCATACCAGTAGCAAAATTACAGTTATAAAGTATCTGTGGTGTCCCAGCCCAGTGTGGTGTTCCAGCCTAGTGGTCAGAGACAGACTCCGGGGGTTCCAGCTGCTCCGGATCAAGGGGATGATGGGTGGCCAGATGGATATGGGACTGCAGAGGAAGACTTAGAATGGGATGATGGCTGGCTACAGGGATATGATACTGCAAAGGAGAATATTGATGACTCCATGGAAGTCAGTTCTGAACTGGACAGTGAGAGGCTTAGTGACCTTGATTCTTGTCAGATGAGCATTCCGGGGAATGGGAGGATTCGGTTTCTCAGGATGATAATACTGCACCTGGGGCCACTAATGAGATGGAATTTGACAGGAGGGCCAGCATCCGATCCTCTCGGAAAGATTGGAGCCTGAGAAAGGGGGTGCGTAATTTCCTTTATTAGATTGTGCATTTTAGGCAGACCTGAAAAGTAATTTCAAGTCTTTCATTAGATTGTGTTCACGTTAACCGCCAGAGTGATTTTAGGCAGACCAGGGTGGTCCGCGAAAAGGCCTTACGTTTAGTTTGTTTATTCATATCATGAGAGCTCATTACCCACATCCAGTTCAAGTCCTCCAAGTTCAGCGCCCCGAACAAAATGCCGGACCTGGCCAGAGTGGTTTGTCTCCAGTTTCACGTTGACCGCTGGAGCGGTTTGCCTTGTTCAAGTACTTTTGTTCCATTGGAATTTAAGCCAATTGGGCTCACAGCTCAAGAACTTTATTGGACTAGTTCTGGATTTACTTTGATTGCTTATTTCTACATCTTTGGACTATTCTTTATTCTAAATAAAACTTCATTTATTGCATCTGCCTGGTGTGTGTGATCTAAGGGGGGCTGGCTGCGTTCTGAGGTGCAACAGTAACAACAAACATAATTTTATGGTTGGGTATCACCATGACATGAGAAACTGTATTTGTGGGTCGTGGCGGCATTAGGAAGGTTGAGAACCACTACTTTAAACCCAAGCTCCTTCCAATACACAAGTCTAGACTTTCAAAAAAATTGCATTTGATTTTCAAATCTCTATCCATCCATTCCCTTGATATATGCTCATATTACTTTGATACTCCACCATTCTTTTGTCGCTGCTGAAACAATATCCCCCTTCCCCATATCTCACCCAGTGCATTGAAGCACATTCTCTCAGGATCCTCATTAGGCAATGTTAATTATGGCAATCAGCCTGCCCAGTTTGGCCAATTAAAACTAATTAGCTTGTCCTCTTTATTTCAAAACTGCTCTCTAGTGAATTTTTTTTCACTTTTAGATTTTACTTTTAAAGCAAAGGTTATCCACATTGCTGTTGCAAAAGATTTTTTTTCTTTTTAGGGTAAAATCCATCAAACCAGAAAAGAATCAGGCTACTTATAGATAAGTGGTGCTAAGGAATCCATGTTTAGTCTGAGTCTCAATAGGCTTGCCTTGGACAGCACTTCCTGGATCATTAAGGAGAAGAACAAAAATTTCCACTTTGGCATCCTCATATTTATGCTCAGATGCAGCCATGGCAAAAAAATATGGCATACATTTGAAAACTGTAGATAGGCATGTTTCTAATGACGCTTAAGACCACTTTAAACATCCTTGTCCATGGAAGGAATACCTTCAAACAATATGCACACTTTCTGGGGGTGAAATAAGAAAAGAAATGGAGCTTGTTCCATTAAGGTAGTGATTTTCAACCTTTTTTGAGCTGCAGCACATTTTTTACATTTACAAAATCCTGGGGCACACCACCAACCAAAATGACACAAAATGACACTCTAACACAGTAATGCATATAGTTAATATGTTTTAAAATGTATTTATACACTCACTTAGTGTGAAACCTGGGCCGATTTCGATGAACACAAAATAGTAGGCATGAGAAAAAAGTTATGAAAATGATTCGTTTCGTAAGAAATTCGTAAGAAATGCTACTTTCGAGTATTTCCACACCTGGAACGCCAACCAGGAAGTGGACTTTCTTTTTCGAACTTCGGGGCCAGGATTTTCTTAAGTGTCGTTATTAGGTCGTAAGGGGGGGGGGGCACCAACCTTATCTATCACAACCCTCACGCATCCCTAGCAAATAAGTATTATGGCAAGGCAAGCCATAAACTCGCTCCTTCTGTTGGCTGGAAGCCTGGAAAAAAGTAAAACTGTTTACATTTTTCCAGGCTTCCCTGCCTCCTGCCTGCCAGGATCTAAAGCATCAAAGAGTATTGGGGTGAGAAACCAACCTAATGTATAATAGAATGAATGCTACTGTAAGTGCCTAATATTATAAGTAATCCAACTGGTCATATACCTACATTCCATGCACATGCAATAATACAGCAGTAATAACAATAACAAGAGGTAAAATTCAAACCGAAGTATTCTGACTGGTCTCTCCTCATGCGGTGCAAACGGGCTCTTCTCTTATTAGCCCGGAAATTAGCCTGGAAAAGCCAGTGTTTCTGCTTGGGAGCACACACATACATATTCTTGGGGGATTTGCTGCAGAATCCCGGGCTCATAGAGAAGATTCTGCAGCAAATCCCCCCAAAGAATCTGTATGGGCGTGCACCCAAGCAGAAAACGCTGGCTTTTCCCGGCTCACAGAGAAGAGCCCGCTTGCACCGCATGAGGAGGGACAAGTCAGAATACTTTGGTTTGAATTTTACCTCTTCTTATACCCATTGTTATTACTGCTGTATTATTGCATGTGCATGAAATGTAGGTATATGACCAGCCTGGGTAAACTTGGGCCCCTCTCCCTCAGGATCGGGGTGAGAGAGAGGCAGTGAGGAGCCGGGGCTCCTCCTCCTTTCTTTTGCTGCTTCCAAGAATAGAATACGCCTCCTCCCTCCTTTGCTCCCTCCTTCCTATTTGGAGAGTCCCATCTAGAATTCAGTGTGATTTATTCAAGTTTTGGCCTACAACTCCCAGAAATCCCAGCCAATTTACCAGCTGTTAGGATTTCTGGGAGTTGTAGGCAAAACCATCTGGAAGCGCATGCGCTGGCATACGAACTACTAACGACTTCGTTAGTAATTAAGTTACATTTTAGAAATTTTTGGAATTTTTTTGTAAGTCTTCCTATTACTAATTAAAAAAAACTCCCCCATTAGATTTTCGATTTCCTATTTTTGTGTTCTAAACCATGCCTACAAAATAGATATCCTGGCAGGAATTGTAGAAGCTCTTGCTCAACAGCTGTCAGTCTCTCTCTGTTTTTAGTTTTTATCGCAGTCAAGCTAGAGAAGTTCATCTCACACAGATATGTGGTTGAAAACGGGAGCAATGTCAAAATAGCTTTGTTGGTCAGAATGGGGGACTCCCTGGCAACAGATAACCAAAAACTGTCAAAAGGAAGATCAGCAAATTTTAGCTTTAAACTACGATCTTGTTTCAGTTCAATGAGTTCCTTTTGCTCCTTTAAAGTCATGTCCTTTCCAGCAACGGATGCTGAGCTGTATGGGTCCCTAACCCAGTCAAGACATTCTGTGAAGGCTGAATGGAAATAAAATGACAACGCCTTTTCAAAAATTCTCTATCACTGTCACTCGCTTCTCTTGCTGTGATCCCAAAATGCCACTGTCACTTGACGCGCAGCTGCAGCACTAACTCTAACTTTGTTTACTTAGCCGCGTCTGAGCAAATCCAAGATGGCGTGACCATAGCACTCTCGCGTCACTTCTTACGTGATGCGAGAGTGCTATGGTTCCATTTCTTAAAGAGACAGATGTGCCTTATAGTTTATAAATGAATGAAGTTCGAATATAATTTCCCACAGCACACCTGATGATCTCTCACGGCGCACTAGTGTTCTGCGGCACACTGGTTGAAAACCACTGCATTAAGGAACAGTGATATAAAATGCTGGAACTGGGCTGAGATGTGGCAATGGAAAGAAAGGGAAATCCACTAAGATTTGAGGACCTAAATGTTACAAGGCATTGTACAGCTTTTTTTCATTCAGTCTAGACATAGCCCTCCAATGATCTTGGCATTGTTAATTCCCCAAAGCATGACAACACAAAGGATTTTTATGCGTTGCAGTAGTGAAACACAAATCACTGGAAAGATTCAAATTTCTACTCAGCCATGGAAACCCACTGAGTGACCTTGGGCATGCCATATTTTCTGAGCTTCTGAAGGCAAAAGCAACCCCGCTTTTGAACTAACCTTGTTAAGGTAATTCCATGATAGGTTTGCCTTAGTAAATAGAAAATGGTTTGAAGGTACAACAACACATGAAAAAACTTCTACTCTATCTTGGCATTACTTCGCAAACAAAGCTTCTTAGGAAAGACTCATCCCACACTTTTTACAAATGCGTTGATGACTAAAAAGGCCAATCTGAGATAGGCAAGTTCGGTTGCAGAAAGCACAGCAGAAAGTCTCCTTGGGTGATGTTGTTTCCAAGTTGCGGTTCTTTCTGCGTTGTCATTTCTCTTCGAGACCCATTCGGCATGTCTTCTTGAAAGAGGCCGCAGCATTGTGGATAGTGCACCTCCATGCCTCCTGATGTGAGGCCAGGGTAGACCATTGTTGGTGATCAATCTGATCGAGCCTGAGATGTTGTTTCAGGGAGTCCTTATATCTCTTTTTGGGGGCGCCTCTCTTGCGCTGACACGTGGCGAGTTCACCATAGAGTAGTATCTTTGGGAGGCGGTGGTCCTCCATCCTAGAGACGTGCCCTGCCAAGCGCAGCTGTGTTCCCAATAGCATGGCCTCAATGCTGGTGATCCCTGCTTGCTCAAGGACAGCAACATTCCTCACATAGTCGGTCCAGTGTATATTTAGGATTGTGCGAAGACAGCACTGATGAAAGCATTCAAGGAGTCATAGGCGTTGGCGATAGGTGACCCATGTTTCAGACCCATAAAGGAGAGACAGTACGATAGCTCTGTACACACTGATTTTGGTGCTTTGCCTCAGGTGCTTGTTGCTCCAGACTCTTTTGTGAAGCCTCCCGAATGCACTATATGCCTTTGCTAATCTGTGATCTATCTCTTTGTCAATCTTGGTGTCTGAAGAGATTATGCTTCCCAGGTAGGTGAACTGCTGAATGGACTTAAGCACAGATTTGCCTATGCTGACGTGGGGATGATGATGTTCTTCCTGTGGTGTGGGCTGGTAGAGGACTTCCGTTTTCTTCAGGCTGACTTCCAGCCCAAACAGCTCTGCAGTGCCCTCTACTACTAGAGGTATTATTACCTAGTACTGTGTTTCTCAACCTTCCTAATGCCACGACCCCTTAATACAGTTCCTCATGTTGTGGTGACCCCCAAACATAAAACTATTCACAACTGTAATTTTGCTTCTGTTATGAATCGTAATGTAAATATCTGATATGCAGGATGTATTTTTATTCACTGGACCAAATTTGGCACAAATACCCGATTTGCCCAAATTTGAATATTATTTGGGTTGGGGGTTGATTTTGTCATTTGGAAGTTGTAGTTGCAGAGATTTATAGTTCACCTACAACCAAAGAGAATTCTGAACTCCACCAAGGATGGAACTGAACCAAACTTGGCACACAGAACTCCCATGACCAACATAAATTACTGGAAGGGTTTGGTGGGCTGTGACCTTGAGTTTTGGAGTTGTAGTTCACCTACATCCAGAGAGCACTGTGGACTCAAACAAAGATGGATCTGGAACAAACTTGACAGGAATACTCAATATGCCCAAATGTGAATACTGGTAGAGTTTGGGGAAACAGACCTTGACATTTGGGAGTTGTAGTTGCTGGGATTTAGAGTTCACCTACATTCAAAGAGCATTCTGAAATTCACCAATGATTGAATTGGACCAAACTTCCCACACAGAACCTCCATGCCTTGAAAGAACTAGCACGAGTCTCCCTCCAGCCTCACACACTCTCCCTCTTCCATGTATGCGCACAACACTGCCATGCTCCGAGCACACCTGCTCTCCCCTTCCTGCTTGGAGTCTCAGAAACAGCCCTCCCTTGGCTAAGCGGCCAGCCAATCACAGCAGGAAGAGGGCTTTTGGTGGGAGGATATTCTGTCTGTTTCCAAAAAGGGGTTCCTAAGACCATCAGAAATATAGTTTGCTGACGGTCTTTGGTGATCCGTCTGAAACCCCCAGGTTGAGAAAATCTGCCCTATTAGGTCTTCAGGAGCAGTAAAAGCTTGAATGGTGAATCATAATGCACTCCTTATTTTCTAGCATGTCAGATAATGCAAAAGAAGCAGCAGCAGCAGCTTGGAATACTTTTAATTTTAATGCACATGCATTCTGACATTGGGCACCTTACGTCAGGTTTTGTTACTTGATCATAAATGCATCCTTTTCTCTCTTGCAGGCTGTCCCACCCCATCTATAAATACACTGCACATGAAAAGTCTCCTAAGTCTGTAGCAACCAAGCAGAAAAGTCAAATAAGGATTACATTTCTCGTTACACTTAAATACCTTCGGTTTCTGTGTCCTACGATCATATTCTTTAATGTTTTATTTGTTCTGCCCTCATTCCAGTAATGATAGTGCCTGAAATTCTGCATCACACACACGGTGCAGTGCATAATTTCACAATGATGGAACCATGATGTTGACATATTTTAAAAATTTGTTCTATGGGGTACCCCATAGAATTAGTATAATGTCATATCAGTTTAACAGCTGTGGCTGAGTGCTATGGAGTCATGCGTTGGATTTACACTACCATATAATCCATATTCATTGTTCATTGCTGTTCATTGTGTTAACTGTGTTATTAATTACTATACTGCTGTTGTTTTTAATTGTTTTTAACATTGCCTGTATTTTACTGTGCCCTTTCCTGTAAGCACGAGCCTCAGGGAGTCGGCGGCATATAAGCCCTATAATAAATAAATAAATAAATAAATACTATCAAAGCAGATACTCCACATTATCTGCTTTGAACTGGATTGCATGAGGGCCCTTCTACACTACTCTATATCCCAGGATCTGATCCCAGAGCCTCAAGTGGCACAGTGGTCTGCTGACTGCTGACTGATAGGCTAGTGGTTCGAATCTGGGGAGAGTGGGTTGAGCTCCCTCTGGCAGCTCCAGCTCCCCCATGCGGAGACATGAGAGAAGCCTCCCATAAAGATGGTAAAACATCAAAACAAAACATCAAACATCTGGGCATCCTCCGGGCAATGGCCTTGCAGATGGCCAATTCAAAAACACCAGAAGTGACTTGCAGTTACTCAAGTAAGTCTTGACAGGGAAAAAATCCCAGATTATCTGCGTTATATGAGTCTCCATTGACAGATAATCCAGATTATCAAATCAAATAATCCATATTATCTGTATTGAACTGGATTATATGGGGCCTCTTCTACACAGCTGTATAAATCCAGATTATCTGCTTTGAACTGGATTATATAGACTCAGATAATCCAGTTCAAAGCAGATCATGTGAATGATCTGCCTTGATGGAAACGGATTTTAAGATTGTGTAGCTGAGATTTGTATTTCGTAGTTTTAATTGTTAATTTATATGGTTTTATATTGTTGTTTTTATCTTATTATGATGTGTTGTATGTGGGCACTTGCTGCCGCTTGTTCACCATCTCGAGTCACTTTCGGGCTGAGAGAGGCAGTATAGAAGCATAGCAAATAAATAAAATGTTATGGATTATCTGGCAGTGTAGAAGGGCCCTTAGTTACACTGCCGTATAATCCAGTTCAAATCAGATAATCTGGATTTTATATGACAGTTTAGCTATATAGTGTCACCATAGCTTGAAATCAAATTGATGGCCATACACAGCAACAACCAAAATGGGGACTGAGCATATATACTATTGGAGGAAAAGAATGGAATACTGGAGTATAGTAAAGCAACTGGAAGGGAGATACAAACTCTACAAAAGTACTGTCTGGCATTGGCTCTTCAGGATTTCTGCTGCCTAGATCTACCTAGACATATGCATGGATGAATCTAGGGCCATCTGTATGCAATGTGCACATGTTTTACCACTACACTCATGTTACCAATAACTAAAAAAGGAAGAGACTGACAAAGTAGTGCAGATTGCTCCTTTTATGTAGAAGTGACCACGGTCTGTTAAATGACACAGGGCCAATTGTGATCTTTCACATCCATGAGGTACGTTATTTATAACTAACACCCTCATCCCCCCATTGACAGATCAAGACCTATTTTGATCCATTTAGGGAAAGCCTCTCCTATTGCTGATACACGTTAAGCATCTTTTCTCTGTTGAGTCTTGGCTCTTGTTTTTGCCCTCACCCTGCGCCTTGTCTTTGGTTTCTGCTTGAGTACTACAAAATGATCTTTCACTTTCTCACTAGCCTTTGCAGTCCATTATCCTGCCCGAGAGAAAAGGCGGTGTGTAATGTTCCTCTCTGGATTTCTACAATGCTTCTAACCTTTTGGCTCTCTTCTATAAAGCAATGCACTCGGGCAGACTCTCGCTGGCTCTTATCTCTCCAATCCGTACAAAGGTGTCAGAATATCCCAGGGACCCATTAATCAACAGCCCTGCTCTGACATCAGCTCCTTAGAAGCCTTCTGTATCCCCTTAATCTATCTGGTGGTAGCCAGAGGAAGCTTTTTGATGGAGCAATAACTTTCATAGATCAACTCACCTGACTGATGACTCGATTGAGGATTAAATATTCATGCCTCAGAAGCTGAAAGACTGAAACATGCATTTTCAGTTTACAGGAGAGGTAGAGTTGCAGCACTTCTATTAATTCCCATTAAACTAGTCATGGGTGGAGTTATCCTGCTGTTGATGCAACCCATGCACTTTGATTGCATCATTAAAAGAAATGGTAAACATCGAAAAAGAGAAATATAATCAGACTATCTAAAAGGAAGGTCAATTTCCCTGCTTCTTGTATAACCATATTCACAACTAGATTCTGCCTCCTGTCCAACAGCATCAAAATAGGAAGAAATACGAGGGCGGGTCAATATGTCTGTGACTTTTTGGTTTTTGTTGTTGTTTTTTTTAAAATTTGTTTTTTATTCATTCATAAAGACAGAGAAACAAAACATCGAAAACCATACAAACATAAAAACATAGCCCCCCTCCCTTCCCTCCCCCCAAAACCACCACCTCTCACCTACACATATGCATTCCCCCTATTGTCCTCCTAGTCCGCTTTGCTGAGGCTCATTACTTCTTTACACCGTTTCGCAGTAGGGTAGGCATTTGCTTCCCTTCCTGTAGTTGAAACGCAATTGTCCTATGCTGTCTTACCTTCACTCTAAATTAAATTAAATCATATTAATTTGTATTTCTTCGATTTAAGGTAGTCAATATATTTACTCCAGTCCGTTCTATTTTCAAATGCCCTATTTTGCGCTACTTCCAGTGTCAGCAGATCCATGTTCATTATGTCATATACTTTTTTTAGCCAGTCCTGGTATGTTGGTACTTCTTTGAGTTTCCAAAATCTGGCCAGACTTATCCTTGCTGCGGCGGCCAGATAGAAGAAGATTTTGTCATCATTTCCATCTAACTCGAAATCAAATATCCCCAGTAAAAAATACTCTGGTTTGAAATCAAATTTTTTTCCTAGGATGTCTTTTTGTCCTCTTAAATATCTCCCACCAGTATTTCTTTACCACCTTGCACTCCCACCACACATGGGAGTAGTTACCTACATTTGTTCCACATTTCCAACATTTCATATTCACTTTTCCTTTACTGAACTTCGAGAGCTTTTCTGGTGTTAAGTACCACATGTAGAATACCTTATACCAATTTTCTTTTATCTCAACAGCGTAGGTATATTTTAGTTTTTTGCACCACACTTCTTCCCATTTGCACAGGTCTATGGTGTGTCCCACCATTCTGGCCCATTTTATCATTACCTCCTTAACCAGATTTTCCTCCGTGGCCCATCCTAGTAGTAATTGGTAGGATTTCTGTATAGTTTTAATGTCACTTTTAGAATTTTTGACCAGGTGGAATCTGTTGTTTCAAAACCCCTTTTTCCGATCTTGTTTATAATTTTCTTTGATTTGCCAGTAGTGGAACCACGTTAGGCTAGGTTCCATTCTCTGCATCTCTTCCAGTGTCAACAGATCCACTTCCCGCCCTTTGATCTTTAATATATTTTTATGTCTGTGACTTTTTGAATGAAACACAGGTTTTGGGATTTAAAAAATCATTTTATTTTTCAACGTAGTCTCCTTTGAGCTCTGTACACTTTGTCCAACGTTTCTCCAATTTTTTTATCCCCTCCAAAAAAATAAGATTTGTCGAGGTCATCAAAATAGGTATTTGTTTGTGAGATGATTTCATTGTTGGAGTCAAATCTCTTTCCGCCAAGCCATTTCTTTTTTTGTGTGATTTGAATAGTTTTTTATTGAGTTGTTTTACAGTCATAATAAAAAATTATAATCCAGAGAAGAGTGAAAAAGAAAGGAAATTGTGAGGAGGAGGAAGGGTCCAAGACTGGGATGGGGATAAGAGAGAGATAGAGGGGGGGGGGAAGGGGGGTAGTGTAAAGGTTGGAAGAAGAAATAAAAATATGCTTCCAGTCCGGGTGACTGGGGGATCATTTCTTGCTTGAAGTTTACAGTCTCTTAATTAGGCATTCCCACCCTTGGTCTTTGTGTTTTAAAACGCTGTTGTCATAACTTTGTGGTCTTTATATAGCTGATCACGGGCTGCCAGTCTGTTCGTTTTTCAGGATTTTTGTTGTTTACTACACTATTCAGAATGTCCATATCTGAAAATTCTGCTAGCTTAATGGCCCATTCGGTTATCGCAGGAGGGTTCTCCTGTTTCCATTTCCTCGCGAGCACAACCCTCGCAGCCGCAGTTATAAAGTAATTTTTTTGGTCTTTGTTCAGATTAAATTTCATGTCTGTTAGGTTAAGCAAAAAAAGATCTGGCTTAAATTCTATTTCCATCTCAAAGATCCTTTGGGAGTGGCTGTGTACATCCTTCCAAAATTATTTAATTTTTGAGCATGCCCAAAAGCCATTTCTTCAGGTTTGGAAACAAGAAATAGTCACTTAGGGCTAAATCCGGAGAATAGAGTGGATGAGGGAGCAATTCATATCCTAATTCATGGATTGTTGCCATGGCAACTGCACATGTGTGCACCCTTGCATTGTCCTGGTGCAAAAGAACTTTTTCTTGGTCAAATGCGGTCGTCGTCCCCCCCCAATACTCATTATATCGACCCAAAAATTGGCATAATATTTGCCATTGATTGTTTTACTCTTTTGAAGGCAGTCAATGTGGATTATACCATGTGCATCCCAAAAAATGGTTGCCATGAGTTTATTGGCTGACAAACCCACCTTGGCCTTCTTTGGCGCCGATTCACCCCAAGAAACCCACTGTTTTGACTGCTGTTTGGTCTCTGGTGCGTTGTGGTGGATCCACGTTTCATCCACGGTTCTGGCTTGGCGCAAAACCCTGTCCATATTGCGGTTGAACAACGCCAAACATTCCTGTGAAATTGTCACACAATTGCGTTTGTGGTCGATTGTGAGCAAACGCGGCATCCATCTTGTGGAAAGCTTTCTCATACCCAAGTGATAGTATTAAAATTGAAACCACTGAGTCACGTGAGATGCCTATGGCTTCCACAATCTCTCGCACTTTTAATCTCCGATCGGCCAACACCATATCATGAATTTTTTCAATTGTTTTGGGTGTAGAGACCTCAACTGGGCGTCCAGAATGTTCTGCCTCTTCCGTGCTTGGACGAAATTCAGCAAACCATTTTTTACCATTGAAATTGATGGTGCAGAGTCCCCATAGTATTTATCAAGCTTAGCCTTGGTTCGAGTGATGTTTTTTTCCGCAAAAAAAAAAAGGCTTAATGAGCACACAAAATTCACTTTTTTCCATTTTCTCCTCAAATCACACAGTAATCTACTATCAATGGCTGTCAAACACAAACGAAATGACGCAGCTTGTTCAAATTTTGACAGGAGCAGTGTTGCCCTTTCAGTTAAGAGGCAGAAAATTCAAAAAGTCACAGACTTATTGGCCCACCCTTGTATTAGTGAAAAATCCAAAGTCAGAAATGTGTTGTATATCTTATATAGCAAAGGGCATAGGAATCAGTTTTATACCAGAATCTAACCTTAATTTATGCAGATGATACCACTTTAATGGCAAAAAGCTAGGAGGAGCTAAGGAGCCTTCTTACCAAGGTGAAAGAAGAAAGTGCAAAAACTGGGTTGCAGTTAAACGTCAAAGAACCGAAGATTAAGCCAAACAGACAGATTGATAACTGGCAAATAGAGGGAGAAGATGTGGAGGTATTGACAGATTTTGTATTTCTAGGTGCAAAGATTACTGCAAACGCAGATGGCAGCCAGGAAATCAGAAGATGTTTACTTTTTTGGGAGGAGAGCAATGACCAATCTCGACAAGATAGTGAAGAGTAGAGACATCACGCTGGCAATGAAGATCCACATAGTTAAAGCAATGGTACTCCCTGTAGTGACCTATGGATGCGAGCGCTGGACCATAAGGAAGGCTGAGCGAAGGAAGACAGATGCTTTTGAACTGTGGTGCTGGGGAAAAATTCTGAGAGTACCTTGGATTGCAAGAAGATCAAACCAGTCCATACTCCAGGAAATTATGCCGGACTGCTCACTGGAGGGAAGGATATTAGAGGCAAAGATGGAGTACTTTGGCCACATAATGAGAAGACAGTAAAGCTTGGAGAAGACAATGATGCTGAGGAAAATGGAAGGAAAAAGGAAGGGGGGACGACCAAGGGCAAGATCGATGGATGGATGGTATCCTTGATGTGACTGGCTTGACCTTGAAGGAACTGGGAGTGGCCACAGCAGACAGGGAGCTCTCCTTGCATCCTCCTGGAATGAGAAAATGATGCCTGAGGGGCTAGGAGGAAAATCTCTCCTTGTCTTCCCTCCATCTCCTCAGGCATCATTTCCTCATGCCAGAATGTTGTGAGGAGGAAAGCTATGGCTGCCAGGTACTTTTCACCTAATTTTTAAGGGGAACTGGGGGCTTAGGGGAAGGGGTTGATGCCATCTCACACCTTTGAGGTCTAGGAGCACAAAATGTTCAGGATGGCAATGGAGACTCACCCCTAGGTTTCCCGGGACTACCCAGAAGTGAATCCCCACAGGCCCAATACCCGATCAGACCCCGGCCTTTCAGCAAGGCCCATATCCAATGGGGTATCACATTAATTGGGAACAAACCAGTGAAACCTTGGTTAGTTCTGAAATAATTCATTTTTACCAGAGGCATCATTTGGACGCCTCTGGTAAAAGCCAAGGCAGATCCCAGTTTTTGGACCTGTCTGGATGGGCCCTGAGTAGGTAAAGCAAGATCTTATCCAGTGCTTTTTCTTTGCTATTAATTTAATCTCTCTTTATTCTTTATTTCATTCTGTTTCTGTCTTAATTTCATATATGTGTGTGTGTGTGCGTGCGTGCGTGCGTGCTAGGCCTTAGATATTGCTAAGGGATTGGTTCCAGGATCTACCAAGGGTACAAAACTAACCCCATGAATTCTCAAGTTCCCATAAAAAATGGGAACAGCTGCAATGGAGATGGGTGTCTGCCAGCCAACCATTTCCACCTTCAAGTAGTTTCCACAGATGACTGAGGTCAGTACTGGACGAAGGTAAAAAATTATAGTAAGCAAACCTTTTTTTGGCACCCCCTGGGTCTTCAATGTGGTGATGATGGTGCACGCGCATGTGCCGCTATTTTCGCACATGCGTTATTGGGACCGAGCGCTTCTGGTGAAGGGAGTAGCGAAACGCACTCCCAAGAGGATGAAAAGGACGGGGGAACATTTTGCATCCGGGGTGGAGCCTCCTGCCTCCGGCTGCAAAATGTTCCCTGGCTTGTCCTTTCGGCCTCTTGGGAGTGCATTTAGCAACTCCCTCCACCAGAAGCGCTCCGACCCAATAGCGCATGCGTGAAAGTTTTGCGCATGTGCTATTAAAACAGAGCACTCCCAAGAGGATGAAAAGGACAAGCCAGGGACATTTTGCAGCCGGGGCGGAGCCTCCTGCCCGCATGCCGCCCACCCGGGGCCGGATGCACCCTTGGCCACGTGGCGCCCTGAAGCGGCCGCTTACTTTGCCTCCATCTAAGATCCTCCCCTGACTGAGGTGAAGCACTACTGCTCGCCATCTACCTGTGAAATCTGCTGGCTGATTTGTCCATTGCCAGTCTCAGGGTGATGGTCCTGGAAATGGGTTGAAGTGGCAAATCATGAAGCCATGGATATGGAAGAACCACTGTATTACATTTTACTTCCTTGATACTATTTTTCAGGAAAGGACAAATATGAAATATGAGAGACACAAAGCATTCTTAGAACATAAAACACTCCAGGAAGTCCAGATCAAGACTATGTAGTAATAACTCTTTTCCCAGTGGTGTTTACATAAAGATACTACAGCTGAAGATTTTAAAACAAAAACTAAAAAAAATTGCTTCCGTTTTGTTATGGAACATCTGTTGCTTTTGAAAACCAGGCACTTTCTTCAGCAGAGAGTCAGAAAAGCCATTCCTAGAAGAGTGACAGTTATAGTAGACAGACCCTGTAAGAGGATATGAAGCCATATGCTATTTAGACATCAGAGAATGAGAATGCTCAGGCATATGATATGAATTAAACCGCTGAATGCGCTATCACATATTAACAGCCAAAACATTCAAAACAAGGTTGATGCAAGTAAAAACATTTGCATTATTCCAAAGCATTTCCTTCCTGTACAGGATTTTGCTCATGTAGAACCATCAGTCAGCTCCTTCCCAGAAGACAGAGAAATAAAGCAGTATTTACTAGGCATGAGAAAAAAGTTATGAAAATGAAATGATTCGTAAGAAATTCGTAAGAAATGCTACTTTTGAGTATTTCCGCACCTGGAATGCCAACCAGAAAGTGGACTTTCTTTATAGAACTTCGGGGCCAGGATTTTCTTAAGTGTCGTTATTAGGTCGTAAGGGGGCACCTCTCCTTCTCTCACCACCCTCCGCCTCCCTTGCCAATAAGTATTATGGCAAGGCAAGCCCTAAACTCGCTCCTTCTTTCGGCTGGAAGCCTGGAAAAATAAGAGAGGTTTACTCAGAAGTAAATCTGCAAAAGGAGGGCACTTTGGATGAAGTGCCCTCCTTGTGGATTTACTTCTGAGTAAACCTCTGTTTACATTTTTCCAGGCTTCCCCCTGCTCCTGCCTGCCAGGATCTAAAGCATCAAAGAGTATTGGGGTGAGAAACCAACCTAATGTATAATAGAATGAATGCTACTGTAAGTGCCTAATATTATAAGTAATCCAACTGGTCATATACCTACATTCCATGCACATGCAATAATACAGCAGTAATAACAATGGGTATAAGAAGAGGTAAAATTCAAACCGAAGTATTCTGACTGTGGTCCCTCCTCAAGCAGTGCAAACTGCAAAGGCTCTTCTCTCTGAGCCCGGGAAAAGGCAAAACCCCGGGCACAGCGTTTGCTGCCTGGGTGCACACATACATATTCTTGGGGGGAATTGCTGCAGAATCCCGGCTCATAGAGAAGATTCTGCAGCAAATCCCCAAAGAATATGTATGTGTGCACCCAGGCAGCAAACGCTGTGCCCGGGTTTTGCCTTTTCCCGGCTCAGAGAGAAGAGCCTTTTGCAGTTTGCACCGCTTGAGGAGGGACCACAGTCAGAATGTTTGAATTTTACTTCTTATACCCATTGTTATTACTGCTGTATTATTGCATGTGCATGGAATGTAGGTATATGACCAGTTGGATTACTTATAATATTAGGCACTTACAGTAGCATTCATTCTATTATACATTAGGTTGGTTTCTCACCCCAATACTCTTTGATGCTTTAGATCCTGGCAGGGCAGGAGGAGTGGACGGCTCTCTCTGCCCCTTCTGCCTGCCAGGATCTAAAGCCTTGAAGAGGCTTCATGAGGGGCCAACTTCAGCCCTCAGGTGTTTTGGACTTCAACTCCCACCATTCCTCACAGCCTCAGACCTCTTCCTTTCCTCTCAGCCTGGGCAAACTTGGGCCCTCGCTCCCTCAGGATCGGGGTGAGAGAGAGGCAGCAAAAAGCAAGGAGCGAGTGGGGGCTCCTCCTTTTTGCTGTTTCCAAGAATAGAATACCTCCCCTCCTTCCTATTTGGAGAGTCCCATCTAGAATTCAGTGTGATTTATTCAGAGTTTTTGGCCTACAACTCCCAGAAATCCCAGCCAATTTACCAGCTGTTAGGATTTCTGGGAGTTGTAGGCCAAAACATCTGGAATCATGCGCTGGCATACCGAACTACTAACGAATTTCGTTAGTAATTAAGTTACATTTTAGAACTTTTGGAAAATTTTTGTAAGTCTTTCTTTTACTAATCAACCCCCCATTTGATTTTAGAATCGCGATTTTTGGGTTCGAAACCATGCCTAGTAATTACATTACGATTTATAACAGTAGCAAAATTACAGTTGAGAAGTAGTAACAAAAATAATTTTATGGTTGGGGGTCACCACAACATGAGGAACTGTATTAAAGGATCACGACATTGGGAATGTTGAGAACCACTGAGTTAGTTGCATATTCCTGTGTTGCGATGATTTGGACTAGATGGCTCTTGTGATGTCACCTCTAAGATTCTTGTATCACTTCGGCTCTTTCTACACTACCATATGAAATCCATATTATCTGCTTTGAACTGGATTATATAGCACAGTAGACTCATATAATCCAGTTCAAAGAAGATAATCTGGATTATCTGCTTTGATAATATGGATTATGTAGTGGTGTAGTAGGGGCCTTAGATCCATCAAAATTGAAATGGTATGATAATTCATTATGCCAGGGGTTCCCAAACATTGTCCTAAATTAGATCCCTTCCAGTCCGGCTTCCGTATTGGGCATTGGACAGAGACCGTGCTGGTCTCCATCACAGACCAGCTTCGCTGCCAGTTGGACCAAGGTGGGTCAGCGCTGCTCGTGTTATTGGCCCTCACGGCAGCATTTGATACAGTAGACCACACATTATTGATCCACTGTTTAGCCGTGACGGGAGTTAGGGGGACTGCCCTTAAATGGGTGGCCTCCTTCCTTCAAAATCAGGGACAACGGATGGAGAGGGGAGGGGTGGTCTCGGAAAGGGTCCCCCTTGAGTGTGGGGTCCCCCAAGGGGCTATCCTTTCCCTGCTGTTATTTAGCATCTATATGTGTCCACTGGCCCAATTGGTGCCTAGTTTTGGTCTGGAGTGCCATCAGTACGCTGATGACACCCAGCTGGTACTGAGGATGGAAGGCCAGCCGGACTCTGTATCTGATTATTTTCATCAGTGCCTTGAAGCTGTGGCTTGGTGGTTACGGGCCAGCAGGTTGAAGGTGAACCCGTTGAAGACGGAGATCCTTTGGCTAGGTCGTCCGGGGGGGGGGGGAGGGAGCTCCAGCTGCCTGTTATGGATGGCGAGGCAGTTCGCCTGTCATCCCTTGTAAAAAGCCTGGGGTCCAATTGGACTCTCTCCTTACAATGGAGGCCCAGGTCTCCGCTGTGAGCAGAGCAGCATTTTTCTATCGAGTACCGGATTGCTTTCAAAGTGTTGGTGTTAACCTTTAAGGTATTGTATGGTCTGGGGCCAGCGTACTTGAAGGCCCGCCTTTCCCCGCATATTCCCCAGAGATCACTACTAGGCATGAGAAAAATGAAACGGAAATTAAAAGAAATCGTAAGTGATTCGTATGTAATGGGCCTTTCAAGTTTATACGGATCGCAAGGCCAATCCCGAAGTGGACTTTCTTTACGCACCCTGGGCCCAAAATTTCGTTAGATTATTAAATATTTCGGATGTCCCCCCACAGGAAAATTTCCCCTCCAAAATAGCTTTGCAGACATAACTCACAGTGAAATCAGGGCCTTTCCATGCTTGCAGCCTAATTAGAGTGGAAGGCCTCTTCCAGGAAGTGAAAAGGAGCCGGAAATGATAGAGAGCCCGAATCGGGACTCTAGAGGGGCTGGAGGACTGATGAAAAAAGCGATTTAAACACCCAGGGAGGGGGTTTAGATAGAAGGACAGAGTAGGAGGACATAAGAACTGCTGAGAGAAGGGCAGCAGGAGTGAAAAGAGCACGGAGAGGAGAAGGAAGAGTTCAGAATCAAGAAAAGCCATAGAGTTCCAACGGAGGTCCTAGACTGCTATGGTAAAACTGAATGGGGAAAAAAGATGGAGTGAGGAGAACTCTACAGATTAGCAAGGCCTGCACCAGAGGTAGGCCTAGGCATTTATTTAATAATATTAATAATAATAATAATATATTAATGCATTATATGTGTCCCTGCAAAGGAACCCTGTCCTTTAATAATATTAATAATAATAATAATATATTAATGCTTTATATCTCCCTGCAAGGAAACCAAGGGAAATGTTGCCCCTTGATTTGCCTGTGTTTAAAACAGTATCAGTCCTGTTTTCCTGCTTTGCCTACTTTAGAAATACTAACGAATTTAATAAGTAATTAAGTTACATTTCAGAAATTTTGGAATTTTTTTGTAAGTCTTTCTTTTACTAAACAAAAAAATCCCCCCATTTGATATACGAATCGCCATTTTGGGATTCTAAAACATGCCTAATCACTACAGTCCGAGGACCAAAACCTATTGGAAGTCCCATCGATCAGAACTTGTTGCCTGTCATCCACGAGACAGTGCATTTTTTCGGAGGCAGCATCTAATTTATAGAATGCCTTGCCGGAGGAGGTTTGAGCAATAACAGACCTGCCCTCCTTCCGGAGGGCTTGTAAGACTAATCTCTTCCAACAGGCATTCAACCTTTAGGCTCTGCCAAATCCATATGCTCTGCTCTTAGTTTAAATTACTTGGCTGTGTTTTAAATTGTGTTTTTAAATGCTGGTTGTAAATGTTTTATGTTTGTGTTGTTAACCACCCTGAGCCTATTGGGAAGAATGGTATACAAGTTGAAATAATAAATAAATAAATAATAAATTTTAGACCTAAACTTTAGACTTAGGGTCACCCTAAGTTTGAAACAACTTAAAGGCACACAACAACAATTCTAAATAACTTGACTATAACATCAGCCAAAAGCAAGTCCACACTTCCAATTGAAATACTGCTTATGTTTATGTTGATTTAAATTGTTCTTCATTTTAAATATTTTATTCATGGTTTTTTTTTACTACTAATAATATGTGTGCAGTGTGCATAGGAATTTGTTCATGTCCCCCCTCCCCCAAACTCTAGTCCGGCCCCTCAACAATCTGGGGAACCATGAAACGGCCCTGTTCTTAAGAAGTTTGAGGACCTCTGCATTATGCCAACATGTTCATGTTATTTCTTCACCTTTATTAACATCCAGTGCTATGCATTGCCAGTGGAACTGGGCAAATACACTATACATGTTGCTTAATCTTTCCAGTTGCAGGCCACAAGCTCTGGGCTTCATGATTCTGGTTGAGAATTTTTTGAGAACTGCACAGAAGTTACAGACAGGTATTTTCCCAACAGCAATCCAAATACAACTCACTCCCCAGTGTGAAGGTAGAAAATCTCTATGGACAGCATATTCTTCTGCTAGTGTAATGCCATGTATGAAAAGGTCTACTTTCAAATATTTTTAATGTGACACTCAACATCCAAAACACTGAAAAATTAAGCAGTCTGCAAATATGTTTCCACTATGGGCAATTTTAGGCACAGAGTTTTCCGACTGCTACTGTCATTGAATGTTTTTATAAATTCCCAAAGGGCTTTAGATTTCTTGCATCTATGCATTCAGATGCAGTGCAAAGCAGGGAACATATTTCTTCTATTTACATCCATGGCCTGATTTCCCAGTTGCCATGGAAGACAGCAATATGATACATGGTGCCTGGATGTAATTTTATTCCCTTGGTCAACACAGTTAACAAGTTGTTGTAACCATCTGAATAGCAAATGTAATGGCCAGAATACAGGGAGAAAACAAGAGCTTGGTTACATAGCCAGCTAAGGGAAACAAACACACTTGTAGTATCATTTTCAGAATTTTATATGCTGGAATACATATGGCAAGAACTGTTGGCATGAACACATAGAAGTTCCTCAATAAAAGCAGTTTGTCTAAGACAGAGCCACCACAATCAGTTCAGTAATGTATAACTCAAGTTGTGTAAGTGGCACTGTTGTGTATTGTGCACAATTCACATAAACGTTGTGATGTTTATTTTTGTGCACCAAGGACATCACTCATAAACCTATGTCCTATTGTTAGTCTTGGCTAGAGTAAACCCATTCAATCATGTGCATCGAGTAACCAAAAATGGATTGAGCTGATCCGCTCTACTTGAGGTTAAGTAACAGGATGGTAGTCATGATGCATGTAGAGGCACATGTGTAATTGATTGTGTGATCCTGTACTTCATTAAGGGACCATCCAGACGGGCCAAAAAACTGGGACCTGTCATGGTTTTACCAGAAAAGTCCAAATGACGCCTCCGGTAAAACTGAATTAATTCAGAACAAAGCAAAGTTTCCCTGCTTTGTTCCAAATTAATTAAATCTATATAAATAAAAATGTAATGTTCATTTGTGGGATTAACATAACTCAAAAACCAGAGGACGAATTGACACCAAATTTGGACACAATACACCTATCAAGCCAACAAGTGACCAACACTCATAAAAACACAGAGAAACATAAGGGAAGAGACTACATTGCTATAACTTCAAAGGGTGAGGAGATAGTAGCAAGAGAAGAAGACTAAAGACAGAGCCTCTTCTGGAATAAGCATGCATAGGAATGTGGGGGGAGGAATCCTTCACTCTAATCCTGTCTAGTCTGGCTACTCATTGAGGACTGGAGACTTGCGCAGACAGGGATGAGTCCCAACCAAAACTAAGACTATATAAATCCTTCACATGAAGCAGAACATTTGGAGCAGAAGCCACCAAAATAATTCAACAATACAAGGTGTTGTTGTTGTGGGTTTTTTTTAACAAAGTCGTATAACTGTGTTTGAATGTTGTCCCCCATCTGGGGAAATGGATTGTAATCCACGAAAGCTGCAACTCAAAGAAACATCCTAGGTTTAAAAAGGGCGTAGGTGTTCTTCTCACCCCTCTAACTCAGTGTTTCTCAACCAGTGTGCCGTGGCACACTAGTGTGCCGTGAGCGATCATCAGGTGTGCCGCAAGAAAAGCTCTCTGCCCCCCTTCCTTCCCCCCTCCTCCTGTCGAACTCTTGCTGCTTGGGAGAGGAGGAGGAGGAAGGGCCGGGCGGTGGTGAAGAAAAAGAAGAAGGGACCTGGGCACCGCCTCCTTCGGCCGTTTCCCCAACCAGCCTCCAATCTGCCATGACTCCCGCCATGACTCTCGCCCCTTGCTTGTTGAAGCCGCGTGGAGGAGCCCCGCCTACTGAAGCCCGTCCACCGCTCATGCTCCTCCTCTGTGAGAGCTGAAACCAGGGGGAGGGAGGGCATGACGCAACCTGGCTCCGCCCCCTCCCCCCAGCTTCAGCACCCCCACAGCTTTGCCAGCCTTGAGGGGCAGTGCCAAGCCAGTGATGGCAGAGCCAGCACAATGCTGGCTTGCCCCTCAAAGCTGGCGGCTGTGGGAGAAATGAAGCCGGGGGAGGGGGCAGGGTAGGGCATGGCGCGGCCTGGCTCTGCCCTCTCCCCAGCTTCAGCGCTCCCACAGCTTTGCCAGACTTGAGGGGCAGTGCCAAGCCAGCGGTGGTAGAGCCAGCACAATGCTGGCTTGGCACTTCCCCCTCAAGGCTGGCAAAGCTGTGGAGAACTGAAGCCGGGGAGGGGGCGGGGCATGGTGTGGCCTGGCTCCTCCCCTGGCTTCGGCACTCCCCGCAGCTGCTCCCAGCAGCTCACCATCCCCCAGGCGTTCTTTTCTGTGTTACAGTGTCACTTTGTGTCATTTTGGTTGGTAGTGTGCCCCCGGATTTTTTTAATGTTAAAAGTGTGCCGTGGCTTTAAAAAGGTTGTGAAACACTGCTCTAACTATATGTATCTTTTCATTACTGTTCTGGCCAAAGAAAGCTTCCTCATATAATATGTGTCTTGGAAAGAAACATTCCAAGCCATATGTCAGTCAAGATGTTTTATTTTCATTTTATTTTACATTACTTTCCCTTGAATTAAATATAACCAGAATAAGGTTTATTGATTGAAGAAGATTTTTCAGGGAGCAATCTTCACCAGATCAATAAATGCTGCCGTTATAGTTATTCTCAACCACTCTCGTGACAGTAAAAGAACAAGGCATTTTAGATCCAGAATATTTAAATGAAAAATGCAAGGCATGTCTGACTTGTTTCTTTCTTTAAATAGTGGGTTCTCCTTCATTGTCTCTACTAACCACACAAATCAGCCTGACTACATAGTTGTCTGCTCATGCAGGACAAATTCAGAATATTCAAGAGCTGGAGAAGCTTTGGGCAGGAATCATTTTCTTCCAGCTGCAGCACACATGTTCCAGCATCTCTCCCCCAGTTGTTTTTGTTCTCTGCATCAAAGACTTTCTGTCTAACATGACTAGTTGGTGATCCTTTGATATTCTTTTTTTCCTTCCTTTACTTTATTTTTATTGCATTCTTTGTCATTTCCAAACTGGAATCCATCATTTCTTCGCTCCGGATTATGTTTTCATTTCTTTGATATTGATCAGGCTCAGTTCTTTTGGGGTGTTGCCCAAACATAAAATAGCCTCAAAGGAGCTTGTAATGCATGCTGTGAGAAATGACCCAAAGAATGAGGCACTTCGTACTGTCGAAGGCTTTCATGGCCAGAATCACTGGGTTGTGAGTTTTCCGTGCTGTATGGCAGTGTTTTTCAACCTTTTTGGAGCCGCGGCACATTTTTTACATTTACAAAATCCTGGGGCACACCACCAACCAAAATGACACAAAATGACACTCTAACACAGTAATACATATAGTTAATATGTTTTTAAATGTATTTATACACTCAGTGTGAAACCTGGGCCTGTTTCGATGAGCACAACATAGATATCCTGGCAGGAATGGCAGAAAGACACAAACTTCCCACACAGAACTCCCATAACCAAGAGAAAATACTATAAGAGTTTTGTGGGCATTGACCTTGGGTTTTGGAGTTGTAGTTCACCTATCCAGAGAGCACTGTGGATTCAAACAATGTTGGATCAGGACCAAACTTGGCACGAATACTCAATATGCCCAAATGTGAACATAGATGGAGTTTGGGGAAAATAGACCTTGACATTTGGGAGTTACAGTTTCTGGGATTTATAATTAACACACAATCAAAGAGCATCCTGAACTTTTGCAACAATGGAATTGAACCAAACTTGGCATATTGAATTCTCATTACCAACAGAAAGTACTGAAAGGGTTTGCTTGGGAATTGACTTTGAGTTTGGAAGTTGTAGTTCACCTACACCCAGAGAGCACTGTGCACTCAAACAATGTTATGTTATGTTGTTGTTTGTTTTCTATCCAGAATCACAATGTTGGAAGGAGGCTCATCACTTTAAGGTCCCTAAAACAGGCATGGGAAAACTTCGGCCCTCTGGGTGCTTTGGACTTCAATTCCCACCATTCCTAACAGCCTGAGGCCCTTTCCTGCTTAAAGAGCCTGAGGCTGCTAGGAATGGTGGAAGTTGGAGTCCAAAACACCCGGAAAGCCCAAGTTTGCCCATGCCACCTTTCGACAGAGACCTCTTCCCCCCCCTTCCCCTTTGCGCCCTTTCTTCCCCCTCCTGCCAAACACTTACGTTTTCTTCTACACTGCCGCTTCTGCTGCCATTTTGATCTGAGGGGCAGCGTGAACGTGTTCAGGAGGGGAGGGGGGAGGGAGGAAGACATGACCCATGTGGGTGCTACTGCGCAGACTCGCCCCAGAGCAAAGCGAGCAGAGCGAGGCTGGGAAGAAGGGAGGCTGATTGGAGAAGAAAAAGTGTTCGGCAGGAGGGGGAAGAAAGGGTATTGGAGGTTCCAATTTCCCACGGCACACCTGATGATTGCTCACGGAACACTAGTGTGTCACGGCACACTGGTTGGGAAACACTGTTGTATGGGAAAGTTTCAGAAGCATTCTTTCCTGACATTTTGCCTGCATCTATGGCAGGCATCCTCAGAGGTTGAAACGTCTGTTGGAAACTAGGAAAATAAGGTTTATATATCTGTGGAATGTCCAGGGTGCGACAAAGAACTCTGTTTGAGGTAGGTATGATTGATTCAATTGGCCACTTTGGTTAGCATTTAATGGCCTAACAGTTTCAAGGTCTGGACAACTTCAACAAAATGGAAGAGGCCATGAAAATTTTGGCTAGTAAAAACTCTAAAATCATAACAGCAAATAAAGAGCACCACTGAAAAATGGGAAATTCAGGCAACAAACAACCAGGGCCAGCTAATCACGTCCCACCAAAGGATTTTCCCCAGCAGTACGAAGCCAGACCTTGAAACTGCTAGGTCATTAAATGCTAATCAATGTGGCAAGTTGAAACATTCACACTTAACTCAAATAAACAAGTGTTCTTTCTCTCATCTTTGACATTACACAGATAAATAAACCCATTTTTCTAGATTCCAACAGACCGCACAACCTCTGAGGATGCCTGCCATAGATGTGGGTGAAACATCAGGAGAGAATGCTCCTGGAACATGACCATACATCCCAGAAAACTCACAACAACCCAGTGAGGCACTTACTATATATACTCGAGTATAAGTCTAGTTTTTCAGACCTTTTTTTAGGCTGAAAAAGTCCTCCTCGGCTTATACTCGAGTCAAGGTTATTCATTATTTCAGTCTGTTCTAGATAGATAATAAATGTATTATTATTACATTTATTATTTTAGTCTATTTATTATTATTATCCATTATTTTACTCTATTATTACTGTTTTTAATACATTTCCATTTTATTACTTTATTAATACTATTATTAAATTTCCATTATTTTACTCTATTATTACTATTACTATTATTACCTTTATTATTTTCCTCTATTTTTATTGGAAGCATATTTACATTGAAGAAGGTCAGAATAGTTTAATCAGAGTCGGGCAGATTTATCTTAAATTACAGTTTTATATAAATATTCAAAAATATTTAACCTACTGAGGCCTCATTTTTATTTTATTGGTATCTATTTTTATTTTGAAATTGACCCATAGCTTCTGCATTTCTCACCCTCGGCTTATACTCGAGTCAATCAATTTTCTTGGGGTTTTTTGTGGTAAAATTTGGTGCTTCAGCTTATTTTTGGATCGGCTTATACTCGAGTATATATGGCCAGCATCCTTGAAGAATGCTGAATCAACGGCAACCGGGCTCCCTCGTTCCCCTTCTGAAAGTTTACAATCACAAAATCTCCCCGCTGCTTCTTTATGGTTCTGAAATCTGGGGTGCAAATGATACTCCTCCTGGATAAGGCCCAAGCTCAACATCTGAAGTGGTTTTTAGGGGTCGATAGAAGCTCCCCCCGGCAGCGGCAGTTAGGGCGGAGTTGGGAATGTTCTCTATTAGCACACAATCTAAGATCAGAGCCTTTAACTACTGGCTCAAGGTCATGGAGATGGAGGCGTCTCGCCTCCCAAAATTATGTTTGCTGGAACAATCTAGCAGTTCTTATAAATCGGGGCTGACCATTTGTTTGATTACATCAGAAGGTGTGGCATTCAGGTAATATTCCCAGTTCACCTATCTGGTCAAGAGTTAAGTAAGCACTTCAAAGAAGTGCGTCAACGACTTAATGACATTGCGGCCCAAACCGATATAGACTCTTTGGGTTCTACCGTTTCCCTGAGATGGTTGAGTGGTTTTAAGAAATCCTTCCACTTAACCACTTACTTACAGCAAGGAAGGTTACACCACCTAAGGAAAATTTTCACTAGAGCCAGGTTTGAGCAATTAGATTCCATGGTGAGATATGGGAGGTTCAAGAAAATTCCCTATGAAGAGCGTATCTGTATTTGTGGTGCCCCTGAGATTGAAGATCTAACTCATCTTCTGCTCTATTGCAAAATCTATCAAAAGAGAGAAAACAACTGTTAGAGATATTTCTCGTGGGAAAAAATCATTGGGACCCTCTAGCAAAAGTCTCACTTCTGCTGGCCGGCTCCAACAAGCTGATAACAGATGCTACTGCTCGTTTCCTCTGTAAAGCCATGAAACTAAGATCTGATTACATAGATGCAATTGGAATAAATTGTGTTGGAGATGAGGACCTGTGAATTGTTACCACCTCCCTTAGAATCCCTCCTGCTGGGCAAAACAGGGGTTTAATTGATGTAATGGTCTAGAATTCTCTCCAGATTGTTTTTAGAATCATTGCAATGTGTCTGTGTTCTGTGTGTATTTGATATGGCTTCTGGCTAATCAATAAAATTGTTGTTGTTGCATTTCTCACCCTCGGCTTATACTCGAGTCAATCAATTTTCTTGGGGTTTTTTGTGGTAAAATTTGGTGCTTCAGCTTATTTTTGGATCGGCTTATACTCGAGTATATATGGCCAGCATCCTTGAAGAATGCTGGCCAGATTGCTCTGAACCATAGCTAGCAGATAACCCTTTATTAACACTGAAAGAACAACTGTTACAAAGCTCAGAAGACCACTCTTCCTCCACCAGGTCTTCTCCAACAACTCCGGGTCTTCTATTTTTAAAAGTTTGGATGCTGTTGCTCTATCTTATGTCTGAAAGAGAAGGAACAGTGAAAGAAACAAGCTGAGATGTGGCATTGACCATACTAACAGTCCAAGGTCAAGCCAATTAGCCTACGGTGGAAACAGAACCAAAGGGAACAACTGGAAGGGTAAGCCAAGTCTCCAGTCCAGAGTCAAAGCCAAGATCCAGAATGCCAAACAACAAGGTTGTATCTAGAAGTCAAGAGCCATAGTCCGGGAATGTGGCGCAGCTGGCTGGGTGTCAGCTGCATAAGATCTCTACTGACCAGCAGGTCATGAGTTCGAGGCCTGCCCGGGTCGAGGTGGGCTCTCAACCTATTGTGTAGCCTGTTCTCAACCTTTGCAACCCGAAAGACACGATTGCATCTGTCAAGTAGGAAATTAAAGGTACCAATTAGTGGGGAGGCAAATTTAACTGATTTACGAGGCCATAAAAAGATCTCCAGGAAACACGCTGAGGAACGAAGGAGTGCGACAGCTCCCCTGGTGGCCAGATGTTAAATTGCCTATGTCTGTCTTTTGTGTTTGTGTGTCTAAATGTAATGTGTACATTGTAATCTGCCCTGAGTCCCCTGTGGGGTGAGAAAGGCGGAATATAAACAACGTTACTAAATAAATAAATAAATAGTCCAGCAGCAGTCCAAATTCCAAAAAGTACATGAGAGACAAGGGGCCCTTCCACACAGCCCTATATACCAGAGTATCAAAGCAGAAAATCCCATATTATCTGTGTGTGGACTCCAGTTTATCCAGTTCAAAGCAGATATTCTGGTGTTTTCTGCCTTGATATTCTGTGTGGAAGGGCCCAAGGTTCCAAGATCCAGGTATGGATACATACATTGCAGCTAGCAATCAGGTAACATATTGCAAGCCCTTTAATGCTGCTTTCACGGCTGATCCCGATTGCCATCCTTCATCTCAGCAAGCCCTGCTGATCTCTTCAGCTGAGCCTTTTCTTTCTTTCCTGCCATATAATCCAGATTATTCACATTATCTGCTTTGAACTGGATTATATGAGTCTACACCAGTGGTTCCCAAACCTTTTTGGCCTACCGCCCCCTTTCTAGAATTTTTTTTACTCACCACCCCCCTAGAAAATGTTTTTTAATTTTCTTTAATAGCAATTAAATAGAAAGATATATGTATTAATGCAATGGTTCTCAACCTTTCTAATGCCATGGCCCCTAAATAAGGTTCCTCATGTTGTGGTGACCCCCAACCATTTTTTCATCGCTACCTCATAAATATTTTTGCTACTCTTACGAATTCTAATCCAAGTATCTAATATGCAGGTCAAAGCGAAGGGGACTGGGTCAAAGAAGAGGGCCGCACAACCCCTCCTAAATAGCCAATCATTCACCACCCTCTTAAAGGGGTTCATCGCCCCCCAAATTCCCCTGAACCTCCCACCGCCCCCTTGGATCGCCTCACCGCCCACCAGGGGGTGGTACCGCCCACGTTGAGAATCAGTGGTCTACACAGTCACATAATCCAATTCAAAGCAAATAATATACATGTATTTGGCAGTGTAGAAGGGGCCAGAGTTAACTCTTCCTCAGCCTGCTCAACAGAAGCCAGCAGGATGAGTAGCTGTTACTTCTGGGTGCAGCTAAGGGTGTTGCTGTTCAAGACTGGGCTTTAGTACAGCAGCCAAGCCCTCACTCAACAAATACACATTCACACTATCCATGACAGATATCATGACTGAACATGTCATGAACAGGTCTTGATCTAGACCTGTTTGAGGCAATCTATTTATGCACATTAATGGAGAAGTTTTGAGTACAACCAACTATAACATTATTGAGTAAGAATCAGCTGGCTGGGTCAGTGTTGTTTAATGAAAATATGAATTACTCAGTATCTTCCTACTGCTACTAATCCTAACCACCTGGTAGTCTGGAGTATACAGCCTTTCGAAATGAGTATTGCACATTTTGGCTATCGTTTGCTCTCTATTTTCTACATCTTTTATGGAATGCTTTGCTATGACAGCATCCTGCTGTGCGGAGAGTCATAGTTAACCTCATCTCTTTTGAAAATTGCATATTTGGCAAGGGCTAAGCAGAGGAAAGACAAAAACCAGAACCCCCAAATCCCTGAACAAACATATTGCGCTCTCTCTCTCTCTCTCTCTCTCTCTCTCTCTCTCTCTCTCTCTCACACACACACACACACACACACACACACACACACAAATCTGTTTCCAGGAAACCATTTATAAAGGACAAATAAATCAAGGCCTTCTTCCTGTCTGGAAGCTACCTCTGAAAGAACTGCATAACAAGTCATATATCCTCAGCTGCACATGTAACAATGCTGTAAAAGTTGTCTCAAGCCTGTTTAGAAGCTGCTTTGGGGGGGGGGGGGGGATGTAGCTACAGACAAAAGCACTTGTCTGAAGTATGCGATACTGGCCTATTCTAGCAGCATAACCTTGCCATTTTGAGAGGTTTTCCAATTAAAATGTATTAATTGCACGTGGTAAGAAAATATGAGTTACGAATGAATTTTAGAGAGGGAAAAAGATCCTGTTCAGTATGCAGTTTTACCATCTCACCATCAATATGTTACCGAAATATGGGTTAGAGGGGCCCTTCCCTTAAGGGGACCGGGCCCAGGCCACCCCTAAAAGGCGAGGATCGAGGCCCAAATCTGGATGATTTTCCCAGAACTACAAATCCCAAGATAACCCAGATCAATGCTCACCCAGACGGAAGAACGCCACTACCGAGAGAAGAGTCTAATTCAGCTGAATAGGATGAAATGCCACGCCAAGGTTCCAAAGGCAAAACATAGTCTTTAATGGGAAGGCAGTCAAATATATAGAAAAGCAGTCATTTACATTTGAATCGGCCGCCTCCTCCCACGTGTAGCTCCAGCTGATTGGCCGCGCTGTCAAAGTCAGCTGGGCCAGGAGGCGGCCGGCGCGCTTTAACCAATGGGAAAAGGCGCGCCAAGATTCGAACGAGCCTATCCTGGCCAGCTATGCAAGGCAGGAAAAGACACAAAGGAAAAACGGCTGGGTGGAGGAAGTAACCTGTGGCTGAATACCTTGCGGCTGGTGAGCCCCCGATGTGGAAGCTCAAGCCTTCCTGTCTATTGTTTGTCTTTGAATACCTTAATGGGAGTCCTTTGTCCTGGCTGAAACTCCTTTGTGTTGAGAGTTTCAGTCTAGCGGGAAGCATGGTTTCTCAGTTTTAAAATGGCAAAATCATAAGTTATTGCAGCCGGTAAGCGGGGGTCCAAAGCCCACTTTGGTCCAGCTATGGGGTGGCTGAGTGACTTGGGGTTGCCAGAGCCCATGAGTCCCTTGGGGGTCTAGCTCCGAAGCCAAGGGGAAACACGAGCGGGTGGATCCAGGCCCATAATGGCGGAATCTATGTTCCACAGAACACCTGACCTCCACCCCATTATTGGTGCAAAGCATCATATGGCTAGAAAAATGTATTATTTGTTCACCAGGGGAACTCTCCGCTAAGGGCGCCCTGGCTGAGTTTGGAAGCATGGTTGCTTAGTTAAAATGGTCTGGAAAGGTAGCTATTGGGGCTGGCTGCGAGGGTCCGAAGCTCGCATGAAACAACCATGTTTTGGGTTTGGATTATATGACCATACATATTCCCTAATCATTGGCCAAGCTCCGAAAATGACAGAGACATATGTGGGGGAGTCTTGGGCATAAAGAGTGTGGGCCTCACCCCACGAAGAAACCCAACGTCCCTTCCCCCAAGGTTATTATTTGTGCAAGGCAAAATGGATAGAAAAGTGGGTTATTGTGCTCTGTTAACCCCTGGAACTCTCTGCTGAGGGCGTTATCATAAATGTTACATTGACACAAAAGGGAACACATAGGTATTCAACCAGACAATACAGAGATCCCCAGCAATTATCCCAAATACATTCCCCATACAGCTTTTGCTCCCAGAGGAATGATCTTCAGAACAGGCAACACAATGCTGCTTTCCTCCTGGGAGTTGTAGTCCTCCACTGTCCTTGGGAACTGCAGAGCCTTTGGGGCTTGGGGTGCAAATGAGTAGCAAAGTCATTGAGGGTCCATGGTGCAAAGGGGAGAAACAGGAAAATGTCCAACTGGAGAAGCGTCCTTGAGGAAACTATAGAGTCCTGAGGGGGGCAGAATTGCTTCTGGAGTGCAATAGAGTGGCAGAGAGTCACAAAATCCATGTGGCAAGAGGGGAAAAGGCTGGGAGTATTCAGCTGGGAAGTGTCCTTGGCGAACTGCTTCTCCCAAAGCCCAAAAGACCTGGGTTCCCTTTGAGTCCCCCTGCGATCTGGGCAAAACCCCTCCGGAAAACATCGGACATGGCTTATCCAGAAAGGGAGTCTCTGTGGGTCCATAATCTATGAGATGTAGCAAGGCTCTCACTGGAATCAGCTGGGGAGAGCAGTCCAGGGATAGTCCGGGGAAATGTAGCAGGAAGAAAAGGGCAAAATGTGCCAGTGTACTTGGGGAAACTATAAAGTCTGTGATCAGGGGAGAGAGTCTGAGGGTAGTGATCCTGGGTGTGCCCGCTTGTATGGGGCTGAGCTCAAAGCAGTGAGAATAGCAGCAAGAAGAGTCCATGATCAGTGTCCTTGGGCGAACTTCAGGTCCCAGCCCGCACAGACCCGGGTTATGGGTTCGAGGCCCCCCTACTCACACAGAACCCTTCCCAGAAACCTCCTGAAGATGATCCACCGAGGCAAAGGCATCTCCCCTCCCCCCAAAGTCCATGGGTGTTCTTTTGGGCCCCTCTGACAGTTTCCAGCCAGGAAAAGGGACCTTGAGTTCGTTCAGGAAAGAAGTGGTCAAAAAGCAGAGAGAAATGAGTTCTGGTACTTGAGCTCCAAGCCCTCCTTGTTGGCAGAAGGCTTGGGGTCCCTTTCCCCCCTTCAGGATCCCTATAGTCCAAAATCGTTGACTTGCTGCCGGTTTTGGACTCATCATTGCTGCAGAGTTGATGGAACTTAATGCGAAAAAGGTGGGGGCCGATTGTCCTCAGATGAACTGAGCGCGCCAGCGGTAGAGCCAAGCCGCTGATTGCGAGCGGCTGCTTTCCCGGGCTTCCCCCAGGCCGAGGAGGGAAAACGGGGAGAAGAAAGAGCAGAGACAAGATAGGGGGAAGAGGCAGAGTGCTTTGGGACAACAATGGGGCAAATCGGGGAAACTTTCAAAAATGTGGATACTGAATCCATTGGTTCCTATGGAGATCTCACTTATCCGCGGATCGCTCCGCTCCTAGCCCCCACCCTCGGCAAGGGCCCCCACTTATTCCAAGATGGCGGCGGGGCGGGCGAGTCTGCAGAGGTGCATCTCGCCCGCGTGGCCCCCCTAGCGGCCAGAAGAGTCGGACCGGTCACAGAAGGATGGAAAATATGGTAGGAACGAGAGGGGATGGGTTTTATTTATTGTTTTGTTTATTTTCTAAAGTGTTTGTTTTGGGATTTTTCTTTTTAGCGGTTGAGGGAGGGACGGGGGTTTCGGCCCTAGTGGTGGGTGGTGGTATTGCAGCGGCCTTGCACTGGCCTGGGTGGAGATTAGCCAGACTGTTGTGGCTTGGCGGTATGGAGGAGAGTTTGTTATTATCAAGCAGGGGTTTGCTTATGGGGTTGTGAGGGTTATGGCAATGAGTGGGGTTGTGTGGGCGCTGGGAGAAATGTTCTTTTCTATTGTTTTGCAATGTTATGTGGAGTATTTCTAATGTATGCATTGGTGCTCTGGGGACTGAATGGGAGGGAAAATGTATTTGGCTTTTGTCTTGCTGTGGTCTGTTTATGGGGTTCAATGTGTTGTTGCCATGTGTGGGGTTTTGGTCATGCTGGGGGAAATGTCCTGGTTTTATTGTTATGCTGTTTGATGTTTGCTAAAGTGTCTTTCATGTACTATTGGCGGTGTGAATGTTGTGCAGATGGGGTGAGGGGAAGCAATGGTGGCTGGGCGTACTGGGAGGGACAAAGTTGGTGCAGTGTGCATGGGGATTGATGGGGCAAAAAGGTGGGGAAGGAGGAAAAAAACTGGTACTGGTGCAACTTAGGCCATGGGCCGAGTGGGCTGGGAGACCTTCGAGGTCAGAATCTTCAGATTCGACCTCAAATAGGCAAGTTTTCTTCCCAACATAAGCAGGCCATGCCAACAGAACATGCTCAGTTCCCATGATGCTAGTTTTGTTGGTGGAGGCAGGAGTTTTTAAGATAGTACTTCTGTGATGTGTAGTTTCTTGGAACTTTCCTCTTGTAAAGGTAAAGGTTTCCCCCTGACATTAAGTCCAGTCATGTCCAATTCTGGGGGTTGGTGCTCATCTCCGATTCTAAGCTGGAGAGCTGGCATTGACCATAGACACCACCAAGATCATGTGGCTAGTAGGACTGCATGAAGCACTGTTATCCTTCCCAGTGGAGCGGTATCTATTGATCTACTCACATTTGCATGTTTTCAAACTGCTAGGTTAGCAGAATCTGGGGCAAACAGTGGGAGCTCACGCCGCTTACTGGATTAAACCTGCGATCTTTCGGTAAGCAAGTTCAGCAGCTCAGTGGTTTAACCCACTGCAACACCAGGGGAACCTTTTGTATAAAAGTAATATTGCTTGCACCCATAACAACAACAACAACAACACTAACAACAACAATAATGTTATCCCACATTATTCTGCAGCAAATCCCATCATGTATAAAGCAGTGGTTCTCAACCTTTCTAATGCTGTGGTCCCTTATTTATGTATTTATTTATTATTTCGATTTATATACCACCCTTCCTAAAGAGGCTCAGGGTGGTTTACACCAGTGGACAACATAATCACAACATAGTTAAAAACATAATAAAACAGATTGAGGCAAGAGTGGAATTTAACAGCCTTAAAGGTTAAACGCCTGTCTGAAGATATTGGTCTTGCAGGCCCTCCGGAAGGCCTGTAGATCAGTAATTGCTCGAGGGAGGGTGTTCCAAACGGCAGGCGCTACTACAGAGAAAGTACCCTGCTGCATCGAGGACAGGCGGCAGATCTTAAGTGATGAAACCTCCAATAGGTTTTGATCCATGGACCATAGTGGTCTCTGGGGAATGTGCAGGGATAGGCGGTCCTTCAGGTACACTAGTCCCAGGCCATGCAAGGCATTAAAGGTTAACACCAGCACTTTGAAGACAATCCGGTACTCGATGGGGAGCCAGTGCAATCGTTGTAGGGCTGGAGTGATGTGGCACGATAGTGCTGCACCAACCAGTAGTCGAGCCGCAGCGTTTTGCACCAACTTAAGTTTCCGGATTACCGACAGAGAAAGGCCAATGTAAAGGGTGTTACAATAGTCCAGTCTCGAGATGACCGTGGCCTGGATTACCATGGCTAGGTCGCCATCGGAAAGGTAGGGCACCAGCCACCTTTCCTGGCACAGATGGAAAAACGCCGCTCTGCTCATGGTGGAGACCTGATCTTGTGGTGACCCACAATTATAACATTATTTTTGGTGATACTTCACAAGTGTAATTTTGCTACTGTCATGAATCATAATGTAAATATCTGATATGCAGGATGTATTTTTATTCACTGGACCAAATTTGGCACAAATACCCAATCTGCCCAAATTTGAATACTGGTTGGGTTTGGAGGAGGTTGATTTTGTCATTTGGGAATTGTAGTTTCTGGTATCTATAGTTAATTTATCTATAGTCAACCAAAGAGCATTCTGAACTTCACCAATGATGTAATTGAACCAAACTTGGCACACAGAACTCCCATGAGCAACAGAAAATATTGGATGGGTTTGGTGGGCATCAATCTTGAGTTTTGGAATAGTTCACCTACATCCAGAGAGCCCTATAGACTCAAACAATGATAGACCCGGACGAATCTTGGCACGAATGCTCAATATGCCCAAATCTGAGTTTGGGGAAAATAGACTTCAAAGAGTATTCTGAAACCCACCAATGATCAAATTTGGCGAAACTTCCCACACAGAACCCCCATGACCAACATAAAATACTATGTTTTCTGATGTTTTTTGGCGACCCCTCTGACACCACCCTTGCGACCCCGATGCCCAGTTTGAGAAACGGTGGGAAAAAGGCTAATTTCATTTGGTGTTTTCTGAACCTTTGACCAAACAGCTTGACTTGATGGCCTGGGTTACAGTCTTATGAGTGACAGGAAAAAAGGACTTGCTGTCTACTTTTTTTGTCCAAAGCAATTGTTCTAATTATTGTCTAAGGCAGTGTTTCTCAGCCGCTGTGCCCAGGCACACTAGTGTGACGTGCGCGATCTCCTGCTGTGCCACGAGAAAACCTCCCCCCTTTCCTCCCCCTCCTGCTGTTGCTTGCAGGGGGGGGAGGAGGAAGGGCCGGGCGGCAGCAGCGAAGAAGAAGGGGCCAGGGCGCCGCCTCCTTCGACCATTTTCTCCCGCCCCGCGCGTTCGAGGGAGGAGGAAAGGGTGACCTAAAAGGAGGAGGGAGGCCCCGCTGTCTTCGCCGAAGCCGGGGCCTCGGTTGGTGTCGCTGCCCGGCCTCCAGAAGCCTCTGCGGCAGCAATCAAGGCCCTGGCTCTGGCGAGGATGACGCGCCTCTCTCCTCCTTTTAGGTCTTCAGCAGCCAGCGCTGCTGCTGGAGAATGGCTGGCTGCAGCGCTGGCTGCTGAAGACCTAAAAGGAGGAGGAAGGCCTGTTGTCATTGCTGAAGCTGGGGCCTCAGTTGATGTCACGGAGGCCTCCGGAGCCCGGGCCATGACAGCAACCAAGGCCCCGGCTTCGGCAAAGACAGCAGTCCTCCCTCCTGGGCCCTGCCTGGGAGCCGAGTTTGCCCGGCTCACGTCTTCGCCCAAGCCCGGTGGAAGACGCGAGCTGGACAAACCCAGCTCCCAGACAGGGCCTGTCCCTTCCGGGGAGCCCTCCTCCTGGGTCACGGCTTTGCCCAGCCTGGCGGAGGCGCAAACCTGGAGAACGGCTCCCTGCAGGGCCCCGCCCCTCCTTCCTCCCCCTCCTCTCGGCCTCCCTCCGGCACCCTGCCCCCCCCCGCCATCTTTCACCCTTCTTGCTTTGCCGGCCCCAAGTCCAGAGTGCTCTCTGGATGTAGGTGCACTACAACTCCAAAACTCAAGGTAAATTCCTATTAACTATATTATTACTGTGTTAGAGTGTCATTTTGTGTCATTTTGGTTGGTGGTGTGCCCCAGGATTATGTAAATGTAAAAAGTGTGCCGCGGCTCGAAAAAGGTTGAGAAACACTGGTCTATGGCTTTCATGGCCATATAGCCCGAAAAACCTACAACAACGCAATTGTTCTAATCATTTCCAGTGTAATGCAGTGCTTTTTCAAAGAAAATGAAAGAAAAGAAACACACATTTTTCCTAAAGATATTAAGATACTACACTTGATCTTAGCCAAAAGGCCAAGAAGAGATATTACTAAAGATATGAAGGACTGGACATAAGAAGTTCTGCATTAGCTTTGTTGCTAAACTATGGCTTCTTCCTTGACTGATTGGTGTGATGAAATGCACGATCTACATGAAACCTGAAAAGTGATTAAGTTTCCTTTTCATCCTGGCATAGGCTTCCTCTCTCTATCTCTTTTTATGGGATATTTCTTGACAAAGGAAACATTATAAAACCATTACTGGGCCTTCAGAGTGAAGTTGTCCCTTAAAATTCTTTATACATTATGTGTAGTTTTAAAATGAAATATGCCTCATTCAAAGTACCTCATTTCAGAAAATCAATTCACATGAATGAGCAAAAGGATATAGAAATAATATATGATAAGTAGGACTGGATTCAATCATGCTATCAGGATTCACATGTATATAGTAATGAGAAGCGGGCAATTTTAGCCCCCTTATAATAAAGATGATATGGTTGCTATTGTTACATATCCTGGCTTCATAGACATTTCAAGTTTTCCAGAAGTTTCTTTCTGGGAAACCCTCCTCCCCCAACTTTTGAGCCTCATTTCTACCTCAAGTAGTACCTTTATATTGACAAAAGTGGAACTGAAAATTAGAGCTGTGCATTCGGGGTAAACACTGACCTGTTTCATGTCCCGGCTTTCAGTGGTGGGCCCAGTCCGTTTTTCGGGAACTTCCCAAAATCAGGATGGCAAATATGTTTTCGGTCCTTTTCCCAGTGCATGCTTTAAAGAGGCTTCTTCTTACCTGCTATTTATACTTTAGAGGAGGTTCTTGGCTGCAAGCACTGGCAGGCACATGCGCTTTCTGGGCCTGTACATCACACATGCACTCTCTTTCCAAGGCAAGGAGGCAACAAGTTCTGTTTCCTACTCTAGAGCAGGGGTGCTCACACTTTTTCTGCATGCAAGCTACTTATGATAAAACCAAGTCAGAAAGATCTACCTGAGAGAAAAGCAGGGCGGAGCTGGGGGAGGGGGGGGGCCTGGTGCGGCCTGCCTCCGCCCCCTCCCCGCTCTGGTTACAGCCCTGCCACAGCTTCTCCAGGCTAGAGGAGGGTATGCCAAGCCAGTAGTGGCATAGCTAGCCACTACTGGCTTGGCATACCCTCCTCAAGGCTGAAGAAGCTGTGGTAACGCTGTAGCTGGGGGAGGGGTGGGGCCTGGTGCGGCATGGCTCCACCCCCTCAGAAGCGCCCCATCCAGCTGGGATCGACCTCCTAAGGTCCTGGGATCGACCAGTCAATCGCGAGCCACCTAATGAGCACCCCTGCTCTTGACCATCATCTCCATTCACAAACCTCTGAGAGTCATCAGAATCCTGATCATTTAACTCAAACATTGGAACCTCTGTAGACTCATGATCATTCTCCTCAGAAGCCTGAGGCAAAGAGACAATTGCAGGCTGAACCCCTACACTTTCCAAAGCAAGGAGGCAAGTTCTGGGAGGTACTCAGCTGGCGTGCACACTTTCTCTCCTGGGCTACACCAATCTAGCCAGCCATTCACTTTCCAAAGCATTTTAAGGAGGCTTTCCACTTCCAGGTAAGGGCAGGCCCGGATTACCCACGAGGCCAGACGAGGCCATGGCCTCGGGCGGCGGGTTTTGGGGGGCAGCGGTGTTGGCCCCCCGAAATTTTAAAAAAACAAAACAAAAAACCGCCCCCTTGCAGCGCTTTCCCCCCGCCCTCTCCCGAGAGAGTCAGGAGAGGGCGGGAAGAGCGCTGTGAGGGGGCGGGGAGGAGGGGAATGGCGCCCTCCCCTCGCCTGGGCCGCCCCCTTGCAAAGGAAGGAGGCGGCAAGGAGGAGGAAGGGAAGCTCTGGCCCGCTGGTGGGCATGCATGCATGCGCATGCAAGCCCGCCAGCGGGCTTCCCTTCCTCCTTCTCCTTGCCGCCTCCTTCCTTTGCAAGGGGGCGGCCCAGGCGAGGGGAGGGCGGGACTTCCCTTCATCCTCCTCGCGCCATCCTTTTGGTCACGGGAGGAGCCAGGAGGAGGTGGACGGAAGGTGCACGGCACTGTGGGGCTTCCGTCCACCGCCCTCCTCCATCCCCGCGACCGAAAGGAAGGCACGAGGAGGAGGAAGGGAAGTCCCGCCTCCTCTTCGCGCCTCCCTTTGGTCGCGGGGTGGAGGAGGTGGCGGACGGAAGCCCCATGGTGCCGCGCGCCTTCCGTCCACCTCCTCCTGGCTCCTCCCGCGACCGAAAGGAAGGTGCGAGGTGGACGGAAGCCATGGGGCCGGTGTCGCGTGGCTTCCGTCCACCTCCTCGGGCCCTCCTTCTGGTTACGGGAGGAGGCGGCGGCGCAGAAGCCACACGCCCGGGGCTGCTGCTGCACATGCGGCAGCACCCTGGGGCGTGACTGCACACCCTGGGGGGGGCAGCGCAGGGCGTCTTGGCCTCGGGCGGCCTAAGACCGTAATCCGGGCTTGGGTAAGGGAGAGCTATGACCTCCTGGAAGAGGAAAGTAGTTTTCTGGGTATTGGGTTTTACTTTTTATCTGCTTGGAGATTAATAAAAAAGGAGCCAGTACCTGCCCCCACTTTTCATGTCAAGCCAATTTTTGTAA
The DNA here is from genome assembly GCA_030556195.1 of Anolis apletophallus. Classification (NCBI taxonomy): domain Eukaryota; kingdom Metazoa; phylum Chordata; class Lepidosauria; order Squamata; family Anolidae; genus Anolis; species Anolis apletophallus. The sequence continues at coordinate 32,791,159 of JARBWK010000014.1, read as the reverse complement.
CAGGAGAAAACTTCCCATTTCTTGCTCCAGAAATAATGAAAGAAATGAAGGAAACAAGAGAAACAAATTCCATGCTACGGATGATAGCATGAATGGGAGACTATTAATATATGCATATTTTGGGGCAACCTTGAGATGAGGGAAATACTAGATCTAAAAAAAAAAGCTTTATGGCTGAGATGCTGCATTGCCAACATAACTAGAGTATCCAAACTCTATGATCACAATCACATCTGACCATGATACTCCCTTCCCTCTGAAAAAAGCACCTCACCCTATCTTTGTAACCTGACAGTGCCTCAACCAAAGTGTTTCCAAGACATGGCAGATCAGTGTGCTGGAAAATGACATCTGCTGTGCTCTCCCAGAAACCCTTTGGGATCCTATGAGCCCTACAACTCAAAGTGGGCTGCAGACATAATTTCCTCTCACACACATCTCCAGCCCCTTGAAAATACTTTTTTCCCCAGGTACTGCAGTACAGTATGTTTGTTCTTACAGGCAACAAATCATAATGCAATGCAATAGTTATATACATCTTAAACACATGTAGAAGAGAGGCGTGTGCACCATATTGGGAAATATAAAACAGCCATGTTGGGATGGAACAAAGAATATAATTAAAGGCATGGAAAGAAAGACATTGTAGTGACAGGTTAATAAATATGTTTAAAATTGAGTACAAAACAGATACAGTTAAAACCATCAATTATATGGATTAAATATAAATTAAACCCACACAGCCAGTTTTTAAAAAATCCATAATCCTGGTGGTTAAACTACTGAGCTGCTGAACTTGCTGACCAAAAGGTTGGCAGTTTGAATCTGGGGAGCAGGGCAAGCTCCTGCTGTTAGCCCCAGCTTCTGCCAATCTAGCAGTTCAAAAAGATGCAAATGTGAGTAGATCAATAGGTACCACTTCTGTGGGAAGGTAACTGTGCTCCATGCATTCATCCTGGCCACACGACCTTGGAGGTGTCTACAGATAATGCTGGCTCTTTGGCTTAGAAATGGAGATAAGCATTACCCCCCAGAGTCGAACATGACTAGACGCAACATCAGGGGAAACCTTTACCTTTCCCTGTATATAATAAGCAACTTTTTGCGAGCCCTCCTGCTCCTGGGACTATGACCCCCATATACCACCTGGCAAGTTTGACCATTGAAGATACTTAAGGGCCGGAGAGATAGCACAGCGGTAACAACAACAGAAGGTGGCATGTTCGATTCCCGGGCTGGTCTGGACACCCAGCTGTGAGCCCTGTCCACTGTCTACCTAACAGATCGAAAACAAGCCAGCTGTGAGTAGATGAACTAGGAACCGCTCACCAGGGAAGGATTTTTATAAGGACTTTACAACACCTGAATAAAAATAAAAGAAGATCGGCTGCCGGAGGTGGAACACGGAACCAGAGGCTCTCATCTGAGGATGAAGCAACAGCACCCCCCTTGTGACGGAATGGAGCAACCGCACCCGCGACGCAGCCAGAAGAGAAAAAATCCTTCTATTTGCACATGTTTGTCTGCACATGTTTGTCTGTACAATGTATTGTAATTGTATGTCAGTCGGCAGGGACTGTCTGCCGTATGTGTAATGTAATCCGCTCTGAGTTCCCTTCGGGGTGAGAAGAGCGGAATATAAATAAAGTGTATTATTTTTATTATTATTTTAAGTGCAAATAGATGAACAGATACATACAATTTAATGCAAAGGCTAATTTTAACCTAAGTCTAATATTGAAAGCTGTTTTATCCTAGCTACTTCTAAAAGAAATTTTTCAATGACCAGAATCACCTGGGAAGATTATCTTATTTTTAAAAACTTAACATACTAGAATTGGGCTGACTTGCCAGGTAGGTTGCGCAATAAACGGGTTAATTATGTGTACTGCCAATTTGCAAAAATACGTACAATCTCATAATTTCTGAACAAAGTGCCAGACAAGGTTGCTGAGATGTTTTGTGGAAACATGACTACATGGGAAATTATGTAATGCCCGGAGTCTCTTCAAGCTCTTATATTTTTGCAGTTAAATCACAGTGCGCAAAAAGAATTATTATGCTCTAATCTGCAAATCCAGACATGATCGAAATATCTGGGTCAGAATATTGAACGCTAATTAATTATTTTATTGGATACCTGTCTGTCTTTTAAAGAGTTTAAATAGCTGGACAGAGGTGAACTCCAGGGCTTCTTGAGATAATGGAAGGGGGGGGGGGGGCAAGAAAAACGTATATTAATGCATTAATGTAATGTTTTGCTTGATGGGCTTGCAATGTTTGGCTCAAATTTATTAATAATTTTCCAACATAGAAGCAATATCCTAAATCAAGTGTTCATAATCCCGAGGTGGTCACAATCGCCTTCTCCTGCTCAACAGTCATTTGAACCTCAGAGATAGCACAAACTCAAGGAAGTCCTTTTATTTCAGCTAGTGGTTCCCATGCTTTTTAAAACCAGGGACCACTTTGACCAGGGATCACTCTCCAATTCGTACCAAAAGGGTTACGAATCGGTATTTGGTCAACTTTACATTCCGTTTGGTTATTTGGGATGCTGATTCAGAAAATTGCATTGGTAGACCACATCAGCTCTAGTTTCTACTGGATATATCATCCAGTAGTCACCATCTGCTCACCCAGAGAAACCCATATTTAATGATTTAGAGCTGGTGTGGTAGTAGTAATCTTTCGTGGGTAGTCAGTTTCTCCCCTCTCAACATCCCTATTGCCTCTGCACTCTCAGAGTCACTCTCATTGCCGCATGGTTTGAAGGCAATGGTGTAGTAATAGTGAGGCCACGGACCATATTTTCATTCTTGTCAACCACTGGTACTATAAAGCAGTGTTTCCCAACCGCTGTTCTGTGGCACACTAGTGTGCCGTGAACATTCACCTGGTGTGCCGTGGAAAGACCTCTCTTCCCCCTTTCTTCCCCCTCCTGCCAAACTCCTGCTGCTGCTGTTTAGGGGAGGAGGAAGGGCCGGGCAGCAGCAAAGAAGAAGGGGCCAGGGCGCCGCCTCCTTCGGCCGTTTCCCAGCCAGCCAGCCTCCAATCGAGGGAGGGTGGGGAACGGAAGCGGAAGTGAGGAGCACAGTCCGAGGCAGGCCCATCGGCTTCTTCTTTCGAACCGCAAGAAAGAAAGAAGGAAGGCAGGCAACTGCGGACCGAGTGAGTGCCTTCCCTTCTGGTGTGGAAGAGGGAGAGAGCCATTCAGGAAGGGAGCCACCTGTGTGGGAAGTTTGGCCCAGTTCTATCATTGGTGGGGTTCAGAATGCTCTTTGATTGTAGGGGAACTATAAATCCCAGCAACTACAACTCCCAAATGGCAAGGTCTATTTCCCCTGAACTCCATCTGCGTTCATATTTGAGCATATTGAGTATTCATTTCAAGTGTGGTCCAGATCCATCATTATTTCAGTCCACAGTGCTCTCTGGGTGTAGGTCAGGGGTGCTCAGAAAGTCGATCGCGATCGACTGGTCGATCTTGGGACCCAGGGAGGTTGATCCCAGCTGGATGGGATGCTTCTGAGGGGGCGGAGCCATGTCACACCAAGCCCCGCCCCCTCCGCCGGCTTCAGCATTTCCACTGCTTCTCCTGGGTAGAAGAGGATAATGCCAAGCCAGTGGTGGCTATCTATGCCACCACTGGCTTGGCATTACACTCCTCTACCCAGGAGAAGCAGTGGAAATGCTAAAGCCAGAGGGGGAGGGGGCCGAGCTTGGTGGGGCTTAGCTCCACCCCCTTTTCCTCTGACTTTAGCATTTCCACTGCTTCTCCTGGGTAGAAGAGGATAATGCCAAGCCAGTGGTGGCATAGATAGCCACCACTGGCTTGGCATAACCTTTCTGTACCCTGGAGAAGCTGTGGAAATGCTAAAGCCAGAGGAAAAGGAGGCGGAGCTAAGCCCCGCCAAGCTCCACCCCCTCCGCCGGCTTCAGCATTTCCACAGCTTCTCCAGGGTCGAAGGGGGTAATGCCAAGCCAGTGGTGGCTATCTATGCCACCACTGGCTTGGCATTACCCTCTTCTACCCAGGAGAAGCAGTGGAAATGCTGAAGCCAGAGGGAGGAGGGGCGGAGCCAAGCCCCGCCAAGCCCCGCCCCCCTTCCCCAGCTCCGCCCTGTTATCTCTTGGTAGATCTGTCTGACTTGGTTTTAGTTTAAGTAGCTTGCATGCTGAAAAAAGTGTGGGTACCCCTGGTGTAGGTGAACTACAACTTCCAAACTCAAGGTCAATTCCCAAGCAAACCCTTTCAGTACTTTCTGTTGGTAATGAGAGTTCAATATGCCAAGTTTGGTTCAATTCCATTGTTGCAAGAGTTCAGGATGCTCTTTGTTTGTGTGTTAACTCTAAATCCCAGAAATTGTAACTCCCAAATGTCAAGGTCTATTTTTCCCAAACTCCATCTGTGTTCAAATTTGCGCATATTGAGTATTTATGCCAAGTTTGGTCCTGATCCAACATTGTTTGAGTCCACAATACTCTCTGGATATAGGTGAACTACAACTCCAAAACTCAAGTTCAATGCCCACCAAACTCTTATAGCATTTTTTCATGGTAATGGGAGTTCTGTGTGGGAAGTTTGTGTCTTTCTGCCATTCCTGCCAGGATATCTATGTTGTGTTCATCGAAACAGGCCCAGGTTTCACATTGAGTGTATAAATACATTTTAAAACATATTAACTATATGTATTACTGTGTTAGAGTGTAATTTTGTGTCATTTTGGTTGGTGGTGTGCCCCAGGATTTTGGCAGCTCCTGCAACTACTGGTCAAGCAACATGTGAAGTTATCCCTGGCAGCCATTCTTTACCTCATGGCAATGATAGCATCCAAACAGTCGAAGGTTGCTGAGTTTAACTGTCTACTTAGCTTCCCACAGTGCCACTGACACAATGTCACTTTGCAGTTTGTGATTGTTAGTTGCCACCAAGTTCATTCCATCTTGTGGTGATTTCAGGAGCAAGAGACTTGACATCTACTGCTCTTTTCAGGTTTTGGAAACACAAGAGCTGTCACTACGCTGATTGAATCAATACAGCTATTTCATTCTGGAACAGAGCTGCAATATTACTCAGGCACTAAATTCTGTAATATTAACCAGAACACATCGGGGGCCATTATCTGGCCTGAACTGGAGATTTAAATCTCTTTAAAATATAGGAAATAGTCTTGTTGGTTTCTGAGATGTAAACCTAATAATGTCATCTGTTGTTTGGATTCACACATTCACAAAAATTCCATAGTAAATCACAGACATTTCAATTCAAAAAGAAGAAAGAATCTACCTGAGATGCAGTAAATGGTCTTGTCAGGATTTGTGACTTTTGACAGATGCTTTAGAGCAGGGCCGCCCACGAAGTTGATCGTGATCGACGAGTCGATCGCGAGTCCAAATGAGGTCGATTGCAGGCGGATGGGGTGCTTCTGCCCTGTGCGCGGTGCACCTCTGGAGGCCCCGCCTCATGCTCCCTCGTTCCCGCAATGCCCCACGGGTGGCAGGTGCACCGCACGGGGGGGGGGGGCAGGTGCACCACGCGGGCGGCAGGAGCACGGGTGGCGGCAGGTAGATCTTTTGAACTTGGTTGTTTTAAAAGTAGCTTGCATGCTGAAAAAGTGTGGGCACCCCTGCTTTAGAGCCTATGGACCAGATGTGTCCCTCCAAGGTCATTTACCCAACCCCTACCTAAACTTTAGACTTAGGGCCTTTTAGACAAAGTTCTCCCAACTTTGACAGTGTGGCTTGGTACCAGAACCAGTCAGAGAGGGAATTAGTGCCTTGTGGGGCCATTTGTTGTGAGTGATCTCTGTTGTAATTTAAAGCATTTTTGTGGTGTGCTGGAATTGAGACACATTCATTTTACAAAAGTTCCATGACTGATGAGGCCTATGAAAGCAGATTAGGTGAATCTTACATAATAAGTACTGTATATAGTATATAGCAGCTCAATTTCATTTCATTCATTTTTGCAATCTCCTTGAGATATATGGCTATGAAAAGTACCTGTACTCCAAGATAAACAATTGCATTATATCAGAAACATGTATTCATTGCTTTACAAAGTGTGTGTATGTGTATGTGTGTGGAGGGAATATATTCAAATAGATATAAAAAGCCACTAAAACTTGAGTCCAAATCTCATCCCCTAGTATTAATCTACTGCAGTGTTTCTCAACCTTCCGAATGCCACAACCCCTTAACACATTTCTTTATGTTGTGGCAACCTCCAACCATAAAATTCTTTTCGTTGCTATGCCATCTCTGTAATTTTTCTACTGTTATGAATTGTAATGTAAATATCTGATATGCAGGATATATTTTCATTCACTGGACCAAATTTGGCACAACTACCCAATATGCCCAAATTTGAATACTGGTGGGGTTGGGGGAGATTGATTTTGTCATTTGGGAGTTGCAGTTCCTGGGATTTATAGTTCACCTACAAAGAATATTCTGAACTTCACCAATGATGGAACTAAACCAAACTTGGCACACAGAACTCTCATGACCAACAGAAAATACTGGAAGGGTTTGGTGGGCATTGACATTTGGGAGCTGTAGTTGCTGAGACTTATGGTTCACCTACAATCAAAGAGCATTCTGAACCCCACCAAAGATAGAATTGGGCCATCTTCCCACACAGAACCCCCATGACCAACAGAAAATACAGTGTTTTCTTATCGTCTCTGGCAACTCCTCTCACCCCCTCTCACCCCCCGCAGGTTGAGAAACACTGTGTTAAACTTTAAAGACCTCATCACACTAGAGCAGACCTGGGCAACCTACGGTCAGCAGGCCGGATGCGGCCCGGCAGCCCATTCTGTCCGGCCTGGGGAGAAGGGCGTCAGGGGTAGGGTCAAGAGGAAGGGGTGCTGCTGCCGCCATCCCATCGCGGGCTCTGGGGCCTGCGTCGGCAGACAGCCCGCCGCTCTGGAGAACAATCGGAGGAGCGGCGACTTTGGAGTGCCTGCCATCCCAGGAGGTGATCCGGGCCTGCAGCGGGAGCAGTCGGCGACTTGATCATTTTCCGGGTCACCAGGGCGATCAGCCGCCTCAGGTCACCGACTGCTCCCGCTGCAGGCTCAGATCGCCTCCTGGGATGGCAAGCACTCCAAAGCCGGGATGGCAGGCACTTCATGGCAGGGCGATCAGCTGGGGAATGGCTGGGGGTGAGAGCGGGCGGAGGCCTGCAGCCTCCGATCGTCTGCTGCTCTGCTCTGCTCTACTGCGGTGGCGGCTGGGTCCGCTTTGTCATCCTCTGGGCTGGGTCCATTGGGCCATTCCCCCTTTGGATCCTTCCTCTCTTGAGGATGTCAGTCACCATCTTGGTTCGCACCTTGTCTTCTTGAATTTCATTTTATTTTATTTTAGTGGTTTTTATTATTATTTTATAATAATTTTATAATAGCAATATAATAATATAATATAATGTTAAATTATAATATAATTTCAACTCTAATATAATAATTATGATATTAATACTAATAATATATGAATATTTCTTGATATATTAATATGTTAATATGTTTATATTAATGATGTGTGATATATAGTAAATATAGTAAATAAATAAATTATGTAGATTACACTGTAGTTCAGCCTTTAGGTGCGGCCCTCCATAATATTTTTGGGGTCTCGTGTGGCCCCTTGGAAAAATAATTGGCCACCCCTGCACTCAGGCCCGGATTAAGGCTTGGGGCCGCCCGAGGCCACACCCGGTAAGTGCCGCCCCCGGGGGGGCTGAGGGAGGTGGGGCCACCTGAGGGGGCGGGGCCGGCACGAGCGAGGAGGCGGCAGGGGGAAGTCCCGCCCCTAGGCGTCTGACGGGGCTTCCTCCTGAAGCCTCCTCGCTCGCATGCACAGGCGCCCCTCCCTCCTTCACTGGATGAAGGAGCAGCGCGCGAGCGAGGAGGCAGCGGGGGAAGCCCCGTCAGACGCCCTACGGGCGGCGGGACTTTCCCCCGGCTCCTTCTCTCGCACGCGTGGGCGGGCGCCGCGCTCCTTCCTCGCCGCGGCGCCCGCGCGCACAAGACAGAAGGAGCCGGGAAGAAGTCCTGCCGCCTCCTCGCTCGCACGCTGCTCCTTCTTCCAGTGAAGGAGGGAGAGGCGCCCGCGCATGTGAGCGAGGAGGCGGCTGGAGGGAAGCTCTGTCAGACACCCTATGAGCGGCGGGACTTCCTCCCGGCTCCTTCTCTCGTGCGTGGGTGGGCGCCGTGCTCCTTCCTTCACTAAAAGAAGGAGCACGGCGCCGCCCGCGCGTGAGAGACGGAGTTGGGGGGAAGTCCCACCACCCGTAGGGCATCTGACGGGGATTCCCCCTCGACACCTCCTCGCTCGCATGCACGGGCGCCCCTCCCTCCTTCACTGGAAGAAGGAGTGGCGCGCGAGCGAGGAGGCGGCGGGACTTCCTCTGACAGGGCTTCCCCCGCCGCCTCCTCGCTCGCGCGCCGCTCCTTCTTCCAGTGAAGGAGGGAGAGGGGTCCGTACATGCGAGCGAGGAGGTGTCGGGGGGAGACCCGTCAGACGCCTAGGGGCGAGACTTCCCCCCGGCTCCTTCTCCCTCGTGCAGGAAGAGGGAGGAAGGGAGGAAAAAGGCCAGCCTGGAACCCGCCCCCGCCACTCTCCTGGCTCCTCACCTCGGCTCCTCCTCCCGCTCACTCCCTCCCTCCTCAACAACTGCAACCTAGATGCCATGGCGACCCGAAGGTCTGGTCGCCATTTTGCCGCCTCGCCATGACTGCCGCCCAAGGCCATGGCCTTGTCTGGCCTTATGGGTAATCCAGGCCTGCCTGCACTAGAGAATTAACCCACTTTAACTCCAGTTGCCATCTCCTGCAGAATTCTGGGGTTTGTAGTTTAGGGAGGAGCCTTTAACAGCCCCACTAAACTAGAAACCCAGAATTCTGCAGAGTACCAATAAAATAAATTTAAAATTATTTTTATAGTGCTGAAAGACCCTTCTACCTGCAACCTAAAAACTAAATAACACCCATTGATTGTAGCATAGCTTGTAGGTCCTAAGATGTTTCCTACAAAATGTAAGACTTTCCTTAAGACAAATGACTTGGATGTCTTTCCTCTATGTAAATTTTATCTTCGCCCAGTGTTGACAGGATTCTAAAATCTGAAACCCTATCTCCATTCTTAGGCAGCTCATGTCAGGCTTGGGTTTGACCCTTCAATGAGAACAACATCTTTGTCCTAGGCATTCCTTCCAAAAACATAAACAACGACCTTGTTCTGGCTCACATGAATTAATTAATCTTAAGAAAATGCTACTGTGTTCAGTGTTTTTGACAGCTGAAAAGGTCAGAAAGGCTAAATTGGAGGCCTTGAGGGCAATGGATGAAGCTGAATATAAACCCTTGCTACTGTCCATTTGTTTTATAGGTAGATTTTAGGGACATCAAACATTACTCTTGACAGAGTAGATGTGAGGAGTATTTCTTTTGCTGCAGGGTGCTAGTTACACTTGGTCTTATTTTTCCTCCCATAAAAAGGTACATGTTCACCAAGCTAATGACACTATCTCAGGCACAGAATCCAAGTCTAAAATGGCTCTAGGGTTCTGTTTCTCTGTACTTTGGAAATACACAGAAGTGGAGCCCCATGGAGACCATCAGATGGCACAAGGGCACTTCTGGTAGGACTCTGTGGGGTTCTGTTTCCAAAGTGCATGGAAACAGAACCAGCCATACACCCATCAGAAAAGCAGGAAAAAGAAGAGGAAAGATAGGCATTTATGCAGTAAGGATGGAGAATGGCTGGGAAAGACATGGAAAGACAGGAGGGAACAGGATAAGATGATCCCCTTTGCTTTTCCCTGCTTTTCCCCCACTCGTGAGATGAAGTCCTTAAAAGGTTTCACCCCATGGAAACAACCAGGATTATTTGGCATGAGGTTTTTTTCCCTGTCAGGAGCAACTTGAGAAGCTGCAAGTTGCTTCTGGTGTGAGAGATTTGGCCGTCTGCAAGGGCATGGCCCAGGAGACGCCCGGATGTGTGTTTATTTTAGTTTTACTTTTACTTTTTACCACTCTTGTGAGAGGCAGGCATGTACCCTGAACCCCCCAATTCTCAGGGCAGTCCACGAGGCCTTACTGGCACATTATTTAAACTGTTATGTGTATTCATATCATGATCTGATCACCATGCTCAATATATCCCATATGCATGGGGATATTGGGATAACAATACAAAAGGTTTGCTAGGGTAGACCCTCTCTCACCCAGACTCAGCCTCCCCCCTTAATCAAACTCAGCCCCCCCCCCCCGAATCTAAATCTTGGTATACAACCCTGGTGAGAGGCTTCTCTCATGTCCCCACCGTGAGCTGGAGCTGATATAGGGAGCTCATCCATGCTCTCCCTGGGTTAGATTCGAACTGGCTGCCTTCAGATCAGCAACCCAACCTTCACATGACATAAGAGCACTTCTGGTAGGACTCTGTGGGGTTCCATTTCCAAAATGCATGGAAAGAGAGCCCTACACCCATCAGAAAGGCAGGAAAAAACAGGGGAAAGATGGGCATCTATACAGTAAGGATGTAGGATGGCTGGGAAACACACGGTAAGACAGGAGGGAACAGGATAAGATTATCTCCTTTGCTTTTCCTTGTGCTCTCCCTGGGTTGTACTCAAACTGGCACCTTCAGGTCAACAACCCAACCTTCACGTGACATAAGGGCACTTCTGGTAGGACTCTGTGAGGGTCCATTTCCAAAGTGCATGGACACCGAGCCCTACACCCTTTAGAAAAGGAGGGAAAAGCAGGGAAAAGATGGGCATCTATGCAGTAAGGATGCAGAATGGTTGGGAAAGACAGGAGGGAATGGGTCTGCCGGCACAAGGGTTTAACGCACTGTGCCACCAGGAGATCCATTTGGAAGTTATTTAGTGTAAGATGTGCAAACAAGTATAAAAGGATTTGAGTTGCACCAAGCCCTCAATTTCTATCCCATTTAAGACTTTCAAGAGTCAACAAGGTGACCCCTGACATATTCTGAATATGCAGTAATTCAGTATTAATACACCTCAAGAAAAGTCTTCATGTGCAGGAATAATAAGTATTTAAAATGAATAGACAGGAAGAACCCTAGGATTGAAAGAAAAGTTGGGGAGGTATTTATTTACAGAAGGAAATGGATGATAATTGTTGGAAGGATATGTGATCTAAACGCCCCATTTTACTCAAGATCAATGTGAACAAGGGAACATTCCATTAGTGTTCTGCTCATAAATGCCACTTAACCCCAGTCACTTAAAGGCACATCCATAATATAACATCCCGCCTGCTTCATAAGCACGTCTGGCAGGGACGAGAGACAGGGCCTTCTCTGTGGTGGCCCCTCAGCTATGGAACTCCCTGCCTAGAGATATCAGATTGGCCCCCTCCCCCTAACCTTTTGAGAAAATACCCCCATAAAAATTGACTCTTCGAGCAAGCTTTTGGAGCCTCAGCATAATCAGACAAACTTGAATCGGAAAATGACCTAGGAACGGCTAAGACGACGGAACAGATAAGGACTAAACATGATGACATAGTTTTAAAATTTTTATTGTTTACTGTTTTGATGCTTTTAGATATAGTGTAATGTGATGTTTTTGATTGTTATTGATGCATGTATTTTATATATGGCTTCGAATTGTGCCAACTGTTCACCACTCTGAGTCGCTTTCGGGCTGAAATGGGTGGGGTAGAAATAGCGTAAATAAATAAAATAAACATCACCAAACTCTTGATGTGAAAGGCCTTAACGAGATCCTTCCTCATCACACTACAAGTCTGTGTAGTGGCAATGCAAGGTAGTATCTTCATTTTGGAAGGCAAATGGGTATGAAACTATCCAATCATCGATTTAAAGTGGTTGCGGCGAACATAAACAAATGTTTTCCTTCCTATGTGCCAATTTGTAGCTGAAAACTGGAAATAAATAACACCCATTATATGGCATACAGGGTATGAAAGATCATCTTTGATTATGAACAAATAATGGCATATTGACAAACTAAAGAATAAAATACATTATTTGAGTCCTGGTTTTGTGTTATTGACTCTGCCAGCAAACAAAGGCGTCAGAAAGATCCTCTGTCATCAGGTGGAGAGTTATGAATTGGTACCCTTATAACAAATGAATAGAAACATTTGAACACTGTGTCACTATTGTTGTTTATAAGTAAAGTTTTATATGATAGTACAGTTTAAATCTAAATCTCAAACTTACAACATTTTTAATTTCAATGCAATGTTAAAATCCAGTAAGATATTTTTAAAGTCACACACACACACATCCTAGAATAATCTTCTGAAATCATGATTGCCATCACAGTGCATGAGACTAATAACAGAAGTCACTTTTCATTATGTGATGAAAGTGCACCTAAGTGTGAACCCTCATTTCTCTGACCTTTAAGGTATTGATCCTTGTAATTTCCTGAAAGGCACATTTTTTCCTGTATGAGAAAATGCATAGTCTATAAGTTTCTAATCCAAGTTAAATAATGACTTTAATACACTTGAATAGCTGCTTAAAATGATTTTAATTTAGACTTGTAATGGTCTGTTTTTAGTACCTTCTTAGTTGCAGAAGGTGATCTACATGGGGAAGCACATTTCCTTCCCTTCCCCATGAAATATGTCCCATTATTGTTTGCAACCTTAAAAAGGGAAAATATACATTAAGATAACTCAGTTGCACATTGCTATTCAAGTGCAGTTATTGTCAATAACATATGGCATACCCTTTGTATGCATCGGGAATGTGGCGCAGCTGGCTAAGTGTCAGCTGCATAAGATCTCTCTGACCAGTAGGTCATGAGTTCGAGGCCTGCCCAGGTCAAGGTGGGTGCTCAACCTTTATGTGTAGCCTGCTGTCGACCTTTGCAGCCCGAAAGACAGTCACATCTGTCAAGTAGGAGATAAAGGTACCACATTAAGTGGGGAGGCACATTTTGACTGAATTATGAGGCCATTAAAGAACTCCAGGAAGGCTGAGGAATGCGGAAGGGACAACAAGGGACGCTGGGAATGCTGAGAGATGAGGAGTACGCCGGCTCTCCCTGGTGGCCAGAGTTTACCTCTGTTTGTCTATATGTTGTGTATGTGAAAAACGGCAGGGATTGTCTGCTAAGTTTGTGTATCTGTAATCCGCTCTGAGTCCCCTTCGGGGAGAGAAGAGCGGAATATAAAATAAATAAATAAATAATTTGTATATGTAACTCAGGAATCTGCTTGTTATGTTTTAATGTGGACAGGATCCTTGGGGAGGCGAAGACCACCACATGCGTTCTAGATCCTTGACCATGGGGGCTTAGTAGACTGGGTAATGAGGGTAGCTAATGCTTCCCTCAGCCAAGGCAGATTTCCATCCAGCCTAAAAATGGCAGTAATAAAAGCCTTATTGAAGAAACCATCGTTAGATTCCTTGGAAATGCGTAATTTCTAAACTTCCTTTCCTGAGCAGGGTTCTGGAATGGGTGGTGCTCCATGGATTCCTGGAGGAAATGGATTATCTAGATCAGGGGTGGGCAATTACCAGCCCTCCAGGTGTTTTGGACTTCAACTCCCAGAAATCCTAGCCAGTTTACCAGCTGTTAGGATTTTTGGGAGTTGAAGTCCAAAACACCTGGAGGGCCGGTAATTGCCCACCCCTGATCTAGATCCTCACCATGGAGGTAGCAAGGAATCCTGAACATCGAAGAGCATTGATCCTAGTTTTGTGCCACTAGATGGTCACTTACTGTTCCCCTCCCATTCTTATCATAGTGCCAGCAACCCCGGTGTGACATGGCTATTAGGCCTGGTTAGGTTTCTCGGATCTCTCTGATACTTAGAATGAAATCGGAATGAAATCGCTTCAGAATCATACCAGAAGTATCTTGGCCAATTTGAAGCCGCCACCGCCATTTTCGGAAAGGGTTGGAACGCATTTCCGCCCTTCTCTTGGAGCCTTCCTTCATTGGCTGGTTGGAAGCAGGTGGTTTGCCTGCAGTCACCTGATTTCCTTCAGGCAATGAGTGAATAATACGCATCGAGAGAGGCAGGGTTCACGGTAGCCATTGGCCTTTTTAAAGGCCAGTGCATGCTTCATGTCCGCATTCGGTGTTGAGACGCGGAAGAAGAAGGGAGGAAGGGAGGAAAGGCTGTGGAAGGGAAGGGAAGGCTGTGGAAGGAAACACTGTGGAACGAAAGGCTGGGGAGAAGGGAAGGCTGGGGAGAAGGGTCTGCAAACGGCTGCACCTTTGGCTGTGCACAGCAGTTCTGGGGCTCTGATAGCCTCTATTCACCCAGCTCCAGGTCCCCATGCAGGGACATGAGAGAAGCCTCCCGCAAAGATGGTAAAACAACAAAATGTCCTTGCAGATGGCCAATTCTCTCACACCAGACGCGACTTGTAGTTTCTCAAGTCACTCCTGACACGAAAAAAATGTTGTTATTGATTGTATTTTACTGTGTTTGTTTGAACTTGTAATCCTTGGGTTTGTCTCTTTGTAAGCCACCTCAAGTCCCTTTGGAGAGATGAAGACTGGGTATAAAAATAAAATAATTATTATATTATTATGATTGCACTCTCTGTAACCCAGGGCCTGCCTATGGCAGCTAGTGAGTTTTTCCCAAGCCTTCACTGAATATTTCCCTCTTCTGGAACTGATAATCCCCAAATCTCCATTTGATATGTGTCTAGTAGGGGTGGTTGATCCATAAAAAATTGATTCTAAACTCGTGGGGGGGGGGATTTCCCTTGCTGGGTCATTATAGAAATTATTCCGAACCTTTTAAAGTAAATTTCATAATTGAAACGTAATTATCGGCTGTATTGGAGGGGAGGTATCAGAAGACCCCCTCCAAGCAGAGACTATGCCCCTGTGGGTCTGGTGATGTGGAAACAACTGAGCACGTGCTTCTTCAATGCATGTTCTACAGAGATCTTAGATCCAATCTCATTGGACCATGGCTTTTAAAGTACCCGGGGCGCAGTGAAAGATGTTATTCCACCCTGCTGCTTTCGGACTCTAACACTACAATGACTTACAGTGTTGCTAAGTTCTGTGCTGCTGCTCTTAATATCAGACGGAGGATGATTGACACCGTAAGGCAACAATATCCTGTCTCTTAAAATATATCTTTATACTGATTTCAAGTCTGATTTTAAATAACTGTTTACTGGGGAGTTGTCCTTCTCCTCTTAGGGCGCTTGTGCCCGCTTTGTGCTGGTCTGTGACCGTAATAAAGTTTTGATTGATTGAACAAATTTTCGTTTTTATTCGTTACGCCAGATGGGAGGCTAAAATGGAGGGCTTGCTCTCCACTCTTCCCTGCCCCCCCTCCCAGCTCAGAAGCATCATGCATTATATTTAATGTGTGATGCTTCTCAGCTGGGAGGGGCTGGGAGGGAAGAAGGGAGAGCAAGCACTCCCCTCTTCCCTCCCTCCCTCCCCAGCTCAGAAGCATTGCAGCTTAAATATAACCTGGGATGCCTCTGAGCTTGCAAGGGGGGGGGGACGGAGGAGTGGATGGTCCGCCCCTCCTTCCCTACCAAGAACTAAACCGCACCTAGCCTTGGCGCGGTTTAGTTCTTGGCAGAGAAGGAGGGGCGGAAGCTCCTCCTTCCCTGCTAAGATCTAAACCGCGCCAAACCTTGACCCGGTTTAGTTCTTGGCAGGGAAGGAGGGGCGGCGCTTGTGAGGGAGAGCCTGGGGAAAGAGAGGAAAGCTCGGCCGGGCTTCTTCCAAAGTGCCTGCCTCAGCTGGCGAGAGGAGAAAGGAGGGTGCTGCTGCCCTCCAGTCTCCTCTCGCAAGTTGAGAACTGAGGAGGGAAAAAAACGACCAAATAACGTGACCTTTACCAAAAAAAAATGGCGATCCCGGGTTCGGTTTTGAAACTTCACTTCCGGGTTGGACGCCGAGGGTCGATATAAGGTCAAAATAATTTCAAATATGAATTATTGATGGGTTTAAAAGTATTTAAATTGGAGATATCCACCCCTAGTATCTAGGGAAAGATCTTCAGAGAAGAATAGGAGGATTTCACTACACTGTTATAGAAGTCTTTCAGAATTCCAAAAAAAACCAACATCCCTGTCCAACCCCAACGCTGAAGAGAGTGTGTGAACCTACTCCTAGTTTATGGCAAAAACAAACACTGTTGGCAAACTTTCTTATTTTAATCCTTAAAATTTCTACAGTAAGTGTTCATTTGTAGAGTAATAGGGCCAATCTAGGCTATTTCATCCTTCATAGCTTGCTATCTCTGTTACTGATTAAAAGTGCATTCTTCATTTGTTCTGTGGTCTTTCAAATTCAAGATGCCTGATTTGCACATCTCAATAAGAGGGCTCTAGAATTACTCGCTAAGGAGGTATCTTCTTAATCACCAGCTGACAAAAACTTTTCTTTTATCCTGACAGGCTTTTGAGAATACTTGAATATTTGAAATAAATGGTTTGTAGTTGGGTGCCGAAATGTGCTGCTTTTTAAATTGCTTTTTAATTATTTTAATTGTATCTTTTAAATAGTTCTTGATGTTTTTGACAGTTTAATTACATTTCAGTGCTAACCTTTTGTCACTATATTGTGTCTGACTTAATCTGGAAGCAACCTTAAGCCCCAGTTTTGTGAGAAAGATGGGATGACAAATGAATTTCTTCATCGTGATGCTCATCACCACCACCACCAATATCACATTTCTTTGGACTGGGGAATCACAACTTTAAGAAACCCAAATGGCTTGTCTTTGGTAGAAATAGAACGTTAACTTTCTTCCTTTTTCAAATAATGTAGGGCAACCAAAGAAGAGGAGAGCAGACATAGCCGCCTAATTGAGAGCGTATTATTTTTAGTCTCTCAAAAGGACCAGTGGCAAGAAAACAATTAGGATCTTTTGTCAAGTTAATTAATTTTTACTAAGTGTAGTAATCTCAGAGGGTTTTGTTCACTAGAGGAAATGCTAATTAAAAACTCAGATTCTTTGCAATTCTAATAAGGAAGGCCAACTCTGGCAGAGTATGAAACCTTTGCACAGCGGCATTAAAAGAAGAAAGTATCTTTATTGTATGAAACAACAGAGAAGACACAGAACGACTACACATATTGAGTGTAGCTGGCCTGTTTTCCAGAATACATCAAAATTTTGAGAAGCGTTGCTACTTTCCCAAAGGAAGTAAGAAAAGAAGTACAACACTTGGAGAAAAATCCTGTTAGTGTTTTGTGCATGTATGAATTACATTGCAAAGACATCTGTATTCAATACATAATATTTACATTTGACCCAAGCTTATGGAAGCAGAGTTAAACATGTGGTGCCATTGTTAGTAGAGGCCCGCTGTCTGTAAGAACATGGCGCCATGATCAATATATTTGCTCATTGTACATTGATTCACATACACTTTTGGTTGTAGATTAAACTGGCCACAAAAGGGACCCAATACAGCAAGTATGGGCAAACCCAGGCCCAGGGGCCAGATGCGGCCACTCGGGCTCTTTTCTCAGGCCTTCCTCTCACACACAACTCCATTCTTCTCTCTTTCCTCCCCTCCCCTCCCTCTTTCGCCTTCCCTTCCACCCTTTTATCCTTCCTCTCGCCCTTCCTTGCCTCCTTTTTTCTCCCTCCCTCCTCCCTTCCCGCCCACCCTTTCTTCATTCCTCCCTTCCCTTTTGTGTTTCCTGTCTTCTCTCTTTCCTCTTCCCCTCCCCTACTTCATTTGCCCTCTCTTCTTTCTTCCCTCCCACTCTTTCATCTGTTCATGCTTCCTTTCATCCTTCCTTCTCTTCCACCCTTCCTTCCCTTTTGTCTTTTCTGCCTTCTCTCTTTCCTCCCCCCTCCTTCTTTCTCCTTCCATTTCTTCCTTCCCTCCCACCAATTCATCCTTCCCTCCCTTTTGTCTTTCCTTCCTTCTCTCTTTTCTCTCTCTCTCACTTCCTTTCCCCTTTCTCCTTCCATTCTTCCATTCCACCTTTTCATCCTTCCTTCCCTCTCTCCTTCTTTTTCCTTCTTCCTTCCTTCCTTTTTGTCTTTCCTTCCTTCTCTTTCCTTTATCCTTTCCTTCCCTTTCCTTCCCCTTCCTTCCTTTCCTCCCTCACTCCCCTTGTTCCCTCTTTCTCCTTCCAGACTTCTTTTCCTCCCTATTATCTTTCCTTCCTTCTCCCTTTCCTTCCTCCTTCTTGCCATCACTGGGCAGCCAGCCCCCCTAGCAAGGAGTGCTAGCATTCAGCCCCAAGTTAAAAAGTTTGCCCAGACCTGCAATACAGCATCCAGCTGTATTAGGTCCACTTAGGTGGCCCACTTCCGATTGCCTGAGCTACCTCAGAGATAACAGGGAGTTCCAGCTGTCCAGCACCACTGAACATAGTTGGGCGGGCACCACTGGCAGCTGCCCCCCATGACCACCCAAGTACCCTTTGTTGTAGCAGTCACCACCCATGACACCACCATCTACCTTGTTATTCATCCCCTCTCCTTCCTCCCCCATCTCCTCAGACATGAAATGGTACCAATTGAAAGGTAGTTGGGATGTCGTGACTGTTCCAACATGCGGTAAGAGGATCAGAGGGAACTGACATTCCACATCCCTGATCCTGGGAAATGTAGGATGGCATCCAAGACAGCTGCTGCTGCTTCCAACTAGGAACTGGCCCAGCAGTCTTGACAACCACTAACTTGGGCAGGTTTTCCCCCTGAGTTGCCTTAAAGGAAACAAAGAAACATTGAGGGAGATGGGCATGCTCAAGCTAATGAAGAGAAGACCAAAGAGTGACATGAATGCATTTAAAATACCTAAAGGGTGCCACAAAGAGGAAGAAGCAGGTTTGTTTTCTACTAGAGGGTAGAACCAAAGCTAAACATTCTGAAGTTACAGGAAGGTATATTTTGAGCGAACATTGTGATCATATCGGTGAATAAGCAGTTCAACAATGGAAGCAATTACCAAGAAAGTTGGTGAATCTCTTTCTTTGGATGTCTTTTTTTTTAAAAAAAGCTTCATAGCACCTGCTGAGGATGCTCTAGCTGGAGTTCCTGCATTGAATGGGGGTTGAATGTGGAAGTTGATGGATCCTTCCAATTCTATGATTCTATTAATCTTATGGAGCCCCCAGTGGCACAACAGGCTAAACCGCTGAGCTTCTGAACTTGCTGATTAAAAGGTTGGTTTGAATTGGGGAGCAAGGTGAGTTCCCACTGTAAACCCCAGCTTCTGCCAACCTAGCAGTTCAAAAACATACAAATGTAATACAAATGTACTACTTTGGTGGGAAGGTCATGCCCTTTCCCTGCCTACACAGTGAGTGGGGAAAGGTAAATGCCTCCTCCCACGAAGGGAGGCTATTGGTTCTCTGAATGGAACCTTCTGGGGGAATGGGCGGAGGCTGCCTAGAACATAACATAAGAACATAAGAACATAAGAAGAGCCATGCTGAATCGGGCCTCAGCCCATCTAGTCCAGCATTCTGTGTCACACAGTGGCCCATCCAACCACCCCATTTCTCTCCACACTGCTATATTACCACACATATTATCAGTAAGAAGAGGGCAACTGCAAGGCCATTTAATAGCAGAAACAAGGGGCAAAACCCTCACCTGCTCCCGACCCCCCACAAACAGTGCCTAGGATATTGGGGCAACCCCCTGCTTCATTCCTTGAACAAAGTTTTGACCCAGAACAATCAAGCACCCACCCCAGTTGACAGTATAGTGATCGCCTTAGGGGCCGGGTAGTCCTTTCCCCTCTATCATTGCTCCTATTTCCCTACCCTATACTGTTATTAGAGGCTAGCTGGGATGGCGGTTCTATTAATAGGACAGCGCAAATAGTTTAGGGTAATCCATAGACCCATATTCACCCACTGGTTGGGCCAATGCACAAATACACTTACCTGGACCAACAGTTTAAATCACCAGGTGAGGGGATATCACCCTGGTCCAGAAACCATTCTGAGCACCCCTGGTTTAAATCTTTTCACTCATGGGGCCAGAGGTTTTACCTGTGTTTAAAGTGTTTCCTTTTCCTGTGTTTTCCTGTGTTTCCTTGCCCAGTTTTGTGTTATAGGGGACTCAGGGGAGTTTCCCAGTGTAGCCGAGGGGTCGTCTGCTCGTGGACGCTACCTCGGTTTGGCCACACCTTGTTCCCTTGACATCTGAGTTTAGTGAAATTAAAGTTAAATAGGTAACTTCTAAATAAAGGTTGCCCAAATTTGATCCAATTATTGTTGTCTGTCTCACTATTTTGGGGGTTGGAAGGTAATGGCGCTCCATGTAGTCATGCCAGCCACATGATTTTGGAGGCATCTATGGACAATGCTGGCTCGTTGGCTTAGAAATGGGGATGAACACCAACTCTCAGAGTTGGACATGATTAGATTTAATGTCAAGGGGAAACCTTTCCCTTTACCTATGGATATTATTCTCACATATCTTCCATGCACACACCATTTTATAAAAGTTTTCTGGACTCTACTTAGGAGAAGGGGAATGCAATCCAATAGCCCTTTTCTTCAGAGTGGTCCTGAACTTTCCATCGAAGTGCTGTGTCAGAAATAGATTGTGGAACGCTGCCCTTGTCTGTTACCAGCATCTCATTAAGGCTGCAGAATATGCTGTCTTATGACAACTAGTACATTACCATCAATCATTTTTGTGTTTACTTGTCAAAGTAATAGAACAGTGTATGTCCTGAGATGTGCAGTACTTTAAAACAAAAGAAAAAAAGCCAAGTATGCTGGCCAACTCAAAAGGGTCATTCATATTCCCACCCTCCAAGTCATTAGTGCAATTAGTTGCCTCTAAATTCACCATCAAGGGAAGCTGCCATAATCACATCCCAAAGAGCCCCATAGAGCATGAAATTCTCTCAAATTTAACAGCTATTTGCTTTGAATAACAGAAAAATAGAGGGAATAAATAGTCCTTTACCTCTCAGGAGAGAAACTACAGTCCGTGTGATTTTTATGTTTGTTCAGTCATTTGGGAACAGACAGAGAATGACACAGTGCTGCAAAAACTACTTTAGACTCGACTTTTTTGTGTGTAATTAGTCTGAGCCAAGGATGAAGGGAACAGACTGCTGAAGACATCCCCTGAGGTCTAGTTACATGGCCTCACTGAGCCTGAGCTCTGTTCTTTTTTTAATGTTAACATTTTATGGAGATTACAATATACAAGCAAGTCACATTGTCAAAAACAGCAGTGAGCACAGACAACATTCAGTGCACTGAAAAATATGCATTGTTTCTTAACATATCCATCCATCCCTTTCCATGTAATGACAAGGAAATGTGTTATCGCAGTACCAAAATGTTCTTTGCTTTTGTTTCTGTGTTAATAAAATATCAAAAAAGTCTTATTTAATAATGAGATTATTTATTTATTATTTACAGTATTTATATTTTGCCTTTCTCACCCTGAAAGGGACTCAGGGCAAATCACAATGCACACATACATGGCAAACATTCAATACTGTTTTTAGACATACAAGACATACATTCAGATAGAGGTAATTCAGCATTTTTTCCAACTTTGGGTCCTGGAGGTTGTTCAATTCCGGCCACATGGGGGAGCTGTTGCTTCATCCACTATGACACCAAGCCTTTGATCGTAGTATGTCCTCCTTGCTCTTTGATCTCCGGCATTTTTATGGTGTCAGAAATTAACTTTCCTGCTTTAAGTGGTCCCTAATTTCTCTACTCACAGCTCAGCTATTTTTGGACTGCTTAGGTGAACAGTAAGCTGGGTTATTAACAGTCAGGAGCTCAAACTCAATGCAGGCTACGAACTTACCACCTTCCAGTAGCAGTGATTTACTGCTGCTAGTTATTAACCAGCTGTGCTCCGGCCCGGCCCCATAATGACAATATATGAGTTAATGTGCATTCCCATAAGGGCCCTCAACTTATACATAATGGGAAAAGATGCAGTGTATTCCAGTCAGATGGAATCAAATTATTTTGGTACATGAAAAAAAGCCATTTTACAAACTTTTTGTAAATTGTAATAAAAAATAACAAAAAATTCACCCAACAAACTGTTGATCACCACAAGATCTCAACTGAAGGCAACACATTGCCAACACTAATTATATTCTGCCAAAGCTCCTCTGTATGAAGAGACCTTTGAGTTTAACTTGTTCATTTTATACTATACGTTAACTATTCATTTGTTGAGATAAGGGATCCTCATATTCTAGTATCCATATTCAAATTAATACCCCCAAAATCATTCAGGATCAAAAATAAGATTTTACTTTCTGCTCAAATAATATATGTGCTTCCATTGCATTTTTCATTATATCTCTGTATTTATTAGAAGTACTGAAATGTCATGTGTAGCCTCACTGAGCTAATCAGTTCTACTGACAACCGCCCCACCCAAATTCCAAAAGTTTGACTGATGAGTATCAAACAAAATGAAAAACGGAATTCTGTTGGTTATAAATTTAGGTAGAATTGTCTATGAGTGCTCCTTTTGGGTCATGGTGGGTTCCGCTATTCAGCACTTGCGAAATGAAATCCTACCATTACCACCAACTTCACAGCAGTGATGCAAATAACATTAAATGTAATTGAAACAATATTATTTGGTTGTCAATAAACCATGATGAGAATAATCCTAGGGCTATTCCACACTAACTCATTGTGAAATGGAACACTGTCAGTCTTCACCACATACAGCAGCTTCTGTTAAGTACCCTGAATTTTTCTGACTTTGTCCTTCTTTTAGAAT
Source organism: Anolis apletophallus (assembly GCA_030556195.1). NCBI lineage: Eukaryota > Metazoa > Chordata > Lepidosauria > Squamata > Anolidae > Anolis > Anolis apletophallus. The sequence goes on along the minus strand of JARBWK010000014.1, from coordinate 32,768,447 downwards.
AGTCAAGGGATACTCTGGCATTTCCATTGTAGTATTCTATGGCTTCAGAGCAGGTTGGGTAATTGGATTGGGGCTGATTCACTGCCATCATCAGTGGAGGGGAAGGGGGAGGATTGTGACCATTTCCCCACTGCTGTTGCCATTCATAGTCTCCTACAGAGCTCCATCTAAGTTTCTGGACCTCCCCTTTTCCATGCCTGTTGCACAGGTACCCCATCCTGACAACATCCTCTCCAGAGGCTGAGAGACGGAGACTTGATGGCCTGGGATTAGAGACACCGGATGCCCTCGGGGCCCTGGAGACGGACTCTGATTCTCCGATAGCGCTCCGAGAGCCAGAGAATCGTCGAAGATGGTGCTGTCTTTCCTTATCCGAAAGACAGGCTTTGGGAAGACAGCAGAAGATGGCGGCTGACCTTGGGGATGCCAAGGAGGAGGCCACCCTTGGGCCTTTCCCCCAACGAAACCCTAGAGAACTTTTCTATTGTAAATATGGGAAGCTATTATGCCATATAAACGCCTTGAAAAAGCCAAGCGGCGAAACGGTTTCTCAGCGGCCAAAAACACAGCGAATGCTTGCCGTTGGCGATTCTTCATCTACATTGCTCCAGAGGAGACTACCATTTCTGGTCTCCCGCGTCCTGGAATTTTTCCCTTGATGCCCTTCATCATCCTGATCCCTTGAACTATCTTTCCTATTTTCCCATCTATGGATTTACAATTGGTGTCTACCTAGTAGAACGGACTCTTTCGCACTACAGGAACTCTATTGCCTACGGGCTCTGAACTTTGGGACTCATTCATTGCGAGGCAAATTGCCTTTATTTGTACTTGATCTGGGGAATTCCCCTCTTCCTGAGTGCCCGGGATTTTTTCACCCTGCATTGTCCACTACCTAGGTGCACGTATGTACTAATCATTTATATATATATATATATATATATATATATATATATTAAGCCTTGTGCTAATTGTCTGCTTTGCTCGCTGTTCTGGGTCATCTGGACATCAGCCATGAATTCAACATGTAAAATAAAGTTCTTAGCCTTGGATTCTCACAAAATACAATCCTAACTCTATACTCTAGTTTCTCTTTGGATCATATAAATCTTTCCCCATCTTAACGATGGGCTACACATATTCCCAAGCAAGTAAACGGCAATGTATCTGGGATATTGAGTTGCAAACATGTAAATGCTGAATCTAAAGCTGCTCTAAGGGAAGATCTGGCTTAACTGTTCAAGATAGATGTGCCCCTAGGCTAAAAGGATGTTCAGAACTTAATTTGTAATTCAGGACCAATTGCAGTGCTTTGAAAGAAATATCCTTTATTTGCATCAGCCAGAAGTTATCACAATAGAAACACAGTATTCTTGTAAACAGGAGTTACAGTTTTACAGAGTCCACAAATCATTACAGTTAGATTAAGTCCATATAATATACAATGCAAACCATTTTGAAACTAATATAAAATCAGAAAACGATGCTCAATCTTTTCACAGCACCCACTATGAATTTTGCAGACATAGTAATCAATTTGGCACTCATTCTAGGACTTTTTCTGTTTATGTGGAAAACAATAAGTTGTGTGCAGAACAAGTCCCAAATTGCCCATAGGCTTTGAAAACAAAGACTTTCTGACAGTGGGGATAATTGCTAAAATTACTCATTGCTTCCTTTGAGAAGAAAATTAGCTAATTGCACCCCTAAGTTAGTGAAACTTTGTGAATTACATTACTAACTAGATGTGAGTATTTGTACAAGTCCCAAAGTCCTGAAAAAACAAAATCTTGAGTGGTTCATCGGTAGTCTGAACTCTTCACTGGTTCAAAAAAAAAGTCAGAGATTCTCTGAATCACTCAACCTACAGAGGAGATAAAAGGTATGATCAAAGTTTTAAAACATCTCCTAGAAAATCACCTTGAATTGATGAGTTCATAGGGGAATTCTGCAAAATATTGAGTGACACCCCCAGCAATCTCTTTTTGAAGAAATGTGCTCAGATGGAAAGGTTCAAGAGATGGATTAGAAGAGTTGTGGGACTGGAGCAGATGTGAGAAGTCTAGTTACATAGTTCTTTATGCCACTTCTTTATCAGGGGCATTATTATGGTGATAGCCAGCTCTATGTCAATAGATCAAATATTTATTCTCGTCTCACAAATGGCAGAAATTACCCACAATGTTTTGGGACAGAATGCATCTTTAAAAGAGCTGATCCTTATTCTTTAGCATCATAGATCATGATCATTGCAATGGTGGTAATTATTTTAGGCCATTGGCCTTAACCTTTTTGAGACCTGATTGTCTAAAGCAGTGTTTCCCAACCTTTTTTGAGCTGTGGCACAATTTTTAAATTTACAAAATCCTGGGGCACACCACCAACCAAAATGACACAAAATGACACTCTAACACAGTAATACATGTAGTCAATATGTTTTTAAATGTATTTATACACTCAGTGTGAAACCTGGGCCTGTTTCGATGAACACAACATAGAAATCCTGGCAGGAATGGCAGAAAGACACAAACTTCCCACACAGAACTCCCACAACTAAGAGAAAATGCTATAAGAGTTTTGTGGGCATTGACCTTCAATTTTGGAGTTGTAGTTCACCTATATCCAGAGAGCACTGTGGACTCAAACAATGTTGGATCAGGACCAAATTTGGCATGAATACTCAATATGCCCAAATGTTATTTCTTATGTCAAAAAGTGGCAACCCAACCTGTAACTCACCTGGGCCTTTCCCCCAGCAAAACTGGAAACACACTGGGAAATATATGGCTGAGTAAGACTGGGAGGAATGGGAATTTGGAGGACTCAAGGCTCTCTGCTTTTAAGAGGAGAGGTTGAAACCAAAGATTACAATGGTTTAAGCCTCCCACAATTCCTAACAGCCTACCGGAGGGAGGGTCCAAGTTTGCCCCATACTTGGTGCATCCTCATTGTTGGTCCTCCAGGAAGGTGAGCACAGGGTTAAAACCATCGAGTTGGGGGCGCTAGAGAGGGCAGTAGGAAGAAGGACCCCCCACTTCCGGTTCCCTTCCTTATTCCACTCCCCTTCATTCCAAAGGAAAGCGGGCCCCTTTGTCTTTCATTCCCTTCCATCTCAAGCAAGGAGTGAGTCTTCCTCTTTATTTAGCTTTACTTAGAGGGAGGGAAGGAAATTATTATAATAATGCCCCTTCTTCTTCGCTGCCGCCCGGCCCTTCCTTCTCTCCCCCCCCCCCCAAGCAGCAGCAGGAGTTCGGCAGGAGGGGGAAGAGAGGTTTTTCCAAGGCACACCAGATGATCACTCACAGAACAGTACTGTGCCGCGGAACATCGGTTTGGAAACACTGGTCTAAAGGTCCAGTTCTCCTTCCAATGACTGTTAGCAGAAGAAGCACTTGCAGAGGCCCATTCATCTATACACAAAATAAAAGTGCAAATATGTATGTGTGTGGGTGTCCACTTACACATGCAGGCTCCTGCCTCCACAGACAGCTATAGCTCCTACTACTCACCAAAGGCCCTCCCTCCAATGACATTGCAGGTTATAAACAATGTAAACATGTACAGGAGTCCTGCTGATGTCCTCCATAAACGCCATATTGCCCACCACTCAAGTGAATGCTTTCATATGGAGACATTTTCACCCTAGATTTTATGTGTTTCCTCCACCACAGACATCCCAGGGTTTCTTACTTTCTCCATTGGTGTGGAATATGCATAACCCTGCCCACTGCATCTCCCTTAATTCTTTCCTGTTCTTTTCTATGGCACACAGCGAGCAGAGTAATTGATCACCAACTGAACATACCATACCTTGCATGGTCTGGGGCTGCTGTATCTGAGGGACCATCTTTTCCCCTACCAACCCCAGAGGACACTTTGTTCCGAATAAATGAACCTCTTTGAAGTGCCGACCTTCAAAGCAATCCGTCTTACATCGAGCACTCTGAATGCCACCCAAGTTGGAATTGGACCAAACTTGGCACACAGAGTCCCCATGACCAGCAAAAACTTCTGCTCTTTGGAGAAAACTCACCTTGACTTGGTGAGTTCACCTACATCCATAGAGCACTGCGATCCCAAACATCAATAGAACTGCACAAAACTTGGCATACATACCTCATATGCCAAAATTGGATTACTGGAGAGGATTGGGGGGGGGATTGACCTTCCTTTCCTGGAGTCACAGTTCACCCACAATCAGAGAAACTGTGAACTCCACCGATGATTAACCAAACTTGGCACAGAAAAGCCACATGACTAACTCAACCTACCGGAAGGGTTTGAGGGGACTGACTCACCATCGTAGTTTTTATACAGCCAGAGAGCCCACTGAAACCCACCGATAATACATCTAGAGCAAACCTATACATCTAGAGCAAACCAAAGATAATAAACTTTTTCAGGGTTGACCTGGCATGATGTGAGCTGTAGTTCATCCACAACCTTCTGCATTTTGTACAATTAAAAATAGACTTTTTCAAATGACCTGGGCAATGCTGGGTACCTAAGCTAGTTAGTAATACAAGTTCTTATTTTGGCACTCCCAAATCATAATAGATTTCCCCTTCAGAGAAGTATTTTGTCTTTATTTTAATTTTGTTCAAAAATACCTTTTCTTTGTAGACTTTTACATGGTTTCTAATATATTTTTAAAAATTGGTGTTGGCATTTATTTCTGATTTCTGATGTTTTTGTCATCATTCTATTTGTCTTCAGCATCTGTACAATGGGGTGCATAAAATTTCCATGAATTAATTTTTTTTATTTACGATTTTGCTGCTTATTCCACAGATTGGACCATTTCTTGGAGTGTTTTAGGAATGAATCTCTCACTTTTTCCTCTCAATTTTTTTGAGATCCAAGTGGCATGCAACACCATCTTTCCCAACTTGTTGTGTTGCCTTTCTATATATATAATAGAAGTTTCACACATTAATAATAGCATGATGGAAGACTCACGCTCTGTGGCTGTTTCAGATAATATTAAAATGGACTTGGGATTTTCTGAAAATGAAATGAATTAATCTAACAAAGATCATTATCATTACATTACTGTATCACCATAGTAGAGTCCAGAAGTAATGAAAAGTGAAATAAAAGAGGCATTGAAGACTAGAGACTTGCATTGTAATAGTGATAAAATGCCTAACATTCTTAGGGAGGAAAAGAAAAACCTTAGTTAAGGGACTGATAGATGCTTCTCGGAAAGCATCAAGTACTCTTAAAGTATTCCAGAGATTTGAAAAAGACATATCTGTGCTTCAAAGAGATGGAAGATTTCTCCATTTGAAGCCCCAATAATCACATAGTATTATTGTTCATTTTCTTTCCCCCTCCCTTTTTTTCTCATCATATCCTGCGATGCATGAAAACCCAAAGATACTTCCACAAGGCTTTCTGCTGAAATGTCACACGAAATGAAACTAGGAATGAATTTGGATGGCTTCTTGGTGAGCAAGAACATTAAAGGTATTTCAAGACAGCGAAGAAGAGTTTTAGGGAGGCTATTTGAAATTTCTCATAGATTTTGGGCATCTCGTACTTTCTGCATTCCAGAATACTAGCATTATTCAATCATCATTGTGGCAACCTTTATTACTTATAGATTTATATTTAAATATTTTCATTCTCTAATTTTTGTTATTTAGTTGGTCATCAGTTCCCCATTAAAGGCAATAATTGAGTGGGAAACTAATGAGCCCCCAGTGGCACAGTGGGTTTTGTCTGCCCATCCCCGAAATAAAGAGACACACAACATTTCATTGGGTTCAAATTGGGCAACTTTTATTTAAATGTTACCTATTTAACTTTCCTTAACTTAACTCAAGGGGAGTCAGGAATATGGTGTATCCAGGCCGCGTAAGCACCCCACCCGGCTTAATATAAGTAATTTACGAGCGAAACACCTGGATTGCCTGATTATCCAACCAGGGCAACCCTTTAAGGGAAATGAGTGAGAGGTCTACTCTCAAGATATTGAGATCAGCCTCTTCCCATTCCAAGCCCATTAAACTTTTCCTCACCCATCACTTGGAACTTTAAGGTGAGTGTTTACCCTGCTGTTCTGTTCGGGTCAATATGACCCGTTTTGGAAATTAGATATTTGTTTATTCATTCATTTTTTGATTTTGAAACTTGTGATTCCTTCTATTTTCCTAATTTACGGGGTTCATACTAAGGGTACTTAATTTTTTTGTTTCGGTGCTTTACTTTTTGCGCTACAGTTTTTTATACACTTGTTATGTTCGGGTCAAAAATGACCCGGTAGCCTTTTATACTAATCTAATACCATATTTTGAGTAAAACAAAGGATTTTTAGTTTATTTTGAGACTACTTATTGCATCTACTATTGTTTATCATGTTATCTACTTGCTTTAGGTGGACATCAATGGATGGATACATTTATGTAAATGATTTCAGAACAAACCATATGCATTTTCTTTCAGTACCAATTTTTTTCTTATCCTGGCTGCATTACCAGGTGTGTGTGACTGCTCCCTGCCCTCAGAATAGTACCTTAGTTATGCGAAACAGTAACACAGTACTAGCCTCTCCCATTTCCTCAGTCAGAAATTGCTAAGCTGTTGAAGATAGCTGTTTTCTGAAGCAGCTGAGAGAATTTACCTCAAAGCCTTGAATTCATTGTACCTGTGGTATGTTGTACTGATGTATTTTTGCATAAATGATAAGTTTATTTCCCTTGTGAACAGACTAGGTAATGTGAATGTTTACTGTTGTGTGTTTTCATAGCCTGCCTGGCTGCATTACCAGGTGTGTGTGACTCCTCCCTACCCTCAGAATAGTACCTTTGTTATGCAAAACAGTAACAGGGGAGAAGCCACATACATGCATGGAATGTGGAAAGAGATTCAGTCAGAGTGACAAACTGCGTATCCATCAAAGGACCCACACAGGGGAGAAGCCACATACATGCACGGAATGTGGAAAGAGATTCAGTCAGAGTGAGAGTCTGCATATACATCAAAGGGCGCACACAGGGAGAAAGCACATATCATATAAACTTGAGTATATACTTTAGTATAAGCTGACACCTATATAATATAAGGCACCTAATTTTACGACAAAAATTGGGAAAACTTACTGACTTGAGTATAGGCTGAGGGTGGGAAATGAGGCAGCTATGAGGTGGAAAGGAGGTTTCTGGAGACGAAGACAGATTGGGGTGGGAAGGGGAAACTGGAGAAGGGAAAGATTTAGATGGGAAAGGGGGTGTGGAAAAGTGCTTTTCTTTCTTTGCCTTTGAATAAATAGATTAGCAGAAACCTTTTGGGGGAAACTGATTTTTTTAAAAAAATTCTGATTATTTATTATTATTATTTTTTCAAAATGCTTTTATACTGTTAAAATTTATTTTAGTTTTAAGTTAGTTGTACTAATAGTTACCTGAAGTTGTTGTTGATGTTGTTGTAAAAGATATAGCTGATTATTCACGCACAAGTTTGTTACTTTGGTGTAACATGCAAATTAGGCTGTTTTACATTAATCAACATAAAAAAAAATTAAAAAGTTTTTTTATTCAATTTTTCTTTGATAATGAACAACTATGATCACACACAGTATAATAATGCAACAAGTATTCAAAAAGAACTTTTCAGTGGCTCAAAATAACATTCGGGTCAAAAATGACCCGAACATAACAAGTGTATAGTAAACCGAACAGCACAGCAGGGTTTTAAGTTAATGGCCATCACCCCTGAAGGGGGTGCCTTAGGTGCACATCATCAATAGGATTTCCCTAGCTATTTTCCACTAAGGCCCATTTATGAAAAATCAATCACCCCATTTAGCTGCTAAACAGTAAAGGGGTAGGCAAAAAAACCCCTCACCCAGAATGCAGGGTGAAAGGGGGGAAAATCCTACCCAGTTCCAACGGGCAACCAAAGTCAATACTGTTAATGGGCGGGAGTGATGGGCCGGCGTTCAGGCTCCGAATGAGCCTGCTGGGGGCTGGCCCTCCCATAGGCAGACCACGCCCCTAGTTCCAGAGGGTTCTACAGAACCCTCCTTCTTTCTTCGTTGAAGGGAGGCAAATTCCTTTCCTCCCAGTTGCACTGGGGGAAAGGGTGAAACCACTGAGATGCTGAACATGTTGACTGAAAGGTCACAGGTTCGAATCCGGGGAGCAGAGTGAGCTCCCGCTGTCAGTCCCAGCTTCTGCCAACCTAGCAGTTCGAAAATATGCAAATGTGAGTAGATCAATAGGTACCACTCCATGCAGTCATGATGGCCACATGACCTTGGAGGTGTCTACGGACAACGCTTGCTATTCAGCTTAGAAATGGAGATGACCACCAAACCCCGGAGTCAGACATGACTGGACTTAATGTCACAGGAAAATCTTTACATTCATGAGCATTAAGAGAGCCAGAGGGTAGAGTGGTCTGAAAGTCAGGCTTTGGTGTCCAGGGTTTGAATTCCCACTCATTCATGGAAACCCACTGGGTGACCTTAGGTAAGTCACATTCTCTCAGCCTCAGAGGAAGGCAATGGCAACTCCCTTTGAACATCTTGCTCCGAAACCCCAATGATAGATTCATTTTAGGGGCATTATAAGTAATAAACAACCTGAAAGCACACAGCATTAACAATGGTTAACAACTGAGCATGATAATACAAAGTAGTAATGAAATTATTATTATTATTATTATTATTAGATAAAATAAGAATGACAGAACATTTAACATATATGTTAAGTATGTACTAACTAACTAACTAACTAATTTTATTATTTATGAGTCGCCCTCCACAAATGTGCTCCGGGCGACTTATGTAGTATGTAAGCAGTTTTCAATTGAACTTCCGGAGGACAAGCCCTTCCTAGGGAGGCCGTGGGAGCTGAGGAGGAGGAGGCACCGGCGGTGGGAAGTTCTGGCCGGAGGGAGGCCGGCGGACGGGTCCATCAAGGCGGCTCTGGAGCACAACAGCCTTCAAAAAGTGGAATGACCCTTGCCCGCTGTCGTCCGAGGACAAATACAAAAGCCCCTCTTATGTAGTATGTAGTGGTCTTGGGCTGGCCAGGAAACTCACCAGGCAAGGAAAGCACCCATAAGGTCATTAAGAAATCCAGAATGGCAAGCTGGATTCTCGTGCACAGAGGAGATTGCTACAAACCATTTCATAGGACCAAACAAATGTGATGGTCAGAACAGAAACCAAGTTTGAATAATGGTTTAGATTCCTACTGAGCCATTAACAAAGGGTCGACATACTGCAGTGATTTAAATAGTAGGCTAAGGGTGCACCTACAATTTAGAATGAATACAGTTTGACACGAATTTAGCTGCTACAGCTCAAATGTTATGGAATCATGGAAGTTGTAATTTGGTGTGCACAAGCACTCTTTGACAGAAGACTTGCAGATCGTTGAAATCTACAACTCCTGTGATTCCATAAGACTGAGTCATCACAGTTAAAATGGTGTCGAACTATTTATTATACAGTGTAGATAGATACACTCTAGACTCTGGAGGAAACCCTTTGATTTTGGGCAAGTCACACTTTCTCTGTTTCAGAGAAAGACAGTGCCAAACTTCAGGAAAACACATAAGTCAGAGTTGACTTGAAGGCACCTGCTATCAAGAGTGGGTCATCACTCATAGCTGGAAGCCACCAGAAGAGAAATGGGTGGAACATATCAACACCAGCCAAGCAAAAATGCTAGATAGGGGGATACGTCAAGTTCTTCTCAGTACTTCATTCTGTGACAAATTGTGTTCTCACAGAGCTGCAGCTGAGACTGAAGTTGCTTGTTCAGTCAATTCTGACTCTTTCGTTCAGTCGATTCCAACTCTTCGTGACCTCATGGACCAGCCCATACCAGAGCTCCGGGTCAACCATCGCTACCCCCAGCTCCTTCAAAGTCACTTCAAGGATACCATACATCCATATTGCTCTTGGTTGGCCCCTCTTCCTTTTTCCTTCCATTTTTCTCAGTATCATTATGTTCTCCAAGCTTTCCTGTCTTCTCATTATGTGGCCAAAATACTTCATCTTTGCCTCTAATATTCTTCCCTCCAGTGAGCAGTTGGGCATTATTTTCTGAAGTATGGACTGGTTGGATCTTCTTGTGGTCCAAGGCACTCTCAGAATTTTCCTCCAACACCACAGTTGAAAAGCATCTATCTTCCTTTGCTCAGCCTTCCTTATGGTCCAGCTCCAACATCCATAGGTTACTACAGGGTATACCATTGCTTTAACTATGTGGACCTCATTGCCAGTGTGATGTCTCTGCTCTTCACTATTTTATCAAGATTGGCCATTGCTCTCCTCCCAAGAAGTAAACGTCTTCTGTTTCCCGGCTGCAGTCTGCATCTGCAGTAATCTTTGCACCTAGGAATACAAAGTTTGCCATTGCCTCCATGTTTTCTCCCTCTATTTGCCAGTTATCAAAGAGTCTGGTTGTCATAATCTTGGGTTTCTTTAATGTTTAACTGTAACACACTCTTTCACTTTCCTCTTTCACCTTGATTATATGGCTCCTCATCTCCTCCTTGCTTGAAGTCATCAAAGTGGTATCATCTGCATATCTAAGGTTGTCAATGTTTCTGTGCTTAAGTCCATTCAGCAGTTCACCTACCTGGGAAGCATCATCTCTTCAGATGCCAAGATTGACAAAGAGATAGATCACAGATTAGCAAAGGCATTTTGTGCATTCGGAAGGCTTCACAAAAGTGTCTGGAGCAACAAGCACCTGAGGCAAAGCACCAAAATCAGTGTGTACAGAGCTATCGTACTGTCTATTCTCCTATATGGGTCTGAAATATGGGTCACTTATTGCCAACACCTACGACTTTTTGAACGCTTTCATCAGCGCTGTCTTCGCACAATCCTAAATATACACTGGACTGACTATGTGACTAATGTTGCTGTCCTTGAGCAAGCAGGGATCACCAGCATTGAGGCCATGCTATTGAGAACACAGCTGCGCTGGGCAGGGCACGTCTCTAAGATGGAGGACCACCGCCTCCCAAAGATACTACTCACCACGGGTCAGCGCAAGAGAGGCGCCCCCAAAAAGAGATTGAAGGACTCCCTGAAACAACACCTCAGGCTCGGCCAGATTGATCACCAACAATGGTCCACCCTGGTCTCACATCGGGAGGCATGGAAATGCACTATCCACAATGCTGCGGCCTCTTTTGAGAGGACACGCCGAATGGGTCTCAAAGAGAAACGACAATGCAGAAAGAACCGCAACTTGGAAACGACATCACCCAAGGAGACTTTCTGCTGTGCTTTCTGCAACCGAACTTGCCTATCTCAGATTGGCCTTTATAGTAATCAACGCACTTGTAAAAAAAAGTGGGGTGATTCCTTCCTAAGAATCTTCGTTCGTGAAGTAATGCCGAGAGAGAATGTTTCTTCCAGACTTTGCCATTTTAAATCCAGCCTTGGATTCCTCAAGTCCTGTATGTGCCTTGATGTGTGCTGCATACAAATTGAATAGGTAGGCTGAGAGCGTACAACCCGGCCATAGTCCTTTCCTAAGTAGCATAGTCCATACATGTTCTGTGGGAGACTTTGCAGTTCATCTTGTCTGAGCAACGAGATCCTTATACTTTCAGACTCTGTCTTTTCTTGACCCTTGAGGTCAGGCTCTGGTTTGGTTCGATTTGAAATGTCCATTGTAACTTTTAATATGAGGTCTTTGTAAACAGTAAGAGCAGCTTTCCTTCAGGGTTTGGAGATTTTCCCTTGCTTTGAGGGGCTTCGAAACAAGCTTATTGTTTTTATGAATTATAAATAATGCTACTATTATAATATTTTCATACATCAAACTATGTAATATTGGGTGTCTTTATTGAAGAGTAAGTGTTTTTATTAAGTACTGTGACTGTTAGCTGTATTACCATAGCTGTATAGACAGTAATAAAGAAGTGGTAGAGAGGGAGCCAAGAAAAAGTGCAGTCCTATTAATTTTAGATTATTTCCAGCACTCTTCTGAATATCTGGAATTTAATAACCCAGCAAATATTGAGCTAATGCATCAACCACCGTACATCCTTGTGACAAAATACTTTTAAAGAACTGGAAACATGGAAATATGCCTCGAATGAGCGAGATAGCAAATATTAACATTCTCAAGCAATGAATATGTTTTGTTTTAGTGGTTTTCTTTCTTGTTTGCAGATTATCCAGGTGGCTTGGCAAGTGTGTGTTGGCATTAAATGTGAACAGAAGGCCAGAGCGATAACCAATAATAATGAGCAGTTTGGGATGGAGTTCTATATCAGTTTATTTTGGGAGTTAGCATCACTGAACCAAGTGAGACTTTCATTAGAGTAGACACACATAGGCTTACAGCGTAAGTGTCTTACGTTTTGAGATACTTTTGGGGCAATTAGTTCTGAAACACAAATAACTCTTTGGCTCAGCTGAGCAGTAACTCAGCCCTAGCTGAGGAATTTTTACTCCTGTTTTCTGCCTTGCTGTTGAAAAGAGCTGTGATTAATGACCAACCACCTCATCCAATTTTGAAACCCCAGTTGGAAACAGTTTTCAAAATCCATTGTTTGGGCCAATTAGATATTGGCAATACTTCTCGATGGACAAACCACAGTTTCTCTGCTTCTCCAGAGGTTAATGAAGCACTATTACAGTGTTTTTCAACCTGGGGGTCAGGACCCCGGGAGGGGGGGGGTCGTGAGGGTGTGTTGGAGGGGTCACCAAAGACGATCGGAAAACACAGTATTTTCTGTTGGTCATGGGGGTCCTGTGTGGGAAGTTTGGCCTAATTCTATCATTGGTGGAGTTCAGAATGCTCTTTGATTGTTGGTGAACCATAAATCCCAGCAACTATAACTCCCAAATGTCAAGGTCTATTTTCTCCAAACTCCACCAATGTTCAATGAGTATTTGAGCCAAACCCAATCCCATCCAATCGGCCTTTATTGGTATATATAACAAGACAGTATAAAATATAATAGTCCACGCTCTGGTTACATCCTGTATAGATTACTGCAACCCACTCTACGTGGGACTGCCTTTGAAGACTGTTTGGAAGCTTCAACTGGTCCAATGGACAGCAGCCAGGTTGATAACAGGAGTGGCACTCAGGGAGCACACAACACCTCTGTTGCGCCAGCTCCACTGGCTACCAGTTTGCTACCGGGCACAATTCAAAGTGCTGGATTTAGCCTTTAAAGCCCTTAACGGTTCTGGTCCAACTTACACAATAGGTAGAGAGCCCACCTCGACCCGGGCAGGCCTCAAACTGATGACCTTCTGGTTAGTAGAGATCTTATGCAGCTGATACCCAGCCAGCTGCGCTCTCAACCTATTGTGTAGCCTGTTGGCGACCTTTGTAACCCGAAAGACAGTTGCATCTGTCAAGTAGGAAATTAAGGTACCACTTTGTGGGGAGGCTAAATTTAACTGATTTACAAGGCCATAAAAAACATCTCCAGGAAACAAGCTGAGGAATGAAGGAGTGTGACAGCTCCTCCTGGTGGCCAGATGTTAAATTACCTCTATCTGTCTTGTGTGTTTGTGTGTCTAAATGTAACGTGTACATTGTAATCTGCCCTGAGTCCCCTGCAGGGTGAGAAGGGCGGAATAGAAATAAATGAATGAATGAATAAATAAATTTTGTGTTTTATTTTTCAGAGAAGTCTTCTTGCAAAAAAATGTGAATGTGATTCTTCCCAGTTTTTTCTCGTAAGCAACAAAGACTAATGTTTTAATGAGTTTCCCCCCCCATAATTGAAGGTGGGGAGGTACAATCCATTTATTAGAGGAATGCGAAATTGGTGTATAAACTCAAGTAAACAATGGCTATTTTGTATGAAATGAAACCTGTGCCAACTTTAAAAAAGAGAGATTTTAAAGTATCTGGAGAATCTATGCAGCTGTATATTTCACAACACAATGGCAAAACACCAAGATAAATAATATTTTCTTATCAAGCTGAACAGGCTTTGGCTCACTGAACGCGATAAAAAGAAAAGGAGGTGTGTTGTAACGATTGCAGATTAGAGTTTATAGTAACTCACTTCATTTTATCACTGCTTTTTGCCAAGTTAACAAAATAGCCATCCTGTAAATAAATCAGCATAAATGGTTGATCTGATATTTCCCTTGCTCCTTCTAATAATAAAAAGGCATAGTAGATATCAGAAAAGAGTGGGAGGAGAATGCAAATGGCAGAGAGGTAATGAGAATCATTAATTTTGGCTTGTTGGTTTTTCTCTTTGGTTTCTGTTCATTTGCATGAAAATCAAATTGTCTAGATGAGATATTCTAGAATATGCACACATCATGTGCTGTAGTGGGTACTGTTAATATGAGCGATAAGTATCAGCCGAAGAGAACAGATTTTCCCAGAACAAATATATTCCTTTCAGTACAGTTTCTCCATTTCGAAGTCACTGAGACATCTGCTCTTTTGTGTGAGATGCATCTATTCTCTCTGGGAAAGCGAGAGCAGACCGGAGGTGGGAAGACTATATGACAAGCATAGAAATGAAACAGAGGTCCTGGTAAGATTGAGCTTACTGAAGGTGAAGAAGCCTTCAGAAGCTTAAGCCAATACAACATCCTATAATGTCAGGGAGAGGCCCTATAATGATCTTTAACCCTTCTCTCTCTCTCTCAAAATATATACAGTGTTCCCTCACTTATCACTGGTGTTACGTTCCAGGACCACTCGCAAAAAGTGAAAATCCATGAATTAGGGACGCTATACTTATTTTAATATTTATACAATATTTTAGTAGTTATACACTGTTTTAAGTCTTTACAGGGGCGGATCTTAGTGGAGGCAAATTAAGCGGCCGCCTCAGGGTGCCACGTGGGATAGGGGTGTATTTGGCCGTGACCGCCAGGTTTGGCACATTGCTGCGGGCCGGCATGCGGGCGCGACACCAGGTAGATAGTGATGAAAAACGCACCCCACAAGGCCGAAAAGGAGGACGTTTTGCAGCCAGGGCAAAGCTTCCCACCTCTGGCTGCAAAACGTCCTCCTTTTCGGCCTCCTAGAGTGCATTTTGCATCACCATCCACTTGGTGCTGTACCCGCGTGAATGGCGCATGCGCCAAACTAGCTGGCCCTGCGTATGCACACACTGGCGAGCATGCACGAAGCTGGTCCTGCACTTGCGCAGAATTAGCTGGCCTGTACATGCGCACACCAACGCACTACCGGCGCGCATGCGTACGGAGAGTGAGGGGGCGCCAAAAGAAGGTTTGTGTATCATTTGAAATTACCTTCGTCCAGTCCTGAGTCTTTATAAACCCTCCCCACATACTTTTACACTAAATAACCCTCCTTGAACATGTTGTTCACATAATCCTCAATTCTGGCTTTATCCGCAGAGGCAGCCCCTCCATATAGGTGAACGCTCTTAAGTCCATATTGAAAAACCACAAAACAGCGAGTCCACGAAAAGCGAATTGCAAAGTAGTGAGGGACCACTGTATGTTTGTTTCTCTATTTGTACCACAAAGGCTGTTGCTAGGTGAAGTGACCTTCTGCGATGTCACTGGATTGGCTGCTGCTAGGGGAAGAACTGGCTATTGCTAGGGGAAGTGGCCCTCTGTGATGTTATTGGGAAAGAAAGGTGATGTGTAGGTCGGGATCCATTGCTAGAATGTTGCCATGGAGGAATTATGAGGTAGAGCTGGGACAAGAAGAAAGTACACAGGTTCCAATGACACAGGAGATGGGCACCGCCAGGAATATAAAAAAGTAAAGGTAAATATTTCCCCTTGATATTAAGTCTAGCTGTGTCTAATTCTGGGGGGTAGTGCTCATCTCTATTTTTAAGCCAAAGAGCTGGCATTGTCCATAGATACCTCCAAGGTCATGTGACGGGCATGACTGCATAGAGTGCAGAATGGGTGGGACACATTGTTCTCCTTTATTTACTGATGATTTCTACTATGGATTGTTTATATCGTGGGGACATCCATTTGTTTGTACAAGAGCCCTGAGGAAGTTTCTATGAAACGGCCCAGAAAAGCCGGCACCGCTACAGTGCTTCAGCCGTCGGCAGCCTTTTTGTTTTGCCAACCTCTCCTCGGGGAGGTCTATGCCCCGGTGTGTGGGCTTCCGCTACTTGTGAAGCCAACTCGCCCACGTGAGCTGCTTCAAGTATCGGATTACTGCAAGTACTCTTTCAACTTACGTGCTCTTTTGCCATTTGTGGAACTAATACTACGGATATACTCCGGATTATAAATAATATTGAGCCTTGGCTCACCAACGGGACAATAATGAGTTCGCTTGAACTTCAGAACTAATATTTCCTTTGATTTTGACCTTGGGTGCAACAAACTCATACAATTGTGTATATTAGGGGTGGATATCTCAAATTAAAATACTTTGAAATACGTTTTTAATTCATATTTGAAATTATTTTGACCCTATATCGAGCCTTGGTGTCCAACCCGGAACTGAAGTTTCAATTTTTGTAAAGGTCACGTTATTAGTTCGTTTTCCCCCCTCTCAGTTCTCAACTCGTGAGAGGAGACAGGAGGGCAGCAGCTGAGGCGGGCACTTTATTCCCAAGCGGGGAAGGAAGTGTGGGGGCGAGTCCCCACCTCCTTCTCTATTTGGGAATAAAGCGGGCTTGCCCCCACCCTTCCTTCCCTGCATGGGAATTTTTTTTTTTTTAAATATTTTTTATTATTTTGAATAGTAGTGATACATTATATGAAAAGAACACATAGTAAGTGACTAAGCTTCCCAATGTTGGTTAATGAAAGAGGGGCTTCTCCTTGGTTATAGGGTAGGGTGTGTGGAATAGATAGGGGGGTATGGAAAGAGAGAGAGAGAAAAGGGGATAGGGAAAAGAAAGGGGGACGTGATAAGTAGATAAAGAGTATATACATGGTGACTTCCATTCATCATCTTTGTGGTGTTTCCTGTTAGTCTTTCACTTTCTTTATATTCATATATTCTTCAAACAGAGTCCAATCCGTTTGTCTTCTTGGATTCTTCGTATTTTTCCCCAAGTAAAAAGTTAATTTGTCCATATCTTTTATGCTGTAAATCTTGTCTATCCATTGGTCCAATTTGGGTATCCGGTCGGCTTTCCATTCTTTAGCATAAACCATTCTAGCTGCTGTTGACATATACGTGAGGAGTATATCTTTATTTTCATCTAATTTTAATTCATTATCACTTAGCCCCAGTAAATAATATTCCGGCTTTAATGGGAATTTTACTTGTAATATAGATTGGGTTTCTTTATGTATCTTTCTCCAAAAATCAGTGGTTTTTGGGCATGACCACCACATGTGAAAATAGCTTCCCACATGTGACTTACATTTCCAGCACTCCGAATGTCTTTTGTTATACATAATGCCAATTTTTTGAGGGGTAATATACCACCTATGAAACATCTTTAACCAATTCTCTTTGAGATCATAGGCATATGTATACTTCAATTTTTTATTCCAAATTTTGTTCCATTCCTGTAATTTAATTTGTCTGCCAATATTTTTAGCCCAATTAACCATACAATTTTTAATTTCTTCTGTTTCTGTTTCCCAATCTAAAAGTTTATTATACAATTTAGATATATTTTTTTTTCCCGATTTCAACAATTGTTCCCAAAAGTCTTCTTTACCATGAAAGCCGTTTTTTTTATCTTTTTCATACATATTTCTAATCTGGAAGTACTGTAGCCAGGTTAAGTTCTCTAGAAGCTCTTTAATCTCCTCGTAGGATTTTAATTCATACTTCTCCTCCCTCCTTTCCAACATTTCCTCATATGTCAACCATCTAGACCAACCTTGCAATCTTCTCTGTTCTGCTTCTATGGGGGATACCCATCTTGGTGTTTCCCTATAGAAGTAGTTCTTATACTTATTCCATACCTTCAGCAGCGCAGATCTGATGAAGTGATTTCCAAAGTTTTTCTCCACCCTGGCCTTGCCATACCAAAGGTAGGCATGCCAACCCAGCCTCAAATTGAAACCCTCCAGAGTTAATAGTTTCTCATTTTTAATATCATCCAGTCTTTAATCCATTGTAAAGCGCAGGCCTCAAAATAAAGTTTGAGATCCGGAAGGCCAAAGCCTCCTCTATTCTTTTGTCCGTCATTATTTTATAATTAATTCTAGATCTTTTCCCCTTCCAGATAAATTTAGTAATTTCCTTTTTCCACAATAAGAAGGATTTTTGATTTCTTATCACCGGAATATTTTGGAATAAATATAGCAATTTTGGAAGAACATTCATTTTAATAATTGAAATTCTTCCCAAAAGAGACAGGTTAAGTACTTTCCAGTGCTCTAGATCTTTTTTAATATTGTTCCATGTTTGTTCATAGTTATTTATTAATAATTGCGAATTTTTGCTGTAATCCAGATCCCCAGGTATTTCATTTTTGTACAAGTTCTGATGCCAGATATCTTTTCTAGTTCTTCCCTTTTCCTTTTGGTTATATTTTTAGTTAAAATTGTTGTTTTTCCCTTATTTATTTTAAGGCCTGCCACTTTCCCATATTCTTCTATTTTATCAAGCCATTTATTTATATTATCATTTGGGTTTTCTATAATGCAGATTATATCATCAGCATATGCTTTAATCTTATATTCTTGTTTAGCAATTTTCATCCCTTTTAAATCCTTATCCTCTCTAATTCCTTTAAGGAGGACTTCCAATGCCATAATATAGATTAATGGGGATAGGGGGCAGCCCTGACGGGTTCCTTCGCAATAGTAAATTCCTCTGTTAATATGCCATTTACGACCAGTCTCGCTGTTTGTTTTGAATATATAGCATTTATGGCATTTTTAATTTGGTGTCCGATATCCAATTCCGTCATAATCATTTTAAAAAAATCCCAATTTAGTCTATCGAACGCCTTCTCTGCGTCAAGCGAGAGAAGCGCTAATTCTTTCTGTATGTTGGCTTCATAATATTCGATAGTATTTATTATTGTGCGTAGATTATCCTTAGTAGCCCTATTAGGAAGGAAGCCCGCCTGTTCTTCCCCAATCCATTTTGACAAAAATGTTTTAAATCTTTTTGCTAATATATTTGTAAATATCTTGTAATCTACATTTAGTAGAGAAATTGGTCGGAAGTCCTGTGTTTCTGGTGCATCTAAAGTGTTTTTTTTGATTAGAGTTATTGTTGCTTTGGACCATGTTTCTGGGATTTCTTCACCTTTAAGAATTAAATTCATAATGTTCTTAAGTTTGGGAATGAGAATATCTTTCATTACCTTATAAAATTCTGCAGTGAAGCCGTCTGGCCCAGGTGCTTTGTTAGGCTTTAACTGATCTATGGCCTCTTCTATCTCCTTTTCGGAGATTTCCTTGTTTAGGGTTTCCCTTTCTTCCTCACTAATATGTTGTATTTTTTGATTAGATAGATATTGGCTTATAAGATCTTCCGATATTCCATCTTTAGTATATAATTCTTTATAAAAATCTAGAAATTTCTTTTGTATATCTCTCTCTTTATTATACACTATTTCTCCTTCTTTAATCTTACCAATGATCCCATTTTGTTTCTTTTTATTAATTCTCCTTGACATCCATCTACCTGGTTTATTGGCATTTTCAAAGTAATCTTGTTTCAGGTATTTGTATTGTTTCGCAATATTTTCTATTTCCAAATGATGCTTTTCCCCCTTTAGTCTTGTTAGTAGTTTTACAATTTTTAAATTTCGTGGGTATTTTTTTCAATTCATTTTCATTCTTCGAGATCTCTACTTCTAAATCCTTCATCTTTTTATTTCTATTTTTTATTTTAATGCTATTTTGTGACATGAAATTCCTCGCATTACCGCTTTGAATGCGTCCCATACAACCTGTTGTTTGACTTCCCTGTATCATTTAATTCGAAATATTCTACTATAAGTTTTTTATTATTATCTATATCTATTCGTGTTTTTATCAGATTTCCGTTTAAGCACCATCTCCTTGTTCTCTTCCTTACGTTCAGATCTAGCGTCATTGGGCTATGGTCCGAATTATCTCTTGGCAATATGTCCAAATTACTAATTTTTGTGGCCAGGGAGTTTGATAACCATATCATGTCTATTCTAGACCACGACTTATGTCGGCTAGAATAGAATGTATAATCTCTTGAGTCTTGATTTATATGTCGCCACGCGTCTACTAAGTCCAAGTCTTCTTTCAGCTGTACAAAAGACTTTGGGAGTAATCCTAATTCTTTCCCCTTAGTTCCCTTATTGTTATTAAATTTGTCTAGTTTTGTATTGAGAACCCCATTAAAGTCTCCTGCTATTATTAAATTATCATATTCCAATCCTTGTATATTATCTTTCAAGAATTTTATAAACTTAGTTTTTGGACCGTTTAGGCGCATAAATATTACATAACAATGTTTTTTCCTCTTGTATATTAATCATCACTCCCACCACTCTTCCCTCTAAATCCTTGAATTTCAATTCTGATTCTATTTGATCTGACACATACGTTACCACCCCTCTTTTCTTCAAGTTGAAGGAGGAGAAGTATTCTTTCCCCAATTTCAACTGTCTTAAATAGGAGACATGCTTGTGGGAAATATGAGTCTCTTGTATATTTACTATTTGAAATTTGTCTTTAATTATTTTCTGAAAGATTCGTTTTCTCTTATTTGGGCTGTTAAGCCCGTTCGCATTCAGAGAATATATTCGAAGTGGTTGATCCTTCATTATCTACTGGCGTTTCTCCTTCTTCCTCCATCTCTCCTTCTTCTCCAGATGTGGAACTTTCTATAGCTGATCCTTCTGTTCCCATTGGTCTCGCCGCTGCTTCATCCATCTTGTTTTGTTCCTCCTCCTCGGGGGAGTTGAAACGACGCCTTTTCTTTTTTTTATGCTTTCTTGGCGAGGACCCTGGTTTTTGTTGTTGTTGTTGTTGTTCCTGTAGTGGTGAAGTTGTCTCTTTTTTCAGTCTCTTGAAAAATTCTTTAGCTTTCTCCTCTGTCGTCAGCCAGTATTTTTGTCCTTTATGGGTAGTCATGATACCCTCTTGCTTTTCCCATCGGAATCTAATATTCATCTTTTTTAGTTCTTCAGTTAGGAAGAAGTAATTTTTCCTCCTGTTTAAAGTTGCTGTCGACACTTCTTTCAAAACAATTACTTTTTTCCCCTTGAAGAAGATTGGTTTTTTGTTAGTCCAATATATTATTTCATCCCTAGTCGATTTTCGAACAAAATTAATTATAATGTCCCGAGGTGTTTTGTGTTCTTTTGCGTAACTGCTTTGTACGCGGTAGATGCGGTCAATTTCTTTGTCTATCTCTTCTTCCTGCTTGTCTAGAACTCCTGTCAGTATGTTAATTATTCTTTTCCTTAAATTTTCCTGATCCTCCTCTGGTAGGTTTCTCAGTCTAATTTGATGTTCCAGCTCCTTTTGCTGTAATCTTTCCAGATTTCTTTCCAGCTTTTCATTTCTGTTGGTCAGTATTTCTACCTCCTTTTGTGTCTTATTTTGGGTTTTCTCCATTTTTTTGGATTTATCCTTTATTTCTGCCACGTCTTGATTAACTTTGGTTAAGTCTCTTTTTATATTCCCTATATCTTCTTTAAGCTCCTTTTTCATATCATCTAGCTTGTCTTGTGTCTTTCTTTGTTCTTGGCTTTGGTGTTCTAGTAGACTTTTCAATTCATTTTTAGTTTCCAGTTGGCTTTCTGTCAGCTTCTGGATTTCCCTCAATAAATCCTTCATATTTGTCTCTTCCGGTCCTATTCCTGCGCCTGATCCTCTGCGGAAGGCTATTCTAATATCTTTGGTATCTCTTGTGTCTCTCCCATCTGTCTTTGCCCTGACCGATTGCATCTCTCCTTCAAATCCGTAGTCTCTATATGGCCTGCAATATGAGTTGGTTTGGTTCTGGTTAAATTGAATTGAGTTGCTCTTTGGTCTTCTCCCCACCAGATGTCGCTACTTTCCTTTCGTCGTTGTCGTCGCTATCAGGTTTCTTCTTTCTTTCTGCGCTTCGCTCTGCTAACTTCCGCCCTTAGTTACTGGGCTTCTTGCCCTTCTTAGGTCACTTCCTGTTTCCTTCTTCAGTCTTCCCTTCCGGAGGGGTGGCCTACATAAGCTGTTACTCTTCCCTTCGTTCTACTGGGGGAGGTATGCCTACGGCCTCGGCTTCCGCCCACCGCTTGCGTCACCTCCGCCCCTCCTCTCCCACCCGTCCCACGTTTGCCTCCTTGTTTATGAAGAAGGGCCTTGTAGACACAACAGCAATGGCGCCAAGGTCAGTCTTTGTTTACTTTCTTTCTCTTTCTCCTTTCTCCGACCTCCCTTTGGCCAATCTTGGATAGCGTCCCCTTCGTTCTATGGCTTTATATCCTTAAGACTATAAATTTCCCAGATCCTTAGATCTTCCTTCTTTTCCTTTTTTTTTTTTATCCCTTTTTTTTCGGGTGTCCTCACAGATGATGAATATTCCCTTTAAGAAGACTTACGCTTCTCTTCCTGGCCGCAGCCTTCGTTCTTCTTTTATTCTTAGTCTTTGTTGAGCGGGGCTTGCGGTAACTATGATCCCATCTGGATCGCTTCCCCCAGAGTCGTCCGTATACCCTCGGCTCCGGCCTCCCTCCTCGCCTCTCCCCTTGAGGGGGGGAGGTTTTGGGGATTCCAGATGCCTACGGGTCTTACGTTTCCTCCCGGTTTCGATCCACCGGGAGAGGGGAGCTTTCGCTCGACCCAACGACTTCTATGGGGTTGGAACTACGGAGCCCATAGTTTCCCAGCCCGCAGCCATCACCACTCAACCGGAAGTCCCCTTCCCTGCATGGGAATTAAGCGGGGCAACCCAAGGGTTGTCCCGCTTTATTCCCAAGCAGAGAAGGTGGTGCGGACTCACCTCCACACTTTCCCCGCACCTCAGAGCCATCCCGTGATAAATATAACATAGGATAGCACTCAGGGGGCGGGGGAAAGAAGGTGTGTGTGTGTGCCTTGCATCCTGTCACGATGCAAGGACTCGGCCGGCCTCTTAATCACACACACAGAGACGGTAATCAGCTAACTATTTATTGAGTAATAAAGAACAGGTGAAAAGGTAATTGTCCATTCAAATATAGGAAAGTTCAATCCAAAATAGGGAGTGTGTAGTATAGTCCAAAAGCAAGGTCTTAGCAAATAAAGTCCAAAGGCAAAGGTCTTGGCAAAGGCTTGGCAAAGGCTCCGCAAAACAAAGCGGATCAAGAAACAAAGCAGGATTCAAAACAGGGTCCAAGAAAACTTCTTGGCAAGGCACGAGCCGGCAACTAGGCTCCGTGATCCTTCGCTTGCTTCACTTCGCTTAGAATAGAAGTGGCCGAGGTACTGAGCATCCGTTCCCACGGATCTTATACTTAAACCCCGGGGCGAGGCCCCCGACGCTCTAGGCTTCGGCGGTAGTCTGTGCTACGGGATCTAGCGCTTCTCTGGCGCTCTAGACTGCGGTGCCATTCCCTCCTACTGGACTCGATGCTCCGTCTCCTATCAAAGCTTCATCCTTGCCTCCCAGCACCTGGCTCACTATCTTCATGAGAGTCAAACTCCCCTTCAGCTTCCATGGCCTCATCGCCCATGTTTTCCCAAATTCGCTCCTGAGATCCGTACCCCGGTTTCTCATAACATTCATCGCTATCAGCACTTTCTGACTCAGCCTGACCTTCCCAGTCCTCGTAAGCATCCGGCCATCCCTCATCCCAAGCCAGGCTCTCTGTGGGAGAGGAAGGCCCAGCTAACTCGTTAACCCCTTCCTCCATTTCCTCCTCAGCAGTGGCTGGCTCTAATGCAAATGGGACCCCCGGTGCTGCCCCCTGCCCCCCAGGCACGAAAGAGAACTGGGTTGCTACACATCCACACACACTTCATTTCCCTGCACCTCAGAGCCATCCTGCGTTAAATTTATTCCCTATGCTTCTGAGCTGGGGGAGGGAAGAGTGCAGGGCTTGCCCTCCATTCTTCCCTCCCAGCTGGTGTAAGGAATAATAACGAAAATTCATTAGTAATTACGTTTCAATTAAAAATTTACATAATTTTTTTCAGAATAATTTTTATAACGACTCAGCAACGGAAATCCCCCCCCCCCCACGAGTTTAGAATCAATTTTTTTATGGATCAACCACCCCTACTGTATATATATATATGCAACATTTGAACACTTTATTGATACTTTTGTGATGCCTTTTTGATGCCTTCCTAATACTTTATGGATAATTTTCCTCTCTGATAAAATATATTTGCACTATTGTTACATCTTATTACCTACTCAAAAGATTCTTTATTTCTGTCAGTGTTTCTTTAACAGAAGGGCAGGCCATTGTGCCTATTTGGGAAAGGAAAGTGGGAATCAAATGACAATGGGATCACCCATAATGGCCATTCTCAGTGGTCACTTTAATTAGTTATTTTGATGAATGTATTTGTATTCATCCTCCCATAAAGATAAAATGCTGAGTTTTTAAATAAGATTAAAGTAAGTATTTTTTAAAACAAAACTAAAATATACACTTTGCATTTTAATAAAGGGCTTTAAAGGCAGTTTCAGGACAGGATGGTAGATACCAAACAAGAGAACACATGGAAATCATAATAGTTTGGAAATGCTGTATGTATGGATTTTCATAGTGGTTTTTTTTTTTATTATTAAAAAAAAGTCTGGCCTGATGAGAAACCAGTCTGGAATGAACTTAGCAATATAAAAATGAGAACCTGAAAGGAATTCAGCATGACAGATCTGTCCACTTATGCCCTGAGGCTAAAATGGTTGACTTCAAAGCAAGGAATTATGCGTCACTAAGGAACCACAGCAGTGTAACCAATTTTGATACTGATGCAGATTTATAGAAAAGCTCGGCGCCTGCTGACATAATGTTAGAGGTGGAATGCCATCTTCAAATATGCCTGAATAGACATTATAAGAGAAATCTTTATTTATTATTATATTATATTATTATATTATATTACAATTGGGAAATACTTGTAGGGGTGCGTCATAACATGGAAAAAGAAAGCAATTTATAAAATCACAATGGAAGCAGATGCAACCCTTTTTCAGAATTAGGGTGAAGATCCTCCAGTATAATATAAAAAAAGTAAAACCACGGCATTTCTAAAAAGTTGCAATCCTTGCTTGAAAAAACTTCAGTTACCCTAATTATGTAATGAAAAAAATTGTTGGATTGGTTATTTGAAGTGCATGTACGAGGGTGGGTAAATAAGTCCATGACTTTTTGAATTTCCCGCCTCTTAACTGACAGGGCAACACTGCTCCTGCCAACAGACATCTATCAGTTGACTCCTTTTCAACATTTGAACAAGCTGCGTCATTTAGTTTGTGTTTGACAGCCATTGATAGCAGACTACCACATGATTTGAGGAGAAAATGGAAAAAAGGAAATTTCGTGTGCTCATTAAGCATTTTTTTCGCGGGAAAAAACCGTCACTCAAACCAAGGCTAAGCTTGATAAATACTATGGGGACTCTGCACCATCGATTTCAATGGTAAAAAAGTGGTTCATTGAATTTCTTTGTGGCCGTACAAGCACGGAAGATGCCGAATGTTCTGGATGCCCAGTTGAGGTCTCTACACCCGAAACAATTGAAAAAAATCACGATATGGTGTTGGCCGATCGGAGATTGAAAGTTTGAGAGATTGTGGAAGCCATAGGCATCTCACATGGCTCAGTGGTTTCAATTTTAAATGATCACTTGGGTACGAGAACGTTTTCCGCAAGATAGGTGCCGCGTTTGCTCACAATCGAGGGTGCACACATATGCAGTTGCCATGGCAACCATCTATGAATTGGGATACAAATTGCTCCCTCATCCACCCTATTCTCCGGATTTCGCCCCAAGTGACTATTTCTTGTATCCAAACCTGAAGAAATGGCTCGGCGGAAAGAGATTTGACTCCAACAATGAAATCATCTCACAAACAAATACCTATTTTGATGACCTCGACAAATCTTATTTTTTGGAAGGGATAAAAAAATTGGAGAAACGTTGGACAAAGTGTATAGAGCTCAAAGGAGCCTACGTTGATAAATAAAATTATTTTTTATCCAGAAACCTTTGTTTCATTCAAAAAGTTACAGACTTATTGACCCGCCCTCGTATCTACAAGAAAACCTTAATACTATATGTCTGGGGGAATACTGTGTGTGTGTGTATTGGGAGGTGGGGTTAAATAACCCTTGAGCAAACATCATTGAAATGAGAACCGTTCCTGTTTAAAACCCTACACCGATTATTTCCTTCCCAAACACTGGCTTTAAATAGACGTTGACTCAGTTTGATGAGCCAATCTGAATTGCGCGATCCTTGCCCCAACCCTGTTCTATTTGAACGCTTGTGCTGATTAAAATTGCTCAGACTAGCATCATTTCCAGAAACATTAGTGAGGTGAGGGTCCCATAATGACTGCAACAAAAGATGCTTGTGCGTTCTGTTTCTTCTGAAACCCTGTTATTATTGTACAGTTCAAGGAACATGAATGCTAACATTAGGGTGGTTAACTTGCTTTTGGTTTCTTAATTCCATGTAAGGAAGTTGTGGGAAGGAAGGGAGGGAGGGAGGGAGGGGAGAAATTACTGTGTTGGTTAATTATTTTTCCAAAAAAGCCTCTCTCTAATTGTTAGCCAAACCATCTGCCTTGTGACATCCACTATACATGGATTGTAGTGTAACTCAAGAAAAATAATGTGCTCTGTTAGTACCTTTGCTTGCTTACTTAGGCGATCCCTCATAGCTTGAGGATGATTGTCTTCCAGATGTGGTGTCTTGGCAGTGAGTCCACAGGTGACTGTGGAGCCCTATTGTTGAGTGGCATGTTCTCCTGCAGTGAGGAAATCTGTTTCCAGATGGAAGGCAGTTCTGGTCAGTATTAGCTTGACATGCCTTCCTTTTGCCACATTTCTCCCCTTTGTCCTCCATTTGTCCCTCTTCAAATTCTGCGGCATTGCTGGTCACAGCTGACCTCCAGTTAGAGCACTCAAGGGCCAGGTTTTCCCAGTTCTCGGTATCTATGCCACATTTTTTTGAGGCTGGATTTAAGTCCATCTTTAAATCTGTTTTCCTGTCCTTCAATATTCAGTTTTTTGTTCTTGAGTTTGGAGTAGAGTAACTGTTTTGAGAGACAGTGATCAGGCCTGTCCAGTGGAGTTAATGGCGGAGGAGCATTGCTTTATTGCTGGTGGTCTTTGCTTCTTCCAGCATGCTGACATTTGTCTGCCTGTCTTCCCAAGAGATTTGCAGGATCTTTTGTAGGCAGCACTGATGGAATTGTTCCAAGAATTGCGTATGACATTTATAGACAGTCCAAGTTTCAACAACAACAACAAAACTTTATTACGGTCACTGACCAGCACAAAGCGGGCACAAGCACCCTAAGAGGGGAAGGACAACTCCCCAGTAAACAGTTATTTAAAATTAGATTAGAAATCAGTATAAAATATATTTTAAAAGACAGGATATTGTAACAGGTATGGAACAGAAGGGGGAGGTGAGTGGTTGATGAGAGAGGTCGAAAACACTGGTGGGGGGCACTAAAGGGGAAGGGAGGGGCACACTGCGAGTCTAGTAGCATTTCAGTTGTAACATGTTGCTCTAACTGCATTCCCAGCAGGGTGTTGCCTAACGGTCCAAGTTTCGCAGGCATATAGCAGGGTTGGGAGAACAATGGCTTTTTACCTTCCAACCCCCGAAATAATGAGACAGACAACAGTAATTGGATGAAATTTGGGCAACCTTTATTTAAAAGTTACCGATTTAAGTTTAACCTCCCTAAACTCAGGTGTCAAGGGAAGAAGGTGTGGCCTAGCCGAGGTAGCGTCCGTGAGCGAACGACCCCTCGGCTACACTGGGAAAGTCTCCTGAGTCCCCAATAACACAAAACTGGGCAACCTCTCAAGGAAACACAAGAAAACCTCTCTGAAAATACTTAACTGGACTCTCAAAATTTCCGGACCAATGGTATCCCCCTCACCCTTAAACTGCCATCCAGGTAAGTGTATTTGTGCACTGGCCCAACCAACTTTGAGGAGTGCATGAGTGAATATGGGTCTATGGATTACCCTAAACTATTTACGCTGTCCTATTTATAGAACCGCCATCCCAGCTAAACCCTAATAACAGTATAGGGTAGGTGAAAAACCCTCCTTAGAACGTAGAAGGGGAAATAATTCCTACCTAAGGCGACCACTATACTGTCAACTGGGTGGGAGTGGTGGGCCAACACCTCAAATGGGAATGAAGTAGGAGGCTGCCTCAATACCATAGGCAGCCTCCACACATTCCCCAGAAGGTTCCATCCAGGGAACCAATCGCCTCCCTTCATGGGAGGAGGTAATAACCTTTCCCCGCCCACTGTGTAGGCATGGAAAGGGCAATAAACAAGCCCCTTGGTATCCCTACGGATGTCCCAGTCCTCAAACACTCTCTGCTTTATTTGGAAGAATGCTGCACTCGCAGAGCTCAGGCGGTGTTGCATTTCAGTATCAATGTTGACTTTTGTGGAGAGGTGGTTGCCAAGGTAGTGAAAATGGTCAACATTTTCTAATGTTACACCATTAAGCTGTATTTCTGGCATATGTACTGTGCATATAGCATGTAATTTTACATGCATATTAAGATGTAATGACATGCTGCACAAGAAAATCAGGATCATGCGAGTATCCAGTCCAAAGGAAAGTTATTTCTACAGCCATGAGACAATTAATGCAAACACCCTGCTTTCTGCTGCAGTCTCCATGCCTTATCATGAGCTGGCACTTGAAGCGAAGATCAGAAGAATATTGAAGGTGACACGAAGTCCAGCTCAATCCTATCAGGATGGAGGCAGGCACAGCAGGTTGTCAGAGGTAGGAATGGAAAGAATATTCAGAACTATTTTTAAATGATCAAAAAACCCTTTTGTGTGTATGTCAACGAACATAACAAGAATCCGAGACTGATGAGAATTGCACATTGGGACTTATTCTGTGCAGAATCTGCATGTGGTTGTTTCGTGCAGAAAATAATCTCTTTCTCGGTATTTAAAATTGGGAGAAAAACCACATTCACAGTAGAATCATCTATGAAGAGTTAAATATTAGAACCTTGGGCTAGAGTTAGATTTTGTCCCTTGGACATTCCTTTGCTCTGCTTCTCAATTTAACTTGTCATCTCTTCTCAGCCAGAAATGAAGCATACTTGTTAGCCTGCAGTGAAGAAGTAAGTTTGTTTATTCTATAGCTGTTATGATGAACAGAGGAGGGCTGGGTGCTTCTTCCTAAAGGGTGGAATAAAGAGATAATTTAAAGTGATTTGGAGCACAAAAAATATCTACCAGAGTTATCCTTTACTCTTTTTTTTATACTGGTATTTTTTTCCTCGAGTATTTTATGGCAAAAGATGAAGTAACCCAAGAGGAATCGAGACAGTGCTTCTAATGCTACAGGCCATCCAGGCTATAACTCAGGGCTCATTTCTGATTTGCCTAATGTATGCAGCTCATGAGACCTTTTCTGAGTTCCAGGGCTGTAAATTCAAACCAGCAATGCATTCTTAAAAATCCAATTGCTTTCCACAGTTTCCACTTCATATAAAAACCAGTTTAAAACAGTTAACTTCATTGTTCAACAAGGAGGGTCCAATTGTTAGTAGGCACTAGAAGATCTCGGAGTCCTCATGGACAAGTTAAAAATGAGACAACAATGTGATCCGGCAGTTTAAAAAGCCAATGGGATTTTCCCCTGCATAAATAGGAGTCTAATGTCTAGATCCAGGGAAGTCATGCTACCCCTCTATTCTGCCTTGGTCAGACCACACTCTGTCCAATTCTGGGCAACGGAATTGAAGAGAGGTGTTGACTCTCAGCTGGAATGTGTCCAGAGAAGGGCGACTAAAATGATCAAAGGTCTGGAAAACAACTTGATGAGGAGCAGCTTAAAGAGCTGGGCATGTTTAGCCTGGAGAAGAAAAGGCTGAGAGGAGACATGATGAGGCTAGTAGTAAGAGCAAACCACAAAATTCAAGGGGTACATACACACTTAATCTGAGTGGATACAGCTGTAATGGGCTAATAATGTAATTGCTATGTTAGAATAAAGGTTACACTTCCACACTGTTCATTGCTTGTAATGCATATCATAAATGAGTTAGGAGAAGCTGGTTAATTATATTTAAAGCATTTATCAAAAAGATACACGTATTTACAACTACTGTGTGGGTACTCCAATGGTACAAAGCTAAAACATGATGTATAACACATATGTGGGAGCAGAAGCTGACATAATGAATGCTAAACACATTGTGGAGAACATACAACAATATTGGCATGTACTATTAGCATATACCATGCAGGTTCAGCAGGAATACAAAGATAAATCAACACATGCAGTGCATATATATCAGCAACAGACATGATGAGGGCCATGGATAAAGATGTGAGGGGAAGTCATAGGGAGAAGGAAGCAAGCTTGTTACCTGCTGCCCTGGAAACTAGGATGTGGAACAATAGCTTCAAACTACAGGAAAGGAGATTCCACCTGAACATTAGGAAGAACTTCCTAATGGTGAGAGCTGTACATCAGTGGAACTCTCTGCCCCTGAGTGTGGTGGAGGCTCTTTCTTTGGAGGCTTTTAAACACAGGCTGGATGTCCATCTGTTGGAGGTGCTTTGAATGCGATTTTCCTGCTTCTTGGCAGGGGGTTGGACTGGATGGCTGAGGAGGTCTCTTCCAACTCTAGGATTCTAAAGTTGAATTATTTATTTATTTATTTATTAGATTTATCAACTGCCACTCCCAAATGGCTTGGGGTGGTTCACACTCAAAACAAAGCAATACAATAAAAGCGATAAAAACAGTTACAATAAAATACAATTTAACCTGCGTATTAGGATTCAAAAGCCTGCTTGAATAGAGCAATCTTAAAGGCTTTATGAAAAGCTAGCAAATTTTGTAAAGCTTGAGGCTCAGGAGGTAATGCATTCCAAAGAACTGGAGCAATAATGGAGAACACCCTTCTCCGAGTTGTGGTCAGATGGTATGATTTCATACTGGGCATGACTAGGAGATTCTGATCTTCAGATCGCAGTGATCTCGTGGGACAATATGGGATAAGGTGCTCCCTCGGGTACACTGGCCCCAGACCATACAAGGCCTTGAAAGTCAAGAGTAGCACTTTGAAAGTGATCTGGTACTCAATTGGAAGTCAGTGCAGTTCCTGTAAGATTGGTGTAATATGGCAACTCACAGGAACTTCTGCGAGCAGCCAGGCTGCGGCATTCTGCACCAACTTGAGTTTTAGGGTCACCGTCAGAAGCAGGCCAATGTAGAGAGCATTACAGTAGTCTAACCTTGAGATGACTGTAGCTTGGATCACTGTGGCCAGATCGTGCCGGGACAAGTACGGGGCCAGCCTCCTAGCCTATTGAAGATGGAAAAATGCCACTCTGCTGACAGCGGAGACCTGGGCCTCCATTGACAGCAGAGGGTCCAAAAGGACTCCAAGGCTTTTTACTGATGATGATAGGCATAGTGCCACACCATGCAGGGTTGGAAGCTGGACATCCCTACCACCCGGACAACCCAGCCAAAGGATCTCCGTCTTCGCTGGATTCACCTTCAACCTACTGGCTTGCAGCCATCCAGTAACGGCTTCAAGGCAAAGATGGAAATTATCGGGTACGGATTCGGGCCGGCCTTCCATCCTCAGAATGAGCTGAGTGTCATCAGCGTACTGGTGGCACTCAAGCCCAAAGCTAGGTATCAGCTTAGCAAGTGGTCGCATATAGATGTTGAATAACAGAGGAGAGAGAATGGCCCCCTGGGGAACCCCACAAACGAAGGGGGAACCCCCGGAGACCAACTCTCCCCTCCTCGCTCATTGTAACCGAGTGAGGAGCGGATGGTGTTAACAAAAAAATGGTGATGTCAGTAAGGGAGAGGCTGACTACCCACAAATAGTTACTAATAGCGTCATCAGTTCTAGATTATTAAATATGGTTTTCTGTGGGTGAGCAGATGGTGACTACTAGATGGCATATGTTCTGTATTAGAAACTAGAATTGATGTGGGCTATCCAATGCAATTTTTTGAATCAGCACCCCAAATAACCAAACCGAATCTAAAGTTGACCAAAAACCTACTTGTAACCCTTTAGGTACTAATATTGGAAAGTGGTCCCTCGTCAAAGTGGTCCCTGTTCTAGTGGTCCCTGTTCAAAAAAAGATTGGGAACCACTGTTTTAAATGAAACCAGATGTAATTCGCTGAACAAAACCATGCTATCAATATACAACCTATTGAGCATATGAATCAAAACAAACATATTCACTGCAGAGAAACTCTGCAGCTGAACAGTCTGTTTTTATTTTGTGTTATTAAGTCTTTGCTGAAAACCATTTGGTGAAAATAATGGCTATTTCTTAATATTCTAAGATGGGCAGCAGAACAGGTAAAATGTATTTTGATTGAGCTTAGATGTTTTAAAACAAAAACAAGTTTTTCTTGACAATTGATGGCAATACAATGATTTACTGGTGGCTGAATTAACTTCAAATTGGATGGAATGAATTTAGTGTATTTGGCCGAGATTAAAAAAAGACGCTTGTGGCAGCAACAGTTTCGTGCACAGTCTAAAAGTGACACTAGTAAGTAATTATTTGGCTGGAGACCACCACTAATGCTATTTCTCTCCAGCAAACTATTATCCTTTTAATAACTGCTTGATTTTGGTCTGGTTCACCTGGAACACGAGGAGAGCATCTGCAAAGTTGAGACTAGTTTGCCAGCTGCAATTGTTCCCTATGAAGCTAGATATGGCTATGGTTATACATGCCAATTGAACTACCATATCACACTCTATATGGGGTTGCCTTTGGAAACTGATTGGAAACTTAAGGAGGTCCAAAACAGTAGTGGAATTGTTCTAAAAATATTGATTTCCAGGAGACAAACAGGGCCAACCCATAATTCCTAACTTAATTTCTATAAGAAATAGTAAAATTCCAATCTGTATTGATTACCTATAATATTGTGCCTTTTCTCACAATATTCCCTTGACACTATGTTATGCTCTGCCTCAAGATGTGGGGAGAGGAGGGTAAGAATTATTATTGTTAGTATTATTATATAACTTATGCATTGGCCCGACATAACCCAGACCAAAATTTTTTTTTCAGTAATTTATTATATTATTAAATATGAAGTATTCTTGAAATTTATTTTTATTTTTTTAAAAAAATAGGAATATAACCTCAATGTTAGTTGCATGCACAAACAATATTGGAATTTCTATTATATTTTCAAGCTGCTTTTTAAATTTCGTATCAAAATCATTAGTATAAAACTGATAAAAATCAAAATCATTAGTATAAAACTGATAAAAATAGAACAGATGCGGAGTTGTCTGGCCACATAAAGTCTTTTAGGTAGTGCCATTTTGCCAGGTTGTCTTTTGATCTGCACACTCCGCTTCTGAGTCTATTCGGAGACTTCCAAGTTGCCCATTCTTGGTTTGCCCCTGGAGGAAGACCCTCTCTTGTGCAGGGCCATTCAGTTGGGATTTCCTGGTTTAGCTGCCCAGAGGGATACTTTTGCTGTTGCTGGGGGAGGTGCCAAGAGGAGTGGTAGTTCTCATAAAGCTTTTCCTTGATTTGAGTCTACTGGGAGGAGGCTAGTAGCCATGTAGTGAGTGGCTTTCACAGTGTTCAACCTTATTTCTCTCACATTTAGCAGCAACTTCCCCGTGCACATCAAACTGCTAAAAGTTCATTA
The DNA here is from genome assembly GCA_030556195.1 of Anolis apletophallus. Taxonomy (NCBI): domain Eukaryota; kingdom Metazoa; phylum Chordata; class Lepidosauria; order Squamata; family Anolidae; genus Anolis; species Anolis apletophallus. The sequence continues at coordinate 32,734,752 of JARBWK010000014.1, read as the reverse complement.
ACATTTTTAACATATGGTTTTAACTCCCCCAACAAAAGAAGACGGGTGGTAGGGCATCTAAGCAAGGAGAAATATGGGGTAATAATGCTCCAGGAAACGCATGTGGCCAATAGGCATGTCAAACATCTTGAGATAGCAAAATTAGGAAAAGTTTATCACGCAACAAACAGAAAAAAAATAAAGGGGGTAGTAACGTATGTCAAATCTGAAATACCATCAGAATTGGTCTTTAAAGACCAGCAGGGAAGCTTCCTTGGAGTCAACATACAAATAAATAATCAAAGAATATTGATTTGTAATGTTTATTGCCCTAACGGCCCCAAGACAAAATTTCTGAGGGAACTCAAGGCACAAATAGCGATGCAAAGCTATGATGAAATAATAATAGGTGGAGACTTTAACGGCGTGGTCGAGCCCAAAATAGATAGGTCACCAAAACCAAACAAAAAGACAGGTACTCCCGCAAATAGTGGCCAACTCCCAAAATGCTTTATCACATATTTAGAAAAAAATGAATCTGATAGATATCTGGAGATACCAAAAAGAGACGGTAAGAGACTATACTTTTCATTCGGGCAGACACAATACTTGGTCCCGTATCGATATGATATGGATTTCGAAATCTTTGTCAACCAGAGCCAAAAACCCGAACATCCTCCCGAGGGTATACTCAGACCACTGCCCCACGGAGCTATGCATTAAAGGGGGAAAACAACAATTTAGATGGAGACTTAAGGACAATTTGGTTAGAAGTAGGGAAGACATTGAGACAATCAGGGTACTTTTAAAAGAATATTTGAAGTTAAACTCGGGGGAGGAAACAAGTAAAAACACACAATGGGAAGCCATGAAGGTAGTAATGAGAGGTCACTATATACAGATGAATAGCAAAAAAAATAAACTATATCGGGGAAAAAACCCAGGAAATAATGGAGAGTATAAAGGAGACCGAGAAAATACTAAAGGATAGACCCAAAAATAGGAAAGCCCAAAAAAATCATCAATTTCTCAAAAAGCAACTACAACTTCTGGAAACTGAAAATCTTGAAAAACAAATGAGATATGTCAGAGCTAAGTATTATCAAAACACAAACAAAATAGGGAAATGGTTAGCTACCAAGTTAAAGGGGAAAAAAGCCAAAACACTTATAACGAAAATAGTAGATAATGGAGAAATACTCACAGAGGGAAAAAAGATTGCGGAAGCTTTCCAAAAGTTCTACAAGGAACTATACACAAAAGACAGAGCTCCCAAAGACCGAATCACAGAATACCTTAGTAAACTAAATCTTGCTAGAGCTACAGAGGAGCAGAGAGAGCTACTTAATAATAAAATCTCTGCAGAGGAAATAAGTAAGGGAATAGACAAGCTGAAGAATAACAAAGCCCCAGGCCCGGACGGCTTTACGGCCATTTATTATAAAACCCATAAAAAAGAATTATTACCGCTCCTAGAGATCATATGCAACAGAATTAGAGAGGGAAAAGAAATACCCAAGTCTTGGGAAAAGGCGAACATCACCTTAATACATAAGGAAGGCACAGATAAAACAAACATTAAAAATTATAGGCCCATATCACTGCTAAATTATAAAATTATAAAATCTTTGCGATAATAATGGCCGAAAGATTAAAGCAGTTCTTAACAAATTGGATCTCCCCTGAACAATCTGGCTTTCTACCTAACAGGCATCTAAAAGACAATATTAGAATGGTCATAAATATCTTGGAGTACTATGAAAAACATAGTGAAAAAAGTATAGCATTGTTGTTTATGGACGCGGAGAAAGCCTTCGATAAGGTTAGCTGGGACTTCCTAAAGCTTCTAATTAAGGAGGTGGACATGGGCTTCTATTTCCAGAATATTATCAAGGCACTCTATCTCAAACAGGAAGCAAGTTTACTGATTAATGGACAAGAAAGCTCCAAAACAATAGCAGTCAATAGGGGAGTCAGGCAAGGATGCCCCCTCTCGCCGTTATTATTTATAATGATAATGGAGCCTCTAACTCTAGAAATAAACAAGAATAAAGAACTCAAAGGCACCCGTATACCACCCAGGGACTACAAACTACGAATATATGCAGATGATGTAGTGTGCTTTATTGAAAACCCAATGGAAAATTTAAATAAATGGTTAAATAAATTTGAAAACTTCGGAAAATTAGCGGGCTTCAAGATAAATAAAAGCAAAACAAAAATGTTAACCAAACATGTAACTAAACAGGATAAAGAGGCCTTACAAGTGGAGTCTGGAATTGTAACAGTCAAAAAGGTAAGATATTTGGGGGTACGCATCACATCAAACAATACACAATTAATCAAAAATAATTATGAAGATCTTTGGGGGGAAATCAAAAAAGATTTGGAGAGATGGAAATATCTGAATATATCCCTTTTAGGAAGGATAGCGACGTTAAAAATTAACATCTTGCCGAGATTGCTGTTTCTTTTCCAGTCTCTGCCAATAATAAGGACTGAACACCTCTTTAAGAAGTGGAACACAGACATCAGGAAGTTCATCTGGCGAGACAAGAAGCCAAGAATTAAAATAAAGCTGCTAACTGACGAAACAAATAGGGGAGGCATGGGACTACCCGACTTCAAACTGTATTGTGAAGCCGCGAAATTAGAAGCGTTAAAAGAATGGGCAACACTATCAAATCAAAATTTATTACAAATGGAAGGCCATGACCTAAGATACGGGTGGCACGGGTACCTTTGGTACAATAAGAGACAGGTCGATAAGAACTTTAACCACCATATAATAAGATCAGCCCTCATAAAAACATGGGAGAAATATAAACAGAGAATGACAGGAAAGACCCCACTGTGGATTTCGCCTCCGGAAGCGCTCCACAAAAAAGAGCTAGCGACTGAATCCTGGCTAACGTATAAACAAATACTAAAAAGGTCTACTAACATGGAATGGGAAATTAGAACAATGGAAGACTTAAAGAAAATAAATAATAAAATAAGTTGGTTCCAGTACCACCAGATAAGAGAGACTTATAAAAAGGACCGAGTTTTAGGTTTCTCGGATGGAAATGAACAATGGGACCGGGTTATGAAAATCCGGACAAAAACTATAAGTGTGATATATAAACAATTGCTGGAGTGGGAAACGGAAGAGGAGCTAATAAAGGAATGTCATATTAAATGGGCAGGGGACCTAAAGCATACTATACATCTTCACCAATGGGAAGAAATATGGAAAAAGAAATTAAAGTACACGGCAGGGACAGATATAAGAGAAAACTGGCTAAAAGTACAATATAGGTGGCACCTATGCCCAGCTAGACTAGCAAAGTTCAACAAGGGATTATCAAACAAATGCTGGAAGTGCAATAAGGAGATTGGAACATTTTTCCATCAATGGTGGGACTGCAATAGGGTTAAAAAATATTGGACAGCAGTTCACACAGAGACCCAAAAAATTTTAAGCACCTGCGCTAGGTTAACGTTGGGAAAAAGATGGAAAGACAGCGAACCCCCGACGATGGAGGACTGGACCAGCAAGATTATGGATGTCATACAAATGGACATACTGTCGCAAAAGCTGTACGAGAAAAAAGAAAAAACGGACTGGTCCGGCTTTACAGACTACATGAGGAATAAAGGACTACAACTCCTAATAAACATTAATAATATATAACAGTGGATGGGGTGGACCACCTGCCCTAGATACAACAATATAGAAAATAGAATATTTTGTATATACTGTTAAAGATTGAACAAATTTAAGATTACCCTGAGAAACTGTTGGGAAGACTTTTGATATTTTTAACATATTGTCTAATGATCAAGAGATCCACTTGTCATTGGGCAAGATGAGACGCTGGCCAGTTCGCCACTGGTCCATAGTGTTGTGGCCAAGATAAGGTGACAGGAAAAGATGAGCATAAGTCCCACTCCTGGAGAGGGATAGCATATAAATGATATAAATAAACAGAAGGAAGCATTAGGATATAGGCAGTCAAATTGATTCTGATTTATAAACACTTTAGATATAGCAGAGAATTCCATATTTTCAGTAATTCACCACTGGAAAAATGACACTGTGTTTAGTGTGTATTGTGCCACGTAATATCTGGCGGGAAGTAGATTCCTGTAAAGCCTCCTGGGCATACATAAGACTGGGTGACTTGGAAGGCGCTGAACAGGCTGCACTCTGGCATCACAAGATGCAGAGCCAATCTTAAGAAATTGGGCTACAAAGTGGAGTCCACAACATGCGAGTGTGGAGAAGAGCAAACCACAGACTACCTACTACAATGCAACTTGAGCCCTGGAAATCTTTTTATGGCCTCGTAAATCAGTTAAATTAAGCCTCCCCACTAAGTGGTACCTAAATTTCCTACTTGACAGATGCAACTGTCTTTCGGGTTGCAAAGGTCAATAACAGGCTACACAATAGGTCGAGAGCCCACCTCGACACGGGCAAGCCTTGAACTCATGACCTCCTGGTCAGTAGAGATCTTATAGAAAAACACACTGACAGTATGTATCAATAGGAGGTATTGTTTTCTATTCAATCAAAAAGGTTAGATATGTAATAAAGAATGTTACAATACAGATATGTCACTTCAAGTATATATCACTTCAAGAATATATCACAAATCATATACTTATTCACATCTTATGTAAGGACTTCACTTAGTCCTGTGAGGGAGCCAGGGGGGCTCAAAAAAACTCAATCAGCAATCAAACAATATAAAGTGTAATAATACACACAATTCACTATTTGGCACTAAAGGACTGAATCACAAATAATATAATTGATCACAACATGTGTTAAGACTTCATACTAGTCCCGTATGGGAGCCAGGGGGGCTCAAAATTCAGTCAGTCATTCAGCCTGTTAAATCCGGACTATTCCCATCAATTATAATTCGATGTATCCCGACAATAAAAATATCTCATATGCAATCCCAGTGTGGGTAAACAAAAATCATGGAAATAACTTGCGGTGAATCCAAACTAATAATATTTTCCATGGACGCTGTTGCTCCATCAGAAAGGGACGCCATGCATGATAAAGTGCCCCCTCATGACAGCCTTGCTTGCCTCCCAGACTGTCTCTTCCCTCACTTCCCCCCGCGAATTTATTTCAAAATAATCCCTAAGCATTTCTCTATAGTGAGCTATATCTTTCTCCGATTTTAGCAAAGCCTCGTTTAGTTTCCACGTTCTGTCTTTTTTCCTTCTATTCATTGTCATCATTAGAGGGCAATGATCCGAAATCAGCCTTGGAAGAATTGATATTTTGTCCACCTTCGTTGTTAGTGAATTTGAGAGCCACATCATGTCTGAGGAATTTGAGAGCCACATCATGTCTGAAGGAGTGCTGAGGAATAAAAAACGGAGTGAAAAGCAAATAGCCTTGGAGAGAAAATTAGAAGAAGTAGAAAAACTACTAAAAGCCAAACCGGGAAGTAAGAGATTAAAACACCAACTGGAAGATATAAGGAACACTATAAACAAAGATCAGGATGAAAAAATAGCTAATAATCTGAGATATTTAAAAATGAATCAATATGCCAACGTAAACAAGGCAGGGAAGGTGTTAGCTAAGAAATTAGTGGAAAAAAGACAAAGGCAACATATATCTAAAATAGAAAAAGAAGGGATAGAAATATATGATGAACAAGACATATCAGACGAATTCAAGACATTTTATGAGAACCTTTATAAAAAGGAAGAGATTGACCAAGAGGACATCGCAACATATATTGGAAGACAAAAACTAGAGAAGATTAGTGAGAGACACAGAGAAATATTGAATGAACCAATCAAAGACATCGAAATAAAGGAAGCTATTAAAAATCTCCCTAATAATGAAGCTCCGGGGCCGGACGGTCTGACTGCCAGATATTATAAAGCATTGGAGGCGGAACTAATACCTCAACTAAAGGTGATTATGAATAATGCAATGCAACAGGGAACGATACCAGAAACCTGGAAACAAGCAAACATCACTTTAATATATAAGACCGGAGCCGACCCATGCAATGTTAAAAATTATCGCCCAATATCGCTTCTGAACAATGACTATAAATTGTTCACTATGATTTTGGCCAAAAGATTAAAAATTTATTTGAATGATACCATAAAAGAAGATCAAGCGGGTTTTCTGCCACAAAGGATGATGAGAGACAATATTAGAATGATTATTGATGCAATCGAATATTATGATTTAAAGATTCAGAAAGAAGTGGGATTTTTATTTTTAGATGCGGAAAAGGCGTTTGATCAGGCAAATTGGAATTTTTTATTTCAAGTTATGGCAGAAAAAGATATGGGCTTTGCTTTTATAAATGCGATACAGGCAATATATCAAGAACAAAAGGCATGCATCATTGTTAATGGTAATAGGACTGGCTCAATAAAAATTCAGAGGGGGACGAGGCAGGGCTGCCCAATGTCGCCGTTGCTCTTTATACTAATGCTGGAGATATTGCTGGAAGACATAAGAAGGGATGACGATCTAAAGGGCTTGAAACTGCAGATGCAAGAGTATAAGATCCAAGCTTATGCAGACGATGTAGTGTGCATAATAGAGGAGCCGGTGGAAAGGTTGCAAAAGTGGCTGGATAAAATTCAAATGTATGGAAAGGTAGCCGGTTTAAAAATTAACTATGCTAAATCCAAAATATTAATTAAAAATTTAAAAAAAGAAAGAGTGGAAACCCTACAGGACATCTCAAGGATTCAAGTAGCAAAGCAAGTGAGATACTTGGGCATACAGTTAACAATGAAGAATAATCAGCTCTTAAAAAACAATTATGGACAAACATGGAAGCACATCAAGAAAAAACTGGAAAGCTGGAGATTTTTGAATCTTAATTTGTTAGGAAGAATTGCGATAATAAAGATGGACGTGCTCCCAAGAATGATCTTTTTGTTTCAAACTCTACCCATTTTGAGGACGGCTTTTGATTTTAAGATGTGGAGAACGGATATCACGAATTTTATTTGGGAAGGGAAGAAGCCCAGGATCAAGTATCAAATCCTCACGGATAGAAGGGAAAGGGGAGGACTTGGTCTCCCAAACCTTCAGTTATATTATGAGGCGGCAGCCCTCAGCTGGGCAAAGGACTGGGCACTACTTCAAAAAACAAGGCTGCTAAATTTAGAAGGGTTTAACATCAATATGGGATGGCATGCGTACATGTGGTACGGCAAATCGAAAATAGAGAGAACATTCAATAACCATCATATTAGAGCTGCTGTACTTAAAGTATGGAATAAATATGAAGATCAACTATATAGGAAGACTCCATTATGGATCTCTCCTATGGAAGCGCAGCACAAAAGAGAGATACCTATGGATAAATGGTATACATATAAATCATTGATTCAAAAATCAAATACAAAATGGGAACTGAAGGACTTGGAGAGCCTAAGAAAGGCCGGGGTAGAAATATCCTGGTTTCAGTATGCTCAGCTGAAGGACTACTTCAAGGCCGACTGCAAAAAAGACTTTAACATCGAAGAGAACATGTGGGATAGAATGATGAAACAAAAAAAATATATATAAAAATTATATATAACAAATTGCTAGAATTAGATACAGAGACGGAGACGGTTAAAAGTGTCATGATAGACTGGGCGAAAGATGTGGGCCACAGTATCCTGATGCAAGAGTGGGAAAGAAACTGGAGGGAAACCACCAAAATCTTGGGATCTACAGCGCCAGCAGAAAACTGGTATAAAATGTTTTACAGGTGGCACATGACCCCATGGAAAATAGCTAGGTTTTACCCTAATGTTAATAGCAACTGCTGGAAATGTAAAATGCATGTGGGGACCTACTTTCATTGTTGGTGGTCATGTGATAAAGTACAAAGGTTTTGGAAAGAGGTACATCGGCATACCCAAAAAATTCTACAGGACAAATTTGATTATAAACCAGAAACTTATCTATTAAATTTTACCAAAGAAGGGTGGGATAAAAACAAGGTGAAACTGCTATACTTTATTGCTGCGGCGGCTAGGCTTGTTTTAGCAAAAAAATGGAAAAAGGAGGAGACCCCGCAGATGGAGGACTGGTTTAATAAACTAAGAGATTTAATGGAATCTGATGAACTGTACAGTAAGGTATATGACAGAAGCGAAAGGGTCAGGGCGGATTGGCAACCTGTGCAGATATACTTGGGAAAAAAACTCACCAGGTGAAAGGACGTTTGAATTATTAATGTTATCTCAAGTAAGTGAGGTCTGCGGTGACCCGAACCAGAGGACAGAACATGTTTGTTAATTGTGTGTGTTGTATCTTCCTTCCCCCCCACCCCCACTTCCCCTCCCCCACCCCAATCCTGTGTTCTTAAAAATGTCAAAAGAAATCTAATAAAGAAATATTCAAAAAAAAAAAGAAAAAGAAAGGGACGCCATGCAGTGAGGGCGTGGTGTCTTCCCAAACGGGAGAAGGAAGCCCCAGCCGATGACAGAAGCGCTTTACCGGTGCCTGGCTTTCCGGGCCGTTTCGAATTTCTCTTCCTCAGGGCTCGTATGTGAGTTTATAAGGGTCCCCACAGATATCTTAAGAATCAATAATAATTGTTGTAAATCGACTGTGAAGTCAAACGGAACAAACGATTCAAAAGGCGCCATATATTTGCCAATGTAGTCAATCTTCAATATTTGGGGTGATCCGATGCATTCCATCCGTTAGGGAATGGTGAATGTATGTGGAGTTGGGACAGGTTAATAGGATTCAGGTTAATCAGGAGTGCTCATTGACTTATCTGTTGAGTATGGCATTTAAGGAGAGACGATCATTTAATCCGCCATTAATCTCACTCCCCATTTTAAAAATCCAAGCGGTTTCTCTTTGCCTGAGTAGTCTGGTGTAATCTGCATGTGGAATAAATTTAACCCTTTCGAGGACTAAAGCTTTAATGTCACCTGGCTCGTGATTCATCTGTGTACAATGTTGATATAGGGCAGATTCACAAGACCTGAGACGAATCCTACTTTTGTGTTCCACAAGACGTTCACGTAACGTTTATATCTTATGTAAGGATGTAATTTATATAACAGTAGAGATCTTATGCAGCTGACACTCAGCCAGCTGTGCCACATTCCCGGTGGTACCACTTTGGCAGGAAGGTAAGGGCACTCCATGCAGTCATGATGACCACATAACTTTGAAGGTGTCTACGGGCAACACTGGCTCTTCAGCTTAGAAACTGAGATGAGCACCATCCCGCAGAGTCAGACTCGACTAGACTTACTGTCAAGGGAAACCTTTACCTTTTATTTTTACAAGAGGTAGGGTGATGGCAAAACCATAGCCTGTGTTACGAAATCTACAAACCCAAGGCCTGCCTGCAAGAGGTGGATCTAAAATGATTAGAACAATATTATTTTTAAGGCACACCTTGCACATTCCTAAAATACTACATCTTCAGAAGATTTAGGAAGAAATATAAAATGATCTATTTGCAAATTAGGGGACTTGTTAACAGAATATGAAGTATCTAGAGAGCTGAAAATAGACCATGTCTTGTGACAAAAGGAATGCCCCTCGAGAACCCAGTGTAGTTTGTATTGGATTCTTCTGATTGCACACTTGAATAGCAGCCTGATTATAAAAGATGCAAATTATTTATTGTGTGGAGTATTGTTGTGAGATCATCAAAGACTGATTAACGGAACTTCATCTTTTATTTGTTATTTTTGGTCTTCATCTGGAGCATTTGCATCGCTCGCTCTTGCTGCTTACATGGTCAGCAAAACAATATTGGCTGATTACTTCACACACTTGTATTTTTAGATTATCAAACAAGAGGGCCCTACAGTTGGCGGGGCTCCAACGATAGTCTTATTATACAAATCCATTCACCTTTAAAAGTACAATATGTGAAGTAAATAATTTAAAAATTAATCAGAGCATTGTACATTAATTGGGGACGGTCAAGGTATTTAACATGAAACATCATCACAATCAATGGGTAATTATAAATGCACACTTGTTTTGAATACATTACTATGTGAATTATTCTTTTTTAAGCGTCCAACTGCATGATTTTTAAAAACTGATAAAACATGTATCCAAAGTATGTTACAAGAACATACTTTTATTTATTTATTTATTTATTTATTTATTTATTTATTTATTCGGATTTCTTGGCCACCACTCCCGGGTGGCTCGGGGCGGCTCACAAATCGAACGCAATATAACACATAGTACACTAAAACAGCAAACATTTAGCATTAAAATTAATATATACAACTAGACCAGTGGTTCTCAACCTGTGGGTCACCAGATGTTTTGGCCTTCAACTCCCAGAAATCCTAACAGCTGGTAAACTGGCTGGGATTTCTGGGAGTTGGAGGCCAAAACACCTGGGGACCCACAGGTTGAGAACCACTGAACTAGACCAACTCAGGTTACAAAGGCCTGTTGGAATAACCAGGCCTTACAGGCTTTCCAGAACGCCATGAGGTCATGGAGTGATCTAATCTCCGGCGGTAAGGAGTTCCAAAGTGTAGGGGCAATAATGGAAAATGCCCTTCTCCTTGTCGAAGTAAGGCGATAGGCTTTAGCACTCGGGACAAAGAGAAGATCCTGGTCTTCTGATCTCAGTGATCTCATGGGACAATATGGGGTAAGGCGGTCCCTCAGGTACACTGGCCCCAGACGATACAAGTCCTTGAAAGTCAAAACTACCACTTTGAAGGTGATCCAGAATTCAACAGGCAGCCAGTGCAGTTCCTGCAGGGTGGGTGTAATGCGGTGACTCGCAGGCGTGCCTGTGAGCAATCGAGCTGCCGCGTTCTGCAACAGCTTAAGTTTCCGGGTCGCTGACAGAGGTAGGCCAATTTAAAGAGCGTTACAGTCGTCTAACCTTGAGATGACCGTCGCTTGGATCACCGAGGCCAAGTTGGGATGGGACAGGTAGGGGGGCAGATTCCGAGCCTGGCGAAGATGAAAAAACGCAACTCGGCTAACCATGGAGATATGAATCTCCATAGAAAGAAGAAAGTCCAGATGGACTCCAAGGCTCTTTACTGATGATGACAGGCATAACGCCGCACCGTCCAGGGTTGGAAGCTGGAGTTCCCCACTGCCCGGGCGACCCAGCCAAAGGATCTCCGTCTTCGCTAGATTCACCTTCAACCTACTAGCTTGCAGCCATCCAGTAACGGCTTCAAGGCAAAGATGGAAATTATCGGGTACAGAGTCGGGCCGGCCTTCCATCCTCAGAATGAGCTGAGTGTCATCAGCGTACTGATGACACTCAAGCCCAAAGCTGTGTACCAGCTGGGCAAGTGGTCGCATGTAGATGTTAAATAATAGGGGAGAGAATGGCTTCCTGATGGACCCCACAAATTATATGTGTGTATATAATAAAGAAAGACAAGACAAGAAGCGGTTTACACTTAAGTGATTTTGCAGATTTTTGAGTTAATTCTAGCCATTTTCAGATGTTCTACATTCAGTGTATCTGCCGGAGCCCCTGGTGACACAATGAGTTAAACCCTTGAACTGGCAGGAATCTGGGGAAAGCGCGGATGAGCTCCCTCTGTCAGCTCCAGCTCACCATGCAGGGACATGAGAGAAGCCTCCCACAAATATGGTGAAACATCAAAACATCTGGACGTCCCCTGGACAACGTCCTTGCAGACGGCCAATTCTCTCACACCAGAAGCGAATTTTCTCACGTTGCTCCTGAAACAAACACAAAATAGGATGACTTATTGAATCTCCCTTTGCCATACATGTCCACACCTCTTCCTTGTTCATTATAACCCAACTTCATGCTTCAAATGCATCCTGCAAACACAAATGTGGTCTCCAGATTCATTTTATGCCTAGTGCAGCAGTTATATGTAGAATATATGCTGCTATCTTTCATTTCCCAGTCAACAGCTTCCCCTGTTACTATGTGAACTGAGATAGAAAGTAAAGTTAGAATTCAATTATAAAAGTTAATTCTAGCCACAAGAATGTGAAGTGTCAGATTTTTGGAAAAGTAAATTTATTCCAAGAGAAAGGGAGACCAGCACCTTTTACATCCTCTCCCGAGCCCTGCAATCACTTTGGCACATTGCTAAACATTGCTCTTACCCCCTTCTTTTAACAGTGGGTAGTTCAGGATTCTGACTGGAGAGAGGCTATTTCATCTGAGTTGGCTTTAAGCAGGCCAAGGAAGTGACAAGAGAATAGAGTATGCAGTCGGTGCTAATGACAAGTGCAACATTTCTATAGACGAAAGGTCGAGCAATGAATTTCAATTATGAAGTGTCAAGATGCCCAAACGTAGGTACCCGATAACAAGCCCAAAGCTTCAAGCTCCTACAGATTCTTTCTTTAGAATTTCAATAATGCTCTTAGCCCTTAGCACATTTTTCTTTCCTTTCCTACTTCAAAAAAGCAAAGAGATATTATCGTTCCTAGAAGAAAATCTATTTTGGTTTCCCTTCAGGTAGAATGGTATAACAACTAAATGAAGCATGTTTTCGAATGTTGTAGACATCCAGAGGATTCCCCCCTCCTGCAGATTTTTCTTCTTATTGACAAGACAACAAACACCAATATCTCTCCATAGCCTTGTGAACAGCATCTTTGTAGTTTAGAGACAACACTACAAAAAAGCTGTAGGCTAGAGCTTGGAAAATTGCCTTGAAATAGGTACAGTTAATTAGTGACAAGGCCCCAAAGAATAAGTTGTTATGGGTACTGTCCCCCCCCCCCCCAAAGTGAGTATTTACTTTCCTATTTCTCAAACATAATTAAGGACTTTAGCACACAAATCTATGTTCCACCATTAGGGATAGCAGCAATTTACCATAATGGTCACCTCCGCCATTGCACTTTTCCATAGTTTATTTATTTATTTATTTGTTTATTAGATTTATCAACTGCCAATCCCAATGGCTCAGGGCGGTTCACACTCAAAACAAAGCAGTACAATAAAAGCAATAAAACAGTTACAATAAAATACAATTTAACCTGTGTATTAGGACTCAAAAGCCTGCTTGAACAGTTGCACTAGACTAGTGTTTCTCAACCTTCCTGATGCCACGACCCCTTAACGCAGTTCCTCATGTTGTGGTGACCCCCAAACATAAAATTATTTTCATTACTACATCATAATTTTGCTACTTTTATGAATTGTAATGAAAAAATCTGATATGCAGGATGTATTTTCATTCACTGGACCAAATTTGGCACAAATACCTGATACACCCAAACTTGAATACTGGTGGGGTTAGGGGATTGATTTTGTCATTTGGGAGTTTTAGTTGCTGGGATTTATAGTTCACCTTCAATCAAAGAGCATTCCGAACTCCACCAATGATGAAATTGAACCAAAATTGGCACACAGAAATCCCATGATGAACAGAAAATACTGGGTTTGGTTGACATTGACCTTGAGTTTTTGGAGCTGTAGTTCATCTTCATCTAGAGAGCACTATGGACTCAAACAATGATGGATCTGGACCAAACTTGGCACAAATATTCAACCTGCCCAAATGTGAACACTGATGGAGTTTGGGGAAAATAGACCCTGAACCCCATCAATGATAGAATTGGGCCAACTTATCGCATAGAACCCCCATGCCTTGAAGAGACTTACTGGCGTGTGTTTCTCTTCAGCCTCACACGCTCTCCCTCACCTATGTATGCCCACCACGCAGCCATGCGCCAACCATGCCTACTCTCCCCTCCCTGCTTGGAGTCTCAGAAACAGTCCTCACCGTGGCTGGGAGGCCAGCTGAGAGGCTGGCTGAGGGGCCACCCAGTCACAGTGGAGGAGGACTTTTGGTGGGAGGATTCGTTGTCTGTATCCAAAAAGGAAAAGAAGGACAGGTGGAGAGATCTTCAGTCTTCTCTGCAATAGATGTTCCTAAGACCATCTGAAATATATATTTTCTAATGGTCTTTGGCAACCCCCCTGTAATCCTCTCTCCTGCCCCCCTTCTGCAATATAATAATAATAAATAATAACAAAACTTTATTTCTAACACGCATCCATCTCCCTATACGCCACTCCAGTGAGCAGGCTAGCTGATGTCTATTGGATTACTTGAAGTTTCTGAACAGTCTTCAGAACATGTTAGAGTAGTCTATTCAAGATGTGACAGCAGCATGGACCACTTTGCAACAATGCTAAGTTCATTACACCTATCCACGTTGTCTGAATGCTTGATCACCATCTCCCAAAGCACTTACTATACTCCCAACTCAAGAATGGGAAACATAATTTAAAGATGGGCTCAAAGCCAACCATAAAAACTGTGGCATAGACACCAAGTACTGGGAAGCCCTGGCCCTTGAGTTGTGCGAAGCCAGGAGGTCAACTGTGATCAGCAGTGCTGCAGAATTCAAAAAGGCACAAATGGAGGGCAAAAGGGAGAAACATGCCAAGATGAAGGCGTGTTAAGCCAACCCTGACTGGGACTGTCTTCCACCTGGAAACCGATGTCCTCACTACAGAGAAGATGCGGATCAAGAATAGAGCTCCACAACCACGTACGAACCCACTGATAAGACTCTACACTTGTAAGACCCGTACCTTGGGAAGTCTGATCTGGCTATGGTCGTCCACGCTCTGGTCACATCCCAAATAGATTACTGCAATGCACTCTATGTGGGGCTGCCTTTGAAGACAGTTCGGAAATTACAATTAGTCCAACGGGCGGCAGCCAGATTACAAACTGGAGCTACATACAGGGAGCATACCACCCCTCTGTTGTGTCAGCTCCACTGGCTGCCTGTCCACTTCTGAGCTCAATTCAAAGTGCTGGTTTTGACCTTTAAAGCTCTATACGGTTCTGGCCCAGCTTACTTGTCCGAATGCATCTGCCGCTATGTCCCACCTCGTAATTTAAGATCATCTGGGGAGGACCTGCTCTCGCTCCCTCCAACTTCTCAAATGCGGTTGGTGGGGACAAGAGATAGGGCCTTCTCGGTGGTGGCTCCCCATCTGTGGAATGTGCTTCCAAGCGACATCCAATCAACCCCATCCCCCCTGGCATTCAGGAAAAAAGTGAAATCATGGCTGTGGGACCAGGCTTTTGCACATTAGCACAATGCAGCACTTTGGATTGGAATTGTAATGGCAAGTTGATGGATATGTCTCAATGCTTATGTTGTGGACGGAACACTGTTTTTAACTTAAGTGTATATGTATTATGTGTTAATGCTAACTGTATTTTAATGCTGAATGTCTATGGTTTTATACTGTATTTATATTGTGTATCGGCATCAAATTGTTGCCTTTTGTTAGGTCGCTCTGAGTCCCCCCTCGGGGGTTGAGAAGAGAGGGGTAGAAATGATGTAAATAAAAAAATAAGACCATCATCCCCAGGCTACAAGGGATCACCTTAGGATTGCCTAAGAACACCTATCCTGTATTGTTGTTCACCGTTAACTTCAATTCTTGAAATTACATGAAGTGAGATATTAAATATATTTATTTTCAATAATAAATTATCTAAAGCAAGCCAAACTTGTGGATGTGACTTAAAGGCAAGTTTCACTATGTTCAATGATACTTGCTGCCGATACATAGGATTGCAGTAAAAACAGCTACCCGTTTACTATGCATCTAGTAAACACGTTAATGTATTGTGATAAAAATCTTTACTGAAAATTAAGCCCAACCAACTTATATTGACTGATTTCAATTAGCTCTGCTGTTCAAAACAAGGTATTTAGGAAAAGCTATTACAGATTTAGCATTTTGAGACAATAAAATCCCCTACAAGTCCTCAATACTGAAAACATCCTGGCCTCTATTGTGAAAGAGTACGGCTGAATAATAGCAGAAATGATATATAAATAACTATTGCCTAAACTTTCTATCAACGAATATTGTTTTCTGTCATCACAATTCCACCACGAAATATGAAAGTTCAATTTCCTCTTCATTTCCTTTTAATAAAACTTCTGCTCATTTCATTTTTGAAAAGAGATTGGATCTAAATTACTTTGACTTCTTTTGGCCTAACTTTTGTGGATGTTACTAAAAGGAATCTGAAACCCTTTAAAATTTCACTGTGGAGATTAAGGACTCTATTTCACTCGCCTGCCACTGCCTTGTGCACTTTATATCTCTCGGTGTCCAGATCTGTTATATTTCCAGATGAGTGTATTGATTGGAAAAGCTTTTTGAAAGGAAGCATGAGATTATTGGGGTGTTCAGATAATTTCTTCCATAAATTGCTTTTAAAACTTAAATTGGTAGGTATAAGTCTAAATCCAGCCTTCCTCTGATTGTTCCTGCCTGTAGAGCTTAAGTGAGTAAAAGTTTTCCCAATTCCCAGTTGGGGGAAATGATCATGGAACTTCTCTTCTAATAAGACTTGTATTCCGTTCTTGACCTACAGATTTCAGAATTACATTGAGAAGCTCAAATGCCCAGAAAATATTTATTTATTTATTTATGGTATTAATATGGTGCCTTTCTAATCCTGAAGGGGACTCAGAGTGACTTATAAGTTATATGTAAATCTATATAAATAAAAATGTAATGTTCGTTTGTGGGATTAACATAACTCAAAAACCACTGGATGAATTGACACCAAATTTGGACACAATACACCTATCAGGCCAACAAGTGATCATCACTCATAAAAACACTGAAAAACACAGCAGAAGAGACTTTAAAAAACCTAAAAAACAAAGAATACATTACAACGCATATGCAAATCCATACACACACACACACACACACACACACATATACAAACACACATATATACAAATATATTCATACATACATATACATATATTAGGGCTGTTTCCGCAGGCAAAAAATGCTTCAATTTCAGAATTGGATGTTGATTTCATTCAAAAATCGGATGTGATTGACTTCCAAATTTTTTGAATTTTTTTTGGAATTGATTCGGAAGTATTTCCAAAATTCGGAAGTCTTTGGAAGTCTTCAAAAATGGCGTCCGCCTTCAAAAATTGCCCAAAAAGTCAGCAGAAGGGAGAGTCAGCTGTTAGCCATCAGCCAATGAGCAATCAGCAAGAAAATTCGGAAATGACATCTGAAATTCGGAATTCCAAAATTCGGAATTCGGAATTCCTGTTCGGAGGGCTGCTCTCGAAATTGCTTCAAACGTCAGAAGTAGGCAAAAAAATCTTCCAAAATTCAGAAATATCCAAAATTTGGAAACAGCTCTAACATATATACACACACAAAACACATATACATAGACTGGGCCACAGCAATGTGTGGCAGGGGCCGGCTAGTACAATATATTAGGATATTAGCATAGCACAATATTAGTAACAGACATTCCCATATTGTACTTCACCACTATACTGCAATATTATTAATACTATTACATGTAATATGAAATAAATAATTATTATTTTGTATTATTATTGTATTATTGTAATGAGAACACAGGAAGGCTCAGAGAAGACATTGATGCTGGGGAAAATTGAAGAAAAAAGGAAGAGGGGCCAACCAAGGGCAAGATGGATGGATGGTATCCTTGAAGTGACTGGATTGACCTTGAAGGACCTGGGGATGGTGACGGCTGACAGGGAGCTCTGGCATGGGATGGTCCATGAGGTCACAAAGAGTCGGAAGCGACTGAACGAATAAACAACAACTATTATTATTAGTATTATATTGTTTTACATTATAATATTATTATCAATATTATATGTGTATACAATATATTATATTATTAGCACAGCACAATATTAGTATTATATATTACTATATTGTACTATACCACTATACTGTAATATTATTAGTAATATTACATGTAATATAATTCTTAGATTAGTGAGATGGGGTGTAGTTACACTATAGAATTAATGCAGATTGACACCACTTCAGTTGTCATGGCTTTACACAATGGCAACTATTGGTATTGTAGGTTTCCCAGATCTTTAGCCTTATTTACTAAAAAGTGCTGGTGCTTTACCAGATGACAATTTCCAGGATTCCATAGCATTAAGCTATGGCAGTCAAATGGTTTCATCAGACAGAGCTGGCGAAAACTGGGGAAAGCAGGAGAAATATTTGCATGGTGGTCCATTTTTAAAAGAAGATGGAGAATTTACTTATCCCCACCACATAGGATCACCTCTTCCCAGCTCAACTATCTTCTTAGAGGAGATGAAAGGCATTGTTCTTAAGACAGACGCAATTTCTTACCATAAGCTCCTTTCCTTTCCCTCCTTTCCTCACTCTCAATAGCAGAAGTCTGAAACCTATTAGGCTCCAGAACTTAGGACCTCATCACACTTATCAATTCAAGCATCCTAGAATGCTGGCCGGATCCCCCAGTGGTGCAATGGATTAAACCGCTGAACTGCTGAATTTGCTGACCAAAAGGTCAGTGGTTCAAATCTGGGGAGTGGGATGAGCTCCTGCTGTTAGCCCCAGTTTCTGCCAGCCTAGCACTTTAAAAAAAATGCAGTGATCCAACACAGGTAAATTTGAAAGATCCCATCCCATGTTTTCCCTGCTTTTTCCACTTCCATATGCATTGGTAGCTCAGAAGTTGATTTCTTCCTGGCTCCAATTACACTATTTCCCTACACTTCAGAGACAGCTCACAAATGAGGTAGCATGGGTGAGAGGTGGAAGTCCCCTTGCATTGTAGGATGGGATCCATGTTGGTTTGTCTATGACAGTGGTTCCCAACCTATGGGCCATGGCCCACTGGTGGACCATAAGACCTAAAATAAGGTCCACAGCTCTAGATTATTAAATATGGTTTTCTGTGGGCGAGGAGGTGGTGACTACTGAATGGCACATGTTTTGTATCAGAATCTAGAGCCGATGTGATCTATCCAATGAAATTTTTTGAATCGGCACCCCAAATAACCAAACCGAATCTAAA
This sequence comes from Anolis apletophallus, assembly GCA_030556195.1. Classification (NCBI taxonomy): domain Eukaryota; kingdom Metazoa; phylum Chordata; class Lepidosauria; order Squamata; family Anolidae; genus Anolis; species Anolis apletophallus. The sequence continues at coordinate 32,715,924 of JARBWK010000014.1, read as the reverse complement.
GTTGACCAAAAACTGTTTTGTAACCTTTTTGGTACTAATGTTGGAGAGTGGTTCCTGGTTAAAGTGGTTCCTGGTCAAATGGTCCCTTGTCAAGTGTTCCCTGGTCAAAGTGATCCCTGGCCAAGTGATTGGTTGCTGGTCAAAGTTGTCCCTGGTCAAGTGGTCCCTTGTCAAGTGATCCCTGGTCAAAGTGATCCCTGGTCAAGTGATTTGTTCCTGGTCAAAGTGGTCCCTGGTCAAAGTGATCCCTGGTCAAGTGATTGGTTGCTGGTCAAAGTGGTTCCTGGTCAAGTGGTCCCTTGTCAAGTGATCCCTGGTCAAAGTGATCCCCGGTCAAGTGATTTGTTCCTGGTCAAAGTGGTCCCTGGTCAAGTGATTGATTCCTGGTCAAAGTGATCCCTGGTCAAGTGATTGGTTCCTGGTCAAAGTGGTCCTTGGTCAAAAAAGGCTGGGGACCACTGGACTATGAACTGTTTTAGAAGTGTGTGGAAAGGGAGGGGGTCTTGCATGTAATCAAACTGCATTTATTCTACAATGTAGATGTACTCCGTTACTGGAGGACCAGAAACTGTCCCAGCCAAAATTATTGAAAGAGCTGGATATATTTAACTTGGAGTAAATACTGAAATTGGACATGCTAAGAGTTTGTAACTTTTTTTTTGCTAAACCAAATGTAATTTAAAAAGAAAGGGGATTTTGGATATTGAGGCTATGGCAATTTTCCATTGGTTGGTTTGCACAGGAAAGTGTAAGGTAATTCTAATGTTACTAACATCAAACATAATTCTTTCCGAGAAACATTTGTAAATTAAATTTTGGGAGGTGTCTGCATCGTGGGATATCCATATCTACACAATAATAATATTCATGGCAGATCCATCCACTTGTTCTATTATGTTACTTGTGAAAGTTCAAAATTTGAAAAATCTAGTTGTATTGAACACAACATTTCTACAAAAGATATAATTTGCTATGGAGTTATCCCTTTTATCCTTTCTTTTCTGCTCAAAGAATTATATGAGATTGGAACACTATCCCATATCTAATTTCTGGTTTGTAATTGAGAAATGTACCTTTGATTTTCTTTTGTTCTTTGTTGGCAAAATATTACAGAACCCTTCATCTGGCAGAGTTGGTTGAAATAAAAAAAGCAAATGGAGACTTCTGACCTCAATTTCACTTATTATAATAAATCAATTTCGAGCTCATTTGTGTTTAATCTCCATTGGAAACGTACATTACCCAATCAGACTTGAACAAGTCCCACAGGGTAGATCTAATGTCACATAAAAATTCATCTGGAAATTCATATAATAAATCAGAAGAAGAAGGTTTGCATGTATGGTTAATATATTAAGCCCATCTAAATTCAATTAAGAACATCTAAATCCCATTTCAGGCAGATCAAGAAAGAAACTTTGTAGATGAAGCACCCCAGAGAGACTCCTCAAACTTCACATGCAAACATTTAATCACTGGAAAGATCTTTGCACAACTAAAAGTAGGTAATTTGTTTTTTGGTGTACATAATGAATGGCAAACTTGACCCTATAGATCAATGTAAATGAAAGCAGTGGAACCAATGAAGAGAGCCTTAGGCAGGACTACCCAATTTGTGTTCAGTTACCTATGGGCTTGTCTCCATCAATCCTATGAGCCAAAAGGTTGTCCCTCCCTTACTTCAGGAAGGAAGAGAAACTTAATTGTAGTTTTAAGAACTGCTGTTTGTGTGTTATCAGTTATCATACTCCATGCTTTTCTGACATAAGAATCAGGAAGGAAATTAAGGACTTCATCGAGCAGAGTAAAAGTGGAGATAACCATCTTATCCTCTTCCCTCTTGTCTTTCCTTGTCTTGTAGGATGGCCATTTATCCCACGTCCTTAATACATAGTTGCCCAACTTTTCCCTGCTTTTCTTCCTTTGGAGTTGGGTAACACTTGACTCCTGGAGATGGGTGTAGGACTTCAATTACATGCATGGTGGAAACAGCACCACAGCATTCCACCAGAAGTATATTTATGCCGTATGATGGTCTCTGTGGGGCTCCATTTCCAAAGCACATGAAAATGGAACCCTAAATATGTCTGACGAGGTCCTTAATAGGCATTTATTATTTATTTATTTATTTATTTATTTACAACATTTAAATACCGCATTTCTCAGCCCGGAGGGGACTCAGGGTGGTTCACAGACGACAACAATTCAATGCCTCCACAATTATAAAATACAATTAAAAACAAATATAAATACAATTAAAACATTTAGCATATAATATAAAACCATACAAAGCCATAAAACATAGTCAACAGCATCTCCTTACTAGAATCGTTATCTAATTGCATTGTCAAGTCGTTTGATAACTGTTAAAACCACTGTTTAAAATTCAAGAACTTTACAACTTATTGCAACCTTAGGATTTTTTCTCAGCAAGATCTGTTCAGATGAGGTTTTGTTGTTGCCTTCCTCTGAGTCTAAGTATATGTGACTTGCCCAAGGTTGGTCATAGAGTCTACATGGCCAAGTGAAGATTTGAACCCTCATCTCCAGGGTTGTAGTCCAGTGCTCAAACTTTTACATCACGATGGCTCTGAATTCATGGCCTCTGAGACTATGAATGAAATCACATGCCTAGCTTTTGATGCCCAGAGCTGGGATGAAATAGCAATCATCTGATGCAGTCACAATCTTTATAAATTATGCACAACATTGTTGTAATTTGCCTTCAAGGCAATTCTGACACATTGGCAAGATTTATTCCCAGGTCTGCATTCCTCTGAGGCTGAAAGACTTGCCCAAGAGGTGGGTTGCAAAAATAGAGCAGAAATTTGAAAGCTGACTTTCTGAAGATATAGTGAAATTACTAAAGCATTCTGTGTGCAATTTAAAAAGTGTGTGTAAAGGAAGGAGGGGATTAGATCCGAAAACTGTGACAGGGTCGACTATCCTGACCGCTGCCACCAATTTGTAAAGGATCTAACTACAACCAATAATGTAAAGATCTTCAATTATGTGTAGGCTCAAACTTTGTGAGGATCTGAATTCGAATCTGTGTTTTAAGTGTGGAGAGAATGTGAGGATTTGAACTCAGGGCTGTGATAGGGCAGAATGTCCTACCAATGTCACCACAATATGTAAGGACTCTTTTAATTTTCACTTGCTGCCACCATATAATTTACTGTGCTTGGATACCAACTAGGAGAGAGTTATTTTCAAGGCTTGTGGGAGAATCACTAGAAGAGATGTTTTTCTCAAAGAACTATGAAGTTTATTCAAACAGCGTAGAGGTTTCAGAGTTCAAGAGCTTGGGTGGTTACAATATCTACTCAGAGGCACTTTTCTTAAGGTTACAATATACCATCTATGGAGATACAGTCTGCTACTATATCACTGCTCTCCTAGAACCAATAACTCAGCAGTTTTCTACACTCTGCTGGTCTTTAAATCAAGCTGCTTCCTTAGCAGTTAAACACAGCTGCACTGCTACTCTCTCCCAGAGTAGAGTCAGGCTTCACTACTACTCTCCCTCAGAGTAGAACCAGAGTCTTTTTAACACTCAATGATAGCTAGTTAAATACAGGCTCGCTAACTCTCCACACACCCTTCTCCCTTCGCAGTTAACCACCAACTGACATAGTTTGAATCTTAAGATTCCAGAGCCACTTACAGGCTCTGCTTCCTGTTTCCACGGTAACGGAAAATCCCTGGCGGTTCTGTCAGCTAATATTCCTGTTAACCCTTTAAGGTTAGCTAAGTTTTACCCTTACAATATACATACATATATATATAAACATCAAACACATTTAAAACCTGTAACAAATAAATATGACTTCATCACAGTGTGTATTTGAAAAATATGCAAAAGTGGACTTTAATAATTGAGAAAAGACATAAAATATGTTCTTTGAGGAGAGAAAAATACGTTAAACGATTAGGAAAACTATGCATGTTGTGCAAGAGAATGATGTTTTAGTATTGAATGCAAACTAAAGAGTGAGAAAACAAATTGTTCAGAGAAAGAAAATGAAGTCAAGGCAGGGATCCCTCTGAAAAATGTTGAAGTCAGTGCAACAAACTTAGTTTCCTTTACATGAGCTTTATTCACAGGTATATAAATAGAGATGCTGAAATACCAGGGAAAGGAAGGAATTCAGTACATCTGAATAGAAGAAGCATGGGTCTTTGTCCTTGTTGGTCATTACCGGGAGCTCTTCCACATAGCCATATGAGCCAGAATATTAAGGCAGAAAATCCCACAATATCTGCTTTGAACTAGGTTATCCGAGTCCATATTGCCATATATTCCAGTTCAAAACAGATAATGTGGGATTTTATTCAGTTGTGTGGAAGGGGTCTGGTATGTATACTAACTCAGTCTGAGTATGAAAAGAGTAGGAAGAAGCATCACATCGGTACTTAGAAATGATTGCTTTTTAATGGTGTCCGTCCCCCTCCCCCAGTACTTGCCTCTTGTCAGAGTGAAACAACACTACTTTGAGTAGCACTGCTCAATATTACACCAGCGTGTATTTAAAATTATCTTCTCCAAATATCAATTTTAACCCACACTCCTTTTCCTGGAAACTTTGGATTCCCTATAACATATCGTATTACACTATCAACATCTGAACAAAAGAAGTGTCTAAGCCAAATACATTGGAAATTACATTTTTAAAAGACCACCCAACTGCTTTGGTCTGTGAAACTTAATATTTCGATACTGTCTGCTAGAATACTTGATTGCAGCTTTTTAAGGGTTGAAAAGAGGGCTATTTCAGATCAAATTACATTGCCTAAGTGTTTACATACTGTCCCCAGTTTACATCTGCTATTATTATTGGCTTTCTAACCATGATTCATGAAACTGTATATACGAACATTTAGCCAATTGCAAATCCCAGAGAGATGAAGAGAGAAAAATGCAATATTAAGAGAGGCGTTGACCCAATTTTCATCAAACACTGAAACATTCTTTTAGTTGTGAGGTCTCACCACACACGTACATACATACATACATACATACATACATAATTCACATCTGATTGTGAAAACCTGTTGCCACTTCCATGACTTTTGTCTTGTGTTCAACTATACTTGTTGCAAAATTTTAATCAATTGTTTCCAACTTCATCCGCAAAGAAAACAATATGAGAAATCAATCATATATATGTGGTGTACATTTTTTTTATTTGTCCTAGTAATCAAACAACACTGTGAACTCAATCGATGATGAATCTGGACCAACTTGGCAGGCATATGCAACATGGCCTGATTTGAATACTGGTGGAGTTTGTGGTGACTGACCTACAGGTTGGAAATTGTAGTTCATCCGCAATCAAAGAACGTTGTGTTCCCAACTGACAATGGATATGGACCAAACTTGGCACCGATACCCAGCATGGCCAAAATTGAATACTGGTGCAGTTTGCAGGGAATTGACTTAAAATATTGGGAGTTGTAGTTCACCCACATCCTTCTAATGGATGCATTCATAATAAACAAAAGCAATGATCTGGATGTAGGAGTGAATTCTGAGGTAGCAAAGTTTGCAGACGACACTAAATTGTTCAGGGTAGTTAAAAATGAAACTGATTGTAAACAACTCCAAAAAGATCTCTCGAAATTGAGTGAATGGGCAACAAAGTGGCAAATGCATTTTAACCTAAACAAGTGTAAAGTCATGCACATCGGGGCAAAGAACCCCAACTACACCTACCAATTGATGGGGTCAAAGCTTTCCGAGACAAACCAGGAAAGGGATCTTGGGGTTTTGGTGGACTGCTCAATGAAGATGTCAACCCAGTGCGCAGCAGCAGTGAAAAAAGCAAATTCTATGCTTGGCATGATCAGAAAGGGAATCAAAAATAGGTCAGCAAATGTTGTATTACCTCTCTACAAATCTATGGTAAGGCCACATTTGGAGTACTGTGTACAATTCTGGTCTCCGCACCTTAAGAAGGATATAACGGAACTGGAAAAGGTACAGAAAAGGGCAACAAGAATGATCCAAGGGATGGAGCGGCTCCCTTATGAAATCAGGTTGCAACGCCTTGGTCTTTTCAGCCTTGAAAGACGGCTTTTAAGAGGTGACTTGATCGAAGTGTATAAAATCATGCATGGGATAGAAAAGGTGAATAAAGAAAATATATTTTCTTTGTCACAAAACACTTGGACTAGGGGGCACTCCTGAAGCTCCAAGGTAGGAAAATTAGGACTAATAAAGGGAAATATTTCTTCACCCAGAGGGTCATTGGGTTATGGAACTCACTTCCAGAAGAGATTGTGACAGCTGTCAGCCTGAACAACTTAAAGGCAGGATTAGACAGATTCATGGATACCAAGTGTATCGGTAGTTACAGGACATTCAAGTGCCACCTCGGAGTTGGTTGAGGTAGGCACGATTTCCCTGGGTACTGGTTGTGGGGGGTCGGGAGCAGGTCAGGGTTTTGCCCTCCCTTCTGCTCGAGATCCCCGTGTACAACTGGTGGGCCACTGTGTGATACAGAATGGTGGACTAGATGGGCTGAGGTCCGATTCAGCATGGCTCTTCTTATGTTCTTATGTTCAAACACTGACTTTTTCTAATAAATATAAATTACCTAAACCAGACATATCTGGGTACCTAAACTAATAATAATAACAATATTTGCTATATGCTCCAAAATCCTGGAATCCTTTAAAAGAACAACTGAAAACCTAGTTTTTCCACCAGGCTTTTGGAGATTAGATTCCCCAAATGCTCCCGTTTTTTGGACCTCTTCCCCCATGTGATCCTCTATGTTTACACTACTCCAGTTATCTCCCCCAAGTTTTAACATTTTATATGTGCATGTGGCCCACCTGTCATTTTGTTTTAGATTCACCTGTGTTGTTGTCTTCTCATAGCTGTATTTTTATTATGTTTATTGCTTTTATTGCTTTTATTGTGTTTATTGCTTTTCTGATGTTTTGATATTATTTTGTGAATTGTTGTTTGGGCATGGCCCCATGTAAGTCGCTCTGAGTCCCCTTCGGGGAGATGGATGCCTGTTAGAAATAAAGTTTTATTATTGTATTATTATTATTATTATTCCAGAGGCATACTCTCCTAACATTTGCCTGCATCTATGGCAAGCATTCTCAGAGGTAGTGAGTTCACAGACATAATGGATTATGATCCCGGGATGGAACAGGGCATTAGAGTCAATTGTATGGTCACTTTAGGATTACAACCTGTAAAGCAGCACTTTAATCTGTTAAAAAGAAAGAGACAACTTCCAATTACAATGTTCTTCCAAAAGATTTTGGGTGAATCTTTGACCATCGCCATCTTCTGTTATTGTCATTGAAAGCTAACCATCTACAGTGTAAACAACTGACACTTACAGATACCTACAATGTCTGCTTCCAGTATCAACATGGAATATCAACTGTCTTGGTACTACACTTCAAGACAACCTTCTGACAACCCTCCCTCTGATGAAATCTCCTCTTGTGATGTTGCCACTACACCAGAAGGTCAATGCTTATTGTTTTGGGCAATTGTCAGCATTGGTGATGCCTCTGTTGTTCATTTTGAGTAAGAATAATAGGGTTCCAGATATCATGTGAAAATCATACTATCCCTTGTGTAGGCATTCTATACATGTATTTCTGATTTGTTGCTGCTTCTTCTCCTAGTGATTGTGTATTTTAGCTAGAGATAAGTATTCCAAATATTCCATTGTCTTTGCCGAAAGCATAAAATCAGTTCACAGAACATGGTTTCATTCACAACATTGCCTTCCTTGTGTTAGAATAAAAAAGTATCAGCTACCACACATGATATAAACATGGACTCAGTGCAGCTTGCCCATTTTTCTTTGTTTGGCATACCAAAGGAATTATATGAGATGTCCTTCAAATGAAAAGAGCAAAAATGTTGGAAGGATGCCAATTTCTGGAGATTTTCCTCACAGTAAATATTGAAAAGAGAGAGAGAGAAAACTACGCTGCTAAAAAGAAACAGAGCAACGAAGAGCTAAGCTAATACAGATGTTTAGAAACAAATGACTGTTTTCCAATATAGCAGTTGATATTGAGTTTGTCCTTTGCTCATGTATAGGTTGACTTCATGAATATACAAGTATAAGACAAGGGGACAAGTTTTGGGGCCATATGAACTCAGGATAGGTCAAGGGACATTCAGTGGAGAAGCACTAATGCCACCAGCATTTCTCACGAAAAGTCCAGAAGCAGAGTCACAGTGGAGACAGTAGAGAGTGCCAGGGCTATTTTTAGGTTCTGTCATGTGAATTAAGCTCTCTCCTTTCACCATGTTTTTCAAAGAAGGTGATGGTTCTCCTCCTCCTCTTCCTTCTTCTTCTTTGATGGTTAAATCAAGATCTCTCTCTCGACATTACTTCGCGAACAAAGATTCAGGAAGGACTCATCCCACGCTTTTTACAAGTGTCTTGATGACTAAAAAGGCCAATCTGAGATACGCAAGTTTGGTTGCAGAAAGCACAGCAGAAAGTTTCCTTGGGTGATCTTGTTTCCAAGTTGCGGTTCTTTCCGCGTTGTCGTTTCTCTTCGAGACTCATTCGGCGTGTCTTCTCGAAAGAGGCCGCAGCATTGTGGATAGTGCATCTCCATGCCTCCCGATGAGAGGCCAGGGTGGACCATTGTTGGTGATCAATCTGGCCGAGCCTGAAATGTTGTTTCAGGGAGTCCTTGTATCTCTTTTTGGGGGGCATTTCTCTTGCGCTGACCTGTGGCGAGTTTACCATAGACTAGTATCTTTGGGAGGCGGTGGTCCTCCATCCTAGAGATGTGCCCTGCCCAGCACAGCTGTGTTCTCAATAGCATGGCCTCAATGCTGGTGATCCCTGCTTGCTCAAGGACAGCAACATTCGTCACATAGTCGGTCCAGTGTATATTTAGGGTTGTGCGAAGACAGCGCTGATGAAAGCGTTCGAGGAGTCGTAGGTGTTGGCGATAGGTGACCCATGTTTCAGACCCATAGAGGAGAATAGACAGTATGATAGCTCTGTACACACTGATCTTGGTGCTTTGCCTCAGGTTCTTGTTGCTCCAGACTCTTTTGTGAAGCCTTCCAAATGCACTCTATGCCTTTGCTAATCTGTGATCTATCTCTTTATCAATCATGGTGTCAATCAAGGTAAATCAAGGTACAGTATTCATATTGACCCATGGATGTCCATTCAGCAGTTTAGTAAAGAGCTTGGAAAATTGCATTTTGTAGCAAAAGAATGCATATTCTCACCACAGTTTTTTTAAAGCAATTCCTGTACAATTTTTTCAGATGCATTTGGAAACTTTTAGAAACAAGCTCAACAAAAGGGAGTTTTAGATAGGAGACCACTCATCGGTTAAACATGGTCAAATAAAGTGAAAAGAGAGAGAAACCCATGAACAAAAAACAATACTGATCAAGAGATTAGATAACAATACTGTGAATAGATGTTTTGTTTTAATACTATTTTTTACGTTTCAGACTAAGGTTTCATGTCCTTGCTTTATATCTTATCAAAGCCACTCATGAAAGGTGTTTTTGGCTTGCCAAGTGGGGTTCACTTTGTGGCCTATGGAGGCTACTCTTGAAAGGCAAAAAGCAAATTCAGAGGAGAATAATTTTTTTTGCCAGAAAAAGTACAAGCTTATTTTTTCTGGAGGCTGTTCAGCTTCTATTTTCATAACAAAACGCCTATCATAATTACATAGATTGCAAAAATGTATGCTTCAATTCACATATGTCAATAACTAGAACCCATAACGTGACATAGGACTAATGTACAGTGATTAATGTATAGTGATGGATTTACTTCCCCACAATATATTTATAACAAATAAAGCATTCCTGGGACTAAAAGGATTTATATATTCATCCCAACCCAAGTAATGTGTGAAGGTACTACATAGTTTTCTATTTGAATCAGAATCCAGTCCTCAACATCTAAGAATTATTAGTTAAGAAACAGGACAGCTCTGTTTGTGAGATACAGCACACACACACACACAGAATATCTCATTTCCATATGGGACAAAGGGTTTTATTTGAAACACTGGAGTGCACAAAGCATTGTCAGATCCACTGATTGGCAATGAGCCAGATGTTCTTCCCATCAAGTCGGAAGATTTTTTTTTTTGGTAGGGAAAAAAGTCTTTATTGAATTTTGCACAGATGACGGCTGCAGAGGCACAAATAACAGTGGAAGCATTAAAGGTCATGCTGAAATTTAGTGCAGACAGAAAAAAGCAATAATAGATAGAAACACGAATTGCATGTGGAATTAAACAGGATGAAATAAGATAGCAACACAGAGCCACAAGTTTTTTTCCCTTTTTAATGCTCCAAAGGCCTCATGAACATAAAAAAAGATTTTTAAAAATGGTTTCCATTACTGCTTCTACAAAGTGCAAAATGCATTTGTTGAAAAATTGTATTCTCCAAACTTCATGATTTGCAAACTTTCTGTTATAGTTTGGAATTCTACAGATATGTTCCAAATTATTCTAAGTGTTTGGTGATGACCGTAAGAACAGTGTTGGCCCCTGATTTTGAGAGGACATTCCCAATTCAGTATCATGTTATTTGTCACTTACCTGAAAACAATAAAAATATATTTCTGTGCTGTATAGGAGATATGTCAAATCTGTCAAGATTTCCATTCTTTCTAGAGTTCAAATCCATTTTTCAGCCACTCTATCTGGGGTTTTCTTGGTAAATGCATTCATATGATTCTTTTCAAGCATATGCATTAGTGGCTGACTCTTCCCACCAATCCAACATGCTGTTGGATCAATGGCAGAATGGATCTCTATGTCCCTGTGTTGCAAATACCTAGTAGGATAAGTAGGATGGAGAGCTAAAGTCAAGACAATAGGGTGATTATTGTGTTTGAGTAGTGTTTGTGAATATGGGACAGTTTCCTGGATTTGCTCATTCTTTCTCAACTCATGTTTATTATTATCTCAAAGTATACTTAAGTAAGTGGTTGATGTAGACTACTGACCTCTATTTTTATCTTGCTTATGAGTCGAAAGAAGTAGGAAGAGGACAGTAGCTTGGTGATGGCTGTTTTATCGACAACTAGCGTACGTACCTGGCAATGTCCAGGTTAGATATTTAACTAGAAAAAACATTAGAAGTAGTCATTTTTCGGTTTTGGATTTTATGAAAGGCCCCTTTAGAATATGTATAAGGATGTGGGTAAACTACAGCTATGTGTGCCTTATGCTTAATGGTTTTAACTGATTTTAAGTTTATAGTTATATGTAGTAGTTAGTTTTTATGATTTATTTGTGTACTGTATGTTGGCATAGAATTTTTTCCATTAGTATGTTGTAAATCGCACTGAATCCTCCAGGGGTGAGAAAGGTGATATATAAATACAGTAAATAAATTAATAAATAAATTTGTATGAATGGAAAATATGTGAAGTTCTAGCAGACTGAAGCCACTGGTCAATATAGCCACTTATCTAGTATAGAGATCACGTCAAAGCTCACATACCAGATTCGATAATAATAATAATAATACAACTTTTTAAATATCCCACCACCATCTCCCTGAAGGGACTCAGGGTGGCTTACAAGGCACTCCAGGGTATGCATAGAACATACAACAGGTAAAAACAGTACAAAAGTATAAAACAAGTCACATAAAATTATAACAACCCCTATCTACACATGTAGCATAAAATAAAAATAATATAATTTAAAAACAACAAGGGGGATTATTAAGGATAAGAATCTAAGGAGAGTGAGTGTAACTCTAGTATTGGAACAAAAGGACCCACCTGGCATTTCTGTCACACTCTCACCTGCAAAATTGGGAGTGCTTAGTCTCTGAAACTGATATACCTATTATTCCCAGTTGCACAGATAATATTATTGATTAATGTATTTATTTTAATGCAAGAAGAATCAATGTAATAGTCAAGAGGAGGAAAGCATATCTCTCTCTCTCTCTCTCTCTCTCTCTCTCTCTAACATGCGCGCGCGCGCGCACACACACACACACACACACACAGAGGTCTCAAAGTGCTTTGATACCATCTCCAAGCACTTGAGAAAAAATTAATCAGAATGGCTCAAGCTCAAAGCTTAGGTTGGTTGATAAGTGAGCGAGGCATAGGCATCTCTCATTCAATAATTACCAAATTATGTTTGCAACTAACTTCTAGAAAACAAACAGTATCCAAACTAAGAGGTGAGAGGAGAAGGTAGAATAGAAATAACCTGCCTAACCCCATTCATAAACAGGAGTGTGGCTGCTCATAAAGATTTACAATGTTTTTGTTTTGTGGCTTTTTAGAAATGGAATAACACACATCTTCTTGTTAGTCCCAAATTGAATCATACAATGATAGAGTTGGAATAGACCACAAGAAACACCTACATCTACTCCAACCTCATTTGGCCATGCAGGTACACAAAGTACTCTGGACAGACGGCCATCCAGCATCTGCTTATAAACTCCCTGGGAAGTAAGCTCCACCACACTCCGAAGCAGCATATTCCACTGTTGAACAGCTCTGTTAGATAGTTCTTCTTAATGTTTAGGTGGAATCTCTTTTCTTGCAATTTTCATCCATTGTTCTGTGTTGTAGTCTCCAAAGCAGCAGAAAGCAAGCTTCGCCCTCCTCAATGTGCCATCATTTCATAGATTTAAACACGGCTATTGAGTCCCTTCTCAGTCTTCTTTTCTCCGAGCTAGACATACCCAGCTCCTTAAGCTGTTCCCAGGGACGGCCTTCCCCATTAAGCGACCAACGCGGTCGCGTAGGGCGACGTTCCCGGAGAGGGGCGTGGCCACCTGGGAGGGGCGCCGCCCCGCCCCGCCACCGTGTCGCCGCAGCCAGCTGGCGGCGCGGAGGAACGGGGGGGGGAGAGGGGACTCACGGGGCGGGCTCACGGACCCGAGGAGGAGCAGGAGGAGGGGGGAGGCCACAAGGGCAGCCCCCACGGAGACACAGCGGCAGCAGCAGCAGCAGCGCCCCCGGAAGGGCCCGGAGCCAGAGGTGCATCTTCCTGACGTCACTTCCTCGTTGCCGCCTCTGCCGAGGAGGAAGGGGAGGAAGGCCTCATCGGCCGCACGCTGCAAGGACGCCCGGAAGGAGAGACGCCGGAGGGAGGGAGGGAAGGAGGAAGAGGCCGCCGCGCCTCCGCAGGGCTGTTATTACTGTACTGTTATTGGGACTTTCTGGGATGGCAGTTCTATAAATAGGACAGCATAAATAGTTTAGGGTAATCCATAGATCCATATTCACTCATGCACTCTTCAAAGTTGGTTGGCCCAGTGCACAAATACACTTACCTAGACGGCTGCTTAAGGGTGAGGGGGATACCAATGGTCCAGAAATTTTGAGAGTCTGGTTAAGTATTTTCAGAGAGGTTTTCTTGTGTTTCCTTGAGAGGTTGCCCAGTTTTGTGTTATAGGGGACTCAGGGGAGTTTCCCAGTGTAGCCGAGGGGTCATTCGCTCGCGGATGCTACCTCGGCTAGGCCACACCTTGTTCCCTTGACACCTGAGTTTAGTGAGGTTAAAGTTAAATCAGTAACTTTTAAATAAAGGTTGCCCAAATTTGATCCAATTACTGTTGTCTGTCTTGTTATTTCGGGGGTTGGAAGGTAATCATACTGTTGACTCTTTTTTAGCTTACCAAGACTCCTAGATCCCTTTCACGTGAACTGTCTTCAAGCAAAGTGCCACTCACCCTATATCTGTACATTTCATTTTATTGCCCAAGTGCAGTTCCATACATTTCTCCTTGCTGAAATTCATTGTGCTACTTTTGGCCCAGCTCTCTAATAATTAAAGTTGAATGCCTGAGTTGAGTGCAAATAGTTTGCAGCAAATGAAATAATCGGGGGGCAAAGAGTGGAAATGGGAGAAGGGACATTTTTAAAGCATTTAGAAAGTGAAATAACAGAAGATTAATTGGGACTGTCACAGCTGATTTGGGACAGTTGGGGAAATGTCTTTCATCCTCTGCATTCTTATAACTTGGGAATTGTAGCCCTTGTTTATAATCCCAGCTGTGTGGCTGAGAATAGTGAAAGCCATGCTATTTAAGTAATCACTTAAAATATCACCTCTAACCTGCACACACTTGGAAAAAGGACAAATAATAGGTGAAATCTGTCTTGACAATAAAGTACAATCAAATATGCCTTCTCAGGAGATAACCGCAATAATACAAAACAAGCATTTTCCTTCTTAATGCAAATTCAATACCTTGCTTTCAACTGATCCCAAGGAAAGGCCTTTTCATTAAGGATTATCTGTCTCCTTTGCACAGGCATTATTGAAGATTAATGTGTTTAATAAAAAGCCACATGTAAGGATCAAACCAAGAATTGTGTTGCTGAGACGGGGCAAACCATGTCTTTTATATCAAACTGCAATGTTTCCATGTGCTCCTAATCCAAAACAGGTGATTCCATTGTTGAACTGATAACTGTTTGTTACACTGGAGTGGCAAGCTCATGAAAGGCAAGGCCTGGGCACTCCCTGGTGAGTCAAGCCGGAGATATATGGAGATGTCTCATCCCCACCCTGACATGAGATGTTGCCATGCTTCAAAAACCACAACTGGAATGCAAGGTGTTCTATTCTGTCACCATAATACTCCTCAAGGAACAATACATGCTTATAAGCAATCCAGTTTTCTTCTATACTGCTGTTCATATGGGAATATCTTTCTTCCACTTACCTTTCAGCTTTTCCTTTATGATATAATGCAAAAAAATAATTTAGAAAAAAACTAAGCAGTATTTTATGTGCTTGTTTGTTGAGCTGATGGATAAAGGTGCCAAATGTAGATTTCTTGGATGTTTTGTTATCCATAGTTTAATATGCAGAGGATGAGGGTGAGTGTAAGGTGGTCCTCAAAGAAGCCGCACAGACCATACAATGCCAGCAGAAAAGAAACCATAACATTCTATAAAGCCTCTCCCCACATTATTGAAATGAACAAACAAATCCTTCTCCATTCTAATTGCAAACTAGCATTTTTTGAAAAACTTTCTCTGACATGTTAGTATTCTATTTGCAAAATGGTTTTGATATAAGTATGACATTAGTAAATGAGCAAGCAAGGGTACATTGCATTGATTTAGGACTTTATCAGATGGAACTGGGGGAAGCAGTGGAAAGTGGGGTGTGCTGTCACGCCCAGGCACTGAAAGGCTGAAGCTAAGATGTGCTTTCTATTTAAAGCCTGGGGCACTGCGGGTGCCTTCTCTTGAAGCTCAGGGGTCCCAGCAAGTAAAACCATCTCAGGATGAAGTAAAACAAAGTACTTTATTTGAGCAAAGTTCTGGAGGAACTTGGTGCAGATCTTAGCAGTTTCAAAAAAGTTCAAAGGTAAACATTCAACTTACAAAAGGAATGAAGCAATTTCCCTTGATGGTTCTTTCTCTCTCCCTTAGTTGCTGGGACAAGGATTGGAAAATCCCCTTTTAGCTTCCACCAATGACAGGGAAATCCGGAGATATTCCCTATCCTGACTCTGGCTGGCCATTTAGAAAGAGTGGACCTTCCCCTATTTTAGCACAGAATCAATTTTAAAGGTGAAGCTGTTAAAGTTGCAGCTAGGTAGCCCAAAAATACAACAGGGTAATGCAGGATTACAGCAAGGTATATAACTAGCTATCTAAACTACAACAAAAACAGCAGGTTGAGAGTACTTACAATGACCTGCCTAGGCTGACCTAGCTTGACCATAAGCACATCTGAGTGCTTCTCTTGCCTGGAGAAGACTGAGAGAGCTTTCAAAATGGAGATCCCATCCCCAGGAAAAAAGGGGCGGGCTCCAAAGCAAAAAGATACATTTGCAAACAACCAGCAGCATGCTCTGCCAACTGGCTGCAGGCCTCTGTTAATAGTTAACTACCAGGGTGCCAGTGAGTCTATGACAACCCTGAAAGAAAATGCAAAAGGGATGTTGTTTTCTTTAACTGTGGGGGTTGTGCAAAACAGATGTCTGGGAGACAGAACATGGAGGAAATAGTCTCCTTGTGTGGTAATCATGGGATTCCATCTTTAAAGAAGACTGAGAATTTAGATATTCCCATCACACAAGATCACCTCCTCCCACCTTAACCATTAGGCATGAGAAAAAAGTTATGAAAATTAAAAGAAATCGTAAGTGATTCGTATGTAATGGGACTTTCTAGTTTATACGCATCACGGCAGCTAACCAGGAAGTAGACTTTCTTTTACGGTCCTTGAGGCCAACAATTTGCGTTATGATCGTAATTAATTCTTAATTATTGTACTACTCACTTCTCCCTGTCTTCTCCCCCTCATTTCCTTCCCGCCTTTATTCATCTTCTTCTTTTTCCCGCATTTCTATGGGGAACTGGAAGTGACGCTGCTGCTAGGCATTCTGGAAAGTGTAGTCCTCCACGCTTCTCCTCCCTCTCCCCCCCTGCTCTCTCTTCCTCGTGGCGGCGGTGGTTTGGGGTCTTGAGGAAGAGCGGGCTGACTCACTTCCTTCTGGGCGCCGCCTTGGTCGTCTTGGCCTTGGTGCTCTTGGCCGGCTTGGGCTTGGCTTTCGGGCTCTTGTCTTCTGCGGGGACTCTCTGTCTTGCCCCACCGCACGGGCCAACTTCACACACACACACACACACACACACACACACACACACACACACGCTCTCCTCCTATCTCTCCCTGCACTCTCTCATGCTTCTCCTCTGCCTCCTCCTCTTTCCTGGTGGCTTCTCCCCCACTCCCTTCTCTTCCCCGTTGCTCTGTCTTGCCCCATCGCACGGGCCAACTTCAGCCCTCCAGGTGTTTTGGACTTCAACTCACACCATTCCTCACAGCCTCAGGCCTCTTCCTTTTCCTCTCAGCCTGGGCAAACTTGGGCCCCTCGCTCCCTCAGGATCGGGGTGAGAGAGAGAGGCAGCGAGGAGGGGGCTCCTCCTCCTTTTTTGCTGCTTCCAAGAATAGAATACACCCCTCCCTCCCTCCCTCCCTCCTTCCCTCCCTCCTTCCTATTTGGAGAGTCCCATCTAGAATTCAGTGTGATCTATTCAAGTTTTGGCCTACAACTCCCAGAAATCCCAGCCAATTTACCAGCTGTTAGGATTTCTGGGAGTTGTAGGCCAAAACCATCTGGAATGCGCCTGCGCTGGCATACGAACTACTAACGAATTTCGTTAGTAATTACGTTACATTTTAGAAATTTTTGGAAAATTTTTTGTAAGTCTTTCTATTACTAATCAACCCCCCCCCCCCATTAGATTTTCGATTTCCTATTTTTGGGTTCTAAACCATGCCTATTAACCATCCTCTTACAGGAAGCCCAAGGCACCATTCTTACAACAGCCACCTCTTCTGGGATACCTTACAACAGAAGGTATTTGGGATATTTGGATATTCAAAAATGAGCAACACAAGTAGAAGAAATGCAGAACTTTAATGTTTTTCTTGGGCGGCAGAGTGTCGCACACCAGCGTAGAAACCTGAGCCTTTAGAATCCAAACACACAACTTCAGCTGGAGAAAATAGTCCTTTATTGAAGAAAAACAGCAAGCAATAAAGCAATAGAAGATATATCAAAGCAATGAGAGTTCAATCAATAATCCAAGGAAATGTTCCAAATGCCATAGGCTGTAAAGTTCCTTATAAATCCAAGCAAGCTAGTTTCAGTAATGGATAAGTCCAAAAGATGTCCAAGGAAGATCAGAGTCCAGACTTGAGTACTTGAGCTCAAAAACACATGAGACTAGGAACATAGGAGGCTAAATACAGGAGCAGAAATTCATGAAGCTTAATTGCATAAGTTGTCCTGAATGTGAGGATTCAAACTGCAAGGCATGGCTATATTAAAACTAAATTTCCCTCACTCCCCTCCCAGACTTCTGAAAAACGAAACCACTGTGGGAAGGGTGGACCTTGATCTGCTCATTAGCACATTCCTTCTTGCTATCCAAAATTGCACAGGCAGGTGCGTTTTCTGTCTGATTCCCAGACTCCCTCACAGTGTTTCCCAAACATTGTCTCTGGAAGACAAATGCAAAAGTTTCATCTCTCTCATGAACTGTGGCTGCCCCAATCCCTTGCACAGTAGATCCCAGAATCTCTACTGAGGACACAGGCCCAACACAGAGTTCACACATACAACAGCAACTTCAACACAAACTTTCTAGTAATAATACAGTCATAGTTTTTCTGGAGTATTAAACTCATGTATGGTCCTTGCATTCAGGGGCGGCCCGAGCTCTCCGGGGGGAGTAAGCGAACTTTATTTTCGCGCCCCCCCCCCCCCCGGCGGCGCCCAACGGCTCCCGGCTGTGCCCGCGCATGCGCAGACTCCCGAGCACGCCGGCGCGGAGGAAGGGGGGGAAGAGGGGACTCACGCCGCTCACGGACCCGAGGAGGAGCAGGAGGAGGGGAGGCCACGAGGGCGGCCCCCACGAAGACGCAGCAGCAGCAGCAGCAGCGCCACCGGAAGGGCCCGAAACCAGAGGCGCATCTTCATGACGTCACTTCGTCGCGCCTCTGCTGAGGAGGAAGGGGAGGAAGGCCTCGCCGGCCGCACGCTGTAAGAGACCCCGCAGGGAGGGAGGGAGGGAAGGAGGAAGAGGCTGCCGCGCCTCCGCAGGGCTCCCTCCCTCCGGCGTCTCTCCTTCCGGGCATACTTACAGCGCGCGGCCGGCGAGGCCTTCCTCCCCTTCCTCCTCGGCAGAGGCGCGACGAAGTGACATCACAAAGATGCGCCTCTGGCTTCGGGCCCTTCCGGAGGCGCTGCTGCTGCTGCCGCTGCGTCTCCATGGGGGCCGCCCTCATGGCCTCCCCCCTCCTCCTGCTCCTCCTCGGGTCCGTGAGCAGCGAGCCCGCCCCGTGAGTCCCCTCTTCCCCCCCGTTCCTCCGCGCCACCGGCTGGCTGCGGCGACATGGCGGCGGGGTGGGGCGGCGCCCCTCCCAGGTGGCCACGCCCCCTCCGGGAACGTCGCCCTACGCGACCGCGTAGGTCGCTTAATGGGGAAGGCCGGCCCTGCTTGCATTTAATTCAATTTCCATCAGAAAAAATGCCTTCTCCCAACCTTCATTTCTTGTTCATGGAGACGAGCATGGAAGAC
Source organism: Anolis apletophallus (assembly GCA_030556195.1). Lineage (NCBI taxonomy): Eukaryota > Metazoa > Chordata > Lepidosauria > Squamata > Anolidae > Anolis > Anolis apletophallus. Next base: position 32,696,845 of record JARBWK010000014.1, on the reverse strand, counting down.
ATACTTGCCAGTGTTAAATAGGCAGAGTAAACTCAGGAGCAAAATTCAGTAAGTCCAAAATCATAGAAGAAAGTCTTCCCTTTATATCCCTTCAGGAGTGGCCCAAAACTTGTTGACCTTAATTACCCCAATTACTCAGCCTGTGGATTGTAATTAACCAGGGTGAGTCTTTTCTCTTAACACACACACACGGTAGTGATCCCATAGAAACTTAGCCATGTACTTTAATAATGTAGAAGTAGTATTGTCCTACTAGTGCAGTTTTACTGTTAGTGATGATGACACCTCTGGAATTTCTCATCACTCTTGAGAATATCGGAAAGAATCCACACATACAAATAGCACAAGAATTTCCAAAGCTATTTGCATATAAATTCACTTTACTTTATTCTCTAGAAACATGAAAGAATTTAGAGAGAAGCTTGGAATACTGCATCAGGATACTGTTCATTCATATAATGTAAGGGAACTCAGCTTTACTCAAAGGATTCACTAGACTCTTATGGTCTCTGCTATTCTCCTTTTAACATGGGCCATGTATCCTCCTGAGGGCCAGATGTGAAACAGCATTAATCTCTGCTGGTAACTATTCATAGAGAAATACCTCTGTAATATGTTGCTAAGAAATCCATGAATATTAAGTGGTGTAACTGACTTTTATCTTTTGCTAAGAGATACTGCAGAGTTCTGAAGAATTGAGAAATAGCCTCCAAAAATCTCCATCAAAGCCAGGAATGCATGTCACCCTTAGGGCTGCTCTTTTTATGGTCCTTAACTGCTCCAGATCCCCTGGCACATCCTTTTTCTGACCTCAAAGAGGGATGTGATACAACACTTCCCAAACCAAAGGTGGATTCCAGACCCATTACAATATTTTTCAGTTCAATCAAGGGATATACATATTTAACCACAAGGATCTGGAAAGAACCGAACATTGTGCCCTGAAACCCCCTGGGAACCACATGGCCTTTCAACAATGCAAGACAAAATCGTGTAAACCAGGAAGTGTCCGAAAGTGTGAGCAGCACTTTCAATCACTTGAATCCTCTTTTTAAGTAAGGGTGGATTTTCTAAGTAACTGCTAAGGTTTCTATGTCTTATTATTGCTGAATATTTTAGCTCCTTGCTTGACTAATCTAAGCCACAGTTCAAAGGCTGTTTACATGGCATAGGTCTCTGGGTTAGTCATATAGTTATCTGAGTGGGATTATTTATTTATTGTATTTATCATATCAGAAGTCAAAGGAAGGTACAATTGAAATGTATTTAAAAAACACAAAGTTTAAAAAACTTGACATTATATTAAATGTCATTTGACCAGTAGCTGGCCACTTGGAGTGCCTCTGGTGTTGCCTCCATTGTGCATGTGGCAGGCTCAGGTTACATTGTAGTAGATGACCAGTGGTTTGCTCTTCTCCACACTCACATGCCGTGGACTCCACTTTGTAGCCCCATTTCTTGAGGTTGACTCTGCATCTCATGGTGCCAGAGCGCAGTCTGTTCAGTGCCTTCCAAGTCACCCAGTCTTCTGTGTGCCAGGAGGGGGGGTAGTCCTCTCATTCGGTATCAGCCATTGATTGAGTTTCTGGGTTTTAGCCTGCCACTTTTGGACTCTTGCTTGCTGAGGTGTTCCCAGGGGCGGTCTAAGGTAATTTTATATGTTAAGCGAACATTATTTTGACGCCCCCCCAAAAAACATTATTTTGGCACTCCCCCATGTAACACAAATATACAATTATAATATCACAATACCATTAGTAGTATAATATTGTATCAATGTATATACAATATATTCTAGTACATATCCATACTATATTTTATCATAATTATATTATACTACATTACATTATAATTATATTATAATATATTGACATTATAATATAATATAACATTCTATTATATTATTATTATTATAAAATAATAAATAAAATTATCCTCTACTAAATATTTTCATTACTCCTATAAAACTCAAATAACCCAAAATAAAGTAAAATAAAATATTATATATTACTATTTGCCTGCGCAGTTGCGCCTGTATCTTCTTGATGTTCCCGGCAGGTGCGCATGGGGAGGTGGGCGGATGTGGTAGGGTTCACACATGATTGGGCCTGGCGAGGGAGTTCGCCCTAGCACGGTGAATACGACGCCAATACCCCTTTGGCTCCACTCCCCTCTCCCTTTGTCTCCGCCCCCTGCCTGCCCAATTGGGTTACCGTATTCGGCGGCAGGGCGGAGACAAAGAGAGAGGGGAAGCACTCCCTGCCTGCCCAATAGGGAGTGCTTTGCTTACAGGCTTCTGTGCACAGGAGCTACTGGGCATGCACGGAGGTTTTCGAGCATGCACAGTTACTCCTGCACTCAACTTCAGCTCCGGAGCAACTGCGCCTGCGCGAAAACCTCCGCGCATGCCCAGAAGCGGCGTCGGAGCGCACAAGGCCGGGGCCCAAAATCAGGCAGCCGCGGTGCTGCCTGAGGAACATTGGCAGGGCCAGGATGCTGTCTGGCGCCGGTGCCCAGGGGGCGGGGAAATTCGCCCCTTCCCAGATGGCGCCCCATGCAGCCGCTTCCTTGGCCTACCTGTAGGACTGCCCCTGGGTATTCCTATGATTATCCCTATAGATCAGGGGTGCTCACACTTTTCCAGCATGCGAGCTACTTCTAAAACAACGAAGTCTCAAAGATCTACCTACCCACTACTCAGAGAGCCATAAAAGCAAAATATTAGGAAATTTATTTCAGTGAGAGCCATATAATACATTTTAAGACTGAATTCAACTAAATGTGAGTATAATAAGCTTCTGAGCATTCCTCACAAATGGCATGGGAGCCATACACACTGTGCCTGCGATCTGCCTGGGATTTACCAGGACGCCCTTCGAGATCTACCAGTAGATCACGATCTACCTAATGAGCACCCCTATTTCTTGATTTAAGGCATTGGCTTGCTGGCTGATATCTGAACATGGGATGGGCCAGAGATGTCACTGACTTGGTCCTTTTATTATTGGCTGCTACTTCCTGGTGGATGTCAGGTGGTGAAATACCAGCTAAACAGTATAATTTCTCCTGTGTTGTAGGTCATAGACATCCTGCGATAATGTGGCATGTCTCATTAAGAGCCATTTCTACTGTTTTAGCGTGGCGAGATATGTTCCACACTGGACATTAGTACTCAGCAGCAGAATAGCAAAGACCAACTCAAAGACCAAGGAGAAGAAAAACTAAGTAGGCATCTCCAGCATAATGCTGCAAGAGAAATGGGTTTCCTCCAACTTTGCCTGTTTATAGTCAATCATGTGTCCAGCAGGTACAAACTACTTGGGCAACTCAGGGGCAACTGGATTGTAGAGATTACACAATGGGAATCATGCCTTCATCTACTGGGTGCTTAGATAAAGCACAGAACCAGTTCTCAAGCTAATCAATTTATACATAAAACGAAATGTAATAAAATGGCCATCCTGGCGAAAGCAGCTCAAGAACATGCTTTCATACCTTTTAGTGGTTTCCAGGCAACAGAAGCATCACTTTCTCTATACAAGTGTGTGTTCAGTGGTAGAATTAAAAGGCTGAGATTGGCAGATCTATATTGACAGTGATGGGAAAGAAGAACATGATACTGTAACCTAAACAATCATTTGGTTTTTTGGGAATATTTTTTCTATATTTCAAGTGGAATTAGGTGGAGCTGTATAGCAAAAAAACAAACAAACAAACAAAACCCCAACTATCACTGCACCACTTTCATTTGCAGATTTGACTTGATGTTATCAACGGTTATATGCTTAAGCAGGAGCTCCTGGTGGTGGTGGTGCAGTGGGTTAAACTGTTGAGTTGCTGAACTTGCTGACCAAAAGGTCAGTGGTTCAAATCCAGGGAGTGGGGGTGAGCTCCCATAGTTAGTCCCAGCTCCTGACCACCTAGCAGTTCGAAAACATGCAAATGTGAGTAGATCAATAGGTACCACTTTGGCGGGAAGGTAACAACGCTCCATGCAGTTATGCTGGCCACATGACCTTAGAGGAGTCTATGGACAATGCTGGATCTTCGGCTTAGAAATGGAGATGAGCACCACCCCCAAAGTTGGAAACAAGTTGACTTAATGTCAGGGGACAGCTTTACCTTTACCTTTATGCTTAAGCATCAGAAACATATAGTTTTCAAGCTCCTTACAAGCAAGCAAGCAACTATCATATTGCAATCCTGACTTTCTGGTTAGGATCTGAGGACAAACTGGTTTGGCAAATTATGCAAATACTTTTGTACTAAATAACCACAAGGGAAATTCACACAGAATAAGTTTCGAACTACAAGAAGTCTTATCCACAAACCTTCTTGTTAGGTTTTCTCAACACCCAAGAAACATTTCTTGACTATTTTTCAGTCATCTTTAAATGTTCTTTCAATTCCTACCGCTTTGTTAATATTTCACTTTTGTAATGTGTTATATGTTGGACTATGTTTCAAAAGTATTCAGAAACTTGTCTTGGCCCAAAATGGTTAGTTGGGGCTGTTTATCAAGAGGGATGTGTGATATGACTGTTATGCTGATAATCTAGCTGGTTCTGAATACAGTTCAAGGTTTGGGTGATGATCTATACATTTGAAGTCCTATATGACTTTAGGTCAGGTTATCTGAAGGGCCAGAGCCTCCTGTATTAGCCCACATTACCTTTAGTTGAATTTCTGAAAATTTATTTATTTATTTATTTACAGCATTTATATTCCGCCCTTCTCACCTTGCAGGGGACTCAGGGCAGATTACAATGCATAAAGTGTTAGTCCTGACTTTTAAGGCCTTACATGGTCTGGGGCCAGTGTACCTGCGGGACCGCCTTGTCCCATATCATCCCACCAGATCACTGCGCTCCGAAGAACTAAATCTCCTGATAATCCCAAATGTGAAGACCTACCATCTGTTTGCAACACGCCGGCGGGCTTTCTCTGTTGCAGCCCCAACCCTGTGGAATGCACTGCCCGCCGGCATCCGTGCCACCCAGAGCCTCCTCCCATTCAGGAGAGCAGTTAAGACATTGCTGTTCCAGCAAGCCTTCGGGGTTAACTAGACTGTAGCTCGCGCTGCCTAGCTGACACCCCACTGTGACTCCATTTGCTGTTTCAACTGTTCTAATTGTAATTCTATTCTAATGGTGTTACTGTGGTTTATGAGATATCTGTCAATTGTATTTTACGAACTGTTGTGAGTTGCCCCGAGCCGTTGGGGGGGGGGGGGGCGCGGGAGACAAATGCGAAATAATAAATAAAATATATACATGGCAAACATTCAATGCCATTTAGACATACAATATATATAGACAGACATAGAGACAATTTAACATTCCAGCGTTTCTGGCTTTGTGAGGGTATGCTCTATTCCAGCCAACGGGGAAGCTGCCACTTTCACCATCCACTTGTGACATGGAGTCCTTTGATGGAGTACTTTCTCATTCTTCTGCATGCTGCTGAAAAGTTTGGTGGCATCGTAAATTAGTTAAATTAGCCTCCCAGCATAAAGCGGTATCTAAATTTCCTACTTGACAGATGCAATTGTCTTTTGGGCTGCATAGGTCAACAGCAAGCTAGACCATTAATGGTCGGGAGCTTACTCTGACTGGCTTTGAACTCATGACCTTTCATTCAGTAGTGATTTAATGCAGCTGATTACTAACTAGCTGTGCCACAGCATGATCCACATTCTAAATTATATCTGGTGTGGGGTTTTTTTCTCCTTTCATGGTGATTACGCTTACATTCTGGAACTTCTTACCTGTGAAGCTCAGCTGGGACTCTCCTGGATGTTGTTATTGTTGCAGATAAACACTGTTTTATTTATGAAGGTTTTGGCAGCTCTCCTTGATCACAGAAGAGAGGTCTTTTATCTGAATAGTTGCTAGATCTTTCCCTGCTACCATTGAATTTTTAATTGCATTTTACATTTTTGAAAATGTTTCTCTCGACTTTACGCTTTAATTGTGTTTGTAGTACTTTATTGGAAGCTGCCTTGAGTATCATTGATGGGAGAAATGCGGACTGTAAATTAATACTGAAACAGATAAAAGAAAAATCATGTCAGGTGGCCATTTGCAGGTAGAAGTATTCTCAAAAAGTATGCTCTAGATCAGTGTTTGCAAACACACAATATAACCGTAGAAATGTAACACCTAAACACCAAGAAGGGAGCAACAATATGCAAAAATATCACCATATAATTCTGATAGCTGGAAAATGAGTGTCAATACACAATATTTAAAGGCGTCATACAGTACCAGCAAGCCAAATATACATCACCATGGTCAGGGCCGAAGCCTGGAGGTTGATTGGGGGGGGCTTAGTTTGGATGGGGGGGGGCTGAGACTGGTTGGACGAGGGGCTACCCGAGCAAACATGTTGTATTGTTATCCCAATAACCCCATTAATGTGGGATATAATGAGCATGGTGATCAGATCATGATATGAATAAACATAACAGTTTAAATAATGTACCAGTAAGGCCTTCTCGCGGACCACCCTGAGAATTTCGGGGGGGGCTGAAGCCCCTTTAGCTCCCCCCCCCCTGGCTACATGCCTGACCATGGTAAGCAGAAGTGTATCTATGGAACACATATAAGATGGGGAAGTGAAGACCGGAGTTAAGGAGAGTTCAATAGGAAGTCCGTGGTGAATCCAATTTCAATTCGTAGTCAGTTCCAGGTCCACACACAATTCCCAACTGCAGTCAATGGGAAGACATGGTGTCCCAAGTCGATATGCCCTGAGATTGCAAGATTGTAATCCTTTTACAGGTGGAAGGCTTGCAAAGTAAGAATATGCCTTCTTAAGAGTTTTTAATGGGTCTCTAACGCAGAAAGAACCGCAACTTGGAAACAACATCGCCCAAGGAGACTTTCTGTTGTGCTTTCTGCAACCGAACTTGCCTATCTCAGATTGGCCTTTTTAGTCATCAACACACTTGTAAAAAGCATGGGATGAGTCCTTCCTAAGAATCTTCGTTCGCAAAGTAATGCCGAGAGAGTATATTGCTTTTATTTATATGTATGTATTTTTGTTGTGTTTATTGCTGATGTTTTGATTTGATTTTATTGTTCTTTGTTGTTTGGGCTTGGCCTCATGTGAGTCTCCCCGAGTCCCCATTGGGGAGATGGGGGCGGGTTATAAATAAGGATGATGATTATTATTATTATTATTGTCATTTTCTGAGCTCACTTGTTTCTGTTTTTCCCCTTTGCCCATTTTTCCCAGGCTTCCTTTCCACTTGGAGTGAAGGGGTGGAGGTGGGATATGGGGTCTTTTTATTTTATTTCTTGAGGGGATAAATAGCGAAGACAGCTAATTGCATAGGTTTATTTGAAACAAAAAGCCAGCTTCTTGGCTGCAGGCCCTATAAGATGAAAATAGACATAATCCAAGGACATTGCCTATAAATACAAGAATCAAAGATTAATGAAGAACGGAAAGTATCTCTCTCTTCCCCCATCCACAGATTTGATTTGGACAAAGCAATTATGACGTTTCACATCTTGACATAAGAATATATCCCTCTGAATTGAAATCCATTTGAAAAAGCTACTTTTCCTTCAGAACAACAGCAATTTTTGAAACAAAAAGATTGCAGTTCTTTTTCTGTTGTTTTTTTCCAAAGGAAAATGTCAAGCTACTATATTAACATTTCCCGATGTTGTGTCTTTATCAGCTTTTTGAGACAATAACCGAGCGGGAGCAATCTGGCACTTACATCTAAGTCGTCCTGGTGAGTGGGATAAAGAGCAGCTGTGTTTCGGCTGTCAAACATTCAGATGGTTCCTGAGAAGACAGAAAAGAAAAAAAAATGTCAGCTCTTTAGCAGGGATGTTCACACAGATCTTGACATTTGGGTTAGCAACTCTAACCTTCAAATCTGGGTTTCTTTTGGCACTGAGCAAAAGACGACAAAAAATAAACATGATGAAAAACTTCCAATGTTGTGGCATTTCTTCTGTCATCTTATTAAAAAGAGTTCATGCCTCAGAGCGAGCTGAGAACCCTGCTGGAAGGTATAAAGGGAAGAGCCCTTTCTTTCATAGTTTAGGAAAGCTGTTGTGTTACTTCTCATCCATATTCTATCCAAAAGGACACTTTCCAACAAAGAGTGTGAAAGAACCACCAAAGTAGCTATAGAAGTAAATCTCAGCATTACTTCGCAAATGAAGATTCTTAGGAAGGACTTATCCCACGCTTTTTACAAGCACGTTGATGACTAAAAAGGCCAATCTGAGATAGGCAAGTTTGGTTGCAGAAAGCACAGCAGAAAGTCTCCTTGCGTGATGTTGTTTCCAAGTTGCGGTTCTTTCTGCATTGTCGTTTCTCTTCAAGACCCATTCGGCATGTCTTCTTGAAAGAGGCCGCAGCATTGTGAATAGTGCGTCTCCATGCCTCCCGATGTGAGGCCAGGGTGGATCATTGTTGGTGATCAATCTGGCCGAGCCTGAGATGTTGTTTCAGGGAGTCCTTATATCTCTTTTTTGGGGCGCCTCTCTTGCGCTAGTTCACCATAGAGTAGTATCTTTGGAAGGCGGTGATCCTCCATCTTAGAGACATGCCCTGCCCAGCGCAGCTGTGTTCTCAATAGCATGGCCTCAATGCTGGTGATCCCTGCTAGCTCAAGGACAGCAACATTTGTCACATAATCAATCCAGTGTACATTTAGGGTTGTGCAAAGACAGCGCTGATGAAAGCGTTCGAGGAGACGTAGGTGTTGGCGATAGGTAGCCCATGTTTCAAACCCATAAAAGAGAATAGACAGTACAATAGCGCTGTACACACTGATTTTGGTGCTTTGCCTCAGGTGCTTGTTGCTCCAGACTCTTTTGTGAAGCCTTTCAAATGCACTATATGCCTTTGCTAATCTGTGATCTATCTCTTTATCAATCTTGGCATCTGAAGAGATAATGCTTCCCAGGTAGGTGAACTGCTGAACGGACTTAAGCACAGATTTGCCTATGCTGACGTGGGAATGATGATGGGCAACAAGGGCAGCATTGTCAGCAAAAAGCAGTTCACAGACTAGATAGTTTAGTTTAGAAGGAAATAGGCCTACCAAGAATGTATGTTTTATTCCATACTTTTTACGTAAAACAGCACAGGTGTGCAATAATTCTATCAGCTAACTGGTTTGGGATCAATTTTAATTACAGAATTTTGTCCCCTTCATTCTTTCCTTACCTTCATACCAAAATCCACCAATTTCTCTAAAGATTTCATGTAAAACATTTGAGATTAAAAGTGGTCAAATGCAACAAAAATCAAAACATAATGTATGGACTGATATCGTAGAGGCTGAGATTGCCTCTACAATATCTGTCCATACATTCCTCTTTCCGAAGTTTATTTTCCTTTTTTTACACACAAGGTGGTGACCCCTCTGGACATGGCAGTCCAGCCAGGGATATTTATTTATTCACTATATTTCTATCCCGCCTTTCTCAAGCCCAAAGGTGACTGAAGGGAGCTTACAAATCGGCAGCCATTCGATGCCATAACAATCCACAATATACAATTAAAGCATTTAAAAATAAACATCATAAAATCTATACAAAAACCATCTAATATTCCTAGGGAGGGAGTTCCACAGCTGAGGGGCCACCATTGAGAAGGCCCTGTCTCTCGTCCCCACCAGACGTGCCTGCAAAGAAGGCGAGATCTAGAGCAGGGCCTCCCTAGATGATCTTAAATTCCTAGATGGTTCATAGGGAGAGATACATTCAGACAGATAAGCTGGGTCGGAACTGTTTAGGGCTTTATAAGCCAAAGCCAGCCCTTTGATAAGAGAGGCAGACTATGTTTGGGGCAAATTTTCTAGCCCCTTCCCCATATAGGGTGAGCAGAATGGAACCTAAAAAGGGCTGCTTGGTTGTGGAAACACCTGCCAAACTACTCAACTGCCTTGGAGCTTGAGGAAGAATGACTGAATCCATATCCACTGCCAGGCATGTAGCTGGGGGTGGGGGTGGGTTGAGGGCCTTCAGCCCCCCCCCCCCCCTGAAATTCTCAGGGTGGTTCTCAAGAAGGCCTTACTGGTAAATGGCATGGTGGCATCCTTGTCCGCACCTGGGCCCTTGGCACACTCTCTTTCCTTTCTGGTGCTCCTGGTTTCAGCCTTTGGTGCTGGGAGAGGAAGGGGAATGCAGGGACAGTCCAGGCACCAAAGAGGATGCCACCGCACCACAGACCATTTGGAGGCCGGAATAGGCCTTTACGGCCGTCCACTCGGCAGGCCTTCATGACCGTGCATTGAAGTCTCATCACACTGGTGTCTGGGAGTGGAGTGTGTTGAGCCCGTCGGTTGCCTTCTGGATCCAGGCAAAAAAACAACTCCCATTTGAAAAGGGCAATCATTCCCCAGTCCCTGCCTCTATGCACAGTTGGACACATTGGCTCTATGTGCCAAGTTTAGTCCAGATCCAGCGTTGGCTTGCTTCAATGCCCTCTGGATAAGGGTGCACTGCAAATTGCAAATCCAAGGTCAATAACCCCCAATCCCTGCCTGTCCTGTATGCACAATTGGCCTTGTTTGGTCCAGATATGATGTTGGCTGCCTTCAGTGCTTTCTGGATCCAGGTAAATAACAACTACCCTTTGAAAGGGAGGATCATTCCCCAATCCCTGCCTGTCTGCACTGTTGGGCACATTGGCTCTATGTGCCAAGTTTGGTCCAGATCCAGCATTGGCTTGCTTCAATGCCCTCTGGATAAGGGTGCACTGAATTTATGTCTGGAGATCAGTGTACAACAGTGTCTTCACAGAATGAAGGTGCACACCTAGTGGCCTGGCTAATCCAACAACCGGTGGCTTCTCATCTGTTGCAACCTTCTTCTGGCCTCACAGATATTGTAACATGTATTATGTTATCATCCGCTTGCTCCACCACTGAGGATGTTATTTTGCTTGGTCTGGTTCCTCCCCTGTGACCCTTCTACCCAGGGAGACCCTCCTGGGAGCACATGATACCAATGGCTTTGCCCACAGGTTCACTGGAACATGCAAACCCCTCACCACTACAAGGTGACAATCCATCAAGGGAGTTGCTTTTCATATGTATTGTTCTCAGATATATATAATCTTTCTTGTATTTGTGCATTTCATTTTTTCTACCTAAACAACATATTACTTATTCTTATTGTAACTTTTCAATCTGTTACGTTCCTAGCTCTGTACTCTCATGTGTCAGTTGTCCCTCCTAATTTGGTGTCACCTACCAATTGATAACTATGCCCCCTCTTCCATGATCCAAGTGTTTTATAAGGATGCTGTCCAACTAGGACAGAACCTTTTGATCCCCAATAGTTCTATATCTGCAAGAACTATCAATTAACAGTATTTGAGTTTGATTTTTCAATCAGTTACAAATCCATGGAAGAATAGAACTATAACATCAAGATTTTACTGCTTCTGTGCAAGAATATCATTAGGGAAGGAAGGTTACATTCTTCAATTGTGCTGCCCTCTGTTCCCAGCTCCCTGTTTTCAGCAGAGAATAAGGGTCAGGAACTGGGCTCTGTTAAAGTCTCTGAAGTGAGGGCCAAAGGAGAGGCCAATGAAAGACAACTGAGGGCTTTGAAAAGAATGTCCTGAGGGACAGGTGCTTTGGAAAAGGTGCTATAAGATGACAGAAATGTCCCAGAGGCTGTGGACTTCTCCTTTAGACTTGAGTTGGAAGAGAATGGGAGATAATTACCCAGGACTCATGTAGGCAGGCACTTGCTTGATGCCCTCCTGTCTTCCAGGGCCAGGAGTATGCTAGAAGGAGGTGACAAATGAGCTTGTCTACATAAAGGAAGTCCTCACAAGTCTACAACTTTATATGTTAAGTACAGTAACCAATTATCCTGCATTTAATGGGAACTCTTGACTTCCTTGGCCATGTTCCTCAGCAGGAAGGTGTGATGAAATAATATTCTCTACTCCAAGGTCCTACTCAGAGCTTTGTGGTCTACTCCACATCCTATTCAGAGCTCTATAGTCATATCATTGGTTATCACATGGATCAGAATGTATAACAGTTGGTGGGCTTGGTGATCCAGTATCTGCTACATCAAAGATCTTCAACTCTAGAAGACAATATACCTCAAGACATCTTATGAAGTAATCAGAAGAAAGCTTGGAATCAATAGCTCCAGACTTAAAGGATGGCACCTGAGGGTTTTATTTCTGTGTGTCACATTCTTTCATACATGTCTTTCCTGTGTTTCAGAATTCTTCTCTTTCCTAGAGAAATGTCCTTCTGTGAGAGTTTGCTATGCTTTGTCTAGAGCAGGGGTGGGCAATTATTTTTTCCAAGGGGCCACACGAGAGCCAAAAAATATTATGGAGGGCCGCACCTAAAGGCGGAACTACATTCTAATCTACATTATTTATTTATTTATTTACTATATTTACTATATATTGCACATCATTAATATTAACATATTAATATATCAAGAAATATTAATATATTATTAGTATTAATATCATAATTATTATAGTATAGTATATATATATAGACATTATAATATATTGAAATTATAATATAACATTATATTATTTATTATATTATTATAATAAAATTATTATAAAATAATAATAAAAACCACTAAAATAAAATAAAATAAAATTTAAGAAGACAAGATGCGAACCAAGATGGAATGGCCCAATGGACCCAGCCCAGAGGATGGCAAAGCGGCCCCAGCTGCCACCGCAGCAGAGGAGAGCAGAGCAGCAGGTGATCGGAGGCTGCAGGCCTCCACCCGCTCTTGCCCCCAGCCGTTCCCCTGCTGATCGCCCCGCTATGGAGTGCCTGCCATCCCTGGAAGCAATCCGGGCCTGCAGGGGGAGCAGTCGGCGATCTGAGGCGGCTGATTGCCCTGGCGACCCGGAAGACAATCAAGTCGCCGAATGCTCCCACTGCAGGCCCGGATCGCCTCCAGGGATGGCAGGCACTCCAAAGCCGCTGCTCCTCCGGCCTGTCTGCCAACACAGGCCCCATAGAGCCCGCAATCGGATGGCAGCAGTGGCACCCCTTCCTCTTGGCCCCGCCCCCCGACGCCCTTCTCCCCGGGCCGGACAGAATCGGCTGCCGGGCCGCATCCGGGCCACGGGGCGTGGATTGCCCACCCCTGGTCTAGAGGGCTTCCATCCAGCTTGATAAGGCTGAGCGTACATGTGAGAACCTGAAGATGTTGCATATTCTGTTTAATTAGAATGACTCTTTATAGAAATATATTTCTGCACATCCTCACAGAAGGGGAAAAACATAGTTCAGATATTTCAAGTCAATGAAGCAGCTATCTTATCATCCAAATATACTTGTTTGTCAGTTGTCCTTATCCTGCTCACTCTTTCCTGTAAAATCCAAAAACAAGTGGGCAAAATGAAGAGGATTTAGCATAAGACAACATAATTTTCTATGCATAGATCAGTTCTTCTCCCCTATCATCTAAGGATCTAGGAGAGTTGGAGTCCACCAACATTGAAGGTTGCACATACCTCAACTTGTCCTCCTCAGCCTGTCTGAAGTTGTATCACTCAATCCATTATTTGTTTATATCCCTAATGTGGATTCTTAGAGCTGTATTATACATTGTGTCTGTAATGTCTCCCTTATTCTGTCCAGCCAAGCTGCAATACTTTTGCACTTGTGAACTCATTTAAGTTCCTTCAGAGTCCTTGGAAACCTCATACACTGACAGGTTCAATTATGAAGCTTTATGAAACTTTCTGTGTTTAATAACTGACAACTGACTTAACACATTCACAAAAATCAATCTGTCATTTAGGAGCTTTAATCCAACAGTTCAAGATCAGGAGTGGTCTCTTAGATCTGAAATCCTCTTGAGAACTAAAATCAATCGAGAGATGCTGGCAGAGAGAGGCCTGGTTCCCATGGAGGCAATAAACGTATGTCTTGCCTGTATCACTTCAGACTGCTAATATGGGCTTGTGCTCCATTATACAATGTCTTTTATAGAACTCTTCATTATAAGATGCGTCTTATGCTGGGGAAATCCATTTACAGGTTTGCGCTTATTAATTCACTACTAAATTCATTTTGTCCTTGTTCTGCACTCAATTAATGGCTTTTCTTTACCCATGTGATAATACTTCTGTACACTTTTGCAGATGTACAATTTTGCAAGCATTTCTCTTACATTTGATAAAATGTTATCTCTCTAATATCTGGCTAATATCAACTAGAAACAAAATGTTGTTGTTGTTTATTCATTCAGTAGCTTCCCACTCTTTGCAACCTCATGGACCAGCCCACGCCAGAACTCCCTATCAGCCGTGGCTGCCACCCCCCCTCCCCCCGGTTCCTTCAGAAGGGGAAAAACATAGTTCAGATATTTCAAGTCAATGAAGCAGCTATCTTATCATCCAAATATACTTGTTTGTCAGTTGTCCTTATCCTGCTCAGTCTTTCCTTTAAAATCCAAAAACAAGTGGGCAATCATTTCAAGGATAACATCCTTCTTGCCCTTGGTCGGTCCCTCTTCATTTTTCCTTCCATTTCCCCCAGTATCATGACCTTCTCTAAGCTTTTCTGTCTTCTCATCATGTGGCCAAAGTACTTCATCTTTGCCTCTAATGTCCTTCCCTCCAGTGAGAAGTTGGGCTCCCCCACCCCCCCCCGAGTATGGACTGGTTGGATCTTCTTGCAGTCAAGGCACTCTCAGAATTTTCCTTCAACACCACAGTTCAAAAGCATCTGTCTTCCTTCACTTAGCTTTCCTTATTGTCCAGCTCTTTCATCCATAGGTTACTACTAGACATGGTTAGGTTTGATCGGAATCTTCGTAATTTGGAATAAATTAGGAAATACTTGCTTTTTGAATCGATTTCAAAGTTTTTAAGGAAATCGAAAGTCCCTTTGCCCTTCCGAAGCTTTTTCTGCCATTTCTGTTACAAAGCTGTGAGTCGGAAATTATTCAGCATTTCAGCTTCTTTTCCCTGGCCTTGGCTCAAGTCTGGAAAGCCATGTTTAAAGCAGGCAGCCTGGATAAATCCCCCCCTTCCTTTCCCATTGCATTCTTCTGAGTCCTGGAAAGCCGAGGGAGGCTTGGAGTGTAAGAGCCCCTCGGTGAGTAGAAGAGCCCCTGAAGTTTCGCCAGTGCCACTGCTGTTTTTTTACAACTGTACATGCATGTCGGCCATTAATTATGCTATTCCAAAGTTTCCAAAGTTTCCAAAAGTTATGGATTATTTGGGGGGAAATTGCAATTAAATTCCGAATCAAACCACCAGCACCCCCTACAGCCAAAACGAGTTTTGAACCTCCCTTTCTTTCTTTTTTTTGGATCAACCAAGACTAGTTATTATAGTTGTAAGATCCAGACTATAAGGAAGGCTGAGCAAAGGAAGATATATGCTTTTGAACAAAATAGACTATAATAATGTATAGTCGAAGGCTTACATGACCGGAATCAATGGATTGTTGTAGGTTTCTCGGGCTATATTCTAGAAGCATTCTCTCCTGATGTTTTGCCTGCATCTTGAAAACAGACCTCACAACCTCTGAGGATAAATGCCATAGATGCAGGTGAAACATCAAGAGAAAATGCTTCTAGAACATGGCCATATAGCCTGAAAAACCTACAACAACCTAGGGTATAATAAGGTGGACTGTACCAGTAGTGGCACCTTCTCTATAGAATTCTGTTCCCTTATTAATTTTAAACCAATTGATGGATTTTAGTGCCAGTTTAAAGAATTTTGAAGGGCATTTTTATCTATCTAATTTAACTCTATTTTAAATTTTACAATGTATTTAAATAGTTTATATGCCACGATCTGCCACACACATCTTTGAAGTGTTATATATACAAATATTTTAATGAGCGATAATAAATAATCCTCAGCATATTCTTTTTGTCTGCAATGTTTGATTCTTAAACTCAGCGCATCTTCATGTCTGCACAGCCTTTTTGAAGGCATCATTTTATGGCTCTAAGGTCCATACAGCAACGTAAAGACATATTGAAACATACTTTTGATTTCAAAGTGTGAACGGTTAATCATTCAATGAGATTTGTTTCCCTCTATCTTTTCACTTTTGAATAACTGCTAGTAATCAATGAAAATAACACCTTGTCTCCAAATCAAAGTAGCATATGGACAGTTCTGTGAAGATATGATGAGCTACCGCATTTAAGAAGTAGAGACCATAGATAAAAATAATAATACACCAAGCCCATCTGCTTTTCATTCTAAGCACTTGACTTGTATCAAGCATTGTTGTGTCTATAAAATATCCATGTCATGGCCTCTATAGACTTCAGTCTGACTGTTCTATACTATTGAAGTAATGTGTTATAACTAGATTAAGGATCAGTAGTCCATTGTGACAATGGAAAACTATTTATTTGTTGTATTTTCGAATCATCCATCTAGTGAATAAATGTTCAACTTCACAAAGATGAGTACAAAGATGGAAAACAATGTTCTAATAAAAGAAAGAAAATAAGAAAAGAGTGTGTTAATCCCTAATGATCAATGATAAAGAGTCAAGCTAGTTTCTGTGAGAAAATTTACAACTGAGGGTGGTTCCACAAAGCCCTTTAACCTGGGAGCAATCACATTTTAAAAATGCAATTGTTCCCAGGTTGTAGTAACAACACCCCCCCCCCCCCCCGGAGAGTGTGTGCTTTTTTGGGGGTGGGGGTCGGGTCCCCAGATACCCTGCCGGGCTTTCTAGAAGGGCACCGGGGCACAAAAGAAAACTTCTTAAAAGCAACAACAAAAGTTTATTTATATACTGCTCTATCTCCCCGAGGGGACTTAGAGTGGTTTCCAAGTAACGTCCTCAATAAATACAGAGTGAACAACATAAAGAAAAATTAACAAAACAATATAAGCATAAAAATCACAATCACACATTTATATTTAAAATAATTCTGCCTGTTCAAGGTGATTTTAAAAGGCCGGGCCGAGGCTAGTGCAAGCTCAAAATTTCTAGATGGTATGAGAAATTAGGTGCAGTGCTGTAGGAGGCAAGAACAATAATAGGTACAGTCTATGGCTGTTGTAGCAACCCAGTTCTCTTTCGTGCCTGGGGGGCAGGGGGGGGGGTCCCCCTTGCATTAGAGCCAGCCGCAGCTGAGGAGGAAATGCAGGAAGGGGTTAATGAGTTAGCCGGGCCTTCCTCTCCCACAGAGAGCCTGGCTTGGGATGAGGGATGGCCAGATGTTTACGAAGACTGGGAAGATCAGGCTGAGGCAGAAAGTGCTGATAGCGATGAATCTTATGAGAAACCGGGGGGCACGGTTCTCAGGAGCGAATTTGGGAAAACATGGGCGATGAGGTCATGGAGGCTGAAGAGGAGTTTGACTCTCATGAAGATAGTGGGCCAGGTGCTGGGAGGCAAGGGCGAAGCTTTGATAGGAGACGGAGCAACGAGTCCAGTAGGAGGGAATGGCACCGCAGTCTAGAGCGTCAGAGAGGCGCTAGATCCCGTAGCAAAGATTAGCGCCGAAGCCTAGAGTGTCGGGGGCCTCGCCCCGGGGTTTAAGTATAGGATCCGTGGGAACGGATCCTCAGGACCTCGGCCACTTCTAATCTAAGTGAAGTGAAGCGAGCGAAGGACCACGGAGCCTAGTTGTCGGCTCGTTCCTTGCCAAGAAGTTTTCTTGGGCCCTGTTTGCATCCTGCTTTGTTCCTTGATCCGCTTTGTTTTGCGGAGCCTTTGCCAAGACCTTTGCCTTTGGACATTACCATTGCTAAACCTATACTACGCATACCCTATTTTTGGATTGACTTCTTTATATTTTGATGGACAATTACCTTTTCATTTGTTCAAATTACTCAATAAATAGTTAGCTGATTACCGTCTCTGTGTGTGTGATTAAGGGGCCGGCCGAGTCCTTGCATTGTGACAGCTGTTCATTTCCCAGCCCTGACAGAAGGAATTGACCTGGGTAATTGTTAGAAAAAGATATAGCTAGAGCTACTCGTTCTCAAAGGCTTGTTGAAACCATCAGGTCTTCAAGCTCTTACGAAAGGAGGGGAGGGATGGGGCCTGTCTTATTTCTCTAGGAAGGGCATTCCAGAGGCAGGGGGCTACCACCGAAAAGGCCCTCTCTCTCATCTTCACCAACAGTACTTGGGATGGTGGTGGGAGCAAAAGGAGGGCCTCCCTGGAAGATCTTAAAGTTTGCGTCGGTTCATAGAGGGAGATGCAATCGTGAAGATAGGTGGTGCCCAATGCCTTTTAAAAAGGGAAATAACTCACCCAGCCTCTATTCCCCCTTCTCTGGAACGCATCTCACCCTATGAACCATTGAGATGTTTAAGATCATCTGGAGAGGCCTTGCTCTCGGTCCTGCCTTCTTCGCAGGCGCGACTGGCGGGGACGAGAGACAGGGCCTTTTCAGTGGTGGCTCCTCGGCTTTGCAATGCCCTCCCTGGAGACATCAGATCGGCCCCCTCCCTCCTGACATTTTGCAAGAAAGTCAAGACCTGGCTGTTTGAGCAGGCATTTGCTGATGAAATGTAACGGTTTAATTAGATATATGGAATGATGACGATGTGACGGAGACTGATTTCAACATGATGCTGAGACTGCAATTGTATGTTTTTAATTGTTAATTTGTTGTTATATGATTTTTTGTTTGTTTGTTTGCTTGTGTTGTATTGAGGGCAGAGACTGCCTTGTGTAAACTGTCCCGAGTCGCCTTCGGGCTGAGAGGGGCAGTATAGAAACGTGACAAATAAATAAATAAATCTTCTGTGGTCTCTTCCAACCCTATGATTCTATGATTCTATGATGAAGACTTGAAGAAAGAATGGGAAGATGTGTCAATGACAAATTGTCCCTCCATCCCTCCCTTCTTTCTTCCTTCCATCCTTGAAGTCTAACCACAGTATACACATATTCAGATACATTTCTGATCTGCACTAGTAACTTATTTGCTTGTTTTGAAAAATCAGATGGCTTTTGCATGAAACCCAATAATCTGTTATCAAGCTTTCAGGCTGGGTGGTACAAGGCCAGGTTCTTTCTCTGAGACAGGATGTAGGAAAGAAAGCCAGTCTAGCTGTAATAATATTCAATTTATTATGTAGTCTGGAATATAAATATTGAACATGTTCTACATGTTTAATCATGAATTCCAGTCAGGATAGAAATAAAGTGAAAAGCTGTTCATTATAAAGCACAATACTGTATATAGGCCTTGTATTTCTCTGATTGGAGATAGCAAAAAGATTTAAATGAACACTTGCACTTTCATTGGATGACTACAAATTAGTAGTAGTTACTGGTACAAATTTTCAGTTTTGAAGTTTTCTGTTTCTATTCTTTCGGTTTCGTTTTTAATTGACTTATTTAAATTATCTCAATGAAGGCTATGGTCAAATCTATAGCTATACAAAAACACAAAGGTGCAGAGAACACAATAAGGTAGTATTAAAAATCAAAGCTTATTATTCAAGCAATATACAAATATAAGTAAGTGAATGTGAACACAATATGGAACACGCCCAGTGTCCTACCGCAGAATGTCCCAAATGGGTCAAAGAAAAGAGTTCTTCTCTGGATGTATCTTGAGCAAGACAATCAAAACATATGATATTTGTAATCCAGAGGATCCGATGATCCTGATGTGGTAAGGTTCCACGATGAAAACAAGGTATTTGTAATCTGAAGGATCCAATGATCCTAATACAATGTAGTGCAGCAGTGGATCCAGGGAGGGCGTGTCCAAGAGACGCTCCTAGTAGGAGCTGCTGGAAGCGGAGGAGAGCGATATTCTCCTATGGAAGAATGCAGGTATGTGTAAACGCTGACGGTCAACTGGTGCTAGTAATCCCAGGCCAAAAGGGGGTCCATTTTACCCATCACGGGTTTTACCAAGGCGTCTTAATTGATTTAAATGCATTCCAGACTCTAAAGTGTAACATAACATAAAGATATATTACCACATCAGGATCATCGGATCCTCTGGATTACAAATATCATATGTTTTGATTGTCTTGCTCAAGGTACATCCAGAGAAGAACTCTTTTCTTTGACCCATTTGGGACGTTCTGCGGTAGGACACTGGGTGTGTTCCATATTGTGTTCACATTCACTTACTTATATTTGTATATTGCTTGAATAATAAGCTTTCATTTTTGATACTACCTTATCGTGTTCTCTGCACCTGTGTGTTTTTGTATACTTAGTATTTAGCCCTGGCTAGTGTTTCTGTTCGAATCTATAGCTAACCTGGTTAAAGATATAGCTAACTAAAAACAAATCTTAGTTAAGAGCCTGTACTGGGGGAAAAAATTCCATTTTTTTCTTCATGCCAGTCGAAATTTTCAGTGGAAACAAAATGAATGGCTCAGCAGAAAGACAGAATATCAAATGAGTTTCAGACCGAAGTCCCAAAAGGATGAGCGGAACCCTTCAAACTATGAATTAGATGGAGTCTTTGATTCTTGAAATAATCAAATACTGTCTTATCAGGATTCTTCACCTCGAACTGGAGCTGTGGACACTTGAAAAGGAGAGAAAATGAGACTGAAGCAGTGAGCAGAGGAGGGAAAAAAATAACACTTTTAACTCTTGTTTGTAGTCAGTTTTTGTTCCGAAGTGGATATCATCCTAACAAGAGGGTTTAACAGCAAAAAACACAATGGAGCGATTACATTTACATATATTAATAATCAGGAGATAATAATGAGGTGGTTGAAAATCAGCTGCAGCCAGGCTAACCCAGCTATGCAGCAGAATTTATATAGGCTTGGTCACCCGCTTCTCAGTGATATGACAAACACTAATCAGGCCCATACTGTTCTGCTAAAATATTCATCTATATGTCTCTAGTGCAATTTATTTTTGAGGATGAGTGCAGCAACATTTTGAATTATCATGACAAGGAAATAAAATTATGGGAAGATTCTGTATTTTTTTTAAAAAAAACCTTTTCAAATGTGCCTTTTCTCATTATATGTATGGGAGTGATCTTGTTACACCCTACCCATTGGTAGGAAAGGAAACAACAGTGGAATGCTGTTGCATGCATGAGTATTAATCATATATCATCTCAGTAGTTTCTTCAGCTCATGTCAAACTGTGGGTGATCAGGTCTAAGGGATTCCCACCCCTAGATCATAAAACATTTGGTAACAATAAAAATGTTTCTGAATGCCACACATTTACATAAATCTGTTTGCATCAACATGAAATGTTTACATGAAATGTTTGCTGTCTTAACTACTGTGTAACATCACCAAATTGATTTTAGAGTCCCTTAGTGTGTTTTTAGATGTTTTTATTGGTTGTGTTTTTATCTCGATGTATTTGTGTAACAATAAAAAACGTTTCTGAATGCCACCCGTTTACATAAATCTGTTAGCAACAACATGCAATGTTTACATTAGATTTTGAAGGAAATGCTTCAGCTGTACTCCATAAAAAGGGAAATAGAGCTTTTTAGAAAAGGCTGATTAGTTTTCAGTAAATATTTGATTTTTAAACCTAGGTTCACATAAAATTTTCTTGGGTAGAAAGGAGTCATAGTGGAAAAAGTTTAAGAAGTCCTAATTTAATCTAGCACGAGCCTCTTCAATGCTGACATATAAAATCCAGATTATCTGCTTTGAACTGTATTATATGGCAGTAGACTCAAATAATCCAGCTCAACGCAGATAATGTGGATTATCTGCTTTGATAATCTAGATTACATGGTAGTGTAGAAGGGGGCCCTAGTGTTCTGAAGAGTACCTGCATGGGCCTAAAATTGCTGCAGCTTCTATTTAAAGAGGGCCACCAACTTGCATTTGCTGCACTTGTAGCTACCCATATGCTCCAGCAAGAAAAGATACACACTTGTTGCAGATGACTGCTGTAGTTTCCAAGTCC
Organism: Anolis apletophallus; assembly: GCA_030556195.1. NCBI lineage: Eukaryota > Metazoa > Chordata > Lepidosauria > Squamata > Anolidae > Anolis > Anolis apletophallus. The sequence goes on along the minus strand of JARBWK010000014.1, from coordinate 32,674,992 downwards.
TCCTTCGGGCCCATCTATACAGACACCAAACGCATTACCTGTCTGGGTTTTTGCTGGGGGCATCCAAACCTTTGTTATTCTGAATTAATTAAACACCCCATTACATCGGGCCTTCCTGAAAGGCCTGGGTCTAATGGTGTATTGGACCTGTGGGGACTCACCTCCAGGAAGTTCCAGGACCAACCAGAACTACCTGGGGGTGAGTTCCTACAAAAAACAACAACAGCCCGAGGGGCTTTTGTTGGAGTCACAGATGTTAAGAGGGTAAGATTGCAACCCTCAGCATCCCAGTCCATTTATACTTTTGATCTTCGGTATCTTTGACTGTGATACCACCTTCTTCATTCAACAATTTATGACCTTCCATTTCGCTCCCAATCAAGGAAGCTTGTGGAACTTTACAAATACTTGCATTGGCGAGTTTACCACTGAGGATTACATCGGAGAAAGACTCTGATCCGGCTTATATTGATCCAGTAGACACTAACAATTGATGTGTGATTCCGCACCCTTTCTGATTATATTCGAGGTGGTACAGTATGTATTCTATAATGATATTGAGTTAAATGATATTTTGCTAAGATAATATTTTTTTGGTTGTTGTTTTTTGCGTAGACCCCAAGCTTGTTGTGATACGGTGAGTTCCCACAGCCATCTTGCACCTTTTGGACAGCCCAAAGGTGTGGGATGGCACCACTCCCTCTCTCCAAGCTGTCCAAAACAAACATCAGTTTGCCATTAAGGTGGTCATTTAGTCCTCCTGAGGTATAAAAATTACACACCAGGGATGGGGGGGTTGAGGAACTATTTTCTGCCTCATCCCCCCTCCTTGGTCTCCTGGTGCATCATTTCTATGTACCAGGAGGAATGAAAGACCACCTTAATGTTGGCCCACTAGGTTTTTAAAAGAAGTTTTAAGGGTTGTTTTGGGGGGCTTTGGGGTGGCTGGATGCCATCCCAGTAGCTACTGGGATGGCATCTAGACATCCCCCAGGAAAGCCTCAGTTTTGGAGGTGGGATGGGGACAAACACACGTCTAAGCAGGAGTTTAAAATCTGCTTCGGCACACATTTAAGTGTAGTGGGGAAGCACCCCTAGTCAATAGTCTTAAGTAGACACCAGAACAGAACTCCAAGTCCTGAACTCCTCTGCTGAAATTCCTGCTTCTTTCTCCCTATTAGACAGAAAATGTAGAAAAACTCTATTTCTGAAGCCTTTTAGGAAAGCAAATAAAACTTTTTTATTTTACCTATATGCTATTTTTTTCAAACCATGTTGAGGACTCTTCTGGGGGCTAATAAGCAATACAGCAATATCTAAATGATTTTGAATTTTCCTATACCTGTCCTATTCCTGTTATCATCATCATCTGCTATGGCCAATTATTATGTCTGTCTTTCTACATCCAAACTACATACATCCTTGTGATAGAAGATCTCTATGGAGAATTTGCCAGGGTGGATGGGTGGTGGAATTAATCTGAATGAGACAAGAGTAGATTTAGGAGTGTCAAAACAAGTTTATTGCCTTTACAGGGAATGCAGAGCAGCACACCAGGACAGGGAAACTGCATTGCCTTGAAACGAGCCAACAATAATGAGCCTACATTTAAATTATTGCTGTTTACATCTGTAATTCATGTAAAAAAAATGGCACTAGCAATATTAACCATAATTCAAACATGTGTCTGATTATTGATGGATGATGCTTTCCCATATGCTCTTGGGAAATCCTGTTCTCTTGCTTGTAGTGCCATTTTATCATTATAAAGAAGTGAATCTGCTTTGGTATTCCAAGTACGACTAAAAAGGAATTTTGATTAGCTCTTAATCTTCCAACATTCAACTTTTTTTCTCATTAAGGTGAATTGACAACATTCATCCCTCCCTTTCAGACTCGAAACAAATGGAGCCTATTAAAACGAAGGAAAACAAAACTCTAGACTTTTGCACACATTTTCTTTGTAGTTTATGCCTCACTTCATAGACTTTCCCCCCTGCAGATGCTGTCATGCTCATTCCTTTATGTCTCCCTCCTGACACTAGCTTTGATGCTTACCAGAAACAGTTTTGCAGAATTTTGAATCATTTTCAAGATGGAAATAATTTGACAATTTCTTTCAAAAATGAACAACGTTATGAATAATGGCAACCACAAATATATTATGCAATAAAGAATTTAAATTCAGTCCTATGAAAACAGAGAAATTCTTCTTACAGGTTTCGAATGCCTTATGACAAAAATTCTCAACCTGGGGGTTGGGACCCCTTGGAGGTCATGGGGGAGGGGTCAGAGGTGTCACCAAAAATCATCAGAAAACATATATTTCTGATGCACTTAGGAACCCCTTTGGCAGACAAGGCAGAAGACCTTTCCACCTGTCCTTCTCTTCCTTTTTGGAAACAGACCGGGAATCCTCCTCCCAAAAGCCTTTTTCTGCTGTGATTGGTCGGCCTCTCAGCCAAAAAGGCTGTTCCTCAGACTCCAAGCTGGGAGGGGAGAGCAGGTCTGCTTGGCATGTATGGTGCAAATATGCAGGTGAGGGAGAGTGTGCATGGCTAGATGGAGGTTCGTGCCAGCAAGTCCTTTCAAGGCATGAGGGTTCTGTGTGGGAATTTTGACACAATTATATCGCTGGTTGGGTTCAGAATGCTCTTTGATTGTAGGTGAACTATAAATCCCAGCAACTACAACTACAAATGTCAAGATCTATTTTCCCCAAGCTCCACTAGTGTTCACATTTGGGCATATTGAGTATTCGTGCCATGTTTGGTCCAGATCCATCATTGTTTGACTCCAACAGTGCTCTCTGGATGTAGGTGAACTACAACTCCAAAATTCAACGTCAGTGCCCACCTAACTCTTCCACTATTTTCTGTTGGTGGAGTTCAGAATGCTCTTTGATTGTAGGTGAACTATAAATCCCAGCAACTACAACTCCCGAATGACAAAATCAATCCCCTCCTCCAAATTTGGGCAGATCAGGTATTTGTGCCAAATTGTGTTTAGTGAATGACAATACATTGTGCATATCGGAAATTTACATTACAATTCAGAACAGTAGCAAAATTACAGTTATGACATAGCAACACAAATAATTTTATGATTGGGGGTCACCACAACATGAGGACCTGCATTAAGGGGTCATGGCATTAGGAAGATTGAGAACCACTGGATCTGATTGTGAATTCTTCTAAAATTGTATCTTTATATTAGGAATGAATATAATTGTAATATGGTCAATAAGACAGTACATGATCAACTGACAATGACAGATAGGTTATGTGCAAGGAATTTGTAAGTAGCTTCCTTCCAGTAGAGCGGATGGGAAAATATTGAAATGGATCAAGGTTAAAAAGCTCTGCAATATTTAGAAAAGTCTGCAAATTCATTTAGTATGTTTCTTCATTCTGAACTATGATGTGGGAATTGAGACCTGGTTAGTTTCATACAAAATGTTGGAAACCAAATGATCTTTCAGCCCTACTAAGTAGAACTTCCAAGATGAGAGGCAATATAAACAGAATACAAGAAGTGGTTTTGTACTCAGAACCTCCTCCTGCATTTTCCATGGTGTCTGATTTGACAGGTTGGGAATTAGGACAGTAAAATTGTCCTCAGCTGTTCTTTTGTTTACAATGACATCCCTAGTCTTGGGAGTGCTCCTGCTCATAGTACTCTTTACTGCTTTAGGGGACAGGAAGCTAAAATAATAACAACAACAACAATAATAATTTATTCATTCCTAGAATTGATTCATTGAATCACTAAAACCTACAAACAATGAGAGAAAACTTGTATGGTTTGATTTGCCACATTCTCATTGATTCAGTGAGTCTACATTTAGCAGACTACACATGTAAGAAACCCTGAATGTAGTTTTCTTTTGTATCCCAATTCATATCCGGCTGCCAACCCTGGATGGCAAGGTACTATGCTCATCATCATCTGTAAAAAGCCTTGGTGTCCTTTTAGACCCCCTGCTCTCAATGGAGGCTCAAATCTTCACTGTCAGCAGGACCGCATTCTTTCGTCTGACTCCCTATTTGTCCCGGAACGACCTGGCCTCGGTGCTCCAGGCTACGGTCATCTCAAGACTTGATGACTGTAATGCTCTTTACATTGGCCTTCCCTTGACTGTGACCCGGAGACTCAAGCTAGTGCAGAACGCCGCAGCTCGGCTTCTCGCAGGGAAGCCTGCGAGCTGTCATGTAACACCTATCCTGCGAGACCTGCACTGGTTGCCTATCGAATTCCGGATCACTTTCAAGATGTAAGTTCTTACTTTTAAGGCCTTACATGGTCTGGGGCCAGTGTATCTAAGGGATCACCTCTTCCCTTATAACCCCCCGAGGTCACTACGGTCAGAAGAGTTAAACCTTTTTGCTATTCCTAGTGTCAGATCCTTTCATTGAACAGCAACCCGGCGGAGAGCATTCTCCACCATAGGTCCGGTCCTATGGAACTCCTTGCCGCCTGAGACTCGGGCCCTTTGAGATCTGAAGTCCTTTCGTAGAGCATGCAAAACCCACCTCTTCAGGCAGGCTTTTGACAATTGCTGAGTTTTTTAACCACTGTTTTACTCTGCATTGTTTATTCTTCCTTGTAAACCGTCCCGAGCCTTTGGGAGTGGCGGTATAAAATCGAAGAAATAAATACTGTATTAGTACAAAAACCATTTTGGTCAGTGCCTCTTTCTGTATCTCCCCAAGATTGGTTTCAAAAGGCATAAAAAATATTTACCTACTCTAAACAATAACAATGCTTCCACAAGTGGCTTGTTTCAACTATAGCAATGCCAGCACATGAACAAATCAGTTAATGCTGTTATAGCTCTTGAATCTCATGTAACTATGGAACTACAGTAGAGTCTTGCTTAGCCAACCTTTGCTCATCCAACTTTCTGTCTGATCCAATGCAGTCTGCCACCCGCCCGGATCAACAATTATTTCAACACGTTGCAATGTTTTGGTGATAAATTTGTAAATACAGTAATTGTTACTACATAACGTTACCATGTATTGAACCGCTTTTTCTGTCTATTTCTCATAAAACATGATGTCTTGGTGCTTAATTTGTAAAATCATAATGTAATTTGATGTTTTATAAGCTTTTCCTTAATCAACCCAGTGGGTTGCTATGAGTTTTCCGGGCTGCATGGCCATGTTCCCGAAGCATTCTCTCCTGACGTTTTGCCTGAAGATGCCTGCCATAGATGCAGGTGAAACATCAGGAGAGAATGCTTCTGGAGAATGCCATTGTATACACATATAACATTAATAATATTATAATGTAATACAATATAATACTAATAATAGTAATACAATATAAGAATTACATTTTAAATTACATGTAATATTACTAATAATATTACAGTATACTGGTGTAGTACAATATGGGAATGTATGTTACTAATATTGTGCTATACTAATAATATAATATATTGTATACACATATAATATTGATAATGATATTATCATGTAATACAATGTAAGACTAATAATAATACAATATAATAATTATATATCATATTATATGTAATATTACTAATAATATTACAGTACACTGGTGTAGTACAATATGGAAATGTATGTTACTAATATTGTGCGATGCTAATAATATAATATATTGAATACACATATAATATTGATAATAATATTATAATGTAATACAATGTAACACTACTAATAATACAATATAATAATTATATATATCATATTATATGTAATATTACTAATAATATTACAGTACACTGGTGACTACACCAGAAACTGCCAATTTCCTGCATACAATATGGGAATGTATGTTACTAATATTGTGCTATGCTAATAATATAATATATTGTATTTACATAGAACTTGTAAGCCACTCTGAGTCCCCTTTAGGGTGAGAAGGGTGGCCTATATTATGTTGTAAATAAATTAATAAATCATTTAGTGCAATCATAATCTGATGCATTTTCTCTCATCCTAATTTCACATAGGTAAAGAAACCCAATTTAACAAATTCTAATGCAATACGAAGGGGCTCCTGGTAGCGCAGCGGGATTTTTCCTTCCTTCCTGGCCTCACCATCCTTCTCAGAGTGCTTTGGGGGAACCAAACCCAACCCTTTTGGCAGAGAGGCTGAGGCCATGACGGAGACATCAAGTCATTTACAAGACTTACATAACTCTTCCAAAAGTCATAGGCCAGTGTTGTGTTTCTTAATAGTGAATCATACGTACGAATCTTACAAAATAGATACAACAAATGAGGCACACAAAAAAATTCTGCACTGGCCTACTATCCATCTATCTATCTATCTATCTATCTATCTATCTATCTATCTACTTTATTTCTATTCCGCCCTTCTCACCCCGCAGGTGACTCAGGGCGGATTTCAATGTACACATTACATTTAGACACACAAACACACAAGACAGACAGAGGCAATTTAACATCTGGCCACCAGGGGGAGCTGTCGCACTCCTTCATTCCTCAGTGTGTTTCCTGGAGATCTTTTTTATGGCCTCGTAAATCAGTTAAATTAAGCCTCCCCACTTAATGTGGTACCTAAATTTCCTACTTGACAGATGCAACTGTCTTTCGGGTTGCAAAGGTCGACAACAGGCTACACAATAGGTCGAGAGCCTACCTCGACCCGGGCAGGCCTCAAACTCATGACCTTCTGGTCAGTAGAGATCTTATGCAGCTGACACTCAGCCAGCTGTGCCACATTCCCGGTGCTATCTATCTATCTCATCTAATATAAGTGAATACATACACATATACATTCCTGGAAAATATTCAAACTGAAATAAATAAAAAAGTCAATTGGAGAAAGGCATCATATTTAAGACCCTCCTTTAATTCTTTCCAGAAATATCACCTTGTGGAATGAAATAGCAATTTAGCTTCCATGTCAGTTTAATCCTCAGCTGCCAACTGTGTTGTTACATTTTTTATGATGTTTACACCTGAAACTGCCAATTTCCTGCATAAGCCACTGAACATCATGAGACTAATGACTTTCATCTGCTACTGTGCTGACTTGGAACTAAGGTCATGACTGGCTTAGTTGCTATGTTATTCAGCTTGAGCATATCCTTGAGGCACAACACCTAGGGAGCACAGAAGGAAGGTGGTCGAAGGCTAAAGATCTTCAGAGAACTATAAAAGCTGCCTTCACACATTCAAAGAAAGAACAAAAATGCCCACGAGAGTGACTCATTCTTGACCTCACAGAGCTGGAATAATTACTTTAAAAAGCTAGTGACAGTTACAACACCCAGACCCACTTATACTGCTGTGTAATGCAGTCCGAAACTCTATTATATGGTCAATATCAACTCATATAATGCAATTTAACTCCACTGAACTGCATTATATGAGTCTACACTGACCATATAACACAGTTTCAAACTGCATTATATCACAGTGTAGATTCTATAGTTTCTCCCAGAAGGAGAAACTATAGAATCACATATTTATTTATTTAGTTATTTATTTACTTTATTTATATTCTGCTCTTCTCACCCCAAAGGGGACTCAGAGCAGATTACAGTACACATACTTGCAGACAATCCCTGCAGTTCAACATATATAGACATATTTAGACATATATATACGAACAGAGGCAAACTTCTGGCAAACTTCTGGCCACCAGGGGAGCTGATGCACTCCTAATCTCTCAGCATTTTCCAGTGTCCCTTGTTGTTCTTCCACAACCCTCAGCGATTCCTGGAGTTCTTTATGGCCTCATAAATCAGTCAAAATTTGCCTCCTTACTTAATGTGGTACCTTTATCTCCTAGTTGACAAATGAACTGTCTTTCGGGCTGCAAAGGTTGACAGCAGGCTGCACTTAAGGTCGAGCATCCACCTCGACCCGGGCAGACCTCGAATGCATGACCTACTGGTCAGAGAGATCTTATGTAGCTGACACTTAGCCAGCTGCGCCACTTCCCGGTAATCATAGAATCTTAGAGTTGGAAGAGACCTCATGAGCCATCCAGTCCAACCCTCTGCCAAGAAGCAGGAAAATCACATTTAAAACACCCCCGACAGATGGCTCTCCGGCCATGTTTAAAAGCCTCCAAAGGAGGAGCCTCCACCACACTCCAGGGCAGAGAGTTCCACTGCTGAACACCTCTCACAGTTAGGAAGTTCTTCCTCATGTTCAGGTGGAATCTCCTTCTAAAAGTTTTGAAGGTGACTCCCTGCTTTTCCATTTCTCAAAGGTAACTAAAATAAATGCTTTGAGTGCCAGGAAGTACAGCCTGAAATAAAAACTTATTTCTCCACTTATTTAATGAAACATTTACTCAATTAAAGAAACAGTTACGTTTTCACTGAAAAGGAGTTAAGTTACAAATGTCATGTAGCTTAATTATACTGTTATTTATTTTAAAAGTGTTACAAATAACTTGTTATCCATGACTAGTGGTGTAGCAATACTGTGGCATGAGTGCACTTTGACACTTTAGCCTTTGCCAAACTACAATTTCCAGGTATTTTTCAAGTGTTTATGAAAAATTATAAAATCTGCACATTATAGTCTTATGTTCATTAACTAATGCTCATCTGGATTTCAGATAATGGCATAAATCCTTTTAGTAATATAACCTAGAAAACTATATGTTAAACAGTGGGTTCCAACCCCAAATTGGGTCCCTTTATCTCAGTGGTTCTTAACCTGTGGGCTGTGGACCACCAGTGGGCTGTGAGGATGAAAATCTTGCCGTGAGCCTCCTTCCTCTTTATTTTATTTTATTTATTTTATGTCTGCTCCTTTTGCACCACCTGCCATTCCTTCCCTGTCACTGACCATGGCATATGTTCTGTATCAGAAACTAGAGCTTATGTGGTCTATCTAATGCAATTTTCTGAATCAGGACTCCAAACCGGATCTAAAACTGATTTGTAAACCTTTTGGTACTAATGTTGGAGAGTGGTCCCTGGTCAAAGTGTTCCCTGGCCAAGTGTGCCAGCTTGTGCACCAGCTGCGCCCATATCTTGGTAATAAGTGATTCCTGGTCAAGGTGGTCCCTGGTCAAAAACATGTTGGGAACCACTGCTTTAGCTCAATGCTGGGATCACAAAAATTTGGCAACAGTCAAAGGTTTGTGAATGCTACCTAGTGGCTGTTTTAGACATTTCCATAAATCTGCAGTGTTTACATCTGTACTATATAAAAAGGAAAATTTGCATGTTTACAAATGCTGATGTATTATTCTTATGTTTAGTTTTTATACCTATATCCCTGGGGTCACAAAAATGTGTCAGGTGGAAAGGGGTCATGAGTTGAATAGGTTTGAGAAGCTTTGCCCTAGAAACTATGACTTGGATAGCTCCTTTGGAACTGTGTCAAGTTCTTCACAAACCCGCTGCAAAAGAAAGGCACAGAGGGGATGGGGGAAGATATAGGTCACCCTGACAACATCCAGAATCAGCTGATAAAATAAAATAAAATATTGCATTTGCTGGAGATCTGGGAAGCATATATTTGTTGGTTGCTTTGGCTGCAGAAATGTAGCTGGCTGCTGTCCAGAATCCCTGCACTGTATCCCAGCCAGTAAATTGCCAAAGTTGGCATCATGAGCCTGAGCAGAACCACATAGATGGGTGGGACTGCCATGTGCATTTATTCAATTGTTATTACATGTGGTTTGTGTCAGAGTGGCTTCATTAATGAGGTATTGGCCACTTTTATACACATGTAGAGAGAATGAGAAACTGGGCTCAACCGAATCAGCTTTCCCATAATCTCTGTTAAGATTTCCCAGGATCCAAGCATTAGGCTTTCTATGCTGGGCTGTTCCCCTAGGTTATATAATCTGCAGTGCTATTTTTGGATTAATTAATTTATTTGTCATATTTCTATACCGCCCCTCTCAGCCCAAAGGCGACTCGGGATGGTTTACACTAGGCATGGTTTCGAGCCCAAAAATAGGGAATCGAAAAATCTAATTGGGGGGATTTTTTAGATTAGTAAAAGAAAGACTTACAAAAAGAATTCCAAAAATTTCTAAAATTTAACGTAATTACTAATGAAATTCGTTAGTAGTTCTAAAGTAGGCAAAGCAGGGAAACAGGACTGATACTGTTTTAAGCACAGGCAAATCAAGGGCAACATTTCCTTGGTTTCCTTGCAGGGAGATATAATGCATTAATATATTATTATTAATATTATTAAATACCGCTGGTGCAGGCCTTGCTAATCTGTAGAATTCTCCTCACTCCAGCTTTATCCCATTCAGTTTTACCATAGCAGTCTAGGACCTCCGTTTGAACTCTATGGCTTTTCTTGATTCTGAACTCTTCCTTCTCCTCTCCGTGCTCTTTTCACTCCTGCTGCCCTTCTCTCAGCAGTTCTTATGTCCTTCTACTCTGTCCTTCTATCTAAACCCCCTTCCTGGGTGTTTAAATCGCTTTTTCCTCAGTCCTCCAGCCCCTCTAGGAGTCCCGATCTGGATCTCTCTATCGTTTCTGGCTCCTTTTTCACTTCCTGGAAGAAGCCTTTCACTCTAATTAGGCTTCAAGCATGGAAAGGCCCCGATTTGACTGTGAGTTATGTCTGCAAAGGTATTTTGGAGGGAAATTTTCCTGTTGGGGGCATCCGAAATATTTAATAATCTAACGAAATTTTGGGCCCAGGGTGCGGAAAAGAAAGTCCACTTCCGGGATTGGCCTTGCGATCCATATAAACTTGAAAGTCCCATACATACGAATCCCTTCCGATTTCTTTTCATTTTCATAACTTTTTTCTCATGTCTAGTTTACACAAGGCAGTCTCTGCCCTTAAATCAAAAACACGAGTAACAAACCAAACAATGACCATATAACAACAATTAGCAATTAAAACATACAATTACAGTCTCAGCGTCATGTTGAAATCACTTTCCGTCACATCGTCATCATTCCATATATCTAATTAACCGTTATATTTCATCAGCAAATGCCTGCTCAAGCAGCCAGGTCTTGACTTTCTTGTGAAATGTCAGGAGGGAGGGGGCCGATATGATGTCACTAGGGAGGGCGTTCCAAAGCCAAGGAGCCACCACTGAAAAGGCCCTGTCTCTCATACCCGCCAATTGCACCTGCAAAGAAGGCGGGACCGAGAGCAGAGCCTCTCTGGATGATCTTAAACATCTCGATGGTTCATAGGGAGAGATGTGTTCGGACAAGTAAGTTGGACCAGAACCATTTACCATTAGCTGGGCTAAAGTTTATCAAGACATCAGGATCTGAGTGAGTGTTTACAATAGAATTGCATCAAATGAGGGGGAAACAAGAGAGACAAAAAAACCCCCCTGAGAACATAAAATCAGATTGAGTGTTACTATACAGGTTTGCTTTCAAAGAAAATGATTTTCTCAGCTGCTTCTTTGTGGTGATGTTTCAATACTAGTACCTTAATATAAAGTGACACAATATTAAAGGCCTAATTCTAGTCAGTGTCATTAAAGAGCAGAGCTAGACTATCTGATACCTAATATGGCTGTCAGGAGGTTAGAGAACAGCGACCCTCCTTTGTAGCCCATTAAAGAAGAGATTGATTTGATCCCCCCCCCCCAACAAAATGCTACAATAAAATCGAACAGCAAATGTGACAACTATGCATATGCATGGCACAAGCAAGCAAGGCTCCATGATTAATGTACAGCCAGCTGGGTGCACCAATTTAATCATGATACAAATGAGTGTCTTAAATAATATTTCTTTTTGTGTTTATCCTGTCCTGGAATGTTGCCATTTATAACCACAGTAGAAGCAAAGAACTGAAAGCATTAGAAAGAATCCCAGCATCTCCAAGGAATGCATTCTTTATTACAGAAATCAGTTTAGACCAGGGGCTCTCAAACCTTTTTAGCTGTTTGAAGCAGTTTTTCATGGAGCCCCAACAAATGTTTATATATTATATATTAATTTCTATTATATATAATGTATACATGCTCATAGCCAGAAAAAAAATCAGAGGGTGTGTGTGTGAAATATTTTTAAAGAACTGATTCATTCTATATTTTCATATAGATTTAGTTAAATCAAATTTCTATTTTAGCCACAAAGTTTGAAGTCTAAAAAAATTGAGAATGACTCATAATTGGTAATTTAGTGGTTACAAAAGAATACCACAACACACTTTGACAGAAATCAGGCTCCATCAATAAACTTTGGTAGACACTCAAGAGTGCAAGTCTTTCTTGCCCCATTGTGCTTCTTATGTATGCCTATAATATTCTATTGGTGTTGATGAAGTTGTCTGCATGTTGCTTTTCAAATCTGTTTTGAATAGGTGCAAGGAATCCTAAGTTCTCCACCCATAGTTTCCACCACTGATCTTGTTGTATCAAAAGATCTCCTGAAATTCTTTCAGAGATTCTGTGCGCATCTCCCGGCCTTCTTCTAAAAGATTGTCGACATGTTGCAGACTACCAAAAATGTCCATATCTATCCTTTGTAATGTTTTGCTAAGCTGAAAGGATGATGACAGAAGCTTTTTCAGGATGTGTGGTATGGTTACTACAAATTCAATATTCAGAACAGCTGTAAGAAGATATCCAGCTTGGGAAGAGGCTGTATAGAAAACTCTTTTTTAGTTCTTCAAGTGTTCTCACCACCACATTGTACAGTTCAACAAAATGTAAAATGATATCATGTCGCTCAACCCAACAGGTTTCACAAAGTGGCAACAGACTGGTTGTTCTTGATTCAGGGAAATAGCCTTTCCCTGCCTACGCAGTGGGCTGAGAAAGGTTATTGCCTCCTCCCACGAAAGGAGGCGATTAGTTCCCTGGATGGAACCTTCTGGGGAATGGGCGGAGGCTGCCTAGGGTTTTGGGGCAGCCTCCTGCACCATTCCTACTTGAGGTGTTGACCCACCACTCCCGCCCAGTTGACAGTATAGTGCTCACCTTTAGGGGGCCGGGTAGGAATTTTTTCCCACTCTATGTTCTAGGGGGTTTTTTTCGCCTATACTGTTATTAGGGGCTAGCTGGGATGGTGGTTCTATAAATAGGACAGCGTAAATAGTTTAGGGTAATCCATAGACCCATATTCATTCATGCACTCCTCAAAATTGGTTGGCCCAGTGCACAAATACACTTACCTGGACGGCAGTTGAAGGGTGAGGGGGATACCATTGGTCCAGAAATTTTGAGAGTCCAGTTAAATATGTTCAGAGAGTTATTTCCTGTGTTTCCTTGAGAGGTTGCCCAGTTTTGTGTTACAGGGGACTCAGGGGAGTTTCCCAGTGCCACACCTTGTTCCCTTGACACCTGAGTTTAGTGAAGTTAACTTAAGGTAACTTTTTAATAAAGGTTGCCCAAATTTGATATAATTACTGTTGTCTGTCTCGTTATTTCGGGGGTTGGAAGGTAATGGCCTTTTACATTTTAACAGTCCCAGTCTGATGGATTATGCTCTGAAGATATTGCACACAGATTATATTGGTTCTTTGCAGTTTCTGACAGGTGGAATGCTGCAAGTCTTTGCTAAGGCTAGATTTGGTGAGAGAACACTGCAGTGGATGTAGACAGCCATTGGATACTTCTGTGGCATAAATGCCCATGCTCCACTAATATGAGCACTCATATTAGCAGCTCCATCATAACTCTGTCCACAAACATATTACAGGTTCAGTCCAATTTTTCAGTGTTTTCAAAATAATGCCTGAAAATCCTCCACCTGTCATATCACTTATCCTCACAAAGCCTATAAAAGGTTTTGTCTTCCAGTGGGCCAACTTGGTTGCTATTTCTGCTATTGTAGTGTAAATGGGTGGAAAGGTAGGTAATGACAGTCTGAATAAATTTTCTAAACTCGAATTCATGTGTTAACATTTCCATATGATAAATATGATTAAACACAATCAAAGCAGCCTCTAAGCAGTGGGAGGGAAATAGGGTTTGGAATTAAAGAAATCGGGGTTGGGATTGTCTGAGCAGCAAGACAAATGTCTGGACAGCAATTTTTTATTGAGGCAGGTAGGGGGAAAAGAGTCTGTTCTCCAGGACGATGCTGCTGCTGTTGTTTCCAGCAGCTGAAATCTTTGATTTCCTTCCATTTCTCAGGAGGAGGAAAGAGGAGGAGGAAGGAAGCAGCATGGTGCCACAGAGCTCCACATCATCACTCATGGAGCCCCATAGGCTCGTCGGAGAACAGTTTGAGAACCCTTGATTTAGACTACAATCCCTTGCAAAGTTGCACAGGCAAATAAGCTCCAGGGCTACTACTACTAATAATAATAACACTTTATTTATATTCCAGCCTTCTCATCCCGAAGGGGACTCAGGGCGGATCACAAGTACACATAGATGGCAAACATTTAATGCTGCTTTGTATTGACATACACAGACAAACACACAGAAGGAGGTTATTGTGTCACACCACCGGGGGGGGGGGGATGACGACTGTTGCTCCATCCTCTTATGATGAAGAGCTTGTCAGGATTTCCGCATTCCAGCATCTGGTCTTTCTCCTCTTTATGGCGTTGTAAAAACCTTAAGTATAATCACAAAAGTGTATCAAATTGGATTCAAATATCTATATTAGAAATCATCTTGTAAGTACAAACAATCAAAATAGGGTTCATAAATACACATATGTGTGCGGGACACAAATTCCGAGACCTACCGCAAGTTCCAATAATAATAGGAGGTAGATGAAGTTCCTCTTGGCACCAATCCACAGCCAAATCCACGGGGGGCTGGGATATTTGTAATCCAAAGGTGAATAAAGGAATAGATAAATAGGTGGCGGTGGGAAGACGGGAATCCAGGGAAAGGTGTCCACGGGCACGGGAGTTGGTTGAAGAGGAAAAACAGGTGTAGTTTTCTCAAGGCAAATGCTTGTAAGGTCTTAGACACCAACGGTAAATGAATGCTGATGATCCCAAGGCCATAACAGGTCCGTTTCTCCCAAACTGGGTTTTTTCAAGGCGTGGCATGAATGGTGATGGAAACCAACTTCATTCTAAGTAGTACCAAGAGCATAACCCCGTGTCGTATAGGAGGGGTGACCAAAAGGTGTGTCCCGCACACATATGTGTATTTATGAACCCTATTTTGATTGTTTGTACTTACAAGATGATTTCTAATATAGATATTTGAATCCAATTCGTTGCACTTTTGTGATTATACTTATTGTAATTATAGCCAGGCTGTTTACTTTGTTGTAAAAACCTTCCCCGCTTTTTTAAATAGCGGTACCTAATTTCTCTAATTACAGCTAAAGCTGTTTTCGAACTGCTTAGGTAAACAGTGGGTAAGGCTAACGGTTGGCTGCCCACGCCAACCCGGGATTCGAACTTGCAACCTTCGGTTGATAGATCTTTAGCAGCTGCTGATTTAACCGCTATGCTAAACCTCCGGTACGTAATACTAATAATTCACAATCCTACACAGTTACGTCTAATTCATGTAGGTCTAATTCAACATGAAATATGCAGCAAACATTTTCTCTGAGGTACTAAAATATCCTATCTGGTAGAATGAGAGTTAAACATTATCTCTCCTAAATCTCCCAATAACACAACTTGTCCTGTGTAAGCATGGCCTATGCATCTGAATGTCCTCTAAAATTTGACCTTGAACAAAGTTCCTGCTTGCAGACAGATTTCATCTTAATATCTTATATGGTACAGTAATGATGGCTTCTAGGAAGAAAATATATGCTTGAAGAATACAAGTAATTTGCTAGTAACCTACCTTGTTATCTGCCCACAGCAGTATCTCAAGACATGACTGTGTTCATCTGTATTCATGATAGTGGGTGTAAACATAGGTTGATTGCATGAGGTCAAAGGAACTCTTATCTCTTAGAACATTTCTGTATGATTTAATAAAATGATACAACAACATCCTGATTGACACATCAAAGAAGGAAGAATAAAGAGGAAAACGAAAGAGGGAGGAATAAAAAAGTCATGTCACTTTGTAGAGTAAGGAAGATAAATATTTTTCAAAAATACTGAATTTTAATACATTCCAGTTTACAAACACATTAAACATCATGCACAAAGATTAACCAACAGTCCCCTCCTCTACCAACTTCGATTTTCCTTAGCGTTGGGGCATTTTGACATTTATTTTGGTTTCGGTTTCATGTGATCTCTTATGAAATGTAAGATTTTTAAAAAGCAATAGGAGGTAAGAAAAAGTAGCAGTCCACACTATGAGTAATACAATCTGTTCAAAATTGTAATCATTGACAACATTACTTGCAGATTACTTTCAAAATACTGTTGTGAGAAATGTGACTGAATTTCTTATGAATTTCTCTCCGCTTGGAAATGTTTAATTTTTTTTACTATTTTACTGGATTTTTCGAGAGTTGCCTCCCCCCCCAAGGAACTGTTTATAACAGCTTCATGACATCCATAGTTATCTGGAAGCAAGTTTCACTCAGGGTGAAATTTCACAAGGGTCTGGAGAACAAGCCCTATGAGGAGCAGCTTGAAGAGCTGGGCATGTTTAGCCTGAAGAAGAGAAGGCTGAGAGAAGACATGATAGCCATGTATAAGTATGTGAGAGGAAGTTATATATATGTTGTGTTCATCGAAACAGACCCAGGTTTCACACTGAGTGTATAAATACATTTAAAAACATATTAATTATAGGTATTACTGTGTTAGAATGTTATTTTGCGTCATTTTGGTTGGTGGTGTGCCCCAGGATTTTGTAAATGTAAAAAATGTGCCGCGGCTCAAAAAAGGTTGAAAAACACTGTTTTGGAGTACGGAGAGAATGCTTCTGGAACATGGCTATATAGCCCGGAAAACTCACAGCAACTCAGTTTTGGAGTTCAACTCCCAGAAATCTCAGCCATCTTACCAGCTGTTACGAATTGTGGGAGCTGAAGTCCAAAACACCTGGAGGACCAAAGGTTGGGAACCACTGAGTTAGGGGAAGAAACTACCCAATTGACATCTATGGACCTTAAAACATGCAAATCTTATATGATGAGTGTGATTTTGTGTAAAAAATATATGTATGATTTTTAAAATGAGTTTCATTTGTAATTATTCAGCTTCTCCTGAAATACAAGTTTATTTTTTGTGTTCAACTTGCTGCTTGCTGGACATCCATGGATGCTACCTTCCTTTTTGTTTCTCATTTTGGTTCTATTTTTGGCCATTCACGACAAAAGGTAGTAATGATCCTCTTACCTCAAGTTACCTCACTATCTCTCCAGAACAGACATGTCTCTTTCTGGATTTTGAACTAAGAAATTAATAAAACCCAACACAACCCCCTTAGTTTGGCTTGCCCCCTGTTACTTAGCTTTTACATATATTACTTCTAACAAGTTTTGCTGTTAAACTCCTGCATTATAAATTGGGAAGTGAGAATGAGAATGCCATTCCTTATTTTCTGTGCAAGTTGCTTAATCAAAAGTGACCTACAATTTCAGGCATGAATGCATAACATCTCATTATTACCCTCTAGCTGAGACATTATATGGCAGGTCCATTATGTATTGGGATGTAACGGATGCATTCAAGAGGAGCCATTTACTCTGCACCTTAGGCTGCATAGAATGCTGTCAACCAGTTTGATACAGGTAACCTGGATATGTGTCAAGCAATCTTTTGTAGGTTTTCCTTCCCTTGCCATGCATACATTTATACCTTTGTCTGAGTTCCAAACCAGTCTACTCAAATTCTCTATACAGTTACCTGCTCTGTCATAAGGTCAAACTAAGAAATCTCTGAAGCTCTCATAAATTTCCTCCTCCATCTGCCTCTGAGACTGATGAGATTTATAGACAAATCAAACCAGAATATTGTCCCTCTTAATGAGATGCAACCATATATCTAGACTTATTCTTCCTTTAGATCAGTGGTTCACAACCTTCATAATGCCACAATGCCTTTATATAGTTTCTCATGTTATGGTGAACCCAAATCATAAAATTATTTTTGTTGTTACTTCATAGCTGTAATTTTGCTACTGTTATGAATTGTAATGCAAATATCTGATGTGCAGGATGTATTTTCATTCACTGGACCAAATTTGGCACAAATACACAATATGCCCAAATTTGAATACTGGTGGATTGGGGGTGGGGGTTGATTTTGTCATTTGGGTGTTGCAGTTGCTGGGATTTATAGTTAACCTACAATCAAAGAGCATTCTGAACTCGAACAACACTGGAATTGAACCAAACTTGGCACACAGAACTCCCCTGACCAACAGAAAATAGTGGAAGGGTTTAGTGGGCAGTGACCTTGAGTTTTGGAGTTGTATTTCACCTACATCCAGAGAGCACTGTGGACTCAAACAATGATGGACCTGGTCCATACTTGGCACGAATACTTAATATGCATAAAAGTGTACACTGATGGAGTTTGGGGAAAATAGACATTGACATTTGGGAGTTGCTGATATTTATAGTTCAACTACAATAAAAAAGCATTCTGAACTTCGCCAAGGTTCCCACACAAGATTCCCTTGCCGTGAACACTTTTCAGTTCCTACCCAGTTCCAGCGATACTCGAGCTTCCATTTGGGCGCCACTAAAGATTGCCTCCAGACACCCACACCTAACCCCCATGACCAACAGAAAATACTGTTTCTGATAGTCTTCGCAACCCCCCTGATGACCCCTTGCGACCCCCCAGGGGTCCCAACCCCCAGGTTGAGAAATACTGCTTTAGAGAGAGTTAGAGAGAGAGAGAGAGAGAGAGAGAGAGAACAAATTTCACACATAGCAATATTTCTCTAGTGCAACATTTTAGTGGAGTGGTGAACAGATATATTTCTATCATACTGTTTCAATGTGTGCCTTAACTAAATATGCAAGAAGTAATGTATTTTTTTTGTTGCTGTGCTTCTCCGACTTATTGTAGTCATTCACTCTGGATATGCCAAATAGGGCTAACATCTACTTGTGGAGAGAAATATTCTAGATGTATGTACTGACACATCTTTATTTATTTATTTATTTATTTATTTACACCATTTCTACCCCGCATCTTCTCAACCCCCGAGGGGGGACTCAGAGCAGCCTCACAATGGCAACAATTCAATGCCCAAAACACAGTAAACATATAATAGAAACCACAACAGTCAAATTTAAAATACATTAAATACAGTTAACATTAAAATAACATATAATTAGCATTAAATATATCAAATACATTCACATAGGTTAAAAACAGTATTCCGTCCATACAGCAGCCTTAGTTCATGTCCACCAGTTTGCCATTTCAATCCCTTCTAAAGTGCTGTATCGTGCTAATTTTAGCAAAACTGAAAATGAACATGATGGTTGAAGTTGTTGTGTTTTTTTGTTCAATCGCTTCCAACTCTTCGTGACCTCATGGACCATCCCAAGCTAGAGCTCCCTGTCGGCCGTCACCACCCTCAGTTCCTTCAGAGTCAAGCCAGTCACTTCAAGGATACCATCCATCCATCTTGCCCTTGGTCACCCCCTCCTCCTTTTTCCATTTCCCCCAGCATCATTGTCTTCTCTAAGCCTTCCTGCCTTCTCAGTATGTGGCCACATTATGTGGTTGACATTAGTGAGAAATGAAAAACAAGAAATTAAATTCCAACTAAATTTAATGGCATTTAATGGCCATAATCGAGCACATGACATTTAATGGCAATAACCTCCAAAAATGCCAAAAGATGGGAAAGCCTACACACACACATACACATATACACCTCTATCTGTTGTCTGTCCTGTCATTGTATAATTAGCATTGAATGTTTGCTGTATATGTGTTCTTTGATCCGTGTTGAATCCCCTTCACGGTGAGAAGGGTAGAATATAAATGCTCTAAATAAATAATACATATATTTTTCTGCTTAGTTTGAAATAGATCACAGGAGAAACTCTTGGTAATCCTCACTAAGAGTACTCCTTGTTCTGTACATTAAGGAGAATAAAAGAACTAGAATGTGCACATAAAAGGTCTGAAAGACTAGCAACCATAAGAAATAACTAAGAGGGTTGGGTATATGTATTATCCGAAGAAGAGAGGGCTGAGAAATGGTAGGCTCTCTGTTTTTAAATAGCTAAAGAACTACCATATCTAAGATGGAATGCACTTGCTTTCTGCTTTCGAGTACAGAACTCGAGCCAATGGATTCAATCATAATAAAAGAAATTCTGGCTAAGTATTGGGAAAAATCTTCAGTTCACTAGTGGAACAAACTTGTACATTGATTCCTTTTTCATTGAATTTCTTAAAAGAAAAATAAAGCTTGAATGGCCAATTCTGAGGATTTCTGCACATCAGATGGTTTGTAGGTAACCCTTGGTGTATCTTCCAGTTCTTTGATTCTAAGAATGCAATAAATAAAAGAGCTTTTAGGAATGTCGAGCAGTGACAAAAAAGTTTGATGCCTAGCTGCCTGGGGCACTTTGTGTGATAGTACCAAAGACATTTTCTGTTCTGCTAAAGGTGGAGATAAAAACATGATGTGATATCTTTAAAATGTGTCAGCTGCTAATTAGTGACTGTTTGCCATTACCAGAGACAAAATTCCCTCCATGTGCTTCAAAAACATCTTGTCCTCTTACTGTTTATATTTAATCCCGAGACAGTTGAAGCAGATTCACATCTTTTAATGTGTTGGTAACCTTTCTGTGTCCCTTAATATGAGTCTACCCAACATTTGTGACAGTTTGTGAAATGACTCTTTGATTAAGTTTAGTGCTGCAAGGAGAGTTTTTGTCATAAGATATTCCTTTGTACACTAGGATGTAGTTAGAATATATTCAATTTGGTTAGTCTGTAACTGCTTAAGAACAAACACAACCCACACAAGTTGTTTGAGGCAGACACAATCCATTTTTGATTCATTTTGAGGATATCACTATCTTCTAGGGCTACTGCCAGTTTATTTTGTGTGTGTTGTTTGCAACAACCACACAACAAGGTGTTGACTGGCCTTCCTATAATCAGTGCTTGCATTTATGTTCTACCATCATAGCAAGTGTTACCCCAATGGCTCTAAAATGAGTGAGAAAGGGGTTCTGGAAGCTCTTCCTTTTACACAATTACTTAATGAAAGAGTAAGAAATAATTTGTTACTCTCACTATAGCAGGGGTGCTCACACTTTTTCAGCATGCAAGCTACTCTTAAAGCAACCAAGTGCAAAAGATCTACCTGCCCCCACCACTCGTGCTCCTGCTGCTGTTTTCCGCCCGTGCAGCGCTTCTTCTGCCTGCGGGGCATTGCAGGAAGGAGAAAGCATGAGGTGGGGCCTCCAGAGGGAGCACTCCACCCTGCCTGTATTGCCGGCAACGGAGGCTGTACAGCTGCTTCTGGATGAGAGAGAGGCAGGGCGCTCCCTCCAGAGGCCCCTCCTCGTGCTTCCTTCTTCCTTCAATGCCCCGCAGGCGAAAGAAGCACAGTGAGAGTGGAATCCAGCAGCAGGAGTGCGCGTGCACACAGGGTGTGCGCGTGCATGGCAGGAGCGCCCCATCCGGCTGGTGAGGCCCGAAGATCACCTGGAAAAGATCTACTAGTAGCTCCCGAGCTACCTAATGAGCACCCCTGCACTATAGTAATATAAAGGACACTCATGATATTTGAGAAACACTTTAGAAATGCCTCGGCAGTGCCCCCTAATTTTGTAATGAATATTGAAACATTTTTTTATCAATCACACAGGCCTAGTAAATAGGTTACAATTATGAGAGTACTGTCATGCCTGTATCTACCCCTTGCATGCATGGGAAAAGGGCATCCATTCTTTCAACAATCATTTTTATTTTTTTATTTCCACCATTTCTACCCTGCTGTCGCCTCCTAGGGCTTGGCCACACTTGATCTCCCTGAACAAACCACACAGCTTTGAGGTACAACACAGTTTTATTGTGCAGGAAAGAGGAAAGTGTGAAGGCCAATACAATGCCTTAAAGTAGCAATCAGGAACAGCAGGCAGTAAGTCCTGCGGTGGGGATTCCAAGCCGGATGAGCAAGGAAGAGTCTCCAAACAGAATCCCTCCATTTCCACAACCGGGCGGCTTGGGAAGCAAGGAAGTTTAGCAAGAAAGTCTTAGCAGCAGCAAGGCTTGAACAGGATGCACACAAAGTTCAATGGACTAAGGCAGCCTGGTGGAATGGGCGGGAGTAGCTTAGATCAGGCCGTTTGCGGCCGGCTCTTCAGAGTAACATCCTTCGTTGGCATGAGTTGATCCGAGATGCCCCCTATGGTGCGGGGTTCTCTGATATAGGGTCCCTTGGCCAGTCCCAGTGCGTGGAACATCAAACCCAATGATTGATGAGAAACTATATGTTTATTGTTACCTAAGGTTCTCCGGAATGTTCCCCAATTACCGGGCACAGATGTTTCAGGGAGGAATGGTTTATGGTTCCTCTGCAGTGCCTGGCCAAAAGGGAGTCTCGCTTTGGTAACCTTGGATGTAGTTATCTGTGCATTCCGTGCCACTTTCACACGAGAATGCAGAGAGGCTCCGATGGGGCCTGGGGAGCATCAAACTGACGGTTTAACCACTTCATAGGCCGGATGGGCCTGTGTAGGCCTGGGCAAATGGGCAGCCTGGAGGCTCTGTGGTGTGACACCCGCTTCTTCTCAACCCCCGAGGGGGGACTCAGAGCGGGCTAACAATGGCAACAATTCGATGCCACACAGTATACATATAATAAACCAAAAGCAGTTAAAATTAAAATACATTAAAATACAATTAGCATTAAAATACATTAAAATACAATTTGCATTAAAATACATGATACACATTCACATTAGTTAAAAACAGTAGTCTGTCCATAATAAAAACATTAGGTCTTATCAATCATATCATGGGTTTGCGGGGAGGGATGGGCCAGGAGAAGTTATTTACTCAAGCAAATGCTGTACAGTACTGGCCAGGATCTTATCCTCACACACAAATAAGTGAATGGGAGTGTATTGAGATCTGAGATGATGTAGATGTAGTTGCCAGATGAACAAAGTCAAACCAAATTGTATATTTAGGCCCATCTACACTGACATATAATGCAATTAGAACTGCATTCTATGATCAATGTACTTATTAGCCTGGGTAGGTTTGTCGGAATGCTCGTAAAATTGGAATGATTTGGATTAAATTCACTTTTGAAGTGGTTTCGAGGCGATGTAAGCAAACCGGAAGTGAATTTTCCATTTCGAAGCCACCACCGCCATTTTCAGAAAGGAATCGGCATTAGATTCCTGCCCCTCCCGAGGTGCTTTCCCCTCATTGGCTGTTTAACCCAGTTTGGAGATGGATATCCTTCCCTCCGCGTCAGAACTGGGGTGGCAGCCACATCCAAACTGAGTTAAACATGGCTGTCACCCCAGTTCTGATGTGGAGGGACGACATCCTCACGCAAACTGGGTTAAACATGCGTGATAAACTGACATATTTGTTAAGACCATTAACCAATTTACAGAGACCATTCTGTAATTTAATTTGAATTAATTTGGGAAATTCCTAAATTTTTCCGGAAAATTTCAGAAGTCATTCAGATTTGAAGCGCCAGCGCCCCCTACATCCAGAACAAGTTTTGAACCTTATTTTTTTTGGATCATACAAGCCTAGTACTTATATAACAAAATTATATTAGTCTACACCAGGGGCCCTCAAACTTTTTAAACAGAGAGCCAGGTCACAGTCCCTCAAACTGTTGGAGGGCTGGATTATAGTTTGAAAAAAACCCTGAATGAATTTCTATGTACACTGCACTTATCTTATTTGTAGTGCAAAAAAACACTCAAAAACAATACAATAATTAAAATGAATAACAATTTTAAAAAATCTGAACTTATTAGTATTTCAATGGGAAGTATGGACCTGCTTTTGGCTGATGAGTTAGGGTTGTTGTTGTTGTTGTTGTTGTTGTTGTTGTTGTTGTGTGCTTTCAAATCATTTCAGACTTAGGTTGACCCTGAGCGAAGGCCAGATAAATGACCATGGAGGGCCGTATCTGGCCCTCGGGCTTTGTTTGAGAACCCCTGGTGTACGTTTTCATATAATTCAGTTCAGTCTGCATTACGATGGCAGTGTAGATGGGGATTTAGTCATCAACAGAAGGTAAAAATGAAAAACAAGATATTGAAGGCTTTGTATGGAGAATACAATTGTTATGGGGTTTTTTTTTCTTACCTTCAACTCTCTGATTAATACAGAAATAGAAAGAAGCAGATAGATTAGTGGTAAGAACACATAAAAATGAAATGAATGGAAAATGGACTCCTATCTCCCCCCCATTTCTTATATATTCATTTCATTTTGTAATTATTTTCATAGAAAAGCACAAGGACAACTTGAAGAAATGCTATACTTTTCCTCTTTGTGTATTTCTTTGGATGGCAAGGATCATGAGAAACAAACTATAAATTATGCATTTTCAAATTGTATTAATCTTTTGTGAAAACCTGTGATTTACTGCCCAAAGGTGGCAAATTGCTCTTTCCACGTGCCCACAGTGAGCAATATAAACTGTGAATCTGGAACACACAAGTCAGCACTGTGGGATTTTCCTTCAGAGGCACAAAATCAATATAGCAATCTGTAAATATGTGTTACCATGGCAATAAAACCACAAGTTGTATTGATACAAATGTGGATAATAATTATACCAGGCCTGTGCCTCATATCCTCTAATCCCCATGCTCTAGCAAAATTGTTTGAAACAACCCATACTTTCAATTGAGTGCAAATCCAGTTCAGCTTTGGTGAGAGGAGGAGGTCCCAAGCCATTTGTTTCCACATTCTATAATGATTATTCCCAACAGAAGTATTATTAGTTTCAAATCCTTTGATCACCCCTCCTCCTCCTCTTCTTCTTTTTCTTCTTTCTTTCTCCTCCTCCTCCAGTGGTTCTCAAACTTCCTAATGCCATGTTCACTCAATACAGTTCCTTATGTTGTGGTGACCCCCAACCATAACATTATTTTCATTGCGACTTCATTACTGTAATTTTGCTACTGTTATGAATGGTAATGTAAGTATCTTTATGCAGGATGTGTTTTTATTCACTGGACCAAATTTTGCTCAAATACTCCAATATCCCTAAATTTGAATACTGGCTGGGTTGGTGGGGGAGGCGGGAGAATTGATTTTGTCATTTGGGAGTTGTAGTTGCTGGGATTTATAGTTCACCAACAATCAAAGAGCATTCTGAACTCCACCAATGATGGAATTGGACCACACAGAACTCTCAGGCCCAGATCATCCATAAGGCCACACTAGGGCGTGGCCTATGAGCGAAGCCATGGGGGGCGCCAAATCCGGACCCCCAAATTTTTTTAACAAAAAATTAAATATTTTTAAAAATGGCGATCTTCGGGCGCTTCTGCACCTGCGCGCAGAGTGCCTACACACTCCCAGAGCCTCCAGTGTGCTGTGCGCTCACCTCTGTGCACGTGCGTTGGCTCCTCCCACCCTCCGACTCAGTCAGGTCACATGGCGCCCAAGCCGGCCTGGTGGAGGGGACACTTTGGGGAAGGAGGAGGAGCAGAAAGAAGGAAGGATTCCTTCCTTCGTTCTGCTCCTCTTCCACCCCCAAAGCCTCCCTGCTCTGCCAGGCCAGCTTGGGCGCCACGTGGCCTGCCTGAGTCGGAGGGTAGAAGGAGCTGAGCCCCAGGGCACCCACCCCCGTGCACGTGCGTCGGCTCCTCCCACCCTCCGACTCAGGCAGGCCTCGTGGCACCCAAGCCTGCCTGGCGGAGGGGACGCTTTGCTCCTCCTCCTTCCCCAAAGCATCCCCTCCGCCAGGCCGGCTTGGGCGCCACGTGGCCTGCCTGAGTCGGAGGGTGGGAGGAGCCGATGCACGGCCCCACCCCTGCAAGTGGCCTCGCCCCCGCAAGTAGCTCCGCCCCGCAAGCGGCCCCACCCCCACAAGCGGCTCTGCCCCGCAAGCGGCCCTGCCCCCGGGGGTGAGGCTTCCAGAGTGTGGCCCAGGGCGCCACAAACAGTTAATCCAGGCCTGAGAACTTTTAGGACCAAGAGAAAATACTGGAAGGGTTTGGTGGGCATTGACCTTGAGTTTTGGAATTTTAGTTCACCTACATGAGCACTGTGGACTCAAACAAAGATGGATCTGGGCCAAACTTGGCACAAATACTCAATATACCCAAATGTGAACACGGGTGAAGTTTGGGGAAAATAGAACTTGACTTTTGGGAGTTGTAGTTACTGGGATTTATAGTTCACCTACAATCAAAGAGCATTCTGAACTCCACCAACGATATAATTGGTCCAAACTTCCCACACAGAACCCCCATGATCAACAGAAAATATTGTGTTTTCTGATGGTCTTTGGCAACCCCTGTGACACCCCCTTGTGACCCCTCCCCCAGGGTCTCAACTTCCAGGTTGAGAAATGCTGCTTTAGCAGAAAAGGCTAAAGACCTTGTAAAACTACGACGGTTGAATGAAAAATAATGCCTTCACCTTCGTAGCTCCTCAACAGATGGTAGTACTTGTATGTGACATGTACCATTTTGGCGGGAAGCTTTAGCATAGAATGGTTGTGTTATTAAAGTGTGAAGTATGGAATCCTGCACAGACGGTCAGTCAATGCGACTTAAGCAATGTGCAGTCATTGAATTGACAGCAGAAGGTGTCATCCCAAAGGATATTCATCAGAGAATGCAAGCTGTTTATGGTGATTGTGTTGATGTGAGTACTGTGCGTCATTGTAGTGAGTTTAAAGATGTTGAGGTGGGAACATCAGACTTATGTGACAAACAAAGAGTTGGATGTGACAGCAAAGCAAAAGTTTGACAGATTGATTTAGGACGATCATCATATCACTTAGAGAGAAATTTCAAGCATAATTGGCATTTCACAAGAATGTGTGGGTCACATTATTGCTTTGCTTGGCTATCGGAAGATCTGTGCATGATTAAGGAAAAAATGTTTCAAAACTTGTGGATTTAGGGGGCGCTGTCATTTCAAATCTAAATGACTCCTGAAATTTTCCAAAAAAATATTGGATGCAGATGTCCTTCCCTCCGCGTCAGAAATGGGCGAGAGCCGTATGTTTGCCAATTCCTTTCCGAAAATGGCGGTGGTGGCTTCAAAATGGCAAATTCACTTCCGGGTTGCTTACATCGCTTTGAAACCGCTTCAGAAGTGAATTTAATCTGAATTCATTCTGAATTTACGATCATTCAGACGAACCTACCCAGGCCTAATATATAATTATTTGTTTTGTTATGTGCTTTAGTCTGTGTGTATGGAGGCATCGAATTGTTGCCATCTGGAAAACACCTTGAGTCCCCCCCGGGATTGAGAAGGGCGGGGTACAAATATTCAAAATAAATAAATAAGATATAAACATCTAACTGACTATTTTGTCCATATAATTTTAAAGGTCTTCTAATCCATTACTTGATTGGCTTTCCTAAGTCCCTATTCTCTTTATCCATGCTTTTCCTGGTCTTAGTTCAATAACTGTTAATACTTTTTAAATAACCCAGGGAAAAAAATCCAATTTTAATATGGATACAGAAAAAGCCTTTGGCATTGGAAGTAACAGGCACAAAATAACCACCACAAGCACCCAAAGGAAAAGCTTTTCTAAGCCACATTTTCTTCCTTAGGCATGCCTGAGGGATAACTAAGGTCAGCTGTTCTTTTCTGTGTACTAAAAAGAAGGATCCAGGAGTAGCTGAGAGGAAGTTACTGACTTTGCAATCCTATACACAGTTAACTAAAAGAAAGTCCTACTGACCCAAATGTGCTTATTTCTGAGTATACATGGATAGTACTGTACTGTGCCAATTTACCAGTCTCCCTGAATTATTATTCACCTTTTATCTTCCTGTATGTGTGATGTCTCTTGCACAATTTTCATCTGCCTTATTTCCTCATTATATAAGTGTAGACAAGAGGTCCTCAAGCTTTTTAAGACTGTCAAGGGGCCAGACTATAGTTTGAGAAAAAAAAACCATGAATGAATTACTATGCATACTGCGAATGTCGTAGCACAGAGACCAAGGAAGCCAAGCCCAGATATAAAAGGGGGTAACAAAAAGTTTATTGAACAATCAAATGGAAAGGGGACGAACAAAAAAGCAGCCAACTTGGCTGAAAACCCTCAAAAATCCTAGGAAACCTAACAAACACCCGGAAACACGATGCAAAACAAACTCAGGACGTCTGTCTGCAACGTCTGATGTGGGATGATCCAGAAGAGTCGTTGAAAGCCGATCCAAAGGTCAAGGGCAGGAGAATGACGGATGAAAGGAGGAGACAGTCCAAGGTAATCAGGAGCGGAGTATACAGGAATAACACAAATCATAGCCCCCATCAAACACAGTGTCAGCCTCCCTCCATTTCATACAATACCAAACTCTGTAGCAGGAACTCACGGTAGACTCAGCGGAGAACAAGCCCCGCCACAGGAAATACACGGCAGCAACTAAACAGAAAAGCAGATATTGAATCCCAAACCCCCCACCTTTTCCCAAACATCAGCTAGAGCTGCCACAGCAGCTCACCCCAAGAACAAGGTGGAGAAGTAGGGCGGCCGGGGGGAGGGGGAGGCGGGGCAGGGAGGAGGAAGAGAGCTAGCTCCTCCTTTTCGGCGCCCCCCCTACCTGGGGCGGGGGCCGCCGCGAAAAACAGAGAACGCAAGGCAGCGCGTCACAGGCCTGGCGTGACACCTTTCGGCGGCCCCCGGCCTAGGGAAGGAGGGGAGGCGCCGAGGAGGAGAGGCGGTGCCAAGGGGCAGCGCGTCACGCCAGGCCTGTGACGCGCTGCCGTTGGCGCCGCCTTCTGCCCTTTTCGTCACCGAGAGAGGGACGGAGAAGCGATCAGACAGGGAGGAGGAGCCAGCTCTCTTCCTCCTGCCTGGATCGCCCCTTCTCCCTCTCTCGGCGCCGCCGTTCTGCGAGGCAGTTCGCAGCGGCGGCGCCGAGAGAGGGATGGAGGGGCGATCCAGGCAGGGAGGAAGACAGCTGGCTCCTCCTCCCTGGATCGCCCCTTCTCCCTTTCTCGGCGGCGCCGCTGCGAACTGCCTCGCAATGGCGCGCCCGAGAGAGGGACGGAGGGCGATACAGGCAGGAGGAAGACAGCTGGCCCCTCCTCCCTGCCTGGATCGCTTCTCCGTCCCTCTCTCGGTGCCGCCGTTGCGAGGCAGTTCGGCGGCGGCGCCGAGAGGGAGGAGAGGGAGCGATCCAGGCAGGGAGGAAGACAGCTGGCCCCTCCTCCCTGCCTGGATCGCTTCTCCGTCCCTCTCTCGGCGCCGCCGTTGCGAGGCAGTTCGCAGCAGCGGCGCCGAGAGAGAGACGGAGCGATCCAGGCAGGGAGGAAGACAGCTGGCTCCTCCTCCCTGCCTGGATCGCTTCTCCGTCCCTCTCTCGGCACCGCCGTTGCGGCAGTTCGCAGCGGCGCCGCCGAGAAAGGGATAAGGCGGCGGTACAGGGAGGAGGGGCCAGCTCTCTTCCTCCTGCCTGGATCGCCCCTTCTCCTTTCTCAGCGGCGCCGCTGCGAACTGCCTCGCAACGGCGCGAGAGAGAGGGACGGAGGGGGCGATACAGACAGGAGGAAGACAGCTGGCTCCTCCTCCTCGCCCCTCCTCCTTCCCCGCACCGCGGCGCGTCCTTGAGGAGGGGCGAAGGAGGAGAAAGTCAGCTGGCCCGCCCCCACCCCGCCCCTCTATCGGCCCGCCCCCTGCTCACTGATCACCTGCGGCCCCCCAGGTGATCAGTGACAGCCCCGGAAGAAACAGCACTGTTATATAGCACTTAAACATGATCAAGGAGGGTCTTTAGATGACAGTGATGTATATAGCACTTAAACATCACTGTCATCTAAAGACTCTCCTTGATCATGAGCACCAGCTACTTCATCTCCTGCAGCTGATATGCTCTGTGCAGTCCAACGTTCTTGGAAACTTAAAGTATCCCAATCTGTCCCTGAAGCCTCAGAAGGCCAGTCTAAATCACTGTCGAAGCCGAGGAAGGTATCAGAATTAGACTCTTCATTACACACATCCCTTACTTCCTGAACCAATGTTGATTCTAGATCAGTATCACTTTCCTCTGACCACATTTCTTCTTCCCCAGGAAAACCTTCAAAGGTTTCTGAATCAGAAGGAGCTCTAAGTATCTGTCGGATCTTTTTTCTCTGTTCCAACCCTTCAAGACTAGAATCACTAGCAGCCCTTTTTTCCCAGCTGCAGAGTCTTAATTACACAGAGCCTCACCCCATTCCATACTACTGCTTGATGCTAATGACCCAGCATCTTCCCCATCACTACTAGCAGTAGAAGCCGAAGGCTCAATTACAACAGCACATATCTTATTTGTATTTATTTATTTATTTATTTATTTATTTATTTATTTGTCACATTTCTATACTGCCCCTCTCAGCCTGAAGGTGACTCGGGATGGTTTACACAGGCAGTCTCTGCCCTCAATACAACACAGCAACAAGTCAACCCCCAGAAAAACCATATAATAACAATTTAACAATTAAAAACATACAATTGCAGCCTCAGCGTCATGTTGAAATCAGTTTCCATCACATCGTCGTCATTCCTTATTTCCAATTAAGCCTTATATTTCATCAACAAATGCCTGCTCAAATAACCAGGTCTTGACTTTCTTGCGAAATGTCAGGAGGGAGGGGGGCAATCTGATGTCTTTAGGGAGGGTGTTCCAAAGCCAAGGAGCCACCACTGAAAAGGCCCTGTCTCTCGTCCCCGCCAGTCGTGCCTGCGAAGAAGGCGGGACCGAGAGCAGGGCCTCTCCAGATGATCTTAAACAACATGTAGTGCAAAAAGACATGAAATAGCAAGATTTTATTTAAAACGAGGAACAGTTTTAACCAATATAAACTTATCATTATTTCATTGGGAAGTGTGAGCCTGCTTTTGCTGATGAGAGAGTTAATTTGGGTTGTTGCTGTTGTGTGTAATCACTTCATTTCAGACTTAGGGTAATCCTATGTCTAAAGTTTAGGATGGCAGACAGGTAAATGACCTTGGAGGGCTGTGTCAGGCCTGTGGGCCTTAGTTCAGGAAGCCTTTGTGTAGACCACACAATGCAGGTGAACCGTATTATATGAGTCTACATTGACCATATAATACAGCTTCAAACTGCATTATATGGCAGTGTGAATTGAGTATTGGAGTTCATGGTTGATAAATTTCAGCTGGATGTAAACGTTTCACTTGCTTGTCCAGTGCTGATGGATCCTTTCCAATTTGTCATCCTGAGGATGTGGACAGGATCCTTGAAGATATGAAAGCAAACACATGCGTTCTAGACCCCTGCCCTTCCAAGCTCATTGAACAGGCCAGAGGGGAACTTATAGAATGGGTAAGAGAAGTGATCTGTATCTTCATCCACATCAAGGAAGGGTCTCAGCATTCCTCAAATAGGCTGTAGTAAGACTGCTAAAGATAGGTGTGTGTATGCACACCAGGGGGTGTGCAATTTGGCTAAACCCCGTGCCATATTTAATGTCCATATTTCAGTGCCCCCTTCCAGTCTGTCTTTTGGGAGCGTCCTGAATTTGGACGGGCAAAGTTCAATTTTTTGATCTGGAAGCAGAATGATCCATTTTCGCTCCAGAAATATCTGGCTCTATGATGGTAATGGGGAAACTTCCGAGCCCCCCCCCCCTTCCTGGCATTTTTAGGGCATTCATCTTAATAAATCTTTTTTTTTCTGGGATTGTTTCTCCTCGTATTCTTCAATAAGTCCTGAGTTAAGGTATCAGACTTAAGAACCCACCCTTTCGGGAATAGTTTCTCCTTATATCCTTCAATAAGGAAAGGACTGTAACATTAGAAATGAGAGGATTACCCTTTCCTTGCTAAGCAGTGCCACCAGATGAAATATTTTCTCTCTCACACACACACACTTTTAGTTACACCTTGTTTTATTTCAAGTTGTGAGCTGCCTTACAGCTGCCCCAGCACGAGGAGGAAGGTGGAATATAGATCAATGAAATAAAATATAAATATTATTCAGTAGAGATATTGGTTCAAACACTCTTTACCTTGGTTATCTCCGATGCCACAGTCAGACTGCTATTAAATTTTGAATGAGCTCCTGGCTGTTACTGTGAAATTTCCCCCATGCCAAAACATTCTCCTCTTCCTTACCCTGGTGCCTTTAATGAAGTCAGCAGATATGTCTGGTGACAGCCAGAAGCTTTGTGGTCATCTGATGCATTGGTAGGAGGGCAACATAAGCCTGATTTACCGCCTTCTTTCTACACCATGAAGCATAAGGCAAAGGGGATGGGTTGCTAATCCAGTATGGTTTAGAATTGGTTCATCTACCCATTTTAACCCTGAAGTGCAAAACTGCCTGACGTCTTATAACATGGGGCAAAAAAAGGGTTAACCCACTTTACCCTATGCCGTAGATCAGTGTTTCCCAACTTTTTTGAGCTGCAGCACACTTTTAACATTAAAAAAATATGGGGGCACACCACCAACCAAAATGACACAAAATGACACTCTAACACAGTAAAGAATGGCTGGGGGATGGTGGCCTGCTGGGAGCAGCTGCTGGGAGTGCTGAAGTCAGGGGAGGGGGAGGAGCCAGGCTGCACCATGCCCCACCCCCTCCCCCTCCCCCAGCTTCAGCTCTCCCACACCTTCTCCAGCCATGAGGGGACAGTGCCAAGCCAGCGGTGGCAGAGACAGCACAATGTTGGCTTGGCACTGTCCCCTCAAGGCTGGAGAAGCTGTGGGAGAGTGGAAGCTAGGGGGAGGGGCGGGGCATGGCGCAGCCTGGCTCTGCGCCATGCCCCGCCCCCTCCCCCAGCTTCCTCCTCCACGCAGCTTCAGCGAACGAGGGGCGAGAGTCATGGCGGATTAGAGGCTGGCTGGGGAAACAGCCGAAGGAGGTGGCGCCCAGCCCCTTCTTTTTTCTTGCTGCCGCCTGACCCTTCCTCCTCCTCCCCTAAGCAGCAGGAGTTCGGCAGGAGGAGGGGAGAAGGAAGGGGGGACAGAGAGCATTTCCCCTGGCACAGCAGGAGGTCCGTCATGGCACACTACTGTGCCATGTGACAGCGGTTAGAAAACACTGCCATAGATGTCCAGGAGCAACTTCTACTTGAAATTGAGTTTTGGGCCAATGTATGTCAAAACACAGTATATCCTTTAAATTATTCCATACATGATTATGTCCAGATTCCTGAACTTTGGTTTTTGAGATGTTTCAGAACTTTACTCCAAGCCCCAGGTAGCATGATTAACAGTCAGGAATTTTGGAGGTTGTAGTCCCAGGTATCTCAATGACCAAAGTTTGGCAAGTAATAAAAGCTTAACCGTCCTCAAAGATCACTTCTAAATGGCATGAAAGATAAAAGGCAGAATCTCAGTCGGTCCATGCAACAGGGAACTGCTGGCTGGCTGGCAACTTTCTGTTGACTTTAGTCATCCCAACTGGGAAAGTATCAGTGCAAGCACAGTTTTAACTTTTTGTTTTGCAATGTTGCTTTAGAATCATTAGACACTCCCTGGGGCAAAGTTATATGTGCACTTCAGAGCTGGCAGGGCAAGTTTCAAGATTATGCTGTTGGTCTACTAATGACTAGTAAAGTAATATTAGAAAAATCTGCTAAGAGTTCAAGCATTGAAATGTCAACAACAAAACTTTTAAGATGTCTCTTCCTTTGTGGGACCGGTCTGCTGAAGATTTTTAATTGGTAATATTGCTTCAGGTTGCTATTAAAGTATCCAAGTGATAAAAAACAATTAAGTTTCACTTGACATTATGGCAATGACTTGAATACGTTGAACTCATTTTGCTAGATTATGCACCTCTTGTCTGAGATACATAATTATGCCATGTCCATCTTTGGCTATAATAACCAGAACTCTGTAAAAAATGCTGGCATATGATGTTCGAAACATTTTCTGAAGGTGAACGTTCAGAGGAGATATTTTTGTCTCACTGAGCTATCTTTCACAATACACAATTACAATATTATAAGTATGTGGTTGCATCTTAAGGACCCCTGGGGTTTGCTGAGAAGCTGGAGACTCTAGCAGAGAATTCAATGCTTCTCCAAAACCTCAAATCCCAGGATTCCATAGGATGTTGCCATGGTAGTTAAAGTGGCTGGAGAGTCCTGTAATTGTGTAGTGTGAAGGAGAATGAACTCCACTCAGTTGAAGGGTCATTTCTCCTTTACACTGTGTTTAGAATGGTTCAACAGCCTCTCCATAATAAAAATGGAGGCCTACCATCTAAATTTGAAGAACTGATCAATTATCAATGAGGAAAAACCGACTTTCAGATTTTTTTTCTGTCCTTTCATGGCAAGAAAGATGGTTCCTCGGCACCTTGACTCAAGGCGGACACAGGCGAGAGGGTCTACCAATGTCTACTTATCAAGATGTGACTATTTCTTTTCCATACATTTAATATTCACTAGCCTTTTCTTAACTCTGATAAAGTAGATTGATACACCAAGGTCACTTTCTTTCTCCATTTCAGAGGTTTCTTCCACTTTCCTTATTCTCTTTGGTTTTTTGTTTGTTTGTTTTAAAGACAGGTTTCTGGGTTTGCTGGCCTCTTTCTCATGCATGAACCCAGACTGGGCCCCCATCAACACTACAAGAGAACAGGGGGCTACACCATACAATACAGCAGGGCTGTCCAACTTCTACCGGACCTGTGGCCGGAATTCTAGTTACTGATGACCTGGGGGGCCGAAGGGTCTGCCTCCGCCCCCGGCTCCGCCCCTCCCCGGCTCCACCCAGGCTCTGCCCCCTCCCTGGCTCCACCCCTGCCCCGCCCCCTCCCCGGCTCCACCCTCTCCCCGCCTTGGAGGTGTCTGTGGAGGACACCGGGCTTTGACTTGGAGATAGAGATGAACACCAAAATCCCAGTCTCAAGTCCCAGTCCCTGCTTTGAACTGGATTATATTGCAGTGTGGACTCAGGGCCCTTCACACAGCCATATAACTCAGAATATCCAGGAAGGAAACCCCACAAAACCTGCTTTGAACTGGATTATATTGTAGTTTGGACTCAGGGCCCTTCACACAGCCATATAACGCAGAATATCCAGGCAGGAAACCCCACAAAACCTGCTTTGAACTGGATTATATTGCAGTGTGGACTCAGGGCCCTTTACACAGCCATATAACGCAGAATATCCAGGCAGGAAACCCCACAAAACCTGCTTTGAACTGGATTATATTGCAATGTGGACTCAGGGCCCTTCACACAGCCATATAACACAGAATATCCAGGCAGGAAACCCCACAAAACCTGCTTTGAACTGGATTATATTGCAGTGTGGACTCAGGGCCCTTCACACAGCCATATAACGCAGAATATCCAGGCAGGAAACCCCACAAAACCTGCTTTGAACTGGATTATATTGCAGTGTGGACTCAGGGCCCTTCACACAGCCATATAACGCAGAATATCCAGGCAGGAAACCCCACAAAACCTGCTTTGAACTGGATTATATTGCAGTGTGGACTCAGGGCCCTTCACACAGCCATATAACGCAGAATATCCAGGCAGGAAACCCCAGAATACCTGCTTTGAACTGGATTATCGGAGTCCACACTCATATAATCTGGTTTAAAGCAAATAACATGGGATTTTATTCAGATGTGTGGAAAGGAAGGCAAATAAGAAGCCAGGGCCCTTCCACACAGGCCTATAACCCTGAATGATAAGGCATAATATTCATTCTGCCTCTGCTAATAATAATAATAATAATAATAACAACAACAACAACAGGTTCCTGGAGTAGGAGACCTCCAAGGGCCATCCAGGGCCATCCAGTCCAATCTCCTTCTGCCATAAGGGGAAAACACAATCAAAGCATTCCTCACAGATGGCCATTCAGCCTCTGATGATAATAATATAATAATAATAATTACAATGGGTTCCTAGAATAGAGACCTCCAAGGGCCATCCAGTCCAATCTCCTTCTGCCATAAGGGGAAAACACAATCAAAGCATTCCTCAGCCATGTTGAATCAAACCTAAACTCTCATGAGAGCAACAGAAAGTACTGAACCTTGAGTTTGGGAGTTGTAGTTCTCCTCCATCCAGAGAGCACTGTGGACTCAAATAATGATGGATCAGGACCAAACTTGGCACGAAGTCTCAGGAGAGGAGGAAGCCGGAAAGGGAATGAATGAGCACCCCCACTGCTCTGAACTCGGTCCCGCCCCTTTTTCGCTCTGGCCACGCCCCCTCTCACTCGTGCACTCTCTCTCTCCTTCCCTCTTTCCTTCAGGTGGTGGAAGGGGGAAGGAATGAAAGGGGGAAAGAGAGAAAGAAGGAGGGAGGGAGAGAGAGAAGGGGGAGGGAGGGAGGGAAGTAGTAAAAGGAGGAGAGCCTGCTCCTCCTCCCTGCCCCGCCCCTCACACCCCGGCCGCGAAAAATAAATAAAAATATTCCGAAAAATATTCCAAAAATATTCCAAAAAATATTTTAAATTTTTTTAAAAATCATAAAAGGCAGATATCTTGCAGGAGGGTAGGGGCCGTGGGGAAGGGGTTGGGGGGCTGTATACGGCCCGGGGGCCGCCAGTTGGACAGCCCTGCAATACAGCACTAAAGCAACTAGGGTTGCAAATAACTAGATAGAATCAATCAATATCAAAAAGTTGTTATTACTCAAACAGTTTTGTTTTGTTCTACACATCAAGTGAGAATACACATATATAGTTCAACACATTTGGTAAGAATACAAATATCCAGAGTTCTACACAAAGTTTCTTGTAAAAGAGTTCGTTCTACACAATAATTAATTCGTTCCACACAATATGTATTACAAGCCTGTGACTCCAAATGTGGCTGTATAAGCAAAAGTGCCTAATCAAGTCCAGGCTGTTAAACCGCTGGGAGGTTCCGACTCTTCAATATTATTATTATTTTTACAGTACCTTTGTCTTTCATGAAGTCGGAGATGCTGGTGGTGGAAGAATAATCTGAGGGAACAAATTTAGAAGCCCATATTTGGGTAGAAATTATAATTCCAAAGGGTTCCCGCGATGTGCGCGTTGGTGCGATGTGTTTGTATCATAGCGGGCTCCGCCCAATGGCGTGCCACTAAAGATGCTGGCCTTCGTAGTCCTGTTGTCCTCGCACTTTTTCTAGTAGGGAAACCCCATCAACACTGCCAAATAATGCAGTTTAACTGCATTGAACTGCATTATATGAGTCCATAGTGCCATATAACACAGTTAAATGCAGTTAAACTGCATTCTGAAACTGCATTATTTGGCAGCGTATATTCAGCTCCAGCTTTATAATCTTCTGTAGCCCCTGCATTGGTTATCCTATCCTAGTTTTGATTAATTTCATGAAACAAGTAGAGGTTTTTTTATTTTTCACTTTAATAAGAGGAAATTGAGTAATAACTCCTGTTTTTATGGCACACTCATTGCCCTCGGCCTTTGCTGACTGCTAGCATAAGTAATTAACTTCTACTTACCCCTCCTTATACTCTTAAAGGTTCCAATCCAGGAGAGGGAGTGATTGTCAGCTAAGGCTATAATTCTTAGCTAGGCTAGCCACAAACAATTTTAAAGTAGCAAGGAAGTTTTCAAAAGCCAAACAGTTTTCAAAGGCTATTCAAACTTTGGGATTTTCTTTTTAATAAAATTTTATTTATTTATTTATTTACTTCATTTATATTCTACTCTTCTCACCCCGAAGGTGACTCAGAGCGGATTACAGTACATATACTTGCAGACAATCCCTGCAGTTCAACATTTACATATATTGACCAACATAGACGAACAAAGACGAACAAAGAGGCAATTTTCTGACAATTTTCTGACAAACTTCTGGCCAGCAGGGGGAGCTGACACACTCCTCATCTCTCTCAGCATTTTTCCAGCTTCCCTTGTTGTTCTTCCGCATTCATTTCAGCGATTCCTGGAGTTCTTTATGGCCTCATAAATCACACAAAATTCACCTGCCCACTTAATGTGGTACCTTTATCTCCTACTTGACAAATGAACTATCTTTCGGGCTGCAAAGGTCGACAGCATGCTACACTTAAGGTCGGGCACCCACCCCGACCCGGGCAGGCCTCGAACCCATGACCTACAGGTCAGAGAGATCTTATGCAGCTGACACTTAGCCAGCTGCGCCACTTCCCAGTGCATTTTCATGTGGTTGTTTCACTAGAAAACAACATTTTCTACACAGAAAATTATACACCTAGTAGATCTCTCCCCCTCCCCCTTCCCCCCCTCTGAAATAACCATGCACAAATATTTCTTGTATAGAAAATATGGTTTCCTGCATAGAAATCTTGTTTTCTTACCAAAACAATTATCTGATAATTTTGCATATATTCTCTTCAGTCCAATAGTCTTACTAGGATTTCTTGACTCTCAAAAACATGTGCATCTAGCATTTTTCAAATATTTCCAAACATTGCTTCCACCCCTAGTTTCATCTATAAATATAGCAAGTATAATTATATTGTTGTGTTGTAAGGGCATCTTGGGGATCAGAGAGTTTCCTGGACAGAAGTCCAGTTTTGTCATTACCTATTGATGAGTTTCTGAAAGGCCTGATACTGTAACAGAACAAGGGTTGGTTATCCCCAAGGCCCACGGGAAAATGACATGGAATTATCACCTTTGTATGATGCTACTGTCAGCATTGTGACAGTTGGCAATGATGAACTCAAGCTCAGGGAGTTGTGATGTGATTCTGGCTCCCTGTAAAATGTCATGTTTGCACAATTCTAATTTTAGAAGGCAAAAGGAGAAAAAAAGGAACTGTGATGAACTTATGAGGAATCTAAAGTCAGTGTCATTTGAATAGAAGCGAGTGAACTGTATAATAAAGAAAGAATCCATGAATCTGCTTTAACTCTTATGGCTCATGTACTATTCAAATACATTCTAGAGCAGTGGTTCTCAACTTGGGGTCCCCAGATGTTTTTGGCCTTCAACTCCCAGAAATACTAACAGCTGGTAAACGGACTGAGATTCTTGGGAGTTGTAGGCCAAAAACATCCGGGGACCCCAGGTTGAGAACCACTGTTCTAGAGCAGTGTTTCCCAAGCAGTGTGCCGTGGCACACTAGTGTGCCATGAGCGATCATCAGGTGTGCCATGGTAAATTGGCACTCTTCCCCCTCCTAGCAGCTCTTTTTCCTTCTTTCCCTCCCCAAAGGTCCTTCCCAAGGCAAAGGAAGGGCTCCGCCAAATGCCAGGGCCAGGCCCGCCTTGAGGAATCCTCCAGGAGCCTCGACTAAGCATGGCTCCAGCTCCCGCTTAGGGCTGCTTCAGCCTCCCGATGCTCCCAGGTTCGCTCACTGCCCAATTCACCAACGTGGAGCTTCCGGCTTTAGCTGTTCTCACGAGAAATCCAAGCCAATGTGAAAACGCCGACTCAATCACTTCTGCCCAGTGCTCTGCTTTTGCGGAGAGAGGAGGGAGGCAGTGAAAGAGGCCACACAGATAAATGAAACATATAGAGTCTATAGGTTTCATAGATCTGTGTCACCTCTCCGTTTGGAAATGTTGTTTTTTTTAACTATTTTACTGGATTTTTCAAGAGTTGCCCCCCCCCAAAGGAACTGTTTATAATAGCTTCATGACTTCCATAGTTAACTGGAAGCAAGTTTCACTCAGGGTGAAATTTCACAAGGGTCTGGAGAACAAGCCCTATGAGGAGCGGCTTGAAGAGCTGGGCATGTTTAGCCTGAAGAAGAGAAGGCTGAGAGAAGACATCTTAGCCACGTATAAGTATGTGAGAGGAAGTCATATATATGTTGTGTTCATCGAAACAGGCCCAGGTTTCACAATGAGTGTGTAAATACATTTAAAAACATATTAATTATAGGTATTACTGTGTTAGAATGTTATTTTGTGTCATTTTGGTTGGTGGTGTGCCCCAGGATTTTGTAAATGTAAAAAATGTGCTGCAGCTCAAAAAAGGTCGAAAAACACTGTTCTAGAGGATGGAACAAGTCCTAATTTGGCTGTTACGAATGGCAATGTCTTACATTACCTTCGATCCCCTGCTATTATATTAAGGGTGTACAAGAACCTCCATTTCACAATCTTAAAACCGCAGATGGAACGCAATTGGGGACAGCAAACAGTTTTCTGAGAAACCCTGATTGAACTTGTTCTACTTTAGATGTGAAGCCTGTGATCCATACTGGAATTGCATATAGTAATTGGGCTGTTACCTTTGCTTGGAAAACCTTTGTTGCAGCTGGGATATACTGGCCACCTTTGGTATAGAAAAAGCGAATTATTGCTTTACTACTGGATAGAGCATTTCTGTTTACTCCTCCACTTTTTCTGTTGTTAAACTCAGATTTCTAATATATTTGGTAAACATATTCATTTTATGAAATATTCATTATACAAATACATAACTAACTTTGAGCTTTTTTCATGTCTTCATAATTATTTTGGTTTCTATTTTATTTGCTTAGATGCATCCCCCCCTCCCATTGGAATGGGAAGATATGGTATAGCTATAATAAAATTGTGCCATAGCAAAAATAGGATTCTTAAGATTTTTATTCTGGAATGTACCATGCAAGCTCATATTTGATAAAAAGATTCATACAATAAAATTCTATTATTCCTCCTTCCACTGAAACTAATCTGCCTGTCAGTTTCTCTTCGTATAGTTTTGAGATGATTTGTTGTGCTGATAAATATGTAGGTGGAGATGAAAATGTTGTACTACATCCTTTATTATATAAGCAACTGAAGGGGTGGGAGCCTTTTGTACTCAATAGTAGAGGGGTATCCCTCAAATATCGGAGGAGGATTGAAAATGAACTACTTATAATCCATTTCTGAGACTGCCAAAGAGGACTGCATGGAAGAGGTGGGAGATGTTCCTAAATGGTACAAAAATGCCTGTCTTTTCTGAAGATAACAACTCTATTCTTGACAATTATGGTTGTGATATAGTAAAAAATACATTATCCAGAAAATTGAGCCCTCCCTCCTTCCTCGGTCATCCCACTTCCTTTTTTTTTTGGGAAACACTATTTTGAACTCTTTCCCCTCCAATGACCTACAGTATATATAGCATTATCCCAGAGCCCTCTGTTGAAAAGTATGTAAAATGTACCTGTATCCATATAAATATTTAAAAATACAACTTGCATGAAAAAAACATCACAGTTATTGATACTCACGGGGTTGTTCAAACATTCAAAATTTTCATCTGAGTTATGGTCCAAAGCAGGTGTTGGCAATGAATGTTTTTGCAGAATAAGGCTCCCATAACTCACCATAGGCTATTATAAATAGAACTACAGTAGAGTCGCTTATCCAAACTTCACTTATCTGACTTTCCGTGTTATCCAACACTCTTATCCAATGCCTCTGCCCCCTTTCCCTCCAACATTTTCTCTTTAGATGCCATGTTTTTAGTTTCCTTCTTTTGTCCCCATTTTGGCCAGTACCGGTGTGCAGATTTTGAAGGAGGAGCCAGAGCATAATGGTTCTGACTCTCCTTTTCCCCTCCGTGCCCAGCAATGGTTCAGTTCGAGTTGGAAGGAGGGTCTGTGGCAATGCAGAAGTTTGTAGGAAATATGGGAAGAGAAAAGAAGAAAAAAGAATGAAGGTTGTTTTTGAGCATTTGTGTAAGCATACAATATATACTGCCCATGTGTCAGTCTGGGAATAGGGGCTTCCAGCTTTCACAGTCCTGCCCCCATTGCCACTCACTGATCACCATGGGACTTTTTGTTGTTTTTTTTTAAAAAATTCTTAGAAGACGTCTCTGTGTGAGTTTTTTAAATGTGTGGAGGTCTGTGCACAGCCGATCAACACACAGTCTTCACAGAGTGAGGTCCCATCCAGTGGCATGGTTAACACGACAACGGTGGCTTCTTTTGTTGCATAGACACCGAGAACTAGGAAGCCCTGGCCTTTGAGCACTCTAGCTGGAGGTCAACTGTGACCAGCAGTGCTGTAGAATAGAAGAGGCATGAATGGAGGGCAAAAGAGATATACATGCCAAGAGGAAGGCATGTCTAGCCAACCCCAACTGGGATCGCCTTCCACCTGGAAACCAATGCCCTCACTGCAGAAGAATATGCGGGTCAAGAATAGGGCTCAACAGTCACCTACATCCCCTCAGACCACACTTGGAGGACAATCTTACTCGGACAATGAGGGATCAGCTAGGTAAGTAAGTAAGTAAGTAAGTGTATGTTCTATCTTTTCATTACAGTTCCTTATTTGTTGCACTTTTTTACATCAGTAGTGAGTGAGTTCTCTGGAAAACTGAACAGAAGGAGAACTTACTCACGTCCTGCCAGCCCGTTTATGTCGGATAAGCAAGAATCCACTGTAACAGAATTTACATTAATATAACATTTTCCCCATTGCTGATTGAAATCTATTCTTTTGATCATGAAGAAAGCAGTGGACTATAGTGATATGACGTTACCACTCACATGCTTCCAACCTGGGAGCTAATACTGATAGTCAAAAGAAAAGGGGGATCATGGGATCAAAGTGGAACTGGCCTTAGATAATGTAGGTTCTCACTACATGTGCCAATTCTTGGCACATCATCCCAGGCTGCTTTATTTCTGGTCTATTTTCATAGAGGCCTTCAAATAGCCCCCTAGTCAGCAGCACCAGCTGCCACATGTCCGCAAGACCATATAAGCATTCTTGAGGAATTGCTCTCATCAGTACATATTTTATCAGAATTGAACTGCTATGCAAGAAATTGTCTACAATAGCAGTATTGTATTATAATACTATCTGAAGTGATATATTGCATTGTGTTGAATAATATGCAGTAATTCTTTGTTTTGTGTTTGTGTGTCTGAGAGAGAAAGAAAGCAAAACATGATTTGTCTAGATCATGGCATATAGTAAGCCTGAACTAATACATACTTAGCATACATTCAAAATTATTTCATTAGAAATTACAGTCTACTGCTATTTGCAGGATAATCCTGAAAGATGCCTTGATTTTTTTATTTAAAAAAAACCTTTATTTATGTTTCTCTGTAGGGAGAAACAGTTTATAAGCAGAGATGTTCAAAAAAACATAAGAATGAAACACATATTGTTATATATTCAAGTTTGATTATAGGTTGTATATTGAGAAAGTAAGAAAAACAGAGAAAATATATAAATCTCTAACATTTGGAAAAGTTTGGACCAACAAAATGTATTCCTGTTTTTACATAATACTAAGCACTGAATGATTATCTTTTAAATGAAATCATGATTAATTAATTACCTGAAATTTGAGCTGATAGGTGGTATAAGAAGTGACCAGGTAAATTAACACAATATAACTTCCTTGCTCTTAATGGCAGCTTCATTTGGCATTGATATTAATTACTGGTCTTCTATCCAAGTGCTAACCAGGAGGAAGGAGGTGCAGACTCGTGAAGTCTGACTTGACCATGGTGGCCCACGCCTCGGTTACCTCTAGATTGGATTACTGCAATGCGCTCTACGTGGGGCTTCCCTTGAAGACGGCCCAGAAGCTCCAACTTGTCCAACACTTGGCTGCCAGATTAATAACCGGGGCAGGTTACAGGGAGCGGTTGACCCCCCTGTTCAAAGAGCTCCACTGGCTGCTGTTTACTTTCCGAGCCTAATTCAAGGTGCAGATGATTACCTACAAAGCCCTAAACAGTTTGGGACCCACCTACCTTTGTGACCGGCTCTCCTCCCATGAGCCAGCCTGAGCCCTTCGCTTCTCAGGGGAGACCTTCCTTTCGCCCCTGCCAGTCTCACAGACTCGGCTTGTGAGCACTAGGGAGAGAGCCTTCTCCTCTGTGGCCCCCCGCCTTTGGAATTCCCTCCCGGGAGAGATCAGGAATGCCCCTTAATTGGAATCCTTCAGGAAACAATTGAAAACCTAGTTTTTCTACCTGGCCTTCAGAGCTTAAGCTCCCCAAATGCCCCCCTTTCTGTGAGACCTTTTCCCCTATGTGACCCTTTGTGTCCGATACTACTCCAGTTCTCCCCGAGTTTTTAAAATATCCTATATGTTCATGCGGCCCGCCCTGTCAGTTTTGTTTTTAGATTCACCTGTACTGTTGTGTTTTCACAGATGTATTTTATTGTTTTTATTGTGTTTATTGTTCTTCTATGTTGTTATATTTTATGATGTGTTGTTCGGGCACGGCCCCATGTAAGCCACTCCGAGTCCACTCCAGGGAAATGGATGCGGGTTAGAAATAAATTATTATTATTATTATTATATTTTATCAGAATAATGAATTCCTTCTAGGTTGAAAATTATATAAATGAGCCTCTTCCTCCTCGAACATCTGTTATTTAAACTAAAATACATTTGAAACACATAGAGAGATAGAGTTTAAAGGAGTATTCATAGGAGGACCACAACGATAGACTCATAATGGGTCACACAGACCTTGGAGTCCAACCCATTGTTCAGCATGGAATCTTCAAGCAAAGCAATCCTTAGTAGTAGTAGTTGTAATAATAATAATAATAATCATCATCATCATCATCTTTATTTATACCTTACCACCTTCTCCCCAAAGGAAGCTCAGGGCGGCTAACATGAGGCCAAGCCCGAAGATACAATACAGCAAAATAAAATACAAAACAACAAAAAATTACAACACAATAAAATAAATAAACAAGAAAAAATAAACAGAGCAAAACAACATAATGAAAAGTCAAACACAATGGGCGGGCCAAATGCACAAGACAAAATAATAAATGGTTGCCTATCTTCTTTTTGAAGATGTGCAAAGAAGGAGAGCTGAGTGTACCTCTTTAGGTAATTCATTCCATTGTTGAAACACTCTTACTGGGAAAAAAATTCCTCCTAATGCTTATTTGAAATTTACCCTCATGAACTTCAGACCATTAGATCTGGCCTTATGCTCTGGAACAGAAGGGAACAGACCTTCTTACTTCTCAATGTGTCAGCCCTGGAAGTGTTTAAAAGGTGCATTC
Organism: Anolis apletophallus; assembly: GCA_030556195.1. Lineage (NCBI taxonomy): Eukaryota > Metazoa > Chordata > Lepidosauria > Squamata > Anolidae > Anolis > Anolis apletophallus. The sequence continues at coordinate 32,630,151 of JARBWK010000014.1, read as the reverse complement.
ATGTCTTTTTATCACCAAGCTGATAATGCCCGGTGGAGCATTTGCAAACTTGAGAAGCATTCCCTCGACCCTTATCATCTAAGTAACAGATTAAAGTTGTGGAAGTGTAATGGCTCTTGGAAAGAACCATAAGGCACTCCACTTAAGACCTCCTTCCTGATTGAAGTACAGCCATCCTGATTGACAAAACTTTTAGCATGGATTTCCAACCAATTATGGATTCATCTGAGAGTGTTTCCATCCAGGGCTGTAGCCCAGGGTAGCGGGGGCGGCCGGGGGGGGGGGTAGTCCTTCCAGACTAATCTGATCTCGATTTTCGACAAGGTCCCCCATGACCTTCTTGCAAACAAACTAGTCCAATGTGGCCTAGGCAAAACTATGGTGAGGTGGCTCTGTAATTGGTTAAGCTGACGAACCCAGACGGTGATTCTCCCCAATGCTTCCTCTTCATCCTGGAAAAAAGTGCCACAGGGTGCGTTCTGGGCCCAGTCCTATTCAACATCTTATTAATGACTTCGATGAAGGGTTAGAAGGCATGATCATTAAGTTTGCAGATGACACCAAATTGGGAGGGATAGCCAATACTCCAGAAGACAGGAGCAGAATTCAAAACGATCTTAACAGATTAGAGAGATGGGCCAAAACTAACAAAAAGAAGCTCAACAGTGACAAATGCAAGATACTTCACTTAGGCAGAAAAAAGAAAATGCAAAGATACAGAATGGGGGACATGTGGCTCGAGAGCAGTATATGTGAAAAAGGTCTTGGAGTCCTCGTGGACTCCAAGACATGAGCCAGCAATGTGATGCGACAGCAAAAAAAAAAAGCCAATGGGATTTTGGCCTGCATCAAGAGAAGTCTAGTGTCTAGATCCCGGGAAGTCATGCTACCTCTCTATTCTGCCTTGGTTAGACCACACCTGGAATATTGTGTCCAATTCTGGGCACCACAATTGAAAAGGGATATTGAAGAGCTGGAATGTGTCCAGAGGAGGGTGACTAAAATGATCAAGGGTCTGGAGAACAAGACCAAGGAGCAGCGGCTTAAAGAGCTGAGCATGTTTAGGTTGAAGAAGAGAAGGCTGAGAGGAGACATGATAGTCATGTATAAATACGTGAGAAGAAGTCATAGGGAGGAGGGAGCAAGTTTGTTTTCGGCTGCTCTGGAGACTAGGATGCAATGGAACAATGGCTTCAAACTACAAGAAATGAGATTCTATCTGAACATTAGGAAGAACTTATTGATGGTGAGAGCAGTGGAACTCTCTGCCCCAGAGTGTGGTGGAGGCTCCTTCTTTGGAGGCTTTGAAACAGAGGCTGGATGGCCATCTGTCGGGGGTGCTTTGAGTGCGGTTTTCCTGCTTCTTGGCAAGGGGTTGGACTGAATGGCCCATGAGGTCTCTTCCAATTCTATGATTCTATAATTCTATGAATGGCAAGCACTATCTCAAGCAAAATTTTTGCAATTTATTCATACTGTCATTACTTGCAGCAATAGCCGATATAGTGGAAGCAACCAAGTCCGTCCCCCCCCCCCCCTAAATATTCTGGCTATAGCCTTGCTTCCATCTGTTCAACATTTAATTAATTTGCTTATCATTTATTTCGGTCATAGACCACCACAGGAAATAAAAGTCACAGTTTCATACAAACTTGGTACATTTAGTACAGTTTTGCTCCATTATAATAATAATAATACACTTTATTTATATTCCGCTCTTCTCACCCCGAAGGGGACTCAGAGCGGATTACATCACACATCTGGCAGACAATCCCTGCCGGAAGACGTACAGTTACAATACAGCACATTCAATTTTTTGAAAGATTTTCTTCTGGCTGTGTCACAGGGTGCGTCATTACATCACAAGGGGGTGCTGTTGCTTCATCCTCATGATGGAGGGCCTCTGTTTCTCTGTTCCGCATTCTACCTTCCGACAGCCGATCTTTATTTATTCAGGCATTGTAAAGTCCTTACTGAAAAGAATCCTCCCCCGCTTTTGGCGGTTCCCAGTTCATCTATTTACAGCTGGGCTGTTTTTGAACTGCTGGGTGAACAGTGGACAGGGCTCACAGCTGGGTGTCCAAGCCAGCTCGGGAATCGCACTTGCAACCTTCAGATTGCAAGCACAGCTGTTCTACCGCTGTGCTATCTCTCTGGCCCCATTAGAGCTGGTTCAGTCAAAGTTTCTGAGATCGCCCTTGCAGGTACTCAAATGCATCTCTACTGCCACCCTGCGACTGGAGAAGGGCTTTATGAGGGTGGAGGCTAGGGTGTGGGTAGCCATACTCAACCTCTAGCTCAGAATATCCTGTGCACCCCTTGGTCTTGCCCCACTCACCATGGAGGATGACTTCCAATCCACATGGAAGCAGACGGTAACATCCAAAATCTCCTCATTGGGATTTTCTCCAGGTTTATTACTCACTATGGATTACAATCAAGCTAAAGCACTTATTAAACAACGTATCAGAGACACATAGCACCTACTAGATCTGGCCTCTGTTCCAACCTTCCTTATCAATGAAAACAGCAGATATCTTGCCTCCCATATGGCATATTTAACAAACTTAGCAGTTCCTATTAATCGAAGGGCTTTCACCTGGCTCGATGCCATACTCTTCCATCAGCTGTACTCGAGGGACACTACCAGAAGATCCCTTTCCCAGAGAGACTCTGGCCCTGTGACTCAGGTCATATAGAAATAATAGAACATGTGCTCCTCTAGATCAGGACCTGTATTCTGTTTTAATCTCCCTTCATAACTACCATAGAAGAAAGGTATGTTATGAACAAATAAACCTAAATGCAAAGCAGCAGCAACCAGAAACAAGCAAATGAAAGTAAATAGAATCACATACAAATCTCGAGGGTTTTTTTTTTGTTTCAAAACTATACAGAAAAGTTTTCTTTTCTTATCTCTTTTTTTGGTACCTACTAAAATTGGTCTGAAAATGCAGTGATGGAGACAGATGGCTACATGTATAAATGCTTGCAAGGGCTGTGTTTTCAAATACCCCAAGGGGAAAAGTTATAGCCAGCCATGCTATGTCCAATTATTAGCTGGGAAGTCCAGAATAGCCACCAAGAAGAGAAAAGTCTTGTCAAGTTACTTGTATTTTTGCAACATCTTCCTTAAAACATGTCTGTGTTTGCTGTAGAAACTGCTTGCTGCAGTGGATTCTTTTCTGGCCCAAGACAGCCTCTGGGGGAAATGACATAAATATAACCCCCAAATAATAGTAAAACTATGTAGAATATTCCCAGGAGTTGGAGAGCATTCCAACAAACATTAAAAATGAGCTTTACAGTTGGGTTTGCTACTTTCTAAGCAATAGCAATCACCTCCGGTGGGTGATTATTAGGTCAAGTACTCTGCAATGTCTTCCTCAAGTGGGTGGTTGTCAGAGACATTATTACTTCTCTGTTGACTCTGGTAATGCCTTTCAGAAATGTCTATTAGGTGCCCAGCTGTTGCTATTACCTTCTTTATCTCAGTAAACTTGTTTGACCCGAAGGGCTTTTCCCCAACCCAAAATACTCCCAAAAGAATGCCTAGATGTCCAAATTGTGCATTCTGGTATAGAGACCTGGTTGCTTCTTTTAACTTTGGCAGGAAATAAAATCTTCAGAATGAAGCCTCTTGCATCCTGGTATTGGAGATGTTTTCCTGAAATATTGCTGCGATTACTACTGAGGCTCTGGCTAGTACTTCGTGAGCTGAAGCCACTGAAGCCTGAAGCCCTGGGCTTACCTGAAATCACTCTGAGATGACTTTCCTGGATCTGGGATTTAGCCAGAGAATCTCATTAGATTATTTGCTCTTCTAAAATCCTGCTTCTGGCCCAGAGGACTGCTTACTTTGACCCCCTCTGTTGTCTCTGCCAAGGTCTTGCTCTCGGTAGCACTACTCTAGCCAGAATTTCACTGCTCTGAAACATCTTCTCAGGAAGGTCCAGGGGGAGAAGTAATTAATTAGGAACCATAGGCCCGAAGCTCTTCCATATCTTTTTCAATAACTTGGATGGTGAAAAAGAGGACATGCTTATCTAATTTACAGAGGACACCAACATTAGTAGTGGTGTCTAATACCGCACAGGACAGGATCAGAATTCAGAATGACCTTATTTACTTATATTTATTTATTCATTCATTTATTCTATTTACCATATTTAAATCCTGCCTTTCTCGACCCCAAAGGAGATTATTTATTATTTACTAGCATGGGGACCCGGCCCTGCCCGGGTTATTTGAGAAAGGCATTGTGTGCCAAGGTTGGTCCTTATCAGATGTTTACATGGCTTGCAGTCGTCTCAGGAAGTTAGTGAAGGTACTGCAAGTCCCATCGGCAATGATCCATCCTCCTCCCAACAGCACCAGAATGTAGAGTGGGTCATGTGGGCACTGTGTGCCACATTTGGTCTTGATCATTCATTGGATGAGGGTTGCAGCGGTCTCGGAAGGTGAGTGAAGGTACTTCAAGTCCCATCATCCATGGTCCATCCTCCTTCAAATGGCACCAGGATGTAGAGTGGGTCATGAGGGCTCTATGTGGTAAGTTTGGTCTGTATTGGTCATTGGATGAGGGTCACAGTGCTCTCAGGAAGTGAGTGAAGGTACTTCAGGTCCCATAATCTGTGGTCTGTCCCACACAAAACTGCACCAGGATGTAGAGAGGGTCATGAGGGCTCTGTGTGTCAGTTTTGGTCTTGATCAGTCATTAGATTAGGTTTGCAGCAGTTTTGGGAAGTGAGTGAAGGTACGTCAAGTCCCATCATGCATGGTCTGCCCTTCTCCAAACTGCATCAGGATGTAAAGTGGGTCATGGAGGCTCTGTGTGCCAAGTTTGATCTTGATCATTCAGTGGATGAGGGTAGGAGCGGTCTGGGGAAGTGATTGGAGGTACTTCAAGTCCCATCATCCATGGTCTGCCCTCCTTCAAACTGCACCAGGATGTAGAGTGGGTTTTGGGGGTTTTGTATGCCAAGTTTGGTCTGTATTGGTCATTGGATGAGGGTCACAGTGCTCTCAGGAAGTGAGTAAAGGTACCTCAAGTCCCATCATCGGTGGTCCGTCCTACACAAAACTGCACCAGGATGTAGAGTGGGTCATGAGGGCTCTGTGTGTCAGGTTTGGTCTTGATCAGTCATTGCATTAGTTTTGCAACAGTCTTGGAAAGTGAGTGAAGGTACTTCAAGTCCCATCATGCATGGTCTGCCCTCCTCCAAACTGCACCAGGATGTAAAGTGGGTCATGGAGGCTCTGTGTGCCAAGTTTGGTCTTGATAAGTAATGTTATTTATTATTTTAAAGATAATATAATATAATAATATATAATATAATATAGTGTTACATTGCATTGCAATTTGATATAATATAATGTCAATATATTGTATTATGTTATAGTATAATAATTGTAATGTAATAATAATAATAGTATGATTACGGTATGGTATGTGGTATATGCATTTGGTATTGGTGGTGTTGTATTGTAACACAGTATAATACTGCCAATGATAATGTGATACAATAATTATATCGTGATATTATAATTTATATATTTGTATTACATGCAATATTGCTAACAATATTGCGATATGTTGTAATGTTAATTGTTGTTTTTTCAGTTTGTTGTAAGCCGCTCCGGCAATATTGTTATATGTACACTGTAAGCCACTCTGGCAGTATTGTTGTTTGCTGTAAGCCACTCTGAGTCCCCTTCGGGGTTGAGAAGGGTGGCATATAAAAATAGTAAATAAATAAATGAATAAATTGATCAGTCAGTGGATGAGGGTAGGAGCGGTCTGGGGAAGTGATTGGAGGTACCCCAAGTCCCATCATCCATGGTCTGCCCTCCTTCAAATGGCACCAGGATGTAGAGTGGGTCTTGGGGTTTTTTGTGCCAAGTTTGGTCTTGCTCTGTCTTTGTTGGGAGCCGCAAAGTGTTTTGGTCTTAAACTCCCACCATGACTGACTGCCTCAGGGCTTTGCCTTATCTCCCCTCTGGCAGTGTAGAGGGTCGGAATGTTCGTGTTGGCTGGCCAATAGAGGCGTTATGCAAATACTCCCTCACTGGCAACCAATCATGTTGTCAGAATGTAGAGGCCGGAGCCAATCAGAATGCTGCCACATACATACAAACATACAAACAAACCCACAAACATACATACAAACAAACATTCCGCTTTATTATATAGATAGATAGATATATAGATATATATAGATTATTTACTGTATTTCTAACCCGCCCTTCTCAACCCCCAACAGGGGGACTCAGGGCAGCTTACAAGGCACAATTAGATGCCGGCACAATACACAATATAAAAACACTAATACAGTAGGATTAAAACATCAGCATTAAAACATTAGCTAACCAATTAATTTAAAATTCTATCAATACAATCCATATTTAATCAATCAATCAATGGCAGAAACCGTATTTCATGCCTGTCGTTAAAACAGTCAATTCTAATAAAGTGCTGCAGTTACTGTGCAAAGGCCTGGTCCCACAGCCACGATTTTACTTTCTTCCTGAAAGCTAGGAGGGTTGGGGTTGAACGTATTTCGCTTGGAAGCGCATTCAAGGCGGCTTACAATCTGAACAGATTAGAGCTGTGCCAAAGCTAACCAGAGTGATTTCAACAGGTTCATTTCAAACTAGTGCACTGAGGCACTAACAATGAAATGCACAGAGATGGGATGGGTGATACCTGCTTTTACAGTAGTACATATGAAAATGTTATCCAAAATTTGGATCCTGAAAAGTGGAGGTTCAGGTAAATTACCTCTAGCTACCCTGACTTTGGAAACAGAGAAATCCCCCCTGCCAAGTGACACTGCCAACTTCTCCTTTTGTCCTGCCTCAACAACAACAACAACAACAACAACAACAACAACAACAACACTTTATTTATATTCCGCCCTTCTCACCCCGAAGGGGACTCAGGGCGGATCACAGGTACAGATAGACAGCATACAGTCAATGCTGCTTATATTAGACATACAAACACACACAGAAGGAGGTTCTTTGTGTCGCGCCACAGGGGGGTCCTGTCGTTCCATCCTCTTATGACGAAGAGCTTGTCAGGCATTCCCAGGATTCCGCATTCCAGTATTTGGTCTTCCTCCTCTTTTTATGGCGTTGTAAAAATCTCCCCCGCTGTTTTGTTAGCGATGCCTAATTTCTCTAATTACAGCTAAAGCTGTTTTCGAATTGCTTAGGTAAATAGTGGACAGGGCTCCCTCAACTCAATGGGCTCAAGATATCAGATTTCCCTTTTAAACTTTACCCTTGGATTTAATAATCTAGTTCAAGGCAGATAATCTGGCAGTGTAGAAGGGGCCGATGATAGATAGATAGATAGATGATAGATGGATTACAGTCAATGACCAGTTCAAGAGAAGAGGGACATAGTCCCATACGAGTATATCAGGATTAGGGGTTAAGAGATTTAAAACTTTATGATAAGCGCATCACTGTTAGGACATTAAGATACCGTATTTTTCGCACCATAAGACGCAGTTTTTTTCTTCCCAAAGTGGGATGAAAAATCAGCTGCGTCTTATGGAGCGAAGATGCAGGCGGGGAGGCGCTGGAGCAGGGGGGACGGCGATATACTCACCCTGTCGCTGCCTCTCCTCTTCTCTGGTCCGTTGCGGCGGCAGAGGGACGCTGGTTCGCTCCCCCTCTTGCTCCTTTTCCCTCCCTCCGCCCTTTCTTCCCTGGAGGAAAGGGTGGGGGGGGAAAGAGGCAGCAAGAGGAGGAACGAAGGAGCATCGCCCCAGAGGGCTCTGGCGCGATGCTCCTGCATTCCTCCTCTTGGGGCTTTTCCTTCCCCTGCCCTTTCTTCCCTGGAGGAAAGGGTGGGGGGGGGGGGAAAGAGGCAGCAAGAGGAAAAATGAAGGAGCATCCCCCAGAGGGCTCTGGCGCAATGCTCCTGCATTCCTCCTCTTGGGGCTTTTCCTTCCCCTGCCCTTTCTTCCTGGAGGAAAGGGTGGGGGAAAGAGGCAGCAAGAGGAAAATGAAGGAGCATCGCCCCAGAGGGCTCTGGCGCGATGCTCCTGCATTCCTCCTCTTGGGGCTTTTCCTTCCCCTGCCCTTTCTTCCCTGGAGGAAAGGGGAAAGAGGCAGCAAGAGGAGGAACGAAGGAGCATCGCCCCAGAGGGCTCTGGCGCGATGCTCCTGCATTCCTCCTCTTGGGGCTTTTCCTTCCCCTGCCCTTTCTTCCCTGGAGGAAAGGGTGGGGGGGGAAAGAGGCAGCAAGAGGAGGAACGAAGGAGCATCGCCCCAGAGGGCTCTGGGCGCGATGCTCCTGCATTCCTCCTCTTGGGGCTTTTTCCTTCCCCTGCCCTTTCTTCCCTGGAGGAAAGGGTGGGGGAAAGAGGCAGCAAGAGGAAAAATGAAGGAGCATCGCCCCAGAGGGCTCTGGCGCGATGCTCCTGCATTCCTCCTCTTGGGGCTTTTCCTTCCCTGCCCTTTCTTCCCTGGAGGAAAGGGTGGGGGAAAGAGGCAGCAAGAGGAGGAACGAAGGAGCATCGCCCCAGAGGGCTCTGGCGCGATGCTCTTGCATTCCTCCTCTTGGGGCTTTTCCTTCCCCTGCCCTTTCTTCCCTGGAGGAAAGGGTGGGGGGGGAAAGAGGCAGCAAGAGGAAAAATGAAGGAGCATCGCCCCAGAGGGCTCTGGCGCGATGCTCCTGCATTCCTCCTCTTGGGGCTTTTCCTTCCCCTGCCCTTTCTTCCCTGGAGGAAAGGGGGGGGGGGGAAGAGGCAGCAAGAGGAGGAATGTAGGAGCATCGCCCCAGAGGGCTCTGGCGCGATGCTCCTGCATTCCTCCTCTTGGGGCTTTTCCTTCCCCTGCCCTTTCTTCCCTGGAGGAAAGGGGGGGGGGGGGAAGAGGCAGCAAGAGGAGAAATGAAGGAGCATCGCCCCAGAGGGCTCTGGCGCGATGCTCCTGCATTCCTCCTCTTGGGGCTTTTCCTTCCCCTGCCCTTTCTTCCCTGGAGGAAAGGGGGGGGGGGAAGAGGCAGCAAGAGGAGGAACGAAAGAGCATCACCCCAGAGGGCTCTGGCGCGATGCTCCTTCATTCCTCCTCTTGCTCCTGCTCCCCCCTTTCCTCGAGGGCATTACCTGCTGATAAGACTTACCTAGATTTTAGAGGGGAGCGAAAATATTTTTTTCTATTTTCCTCCTCTAAAATCTAGGTGCGTCTTATCAGCAGGTGCGTCTTATGGTGCGAAAAATACGGTAATTAACTTAAGAATCTAAGAGAAGTGTAGAAGAGGCCTAAGTTTCCTACCATACACTTTAGTCCAATAAGACTGCAAATCATATTTTGTATCAATCAGACCAGTGTTTATTATTTCAACAATGAAGTGAACTGTGAACAAATAAAACTGCAATCATAATTTGTACCAAGCAATGTCTATTATTTCCTATTATCTATAAAATATCAATGCCTGCAAACTTGAGGCATGCCTGATCTACGAAAATTTCCCTGGCATCCTTCCTTGGCCAACCAAAGCAGTAAAACGATTTCTGACTCTGCCTGGCTTCTTATTGGGAAATGTGCAGTTCCCAGCACATGTTACACTTGCATTGCTGTACCTCATGATGTATATTTTGCACATTTTGATTTATTCTGTTTGCATCCTACTTTTAACTGTTGAATTTTACAGTGTTTTTTTAAAGTCGATGTTTGTTAAATATTGTTTCTGTTACTGTAAATGCATATGATCATTGGTCAGAGCATTAATAAATTGACTGACTGATTGGTTGATTGATTGACTCTGCCCTCATATCAGAAATGGAACCAATCAAAACTGGCACACTGGGAACAAACCTTGAAATTTGGGACAACAAAAGGGATCTGGAAATTTCCATGAACCACAAGCTAAACGTGAGTCAGCAGTATGATGCAGAATCTAAAAATGTAGTATTCAATTATATCTGAAGATATATAATATCCAATTACATCTGAACAAGTACAGACTCCTGCTACTTCCCAGCATTTGCCACCTGAAATAACTACTCGGTTTGCACCATTGTATGGACAGCTCTTTTTAACATAAGTCGTTTTGTCAAAGCAACGGGCTTGCTCTGTCTGTCTGTCTGTCTGTCTATATATCTATCTATATCTATCTGTCTATCTATCTAATTTTTACATATGGTGGTAACTGTGGAAACAGAAGTATAGACTAGAAAGGTCTTTCATCTAATCTAGTAGTTCCTAGGGTTGCCATTTTTTGATATAAGAAATAAGGGACATTTACGGGATTTTTCACAAAAATAAGGGACACTTCATTAAAATCTTGAAACTCAAACATTAGGTAGAAATAGTTTTATTAACAGAATGAGATAATGATTGAAACTCACAAAAAAACCTGACTTATACCCTCTTAACAGTACATGGTATGTTTCTGCATGCTTTGACATACAGAAAAAACATTATTAGAACGACCTAATTTTCTCCATCTGTATTTAGTACTTGACTTTGCTGACTTTAAAAGTTCACTGTCTAAACATTGAAATAAAATAAATTTTATAAGACAGTACATCTTCATGATTATTATGTCAATAGTTAATGGTATAGTATAGTATGGGAAACACAGCATTGTATAGTATTGGGATACACAGCTAGGCCTATTTTAAGAGTAACTCTCAAGCAACCAGAAACGATCTTTATCCAACATGATCCAACATTCCCCTTGGGTAACGGTTAATTAGTCTACTGTACTTTGAAAAAGTCCTGTATCGCCTCTTCCTTCCAACGGGGACGCGTTTTTAGTCAACTTTAGATTTGGTTTGGGGTGCTGAATCAGAAAATTGCATTGGGTAGACCACATCAGCTCTAGTTTCTGATACAGAACATATGCCATGGTCAGCAACAGGGAAGGAGTGGCAGGCGGCATGAAAGGAGCAGAAATAAAATAAAATAATTAAAGAGAAGGGAGGCTCATGGACCAGACTTTCATCCTCGCAGCCCACTTGTGGTCAGCAGTCCACAGTTTAAAAACCATTGACCTAATCAAATCATATTTTCTCATGACTGGAAAACAAGTTTTGGGGAACAAAGTATGGAAGAGAACTGGTCTACGTTCTATGAGACACCAAAATATTCACTCTCTGTACGATGCCACCTTTCTTCGATCAGTCAATACTGGATTTATACCAATGATTCTACTCGAAGAAGAATGTAATTTATAATACTTTTTTCTAATTAAATAGAGAACAAAAGAACAATTTTATGCTCAATAACAACCATCTTCCATCTCTGCCTTCAAGGAGAAAGAGATGAGATTCCTTGTGCTGTAACAAGTGGAAATCAATTCCAGTTTTTAAAAATGAAAATTGGGAACATTATGTCTAATCTTAAGACAGGGAAGTATGAAAATCAGCATGTCAAGGACTCATTGTGATTTCAGATACAGGTCCTTTGGTTATTGAATGCAGTGATCAAATTCCAGTCCCTTTTGTAGTGCTCCATCTGAACCCATATCCAAATTAGTTTCTTTAGTTCTGTAAGATATTTCTTTTTGATATTTTGTTATTGCATTTTCTGATGGCTTGCAAATTCCCAAGAAGCAAACCGCCACAGCTGAAAATGTCAAAATGCATCCACATGAATTATGTTAAAGTCCTGATTCTCCGTAGGCATTAGAATGAAAGTTAGACACACTCAGGCATTAAGTCAGAAATAATTGAAACCTAGAATTATTCACTTAGCTGGCTGAATTCATAAAATTTAATCTGTTTCTTTCTTTATTATGGGCCACTGACAAAATGTGGAAAAGCATGGGGGAGCTTGATAGTCATGAAGCAAGGTTTTCAGAAAGAAAAATAGAACATTTTTCTATGTACATTTCTTCATGAGATGAATACCAAAGCCTCATTGCCTGCAGGTCAACGGTAATTGTTTTAAATGGCTTATGAGCTGCATCAATAATCCAAATGCAGTGCCATTTTTCTCTCTCCAGTCACATAATTTGGGGTAAATCTAAGTACTTAAATTTGTAGCCAGATTGTTGTATTTCAACCAGCATAAAGCAAATCAGATTAATTTATAAGCATTGGAATACTTCACATATTTTAGGAAGGGGTGAGATTTCCCCATTTTGTATGGAACTCCTTTAAAAAGAAACAATTAAATGTGAGTATAAATCAGGAGTGTACGAGGATATGTAGTTTGTTTCAATACTATATTCCTTTTAAACATTTCCTTCTCTCTCACACATACATGCCTACTAGGGGTGGATATCTCCAGTTTAAATACTTTGAAACCTGTTAATATTTCGTATTTGAAATTATTTTGACCCTATATTGACCCTCGGCGTCCAACCCAGAAGTGAAGTTTCAAAACCGAACCCAGGATTATCATTTTATGTAAAGGGCACGTTATTAGGTCGTTTTCCCCCCTCCTTGGTTCTCAACTCGCAAGAGGAGACTGGAGGGCAGCAGCACCCTCCTTTCTCCTCTCGCCAGCTGAGGCAGGCGCTTTGGAAGCAGCCCGGCCAAGCTTTCCTCCTGTTCCCCAGGTTCTCCCTCACAAGCGGAGGGAGAGCCTGGAGTACAGGAGGAAATTCCTCTGAATCTCGGAGTTAGTTCTCAGGAGGGAAGGAGGATGCGAGGGGATGCCCTCCACACCTCCTTCCCTGCTAAGAGCTAAACCGCGTCAAGGTTTGACGTGCTTTAGTTCTTGGCAGGGAAGAAGGCGTGCACGCTCCTCCTTCCCTGCTAAGAACTAAACCATACAACACACACAGTACTGTACCTCTAAGTATCAAACACAAAAAGGACAGAGGCAGTAATACAAATATAAATATAAACTCTAATTGTTGTGGGCTAAAAGCCTAATGTGATAAGTGCATCAATATATAAATACACATGAGTAACATACATCGAATCAGGGGCGCTATTACATACCGCAATAAGAGGATACAGAGGAGACGGGTGTGTGACTGGGAAAGGAAGAGCGTTTAGCAAATGTCCGTAGTGTGGACCAAGAAAGTTCAATAATAGTCCTGGAATACAGGTTCCCATGCGGACGCACCTCCTTACCTGCTAAGAACTAAAGTGTGTCAAGCCTTGACGCACTGTAGGTCTTAGCAGGGAAGGAGGAGCGTTGACGCGCTTTAGTTCTTAGCAGGGACGTGCATTAGTTCTCAGCACAGCAGGGAAGGAGGTGCGGAGGACATCCCCACCTCCTTCTCTGCTGAGAGCAAACAGAAAATAATAATGAATTTTCATTAATAATTACGTTTCCATAATTAAATTTCATGGAAATTTTTGGGAACAATTTCTATATTGAGCCACCGATGATAATTCCCCCCCCCCCCCCCCACGTGAGTTTAGGAACAAATTTTTTATGGATCAACCATCCCTAATGCCTACATCACACTTATTTCATCATTCCCCTGTTTGGATGAAATTGTTTTTCTTCCTCGATTTTAACTATTTTTTTCAAGCCATAATAATGGAAAACTGGCATTCATTCATTTATTTATTCACTTTATCTTTATCCTGCGTTTTCCTCCATATAGGGACTCAAGCCTGATCGGCAGGGGAGGCCCTTCTCTCAGTTCCACCACCATCTCAAGCACGGTTGGTGGGGATGAGAAAGAGGGCCTGCTCTGTGGTGGATCCCCAGCTCTGTAATACTCTCCCAAAAGAAATTGGGTTAGCCCCCAGCCTTGAATCCTTCCAATCCAGCCTGAAAACATTGATTTTAAAGCAGGCTTTTGGCATCGAGTAGGCTGAAATGGGCCCATATGAGGTTGACACTCTGGCACTTTAGTTGTGAATTGATGGCAGCTAGTTTTAACTACAGACAGGGCTGGCCTTTCCTATTAAGCGACCTACGCGGGCGCGTAGGGCGACGTCCCCGGAGAGGGACGTTGCCACCTGGGAGGGGCGCCGCCCCGCCGCTCCGCCACCCTAGCCAGCCGGTGGCGCGGAGGAACTGGGGGGGGAAAGGGGACTCACGAGGCGGGTGCCCGGACCCGAGGAGGAGCAGGAGGAGGGGGGAGGCCACGAGGGCGGCCCCCACGGAGACTCCCAGCAGCAGCAGTGCCCCCGGGGGGCCCGGAGCCAGAGGCGCATCTTCCTCTTCCCCGCTGAATGAATGTAGGTGGGAAGGCAGGAGGGGGAGGGGCCACAGGGACACCAAGGCCGGCCCCCTCGCCCCCCCTCCGCGTGACATCACTTCGTCGCCGCCTCTGCCGAGGAGGAAGGGGAGGAAGGCCTCGCCGGCTGCGCGCTGCAAAGACGCCCGGAAGGAGAGACGCCGGAGGGAGGGAGCCCTGCGGAGGCGCGGAGGCCTCTTCCTCCTTCCCTCCCTCCCTCCGGCGTCTCTCCTTCCGGGCGTCCTTGCAGCGCACGGCTGGCGAGGCCTTCCTCCCCTTCCTTCTCGGCAGAGGCGGCGACGAAGTGACGTCAGGAAGATGCGCCTCTGGCTCCGGGCCCTCCTGGGGGCGCTGCTGCTGCTGCCGCTGCCGGGGACTCTCCGTGGGGGCCGCCCTCGTGGCCTCCCCCCTGCTCCTCCTCGGGTCTGGGCGCCTGCCCCATGAGTCCCCTCTCCCCCCCGTTCCCCCGTGCCAGCGCGCTCGGGAGCCAGTGCGCATGCGTGAATTTCCGCACATGCGCGGGCGCAGTCGGGAGCCGCCAGGGGGCCCCCCCTAAAATAATGTTCGCTTACCCTCCCGAGAGAGCTCGGACCGCCCCTGACTACAGATGGTCTGCATTTTTAAATTGTGCTTTTTTATTTTATTTTATGTGTTGATAGTAGTTTTTATAATGTTTATGTGTTGTTTTATACTCATTGACCAATTTTGTTATATGCTGCATGTGAAGTACCTTGTAAGCTGCCCTGAGTCCCTTTTAAGAGATGGTGGCAGGATATAAATAAACTTTATTACTATTACTATACTGGTAAAACAATGCTAATTAAAAACACTGTATGGACATATATAAAAATGAAAAACAATTAATGTATACTATAGTATTTAAACCATTAAACATCAACATATTAAAATATATTAAAATATATACACACATATACATATATATACACACAAAGCACATATACACAGACTGGGACACAGCAATGCATGGCAGGGGATGACTAGTCATTTATAAATGCTTTATATCTTTACCTACCGGGTGAGCAGGGGATTTCCATTTTTAATGGCATGGTGAATCTACTCAGGGCTTTAGTCTGAACTATAGAAGAAACTATGTAAGATCTTGAATGTGAACCACAGATAGCACTCATCAGAAAGCCAAAGTTCCTAGCTGACCCGGCCACGCGTTGCTGTGGGATGTTTGTAACTTGGGTACATGTGTATGTGTTCCTTCCTTCCTTCCTTCCTTCCTTCCTTCCTTCCTTCCTTCCTTCCTTCCTTCCTTCCTTCCTTCCTTCCTTCCTTCCTTCCTTGTATCCTTTCCTTCCCCCTCCTTCCATCCATCCTTCCTATATGCCTTTAACAATAATATCTGTGTCTATAATAATATCTGCATGCCTAATAACATATATACATCTATAATAATAATAATACCAATATAATATCTTTGAACTGGGTTATATGGCAGTTTGGACTCAAGTAACCCAGGGCCCTTCCACACATCCATATCACCCTTTGGCCTCGAGGAGAATGAAATGGCCCTATATTAGGTTGACACTTTGCTACTTCAATTGTGTATTGAAAGCATAGAAACCAACTCGTCCTCTTCTCTTTCCCATTTCTCCACAATGGTCCACAGCAACGCATGGCCGGGTACAGCTAGTATACATATATACACACACAAAGCACATATACTTTGACTGGGACACCTCAATGCATGGCAGGGGGTGGCTAGTCATTTATAAATGCTTTATATCTTTACCTACCGGGTGAGCAGGGACAGGACATCAGCACTTTTTGGCAGAGAAGGCTAAAAACCTTGTAAAAACCTTGTAAAACCACAGCTCCTATGATTCTATATCATGCCAGTAAAAGTGGTGTCAAACTGCATTAATTCTACAGTATAGCTGCACCCTAACACATCTATCAAATATAATAATTATATTTTTACTTATACCCCGCTTTTCTCTCTCACGGGATCCAAAGTGGCTTACATCTTAAAATCATACAAACAACAGACCAAATACATCAATAAATATGAGCATCATAAAATAAACAATTTTAAAACCAAACTACAATATACAGTCACATTTGTGTATAATAAAATAATAATCATAATAAAAATACAGGGGTAAAGAGAAATACTTTCCAATTTTTCAACCAATAGTTTTGGATATCCACATATCCTATCAATATTTTGCATGGACTTCTAAATTATATTTAAACCTAGGTTGGATCAACAATCACTCCTTATCCCAGAGCTGGTCCTGTATGACATATGCTGGGTTGGCCCCAGAGTGGTTCCCTGAACGGTTCGGGTCAAGGCTTTTGTCTAATTGCATCTCACTGTACACACGATCATGTGCACTGTGGTTTACAGAGGAGGTCCTCCTCTCAGTCCCACCTCCATCACAAGCTTGGTTGGTGGGAACAAGAGACGGGGCCTTCTCTATCTCTGGAACTCCCTCCCTAAAGAAATGAAAATGGCCCCCACCCTTCTCTCCTTTAAGAAACTCCTAAAAACACATTTATGTATTTTAGTGTATGGAACAGATGAGGACTAGGACACTGTAACCCATTGGAATGCTGGCTAACCCATTTGTATTATATGGCTGCTATGATACATATCAAATTAAGCACCAGTTTCAGCAATTTTTAGTGTAATGTTTTAAAATTTGTTTTTTAAGGTATACATTGTTAATATTCCTCTCATGTTTTTAGTTCTTTATGTCCTACTGGATTGTTCCTGTTTTACTTTATTTTGATACTCAATTCATTTGCTGTTAGTTTGCTGTTCTTATTAACCATTACCCTGTATTATTTTGATATGTTTGTACTCATTGTGAGGCATTGAATGTTTGCCTTTTTTTGTATGCAACCGCCCCCCTCCCCAACCCGAGTCCCTCTGGGGAGAGAGGGTGGTTTAAAATATATTATTATTATTATTATTTTGATAAACATAGGATGTTTGGGGTTTTCCTGCCATTTTGATTCCTACCAAGAAAGATGTTTTAAAAAACATGTTGAGGGTATTTATGGCAGGTCTTTTGATCAGAGTTGTGATTATTTAATCCCTGTTCTCCCTACCTTCATTTTATCCTTAGCTCATTTCTGTCCCCGTTTCTTGCAGTTTGAACAATTTATTCGTTTGTTTTTTATTTATTTAACTTTAGAAGCAAAGCATTACAAGATTTTAGGATAATGCTTCTCGTAGTACCATTCCCTGAGTCATTGCTTGCTGTTCCCCAGTGGGTTTTGCAGAAAGAAAGAAACAATTCTCGCTAATGTGCACAAATATGGTACTGGGATAATGGGAAAAAAATGATAATTACTTATTCCTCACATCACATAACTTAGGAAGCATTTCTGTCTTTGCTGGTGAACAGAGGCAAACTTTCACCCCAAAGGGGACTCACCAGGGGAGCTGACACACGTTCACAGTACAGTACATCATATCTCAGCATTTTCCAGCGTCCCTTTGTTGTTCCTTCCGCCTTTCTCAGCGATTCCTGGAGTTCTTTTTGGCCTCATAAATCAGTCAAAATTTGCCTCCCCATTTAATGTGGTATCTTTATCTCCTACTTGACAAATGCAACTGTCTTTCGGGCTGCAAAGGTTGACAGCAGGCTACACTTAAGGTCGAGCACCCACCGCGACCTGGGCAGACCTCGAACTCATGACCTACTGGTCAGAGAGATCTTATGCAGCTGACACTTAGCCAGCTGCGCCACATTCCCTGTGCTATAGAAATGCACAGTTATGCAGCTTGCAACAAGAATATGATGGTCTTCACAGCAGCTCCATTGGCTGCTGTTCATCTTCAGGTCCCAATTCAAGGTGCAGGTTATCACCTATAAGCCCTGAACAGTTTGGGACCCATCTACCTTAGTGATCACATCTTCTACCACTAATCTGCATGATCCCTTCAATCTTCTAGGGAGGCCCTCTTTTCGCCCCTTCCTCTATCACAAGTACAACGTGTGGGAACAAGGGAGGGAGCCTTCTCTGTTGTGGCTCCCTGGCTCTGGAACTCGCTACCTGGTGAGATTAGGCAAGCCCCCACCTTAGCAGCCTTTAAGAAAGATTTGAAGACTTGGCTCTTTCAATGTGCCTTTGGAGAGTGACCATACATCCCCTTTCTGTTTGATCCATCTACAGTGTTGTCCTCATGATGCACTCCCCCCCCCCCCATCCTTAATGAAGACCTAATCCTTTTTGGGCTCCTCTCTCATAAATACACTTTTTTCTAATCCTATCTCATCCAGGGTTTTATCATTTTATTTTGTGTGTTTGGCCAGTCCATTGTATTAGACTTTCCATTATGTTATTTTGCAGTTTATTTTATCTTGTTATTTTATGTATTTTATTGCGATGTAATTTTTTGTTGCTTTGTATTTTATTTTGCTGTATTGTATCTATGGTGTCCTGCCCAGGGCCTGAAAAAAGGGATTTTAAGAAATGGAGAAGCTTCTATAGGCCCTGGGGGTAGCATTCTAGTTTCCCATAAAGAGAACCTGGACAGTCTATGAGCAATGAGTTCAGGACTCAGAAGAGGTGAACTCAAACAAGGTTTATTTGTTTACAATCAGTGAAACTGATGGCGCTAAAAGCTTGCTGTTGGTTGCTAGAAAAGTCCTTTAAGAAAAGGGGTTTCATCTACTTGCCTTTGCAGAGTGAAGGTTCCTTTCTTTCATTCCAGGTTTCCTTTGTTGCTCCTCAAATGGTCCTCCGGCACACAAAGTCCTGGGGTCCTCAGAGATTTCAGTCTATGGGTGAAGGGCTGGCCTTCCTATTACTGCAATCCTGGCTTGAGAGCGTTGGGGGAAAGCTATACGTGGACAAAGATGTGTTGTCTAAGCGAGAGCTTTAGATTTCCGCGTGCTTCGTCCATGTGCTATCCTTGGAATGGAGGCAGAAAGGAAGTCCAGCCTCCCAGGTAAACTCTGGAAGAGGAGGAGTTAAGGGCGGTGACATCAGGTTTGGAGCCAAAAACACAACTTCGCCCATCAAGCCCACATGGTTGGAGAATAGAACAAAGGCCTTGCAGGTGAAGGGCAAACAGGTACACAGGACAGATATAAAACCAGCCCCGTGTCTGGTTTTACGGTATCTTTGGGCTTGGCTTCATGTTAGCCACCCGAGTCCCCTTTGGGGAGATGGTGGAAGGGTATACATAAAGATTATTATTATTACCATTGAACTATTCTCTTTACAGAGCTGTGTTATACAGGTATTTTATGGATCCAGAAGAAAAACATAACTTATGCTTTCAGTGTGCCTTTCAAAATAGAAAGCTGAAACTCCCTTTTTAGAAAGTATGACTAAAAGATACCAAGAATATCTTTGTGCAGAAGCACATGAACTCTGTAATGTCTCTAGTTGTCAAAGCAGTAGACCATATCAAGGGTAGTGGATTGCTTAACTTTCAGAACAAAAGATTTCTTTAAGTACTTGTAACTTCCTTTAGTACTAGAAGTGGTTGACTTAGTCAGGGAGCCATGTAAAACCAGTTTAATAAAATGAGGAGTGAAATTTCAAAGTTGAGGAAGATCAAGGGAAAGCTTACACATAGGTTGAGTGACAAGAAGTGGCTAAGTTGCCTGGCATTTATGGTCTATATCAGGACTTCTTAGGGCCCTTCTACACAGGCAAAAAATCCAAGAGGAATTGGGATTTAAATCCCTCTTCCTCTAGGGATGATAGCCAAAGTCCCAGGAGTTTGTGGGGGTTTGTGGGGGTGAGTGGGTGGCTGGACACTCTCTTGTGCTGATCCGAGATTAGCATGGGTGGGCAAGGGCACTAAAAACACTCTGAGAATTAGAAGATTAAGGTCACCTATAATATCACAAAATGTGCATCAAGTACTTAATATAAACACTCTTATAGTCACAACAGTACAAAAATGAGCCAGGTTGACAGCATAGACTCACAATTATCTATCAAACAATGTAAGCAAAGTCCATATCCTGAGTCAAAGAATGTATATAGACCTAAACAATTTAATGAAGGTGTTGAATGTCCTCAAGAAAGAGCACAATATAGAGTTCGTAGCAACTTACTGAGCCGCACAGTCTCCACTCTCTGTAGTCCATGGAGCTTTGGCGAAGCAGGGGGTGTGTCTGACGCTGCTGATGTCAGTGCGTCTCCCGTATGTTGGGTGAGATCTAGTATTCCAAGGATCTCCAATGGGTAATAAATCCAAATCGGTAATGAGTGAAGTATCAAGAGTAAAATACTCAATAAATTATAGTTCTTTCATAGAAGTAAAGTAACTCAAGCCGCAAAAAGCTCCTGTGGTTCGCCTTGCAAGTGAGCACGGAAAGCAAGCTGCGAAGGTAGAATGGCAGTAGGCGAACTTCTACCAATAGTAGACACAAAATATGGGTAGCCACATAGCGGTATGGTAGAACGCTGAGAGAAGGAATGGAAAACAGTTCGCGAATATCCCAAGGAGGTCCTCAAAGGAGGCTGCTGTTGGAGGAGCAAACCTTGGTAGTAAGGTTCTGCCAGTCTCTTCCTTCCTGTACTCCCCCCCCCCCCCCCCACACACAAACTCACTGGGAGAAAATTCCCACAAGGTCTGTCTGCAGATGTGAGAACATTTGAAGGAATACTGCAGCTGTGGAACATGGGCAATTACCCAAGACTAAAGGAAAAAATTACGACATTCCACAGAAAGAAGGACAAGCCTGAGAATGCATCCACCTACTCTATAGTTTCCATGAGCGATTCCAAAACTCATAAGCAGAAAAAGAAATGGAAATGAACATGTTGACAGCACAACTAGATTTTCTTCTGACAGATGTTCCAACAAAATACGACTAAGAAGTTGTGCAACTGCAAAGCAGTAATGAGCTTCAGACACCATTCAATGGGATTGTAATTAAGCATGAGGACCTCTTAAAATTCTACAAATTGCATATAGCTCATGCTCTGCTCCTAAGGCAGAGATAATCATTGCTTTTGTGGTATCCCATGATGCTATGAATTTTTCTCCAAGCTCAGCATGGCTAAGAAGCTTGATGAGTCACAGATATAAACTCAACTCATGGATCAAAACTAACGGATATAAACTTGACTCAATGATAGAAACTCAGTAATAAAAAAACTTGGAGAGTCAGTTGAAAGTTGTGGATCTCATGTGTGCCGCTTTCCCACACGGTTTTGGCTGGTTGGCAAGCAAGAAAAATGTCCTCTCTTGTGACTGTGGAATGTGCCCACCTGCATGCAATTATGTAAAGCAACTATTTCCTTACTAAATTCATTCCCTTCAATATTTGGCATGTAATAAAGGTAGAGGTAAGTGCTACTTTATCTATGTTCAAACTAGAATATAATTTTGGAAAGGCATTCAAAAGTTAATGTTGCAAATAAGAAAAGCCCGACCAGTTATACCTAATGCCTTCAATTAGTATAGGCTTGAGGTGCTACAGTGCCATATTTTGGAAATATAAGAATATTATAGCTCACAATTTTTTTGCATTGAAGGAAGGTTTATGGTGCCTTGACTCTGCCTAACAACTTTGTGCATGCTTTCTGTCTTACTGTAAAGTAAAAGTATAACTCACAGGATATTATCCATGTCAGATTTAATGAATGCACCTACAGCAGGACTGCTGATGGATTCCATGCATGAACCATTCCTTGATGCTGAATGTCACAGTGGCCCATGTTTATGCAGAATTCTTTCTGAATAGAAGGATCCTTTAAAATGTTGATTTTCAGTGCCTACATTAACTTTTAACATGAATCTCTTTCTCCTGTAATGTAGATTCCAAAAGTGGGCAGAAATCAATTCCAGTATCACCTTGCTATCATCATGGGCAGGATTTATTTCAGAGGAAAGTTTACACCATCTCCATAGAAGTCAGTGCCATCATCAATAATGCAACCTTTTTTGTTGTAAAGAACTGAAGCAATTTCTCTTCTCAGAGATGTTTCCCCCTTTCCCTTTGATTGGTTATTATTTGATCTTTTCTATAACAAGCGGTTTCCTGTTACCACATTTCCCAGAAACATTGAGTCACCTCCTCTATAGCATTTAGAAGTGGAAGAGATGAATTACTTTTTGTTGTTCCCTAACTTTGCTGTGCAAAACATTTGTGCATACATTTTATATAGGGATGCATACTTTTATAAACATGTTCTCAAATTTAGTAGTATTGTTGCACCTCAGATTGTGGCAGCACCCCCCCTAGACCACACACGCAAGCAGGCACTGTATAAGTACTTTTATTTAGAATAAAGAATAGTCCAAAGGTTAGAAGAAGCAAAGCAAATCCAGGCAATTCCAACGATAGTCCAGGAATGTCCTTAAACTGGAAAATCCAAACTGGCTTAAATCCCATAGAAAGCAATCATCCATAGGCAAGGGAGTCTTGAGAAACAAGGCAAACCGCTCCTGCGGTCAATGTGAAACTTAGAGTCTTGAGCCCGAGTCCTTTCAAGCTAAACGTAGCTTCAGGTCTGGCGAAACGCTTCCCAGCCTGGACTAAGAAAGGAATCTAACTTCTATGTGTCCACCGTACCCCCCTCTTCAAATTCCGAATCCTTTCGGGTGGATCTGATGCTTGCCCTTCTGTCGAAACTCTGCTCATTAGAGCTCCCAGGTGTGATGCTATCAGGCTGGGAAACATCCTCCTCATCCCTGGAATTCTCGCTTGAGATCGAGGGAGTGAAAACACTTTCTTGAGAACCAAGGCCGTCCTGGCTCTCACTGCTGAACTCTGAATCAACATCCATTTCCTCTTCATCAGCCACCTGCTCATTAACAGCAGGCTCACCAGGCAATCCCTCATCCCTGACTAACTCATCTGGTGACCCATCATCCCTGGCTAACTCAGATGTACCAGGCTGGAACACCACAAGTATGCACTACTGTCTTATTTTTCTGATGCTCTTTCCCATTTTCTGTGCAAAAATAGCTATGGAGACGACCATAGCAATGACAGTTAAACTTCAATTCAAAAGATTTATCTGGGTATTATACCTCATCCCTTTCCTTACGTTGTTTTATGATGAACAGTAGAAATTAGGCCTGGGTAATCATGGTTCTACATGGTTCTAAAGTACTTACAAAACTAAAATTCTGGTGGTGAAAACTAGGTGGTGTTGGTGCTTTGCCCTCCAACCCCCTGAACAAAAGAGACGAGACACAAAGTATTGGGTTCAAATTGAGCAACTTTTATTTAAAGTTACCTATTTAATTTCCTTAAGTCTAACTCAGAAGGTGTCAGGAATCAAGGTGTATTCTAGCCGGGGTATCATGCCCCCTCGGCTAACGATATCAATTTTTGGGCGAAACACCTGGATTCCCTGATTATCCAACCAGGGCAACCCCTTTTCGGGAAATGAATGAGAGGTCTGTACTCGAGATCTTGAGATCAGCCTCTTTCATTCCAGGGCCATTACACTTTGTTAACCCCTCAACTTGAACTTTGAGGTGAATGTTAACTTAATGGCCCTCACCCCTGAAGGAGGTGCCTTAGGTGCACACCGACAATGGGCTTTCCCTAGCTATTTTCCGCTAAGCCTATTTAAAACATACCGCTCCTTACTAGCCCCTACACCGTAAAGGGGTAGGCAAAAACTCCCCTCCACAATTAAGGTGGCAGGAGAGAAAATTCCTCACCCGAGCCTCTTAGTTAAAGAGCGATCAAAAATTCTTTACTGTTAAAGGGCGGGAGTGGTGGGTCAACCGTCTCCTCCGCTTGCTGAGCTCCGACTGAGCTCTTCAGGGGGCTGGCCTTCCTAAGGGGAGGCCACGCCCCCTGCCTCCCAGAGGTTCTAAGAACCTCCTCTTTTTCCGTGGGAGGGGGCAAACTCCTCTCCCTCTTTAGCCTTTGGCTAAGAGGGAAATCCACTTGCTTCTACAGTGTTGCTAAAATTCTGGTGGTGAACATTTCAGAACTCTAACAAAACTTTCAGAATTTTATTATAAATGGCAGTTCCTAATTGGTTCTGTCTTAGAAATTGCCAATAATGAAATAATAATGAAGTTTTGAAAGTTTTGTTAGAGTTCTGAAATGTTCACCACCAGAACTTTAGCAACACTGTAGAAGCAAAGCACCAGCGCCACCTAGTGTTCACCACCAGAACTTTAGCTTTGTAAGTACTTTAGAACCATTTAGAACCATGATTGCCCAGGCCTAGTAGCAATGATTAGGGATCAGTAACTGCTTCACTTGGGATCAGCCATTCCTCTGCAAGAACTCTCATTGTTTATACCTATTTCAGTACTTTTTAATTAAAGGGGATTAGGATTTTGTGTATAATTTGGTGAAGGATCAGTCTAGATCAGGGGTGCTCACACTTTTTCAGCATGCAAGCTACTTATAAAACAACCAAGTCAAAAAGATCTACCTACCCACTACAAAAATGTGAAACATATAACACAATATCTGCTTTGAACTGGGTTTTCTGAGTCCACACTGCCATATAATCTGATTCAAAGCAGATAACATGGGATTTTATTCAACTGTGTGGAAAGGACCTCAGATAACCCAGGGCCCTTCCACACATCTGATTTTACAGTTGACACACACAAACTGATTTCTTACTACTGGATGAATTGCAGCCAAATTTGGCCACAAGACACCCACAAGGAATGACCCTCACTTAAAAAAATTATTTTGTCATTTGGGAGTTGTAGTTGCTGGGATTTATAGTTCACCTACAATCAAAGAGCATTCTGAACCCCACCAACAACAGAATTGGGGCAAACTTCCCACACAGAAACCCCACAACCAACAGCAAATGTTCAAGGCAGAGAGGAAGGAAAGGAAGGAAGGAATGAGGGAGGGAGGGAGGAGGAACAGGAAGGAAAGAAGGCAAGGCAAGAAGGAGGGGAGAAATGAAGGAAGGAAAGGAAAGGATCTGAGGAAGGAAGGAATGGCTCTCATATGGGCCATAGCGACGCCGGTCATGCTGCCGCCATGCTGACTGGCCGGCAGCACCTGGGCGGCATCGGGAGCCTGCAGAGCAGGACTGAGCCTTCCTCCTGCCCTGCCTGTGATCTACCAGGACCCCTCTACCAGTAGATCGCGATCTACCTAATGAGCACCCCTGGTCTAGATAGTCTCTTTCCCTTCGTAGACTCTGACATCTTTTAAAATTCCCCGCAGGGGCAGAGCTTCAGGCAAGACACTTCTCGTTCTTGGGAAAGTCAGTCTTTTCATAACTGGAAGGTGATAAGAGTGGAAGGCCAGAAAAGTCTACAAAATAGTATGTCTACTGAAGCAGTATTCATGTCCAGACAGAGACCATCTTGGAGACAGCTGAACATCACACAAGAAAGAGACAATAGAAGGAAAAAAGATTCAAGAGCCTCAGTTCAGCTAGGACTATGTCTATCTGTCAAAGACTTTACCCCTCCTCATAAAGACTTTGTAGTGAGACTCAGGAGGGGAGAAAGTCTAACATTCTTAATAAACTCCGGTTTGATTCAACTATATAGTCTCCGATCTGTTCCCTCCACAGCCAGTTCACTTCCAAATAGTTAAGATAGTGTGAGGGCTGAACAGGATCAGTAACCATTTCCCTTGAGTTAATTACGTTTAAATAGTGTATCACAATTCTAAATTGTATCTTGTTTTAGGCTGTAAAAGTTTTTAAAAACATGTAAGAAATCAAAACTGACTACATCCAATGGAAGGCTTTGACTGCTTATTCCTTAAAAATCTAGGCGGAATAAACATCGAATCTAGGTTTAAGTTATGTCAGTGTTGAATTCCGATTTCTTCTTTCTGAGAAATCTCTTTTTTTAGCACCTTTAAAGCAGGCTAGTAAAGTATGGTCTTCTTTTTATGTTCATATTCAATTTGGGCAGTGTATGTTGGGTAAAACTAAGAATGCATTTATTTGTTTGTTTGTTTACTGCTTTTCAAAACAAAACACACAAAAATTACAACTCCAAATTAATTCATTTACCCAAGAAACCCTCAAAGCCTGGTTACTGAGACATTAAAGGCAAGTATATCTATCTGTGTGTGTGTGTGTGTGTGTGTGTGTGTGTGTGTGTGTCTGTAGGGAAGGGGACATTTTTACCCCTTTTTATTTCGGGAGTAGATGACTCAGTGTCACTGCACTTTCTAAAGTTACTGCTATTTCTTTTAATCCACCCACCCAAGTCCTACTTCTATTCTTCACTGGGACCTTTTATAGACACAGAAGGCTTCGTGCTTTGGTACGTTTCCACTATTGGGCCAGGAGAACAATATTTTCCTCTTGTGCCTATTTGTCCAGCCTTATTTATTTATTTATTTATTTATTTATTTATTTATTTATTTATTGTGTCAGGAGTGAACCAAAAAGTTGCATTGCATTAAAAACAAACAAAACAAACAAAAAGAACACAAAGTTTACAGACTTGGTATTCTATTAAATGTCCTTTGACCAGTAGCTGGCCACTTGGATTGTCTCTGGTGTTGCTCTAAGAAGGTCCTCCATTATGCATGTATCAGGGCTTAGGTTGCATTGCAGTAGGTGGTCTGTGGTTTGTTCTTCTCCGCACTCGCATGTTATGAAGTCCACTTTGTGGCCCCATTTCTTAAGGTTGGCTCTGCATCTCGTGGTGCCAGGGCCAGGGCTGTAGCCAGGATTTTGATTCCTGGCTACGGTTTGAGTGAGAGAGGGTCTACCTTAGCAAACCCTTTGTATCGTTATCCAAATACCCCCATGCATATGGGATATATTGAGCATGTTGATCAGATCATGATATGAATAAATATAACAGTTTAAATAATGTACCAGTAAGACCTTCTAGCGGGCCATCCTGAAAATTGGGGTGGGGGGGAGCTGAAGCCCCTCAGTCCCGTCCCCCCTTCCCCCGACTACATGTCTGACAGAGTGCAGTCTGTTCAGCGCCTTCCAAGTTGCCCAGTTTTCTGTGTGCGCAGGAGGAAGTCTCTCATTTGGTATCAGCCATTGATTGAGGTGATGGGTTTTAGCCTGCCACTTTTGGACTCTTGCTTACTGAGGTATTCCAGCAAGTGTCTCTGTAGATCTTAGAAAACCATTTCTTGATTTAAGTCATTGGCATGCTGGCTGCTACCTTAACAGGGGATGGGCCGGAGATGTCACTGCCTTGGTCCTTTCACTATTGGTTGCTACTTCCCAGCGGATGTCAGGTGGTGCAATACCAGCTAAGCAGTGTAATTTGTCCAGTGGTGTCCAGCCCTGAAGGCCAAATGAAAAAGAGAGACCAAAGGAGCATTTCTCTACCAAGGTGAGGCATGGATGTCTGGATGGAATGGAAATTGAGATGCTCACAGGCATCTCATTTCTAATAGGTGCCTCTTGTCAGCTACCAATCACCAGCAAAAACCAGAAAAGGAGTTTGAAGTTGGAGGTACCATCTGACACCATTCATTCTGCTGCCACTTCTCAGGGATCTCACTTGAAAATCCATAGTACACCACTATGTGCTGGACAGGGTGATATCTGAGTTAAATAGGACTGAATAATTATTATTTTCATCTTTGAGACTTACCTAGCTACCTGCCTAATATGAAATCAGTCTAGGTAGTAATAGTAGCAATGAACAAAAGATAACAGTAAGTTGCAGTTTCAGCAGTTAGCCCCAATGATCAGGTTAGGGAGAAAAGTTATGTTCCCTATTCAGATTATAACTGCACTTTAAAAAAAAAGAATTTGCCAAACTTGCCAAATTTCTTCATACTCTGTATATGAAGTTTTCAAACATTCCACAGTGAGAGAAAAAGAAACTGGCAACATTTCCCCATCTCTTGAGATAAGCACCATATTCTTTCACTGTCCGTGTTGCCTCTCCACACTAACCTCCATACATTCTAAATAAATCATGAAGCTTAC
Organism: Anolis apletophallus; assembly: GCA_030556195.1. Classification (NCBI taxonomy): domain Eukaryota; kingdom Metazoa; phylum Chordata; class Lepidosauria; order Squamata; family Anolidae; genus Anolis; species Anolis apletophallus. The sequence continues at coordinate 32,602,211 of JARBWK010000014.1, read as the reverse complement.
ATGTGTACAGCATCTCTCCACTGCAGACATTCAGTCTTCAGTTCACCTAGGACACTAGGGAGAGCGATAAAGTGGTAGGGGTGGCATGCTCTTCCACATTTTGCTCCTTCATAGTTTTTGATACAATAGGAAGAATTAAAAACACCACAAAGAGAAATTTGTGGTTGAAGTCCTGGAAGTACGGGGGTTGAATGTCTTCGTAACTCCTCAACAGATGGCAGTACAGGTATGCGGCAGGTACTGGCTTGTTCAGTAGACTCTCCTCTACAGTTCCACTTTGGCGAAAAGCCTTAGCACTGACCAGTTGTGTTGTTAAAGGACAAAGTATGGAACCCTGGCCAGACGGTCGGTCAATGTGACTTAAGCAACCTGCAGTCATTGAATTCTTGACAGCAGAAGGTGTCACCCAAAAAAAAATTCATCAGAGACTGCAAGCTGTTTATGGTGACTGTTGTGATGTGAGTACTGTGCGTCATTGGGCAAGTAAGTTAAAAGATGTTGAGATGGGAACATCTCACTTGTGTGACAAACAAAGAGTTGGACGTCCTGTGACAGCAACCACTGAGTTTCCCAAGCAAAAGATTGACAGATTGATTCAGGATGATCGTCGTATTACTCAGAGAGAAATTTCAAGCATAATTGGCATTTCACAAGAACATGTGGGTCACATTATTGCTTTGTTTGGCTATCAGAAACAGAGTGTTGACTTCTTCTGTGACGGCTTCAGAAAACTTGTTCATCGTTGGCAGAAATGTATCCAATTGTCTGGGGATTATGTGGAAAAGTGAATAGTGGTAGTTAAAGAGCACATTCTAAGGATTATTTATGCATTTGATTTATTAAAATATTCCCATCCAAACCTAAGTAACGAAGGTGGAGGCATGACTTTTCATTCAACCCTCGTAAGTTTCAACAGCTTTGACTTCAAAGCAATCTTTCAATTGTTCTTTGTTTGTTTGTTTTTGTTTTGCTGGCTGGTGGTATCTATGGTGGCTGGTGTTTTTGTTTTGCTGGCTGATGGTATCTATGGTCTTTGGACCATATGGATACTCCAGTCATAACTCCTCATTGCCATAAAATTATCTAAATGGAGTCCAGCTGTTCATCTGAATCCACATTTTACAGTGTATCTGGTCTCATTTCAGGATTTCCAGACCCGAATCCCCTCACATATTCATCAGGGTGAGCAGGTTGTATTTTAATTTATTCAACGAGGCCAATCCAAGACATTTTGATGCATGACTTACCGAACATTATGATTTCACAGAAAAACAGGGCAATTGATTAGAATTCAGAGCAAGACAATCCACTGTGAGCTCAGCACTCAATAACACGGACCTGACATTCTTCTATCAATGTAATGATACAACATTTAAATAATCACAGAGTGCTATAATTGACTGCAACCCTATAAAATCATATAAATGTCATTCACACTAAAGAATGCAAACCACATTTGGCTAGTATCATGCTGAAATAGTTTTCATTTTTAAACTAGGCTCACGTGCAATTCTTGCTTCTTTATATCAAAACCAAAATTTCAGTATGAATTTTGAAGACCAAACTGGGATAGTCTCCATGAAGAAAATTTCAAATTTAGAGAAAAGATGCTTTGAAGTGATAAAGTTCATAAAATGTCTTATGGGTATTGCTCAATGCCAGGTCAAAAAATATATATTCATTTAGATAATTGATCAAACTATGATATGGAAGTCAATATATTGTCATCAGCACTATTTTCCATGAAAGGAGTTAGAAGTGAGAGGAGTTTTCAACATAATAAGTGTAAGTGAGGCTACATTGCTCTAAAGCAGAGGTTAGCGAATGAGGTTGAACACACAATTTGAAGACATGACTCTCTAGGGAAAAACATACAATAATGCTTGGTAAGATTGAAGGTAGTAGAAAAAGAGAAAATCAATTTTTCCAGATAGATAGTCCTTTTAAAAAAAAACCCACTCCCCTGATTTTGCCATATTAAACAGATCGGATGAATGCCGACTAACTTGGAGATCTCTCATTCATAGAATCACCATAAATTAAAGTCAACAGTTGACAACAACTATTTTTAATTATTTTAATTATACTTGTTTTCAACTTTCCCAAGGTTTCAAATTATCTATAAATGTTTGCATGCATCCTTCAGTTCACTCACACATAAAACACTTTTGATTTTTCTCTAATTGCAATTTACATAGCTTAAAGACAGGACATTTATTTGGATGGTCATAAGCAGTCTATGAAAAAGTATAATTAGTCAGCCATTTGTAAAAAAAAAAGAAAAGAAAAGAAAGAGAACAACTTTTATTTTGTATATATAACTTGCTAACTTGAGTTGTAAATCTAGAATGTCCTGTCTACCTAGAGAGGAAATGGGATAAAATGAAAAGTGGCCAATCCATGTGAATCTGACAACAAACGGCTCTGACCCAGCTTACTTGTTTGAATGTATTTTCCTCTACGTTCCACATCGTAGTTTAAGATCCCCTGGGGAGGCCCTGCTCTCGGTCCCACCAACCTCACAAATGCATCTGGTGGGGACGAGGGACAGGGCCTTCTTGGTGGTGATGCCTCGTTTGTGAAACCTACTCCCCAGCAAGATTCGATTGCCGTCCTCCCTCCTTTCCTTCAGGAAAAACCTGAAATCGTGGCTTTGGAACCAGGACTTTGGCTTGCAGGGGTAGCAACACTTTGGACATTGAACTGGACCATATGATTGTTACAATAATGGAAACGGCTAAATGATTGTTTAACTAATGTTATTGTTTTTAATCTATTGTGTATTTATGGTTTTATATTGTTATTCTGTGATTTGCGGCACCAAATCTTTGTCAGTGTTAGCTGCTCTCAGGGGTTGAGAACGGCAGGGTAGAAACGTTGTAAATAAATAAATAAATAAACTGCAAAAAAATCACAGCTGCAAAAAAAATACATAATTGAATTCCTCTGTGCGCATATGCATCTTTCTGCTTGTATGCAACAATAGGGCCATATGTAGCCCTTCCAGTCTTTTAATGTAATTACATAATTTAATGTAATAAAATTATTTGTCCCATCAGAGCCAGAAGCACATAGCTCATTCCTACTTCCTCAATCACATTGCACACACACACACACACACACACACACACACAAATCTGTACAAGGGCCTGAGACAAGTGGGATTAGGATGCCAAAGGAGACTGTTTCGCAGGCCAGATAGAGTTTGTATGAAGAAAATGGTTCATTTGACTAAGTGTTCCTGCACGTTTCCTTAATACACTTCTGGTCTTCATAGCAGTTTCTTGAGCAACATGTAATTTTAGCAATTTTCTTCCAGCTGTGAAGGCATCTTCAAAAATTGCAGTTCCCAAATGCTCATAATTGCTCCTTTTGTGTGTGCAGTTACATAGATCTTACATTGGATACTGAGTTACAATGTTGTGACTGTGTTCTGCCTCCTCATCTGATACCCAAAACCAAGTTTAAAATCCAAGCAGCAGTACTGAGAAAGACAATCCTATAGAAATGGAAATAAGGTACTGAATATATACTGCAATGTGACAAATAGGAGCAGAGTCCCTTCTGGGATACTGTCGCAACTACAGTACAGAAAATGCTGTGAAATGAATTGTTCTATACGACATTTTTACCTTATTTTGCAGGATTAACAGCAATTTGCATGCAGAAAGTAACATTATCCCACACAGAGAAAAAGTAAAAAAATTGTGCAGAATAAATCTGAAATAGCAAATATTCTCATTCGTTTAGGATTTTTCTTTAGGTGAAAAAAATGATGAAAAAATAGATGAAAAAAATGTTTCGAAACTAGGGTTCCCATATGTCCCTTATTCTAAGGGACGTCCCTTATTTCGGCCCTAAAATTTGTGTCCCTTATTTTCAGGCCCTGTCCCTTATTTTTAACTAGCAGGACAGGACTGGGCGGGGTTGACCAGAGGAAGGTGTGCGCTGTGGTTTCCATGGCAATGCCTGCCCGGGGATTCCAACTCGCAGGGCAGCCTGCATCCCCGTTGGAAGGAAGAGGCGACACAGGACTTTTTCAAAGTACAGTAGACTAATTAACCGTTACCCAAGGGGAATGTTGAATCATGTTGGATAACGATCGTTTCTGGTTGCTTGAGAGTTACTCTTAAAATAGACCTAGCTGTGCATCCCAATACTATACAATGATGTGTATCCCATACTATACTATACCATTAACTATTGACATAATAATCATGAAGATGTACTGTCTTATACAATTTATTTTATTTTAATGTTTAGACAGTGCACTTTTAAAGTCAGCAAAGTCAAGTACTAAATACAGACTAAATTAGGTAGTTCTAATAATGTTTTTTCTGCATGACAAAGTATGTAGAAACATACCATGTACTGTTAAGAGGGTATAAGTCAGCTTCTTTTGTGAGTTTCAATCATTATCTTATTCTGTTAATAAAACTATTTCTACCTAACGTTTGAGTTTCAAGTTTTTAAATGAAGTGTCCCTTATTTTTGTGAAAAATCCTGTAAATGTCCCTTATTTCTTATATCAAAAAATGGCAACCCTATTCGAAACTCATTGCAAAATGTTTAGTTTCTAAAGTGTTTTTAAGGTGTTGTTAGTGGAAATTTCATTACTATAACAAGAGCAACAATTTTTGTTAATTTTTCATGATAGTAATTGTGCAAGTGGGGAAAAATCAGGGGCTCCTTTATCCCTCATTTTTACATCTATTGGAGTGAAATTTGCCACACTGCTAGAAAACATTTACCACTGTCAGCCCATCAAGTTTCAGAATATTTCACTTACCCATGGGTGTTTGGAGAATTTTCAAAGTTTTTATAAACAACTTTTTTTAAAAAAAAGTACTAGAGCTATCTCCTTGAGTTTTTATATAATGACACAAGATAATGGGATCATTCCTCCCAGCTTTCAGAAATATTCATACATCTACTGATTTTAGGGAATATTTTAAAGTTTTGACAAAAATTATATTAAAAACTACAACAGGTATCTCATTGCATGTCTCTCATATTAACCAATAGAACTTCCATTTAGGGATTTCTTCAAAGCCTAGCACAGAGATTTACTTACTCAAAGTATCAGTCAGCCGTCCTCTTTGCAGATTCAACAATTTATTGGAACTCTGGCTGGCTGCTGCTATGGCAAAACAAACCTCTCCCCTATCCTGATTGGGGCTTCCTCATGCTGAGCAGAATTCTGGGAAATGTAGTTTAGGGCAGGGCCTTTTGAATACTCTGGCATAGGAGTTTTCATCTTCCTGAACTACATTTCCCAGAATTCTGTGCTTTCTCAGCAAACTCTGCTTTCTCCCTGTTGCTTCCCTCTCCTAATGCTGAGAGGTCATTAATTTAAAGAGGAAATGCAGTCTTTTTGGCTTTGCTTTGCTTGCTTGTGCTGAAAATGAAACTGACTTTGGAAGGCTTCTGAGATTTAAAAAATTCAAACAAAAAAGTATTGGGTAAGTTTCATTGTTAAGTGTTTGGAGTAATGCCATGCCCATGCGATGGATAGTGCTTCTTAAGTACAAATTTCACAAATTTGATATGACTTACAATAACTAACAAAAAAATCACACACACCTATTTTTCTTACCAGGATTTGTTGACAATTATGTAACGTATTTTTCAAATATGTTTAACTATTACTTCCATCCCTACCCTGTACCCTAAAGCATATATTCAATGAAGTGAGGGGTTTGGTGTAAGTCCAGCTGTTAAGCACCATCCACTTCCAATGTCCAGAGTGAATATCAAGGAGGAGTAACAAAACCCCAAATTTGACATGTCCATATGTTACAGACACAAACTTATTCTTTTTTGTGGACATATAGGGACATGGGCAATTGGAATGGTTTCAGTATCTGCTCTCCCATTGGATGCAAGCTGGTCATACCTAGCTGCTGATTGGCTGAAAATGTAAAGATACATGAATCTCAGCTGCTGATTGGAGGAGATGCCTGGTGGGAAATGTAATAGATTGTCACAATGCTGGGTCCTGGCCCGGCCCCTTAAGCACACACACAGAGACAATGATCAATTAACTATTTATTGAGTAATAAAGAACAGGTGAAAAAGTAAATTGTCCAATTGAGAAATTGTCAAATAGTCCAAAGTGAAAACATGTGAAGTTCAAAAGCAAAAAGCAAAGAATCAAAAAGCAAGGTAATCATTGGAAACAAAGCAAGGCAAAGTCCATGAAAATACAAGGTCCGTGGCAAAGTTCTTGGCAAGGTACCTGACAAGGCAGCCAGACTATGGCTTCCAGGAACATGGTCGCTTCACTCCCTTCAGATCAGAAGTGGCCGACCAACTGAGGAACTGTTCCCAGGAACGTATATACTTAATCCCCCTTTGGGAACCCAACGCCTCTCTAGGCTTCGTCTCCATTCCCTGCGATGGGACTCAATGCTTCTCCTACGATCAAAACACCCTCCAGGCCAGTCCGCAGCTGGCTCGCTATCTTCCTGAGAACCTTCCTCCCCTTCGGTTTCCATCAACTCATCCCCCGCGGGTTCCCAGATTAGTTCCTGGGAACCGTGCCCACCTGGTCTCTAGGCATGGTTTAGAACCCAAAAATAGGAAATCGAAAATCTAATGGGGGGGGGGGGGTTATTAGTAATAGGAAGACTTACAAAAAAATTTCCATAAATTTCTGAAATGTAACTTAATTACTAACGAAATTCGTTAGTAGTTCGTATGCCAGCGCATGCGCATTCCAGACAGTTTTGGCCTACAACTCCCAGAAATCCTAACAGCTGGTAAATTGGCTGGGATTTCTGGGAGTTGTAGGCCAAAACTTGAATCGCTGCCTCTCTCTCACCCCGATCCTGAGGGAGCGAGGGCCCAAGTTTGCCCAGGCTGGTCATATACCTACATTCCATGCACATGCAATAATACAGCAGTAATAACAATGGGTATAAGAAGAGGTAAAAATTCAAACCGAAGTATTCTGACTGGTCCCTGCCTCATGCGGTGCAAACAGGCTCTTCTCTGTGAGCCCGGAAAGCCAGCGTTTTCTGCTTGGGTGCACACATACATATTCTTTGGGGGTTGCTGCAGAATCTTCTCTATGAGCCCGGGATTCTGCAGCAAATCCCCCAAGAATATGTATGTGTGTGCTCCCAAGCAGCAACACTGGCCTTTCCCGGCTAATTTCCCGGGCTAATAAGAGAAGAGCCCATTTGCACCGCATGAGAAGAGACCAGTCAGAATACTTTGGTTTGAATTTTACCTCTTGTTATTGTTATTACTGCTGTATTATTGCATGTGCATGGAATGTAGGTATGACCAGTTGGATTACTTATAATATTAGGCACTTACAGTAGCATTCATTCTATTATACATTAGGTTGGTTTCTCACCCCAATACTCTTTGATGCTTTAGATCCTGGCAGGGCAGGAGAGGAGGGAGCCTGGAAAAATGTAAACAGAGAGGTTTTCTCAGAAGTAAATCCAAAGGAGGGCACTTCATCCAAAGTGCCCCTCCTTGCAGATTTACTTGAGTAATCCTCTCTGTTTACATTTTTCCAGGCTTCCAGCTGAAAGAAGGAGCGAGTTTAGGGCTTGCCTTGCCATAATACTTATTGGCAAGGGAGGCGGGAGGGTGGTGAGAGAGAAGGAGGGTGCCCCCCCCTTACGACCTAATAACGACACTTAAGAAAATCATGGCCCCCGAAGTTCGAAAAAGAAAGTCCACTTCCTGGTTGGCGTTCCAGGTGCGGAAATACTCGAAAGTAGTATTTCTTACGAATTTCTTACGAAACGAATCACTTTCATAACTTTTTTCTCATGCCTACTGGTCTCTCATAACTATCAAAATCTGGGTCATCCTGACCTTCTCCGTCCAAATAAGCCTCAGGCCAGGTGTCATCCCACTGCAAACTATCTGTTGGAGATGCGGGCCCAGCAGCCCCATCATCCGCACCACCTGTATCTACAGCAAGGGGGTCCAAAGCAATTGGCACCCCCGGGGCAGCCCCCTGGGCCCCCGGCTGGAATGGAGGCTGGGTTGCTACATAGACTTTCATTGGTTGAATTGAAGCTGTCTGTAGCCTGGTGTGGCTATTTCTAGAGGGAACCTGGAAAGTCTGGAAATGGAATACGGGCAAAGTTGGAAGACAGCAGGTGTTTGACAGGATTATCCCTGCGGAGAGTTAGCCTAGTTTTGGAAAACAATGGGGTTTCCAGATACCCTTGTACATTCAGGGTTGAGAGGCAATGGGTGCTCAGGTTCCCTGATGGGTCTAAGAACTATATCTGACCACTGTTTGGGTCCCCTGTTTGATAACACTACCAAATCTATAATACTATTATTCTGTTATATAATTATGTGTTTCTGATTCTATATGAATTGAAAATGTATTTATAATCAAAAATAGATTTTATTTTGTAACACCTTATTTCAAAGGGTATTTCTTCTAGATTCTTTAAAATTATATTTATCTGCCCTGCTATCTGGTGAATTGGTTTTCTGAAACTGAAAAAGGCAAGAAGGTAGAATAATGGGATGAGATTATGATGGTAATTTGTAATAATATCTAGACTCATATTTGAAGGTGAACTATGAGTTGACACAGACTATTCCAGCTGGGCAGATGGAAAACATGATTGACTGCTGTAGTTAGTTGTCAAAGCAGATTAATGGCAACTATTACTTATGAGTCGCACAATGTTGGCTTCCAACCAAAAGATTAGTCACAAGACAGAATTGCTCTGGACTTGGCACTGGAAAGAAATAGTATGAGGCTGAAATAAATGTACCAGAAATAACAAAGTAGAAGATTTAGATCAATCTATTGACATTTGAAATAAGAAAACTCTGCACCTTCTTTTTAAAAATCGAATCAAAGCATAATCAGTAATGGCCACCAATCGCGTGGCATGCAATAGGTAGGTATCATATTTTAGTCCTGATCATATTTTACATTAAGACATGTTTTACATTAAGACTTTTATATTGCCGATTTTAAAGGTAAGTAAGAGAATGGTACATCTCAACAAAATAAGAAGACATATGTAAAAGGTGTTATAAGGGTTCATAAACATTTATTGAATTGACCCAATATTACTTAGCTTTTCTTAAAGGGCAACCTTCATTTGCGGCTTCAACTACAGATAATACTTTTTCCCCTTCTAATTACTTTCTGTCTGCCAAGAGTCCAGGTGTCTTCCCTAATAAGCTGACATTCCAATCTCAGCAGGGAGGCCCAGGTGGGGCCAGTCCCACCAGCGAGCCTGGGAGAAAGTTCCAGCACAGTTTGCGTCTTCAAGGAAAGAAACCTTCTTAAGTTGCTTCCCGTTGTCTCTAAGGCATCTCTCGTCAACGTTTAGCTTCAAGCCAAGTCTTCACGGAACCTTGCCTGGGCCGTTGGGCCTTCCAGCCTTTGGACTCTGTTTGCCAAGTCTTTGTGCCAAGAACTTATCCCTGGATTTAGCCCATTGGGGCATCAAGACTCTTTTTACCTTTTGATCCTGTTTTGCCTATGGACTATTGCTTTGCAATACCCTGATGCTTGGGAGCATCTTTGGACTATATTTCTATCTACTTTACTCTCTTCATTTATTCTAAATAAAGCATTTAATCATAGCTGGTCTCAAGTGGTTTACTGAGGGATCCTTCAGGTCTACGGTGCAACAATGACAGATCCCAAATGCAGACTCTGCAAGGAAGCAGATGAAACAATAGATCACATCCTCAGCTGCTGCAAGAAGATCACGCAGACAGACTACAAGCAGAGGCATAACACCGTTGCTCAGAGGATTCATTGAAACTTGTGCCACAAATACCATCTGCCTGCGACAAAGAACTGGTGGGGTCACAAGCCTGAAAAAGTTACAGAGAATGAACACGCCAAATTCCTCTGGGACTTCCGGATTCAGACTGACAGAGTTTTGGAGCACAATACTCCTGATCTCACAATCATGTTAAAAAACAAAGTATGGATTGTCGATGTTGCAATCCCAGGTGACAGCAGGATTGAAGAGAAACAACTGAAAAAAGACACAATATGAAGAATTAAAGATCGAACTGCAGAGACTCTGGCACAAGCCAGTCAAGGTGGTCCCAGTGGTGATCGGCACACTGAGTGCAGTGCCTAAAGCCCTTGGCCTGCACTTAAACACAATCGGCATTGACAAAATTACCATCTGCCAGCTGCAGAAGGCCACCTTACTGGGATCTGCACACATTATACTCCAATACATCACACAGTCCTAGACACTTGGGAAGTGTCTAATGTGTGTTCCAATACAACAGCCAGAAGAGTGTCTGCTGTGGACTCATCTTGTTCTGTTTCTAACAGCAACAACAACAACAACAACAACTTTATTGTTATATCTCGTCTCCATCTCCCTGGAGTGTCTCAGGGCAGCTTACAGGGGGACGAGCCCGAATATGCATAGTTAAAATATAACACACTAAAATACAAAAACAACAGCATAAAACAGAATAAAACAACATTATAACATAATATAAAAGCAGCCATCAAACCAAACCAGTGAACCTGCATAATAATCAATATTTCACTTTATTCTAATGCTTTTTCTATTAGCAGTTGTAAAGTTTTATTGTGTGTATATGTGTGTGGCATGGGAGGGGATGGTGTGTGTACCTTTTAGAAATAATTTCTTCATTGAGCTCATGGGAAAATAGGACCTGCTGGTTTAAACCAAAGGCTAGTCCACAATTCCATTAGCTGATAGCATTCTCATTGGAATTACACTCACGGGGTTCAGTGAGCAATGGCCCTGTTATTATCCCTAGCAACTGATTTTTAGAGACTTGTCATCTCATATAACCATCACAACCACCCCCATTCAGACAGCTATGATTCTGGGTAGGATAGGCTGTTCTGCAAGCTGCTGGCATAATTTCAGACAGAACAAAGTGTCACTATATCCATCACTGTCTGTCATTAGGATATGAATGGCTCTGTATTCTTTACTTCACCTTTTCCCCTCGATACCTTGCCATACTGTGAAAATTATTTTTGTATCCAAAAATAATTACAATAAGAAGGAATAAAGAGGGAGATGTATACTGAATTTCTTTATAAATCAAGAGTACTTAATGGCTTGCAACTGAGGGTGTGTCTCTGGAATCTTGGGAGTTTTAGTTTGGTGAGGCACCTGGGCTTTGGTAGAGAAAGCTAAATATTTTGTAAAATTACAGATCCCATTATTGCATGCATAGCATTGGATTATGGCTGTTAAAGTGGTGTCAAACTGCAATGATTCTACAGTCTATATCAAGGGTGCTCATTAGGTAGATTGTGATCTACTGGTAGATCATGTAGAGCAGGGCTGCCCAGGAAGTCGATCGCAATCGACCAGTCGATCCCGGGACCGAAGGACGTTGATCCCAGCTAGATGGGGTGCTTCTCAGAGGGGCGGAGCCAGGACGCACCAAGCCCCTCCCCCTCCCCCGGCTTTGGCACTCCCAGCAGCTGCTCCAGCCTTGAGGAGGGCAGGGCCAAGCCAGCCTTGTGCTAGCTATGCCACCACTGGCTTGGCATTGCCATCTTCAAGCCTGGAGAAGCTGCTGGTAGAGCGGAAGCCAGAGGGAGGTGGAGCCAAGCCGTACCAAGCCCCGCCCCTCCCCTCTCCAGCCTTGAGGAGGTAGGTAGATCTTTCTGACTTGGTTTTATTATAAGTAGCTCGCATGCTGAAAAAGTGTGGGCACCCCTGGCATAGGGCGTCCTGGTAGATCGCAGGCAGGGTGGGAGGAAGGCTCTGACCCGCCCTGCAGGCTCCCGACACCACCCAGGTGCAGATGGAGGTTGGACTGGATGGCCCTTGGAGGTCTCCTCCTATTCTAGAACCCCATTGTTGTTGTTATTATTATTATTATTATCAGAGGCTGAATGGCCATCTGTGACTAATGTTTTGATTGTGTTTTCCCTTATGGCAGAAGGAGGTTGGACTGGATGGCCCTTGGAGGTCTCCTTCTATTCTAGGAACCTATTGTTGTTGTTGTTACTATTATTATTAGTAGTAGTAGCAGAGGCTGAATGAATATTATCATCATTATTATTATGAATAAATTCAGGGGCTTATTATACTCACATTTAGTTGAATTCAGTCTTAAAATATATTATATGGCTCTCACTGAAATAAATGTCCAAATATTTTGCTTTTCTGGCTCTCTGAGTAGTGGGGAGGTACATCATTTTGACTTGGTTGTTTTATAAGTAGCTCTCATGCTGAAAAAGTGTTAGCACCCATGGTCTAGATTGACCAAAAGATAAGGAAAGCTTATCCTTCCTCAATCGCACGCACACTATATATAATATTTTCATACCAATTTTATGTCAGTGGATAAGTGCAAAAATGGGAAATTTGATTGAAAAAGGCTAATGTGTTTAGTTAAATCATGAAACCTAAAGAACTAATTCAACTTCATTTATTTTAGAAGGGTTATGCAACTAAGCTTTGTGCTTAATTTCCATTTAAGTTAAATGTCTGCATTAATGCAGCTTGAAAAATGTCATCCACGGTTTTACTCCAGGCTTATCTTTCACCGTATTCCTGTTTTGCACTTGTGGTAGAAGCATTTAAAAATGATTTTTTTAAATCCAAAGCACCAAAAAAGTTATTCTTTTCTTTTTCTCATTCACTTGCAATTTCAGCTCTTTCATCTTTCTAGTACTTTTCTTTAGCTTACTGAAGGCCTGTCTACACTGACTCTATAACATAAAGTGGACCAAAAGTCAATACTTGGGTTCCCTGCTAGGTTTTTGCAAGACTCTAATGGATTAAGATTTTTTTTATTGTGCCAGAAGCAATTTGAGAAACTGCAAATCACTTCTGGTGTGAGAGAATTGGCCGTCTGCAAGGATGTTGCTCGGGGATGCCCAGATGTTTTGCCATCCTTGTGGGAGACTTCTCTCATGTCCCTGCAAGGGAAGCTGTAGTTGACAGATTGGAGCTCACCCCATCTTGCAGATTTGAACCACCGACCTTCAGATCAGCAGTTCAGCTGGCACAAGGGTTTAACCCATTGCGCCACCACGGCTCCTGGTTAAGAAGATAAAAGTCAGTTTTGGGAGATATGTGAAGGGTCATTATGCAGTGTCCACAGTGTAAAAAAAGAAAATACAACTGCAGAAGTGGTTTAGATAGTGAAACCGAGTGCTGGGGAGCCAAAGATCTCATCTCTTATGTTGTACTGCAGTGTTTCCCAACCAGTGTGCCGTCGCACACTAGTGTGCTGTGAGCGATCATCAGGTGTGCCGCAGAAAATTGGAGCCTCCAATACCCTTTCTTCCCTCTCCTGCCGAACACTTTTTCTTCTCCACTCGGGCTCCCTTCTTCCCAGCCTTGCTCTGCTCGCTTTGCCTCGCTTTGCTCTGGGGCGAGTCTGCGCAGTAGCGCCCGCACGGGTCACATCTTCCTCCCTCCCCTCTGGAAAATGCTCATGCTGCCCCCTCGGATCAAAATGGCGGCAGAAGCGGCAGTGTAAAAGAAAAAGTAAGTGTTCGGCAGGCGGGGGAAGAAAGGGCGCAAAGGGGAAGGAGGAGGAAGAGGTCTCTGTCGATAGCTGTCATGGGCAAACTTGGACCTTCCAGGTGTTTTGGACTCCAACTCCCACCATTCCTAGCCAGCCTCAGGCTCTTTTCCTTTTTTCCCCTCAGCCACTTAAGCAGGCTGTTAGGAATGGTGGGAGTTGAAGTCCAAAGCACCCAGAGAGCCAAAGTTTTCCCATGCCTGTTTTAGGGACCTTAAAGTGGTGAGCCTCCTTCCAACATTGTGATTCTGGATAGAAAACAAACAACAACATAACATAACATTATTTGAGTCCACAGTGCTCTCTGGTGAACTACAACTTCTAAACTCAAGGTCAATTCCCAAGCAAACCCTTTCAGTACTTTCTGTTGGTAATGAGAGTTCAATATGCCAAGTTTGGTTCAATTCCATTGTTGCAAGAGTTCAGGATGCTCTTTGATTGTGTGTTAACTATAAATCTTCCCAAACTCCATCTGTGTTCACATTTGGGCATATTGAGTATTCATGTCAAGTTTGTTCCTGATCCAACATTGTTTCAGTCCACAGTGCTCTCTGGATATAGGTGAACTACAACTCCAAAACTCAAGATCAATGCCCATCAAACTCTTATAGTATTTTCTCTTGGTTATGGGAGTTCTGTGTGGGAAGTTTGTGTCTTTCTGCCATTCCTGCCAGGATATCTATGTTGTGTTCATCGAAACAGGCCCAGGTTTCACACTGAGTGTATAAATACATTTAAAAACATATTAACTATATGTATTACTGTGTTAGTGTGTCATTTTGGTTGGTGGTGTGCCCCAGAATGTAAAAAAAGGTTGAAAAACACTGTTGTACTGTATGTGTTTGTCAAATGTTTTTTATACCGTATATATAGCCAATGAGCTGATCAATAAAATGCACTACCTCATCCCATGAGGGTTGAAAAGTGTGGGGCATCTTACTGTAACATTTGGTTCCATTTTTAAGGGAAACTGATATGTTTCGTGATGAAGTTAAAAATCTTGACCATCTCTATTGTAATGCTCCACATTCTGAGCTTTCACATGGGCGAGTGTAGTCCTCAACAATTTCATATTCTTCTTATTTTTTTAATGAGAAACTTCAGAGTTTGAAAAGAGGAGGAAATGCAGCCACATTGAAGTGATGATATATCAAAACTGAGCAATTCCTGATGAATAAATTAATTAAAAAAATAATGTTAAAGTTTCATGAAAGAAGAAGAATGACAGGAAAAGGAGCACCAAGGCTCATTTTGAGACCACACACAAGAACACCTAATGTAAACATTACTAAAATGAATTAGCATGGGCGAATCGGTCAGTTTCCATCCCACATGTAGATAAGTACCTTTTGCGGTTTCCATGTATTTATTTATTTATTTACTGTATTTATATCCCGCCTTTCACGACCCTGAAGGGGACTCAAGGTGGCTTATAGCAAAGGCATTAATTCAATGCCTTAAAATTAAATTTAAGAGGGATTAAGAGCATTAAACATTAAAAAACATTGCAATCACAGCTATATTTATTTCAAAATAAACATTTGTATTCAGTCCTTCTCAACCCCCGAGGGGGGGACGGGGATGGGGACGGACAGGGACTCAGGGTGGCTAAATCACATTATCCACATCAAAGTCAGGCCATTCCAGTAATCGTTACACATAAATCCAAGTCCATCTATTGGACTGTATTATTCACCAAATGCTTAATCCCAAAGGCACATTTTAACCCTCTGTCTTTTTTTTCTTTTTTAAAAATAGTTTTTATTGAGTTTTCAGATATAAGAAAGAAACAATTTAAAAATACACAATACACTAAATCACAGTGTACAAGAACATTACTGGGTCCTAACCCAGTATAGAAAAAGGAAAGTAAAGACTAAGAAAAACAGTAAAAACAACAAGAAAGAGGTATTGAAACAGAAAAGACTGATTCAGGCAATCTACCCCTGAATCTTTATAGATGTGCATGAAAGTTGTGGTGAGAAAGGTAGCTTCATTTTCTTTCTATGGCTTATATTCTATTACTTGATTTCTTTTTCTTGCATTATAATCTTGCTTTTCTCAATACTTCCAATCTATACCTATAATATAAAACACAAAAAGAGAACAAGTATATATATTCTTGATTTTATATTCTTGATTTTCTTTGATTTAACATCATATCCCTGATAAGTTTAAGTCTAAGAACATAAGAACATAAGAAGAGCCATGCTGAATCGGACCTCAGCCCATCTAGTCCAGCATTCTGTATCACACAGTGGCCCACCAGTTGTACACGGGGGATCTCGAGCAGAAGGGGAGGGCAAAACCTGACCTGCTCCCGACCCCCACAACCAGTACCCAGGAAATCCTGCCTACCTCAACCAACTCCGAGGTGGCACTTGAATGTCCTTTTCAGTAACTACCGATACACTTGGTATCCATGAATCTGTCTAATCCTGCCTTGAAGTCTATACTATATTCATTTCTACAATAATTTTGTAGTGGTTTCCAGTCTCACTTTGAGGAGAATTCCTCTTTTCTGTTTCTTTCTTTTAAAGCTTCTGTTAAGCTTTCCATTTGGGCTGTGTCCATTATTTTCTTAATCCATTCTTCCTTCGGCGGGTCTTCCTCCAATTTCCAATGCTTCGCGTACACCCTTTTGGCTGCCATGGTTAATAAAATAAACATTTTCCTTTGATAAGATTTCAAATTTGTTTCCACTATATCCAGTAAGTATGATTCTGGTTTCCTCATTAAATTTTTTTCCTCATTAAATTTTTCGTAGAATTTTTTCTATTTCCTTATGGATCATCACCCAGAATTTTTTTGCTTTGGGGCATGACCACCAGAGATGGAAGAAAGAGCCATTAGTGTCATCACAATTCCAACAATTTGGTTTGGTATCTTTGTACATTCTGGCTAAATTTTGGGGGGCTAAGTACCACCTTTACATCAATTTAACCCTCTTTCTGAAGTTCAGGAGGGAAGGGGCTGATCTGATATCTCTGAGTAAGGAGTTCCACAGCTGAGGGGCCACCACTGAAAAGGCCCTGTCTCTCGTTCCCACCAATTGCACCTGTAAAGGAGGTGGGACTGAGAGCAAGGCCTCTCCGGATGATCTTAATCTCTGAGATGGTTCATAGGGGAGATATGTTTGGACAGTTAAGCTGGGCAGGAACCATTTAGGGCTTTATCTGCTAAAGCCAGCACTTTGAACTGTGCTCGGTAGCAGACTGGGAGCCAGTGGAGCTGACACAACAGGTGGGTTGTATGCTCTCTGTACGCTGCTCCGGTGAGCAATCTGGCTGCTGCCATTTGGAGCTTCTGAACAGCGTTCAAAAGCAAGCTCTGAAGATCATTGCTCTCCATCTCAGAATCCTCTCTTTCCTAATGGGATGACTGGCAAAGGTAGTATTGAGTTGTATGATGGGCTCCATGAGACTCTGTCTGTCAAGTGCTTTTAAAGTGAGTAGAAACAGGGGGGCCCTGCGTCTGATGAGGCACCAAAAACAAGCAAGAAATAGACTTGTAAAAATGCAAGAGCAGTCATCCTTCATGAAAGAACCAGCTGAAAATCGTACAATTTATTGGCTGTACAGCACTGTCTCTTATTTAATTAATACATAACTTAATTAATACCTTGATTCTGCTATTAATACTGAAATTCCAACTTGAGCCAATCACTTTAGCTAAAAAAATAAATTTAATTAGGCTGCCCCTTTCCATTAGAAAATGAAAATTTAATTGTCAATTTGATTTACTTTAATTAGTAAGTTCCCCTGTCTCTATCCGCCTCAGGTTTCATTATTAGTCTCCAAAGAACTCCATAAAGTTCTATCATTTTTGTTTAACAGTTTTGAGAATAACCATTTTATTGCCAGATTCCTGATCAGCTTTTGTGGTGTAAAGCAGGAGTGCAATGTCTAGTTTTGAAGATTAATTTGTGTAACCATGATCCTTCATTCTGTCAACATACACTGATATAGTAGACTCTCAGTCACTGAGAACTCAAGGAGTCAGAACTCTCAAGTATCTGACAGTATAGTTGGGGCCTGAGAGTCTACTGTATGTATATTAATAGAGACTAGGAGTCTAAACGGTTTCAGTCCAACTTACTTATCCGAACGTATCTCTCCTTATGAACCATATAGGATGCTAAGATCTTCTTGGGAGGCCCTGGTCTTGGTCCTGCCTTCCTCACAGATGCGTTTGACGGGGATGAGAGACAGGGCCTTCTCAGCGGTGGCCCCTCAACTGTGGAACGCCCTGCCTAGAGAGATAAAATCAACCCCCTCCGTCCTGACTTTTCAAAGAAAGGTGAAAACCTGACTTTTTGAGCAGGCCTTCCAAAATACTGTATAGATATACGGTATCATGGAACCATTAGATGACGCAACTGGACAATGACTTGATATGGAGATGCTTATAATATTTTTAAGGCTTTGTATGGTTTTTATATTTTTAAATTGTTTACTAATGTTTAAATAGTATTTTATGATTGTCTTATTTGTTGTGATTGTTCTGGCATCAAATTGTTGCCATTGTTAACTACTCCGAGTCGTCCCTGGGCTGAGAGGGGCGGTATATAAATGTAGTAAATAAATAAATAAACTGAAAAAGGTAACTCAATAAATATCACAAGTAAAATGTCAACAAATCATGGCCAGCAGGTAAAGGCCAATGCAAAAGACAGCAATAATCTTCCAAGATTATTGCCTTTTGTTAGGTCGCTCTGAGTCCCCCCTCGGGGGTTGAGAAGAGCGGGGTAGAAAAGTTGGAAATAAATAATAAATAAATAAGAAGGTTGCAGGTATCAGTGAACCAGTAGATTTGGCACTTTGGTTGACATGGGAATAGGAATATATCAAGTACTCACAAATGTCTCCCAGATCTGATTTTCTGTTTTGTTCTTGTGTTATATTGTTTTTACTGTATTGATGGGTGTTGCCTCATGTAAGCTGCCCCGAGTCCCTTTGGGAAGATGATGGCGGGGTATAAATAATGTTTTTATTATTATTTATTTATTTATTCATTAGATCAGTACATTCTTTTTTTCTTGACACATCAAGAACATTTTGTGGAAAGAATAAGCCCATTGCTGAACTTTCAGTCCAATTAGAAGCATGAGCAGGACCTCTTTTTAGTTTTGCTGTTGTTGTTTTGGTTTTACCAAGCTATTTGGAAACTGATGGGACTGTAAGGACTAGCTAGTGACTAGCTAGTCCAACCTCCTGAAATGCCATAGCACAACCTCCTGAAATGCAAGTGCTCCTGAAAGTTGTCCAGCTACTCTCTGTTTAAAGACCTTTAAAGATGGAGAGTCAACCCCCCCTCAGTCTAAGGTGATCTATACCACTGTCAAACAGTACTTATGCTAAAAAAAAAAGGTCTTCCTAATGTTTAGGTGGAATCACCTTTTTGTTGTTTGATTCCATTGTTTCACATTCTAGTCTCTGGAAGAATAGAAAGCAAGCCAACTCAAGCAAGCTAAGTGTTTCTAAACAAGGGGCATGTGCCCAAGGCTGCTGGAGAGGCCACTATTAATGCAAATTTTGCCTGAATATTAGGAAGAATTTCATAACTATGAGAGCTACTTAACAGTTTAACTCTGCATCAGAAGCTCATTCCTTAGAGCAGTGTTTCCCAACCAGTGTGCCGTGAGCAATCATCAGGTGTGCCGAGGGAAATTGGAACCTCCAATACCCTTTCTTCCCCCTCCTGCCAAACACTTTTCTTCTCCACTTGGGCTCCCTTCTTTCCAGCCTCGCTCTGCTTGCTTTGCCTTGCTTTGCTCACGCTGCCGCTTCTGCGGGAGGAGGGAGGGAGGAAGACGTGACCTGTGCGGGCGCTACTGTGCAGACTTGCCCCACGTCTTCCTCCCTCCCCTCCACAGTGCTCTCTGAATATAGGTGAACTACAACTCCAAAACTCAAGGTCAATGCCCACCAAACCCTTTTAGTATTTTCTCTTGGTTATGGTAGTTCTGTGTGGGAAGTTTGATTCCATTTAATCATTGGTGGAGTTAAGAATGCACTTTGATTGCGGGTGAACTATAACTCCCAGCTGTTGAGCAAGACCTTCGTGTATGTCTTTCTGCCATTCCTGCCAGGATATCTATGTTGTGTTCATCGAAACAGGCCCAGGTTTCACACTGAGTGTATAAATACATTTAGAAACATATTAACTATATGTATTATTGTGTTAGAGTGTCATTTTGTGTCATTTTGGTTAGTGGTGTGCCCCAGGATTTTGTAAATGTAAAAAAATTCCACGACTCAAAAAAGGTTGAAAAATACTGCCTTAGAGTCTTTTAAACAAAGGCTGGATGGCCATTTTTCCTGCATAGCAGGGAAGTTGGACTAAATTGCACATATGGTCTCTTTCAACTCTATGATTCTATGACTATTCCTTGACCCTAAGGCCACAGCTGTACAGGGGAACTAAGCACGCCATGGAAATATTTCTTGCTTCACTTAGGCCTCAGACAGCTTCTTCCAGTTTTTGTGCAGATCAACAGCTACACCAGCAGCAAGATGACAGCTTCAGTATTGAAGGTCCTTGGGAATATCTGAGCATATGATCCTATCAGACATTGTATGGTGAAGCAAAAGACTTTATTCCAAAATGTCTATAATCCGTTTGCAAGCCCTCCCCCCCCCTCCCCATTTTGGGACACTATCAATATTGCATAAAATCATTGTTATTGCAGTGTATCAGACTCCTGCAGATGAATGACAAGAAGTAATTCTGGAAGCCTATGAATTCATGAAAATGTCTCATCAGATATATACTTCAAAGAAATGATTGCAAGGTAAGTGATGTAAAGGCAAAACATTGAAGAATGACTGTCAAAATCTCAGAGGTAAGCCACAAACACATTAGGTACACCTGGAGAAATATAAATTTCCAATATTCTTGTGCTTTTAGTGGTCTAAATTCTGCAAGTAAAGGATCAAGAGAAAAGTTCAGCAGTCTAGCGAAACTGGATTGGACAGCCTCTTAAAGATTCATTGTGGTATTCTCACATCTCTAGCTTCATTGCTTTTTCCTCTTTCCTTCCTTTGTTCTCTCTTACATTCAAAAACCTGTGAGGTTGATTGAAGACCGTGTACTTCATTTTTTCCTTTTACAACATCTAAGGTTGATCTTAGATGTTAAGGACCTCTGGTGGCGCAGCAGGTTAAACCGCTGAGCTGCTGAACTTGCTGACCAAAAAGTTGGCAGTTCAAATCTGGGGAACAGGGTGAGCTCCCTCTGTTAGGCCCAGCTTCTGCCAACCTAGCAGTTCAAAAGCATTCAAATGTGAGTAGATCAATAGGCATTGCTTCTGTGGGAAGGTAACGGCGCTCCATTGTTGTTGTTATTATTATTATTTCATGTACTTTTACCTTGTCCTTTTCTCCCTAAAGGGGGACGCAGGTCGGACTCACACAAGCACCATACGACACTGTCAATAAGTAAACAATTTGAAGTACAATTAAAGCATTAAATACCATTAAAACATTAAAAACTATTAATACATATTATATCATTCAATAGACAGTAGATTATACATGCCAGTAAAACTAAATCCAAGTTTAGGCAGATTCAATGTTGTAAATATCCTAAGTCTTCTTTCCAATTGTCACTATCTGTTACTCAAACACCTGATCCCAGAGCCAAGTCTCCACTTGTCTTCTAAAGGACAGGAGGAAGGTGGCCAACCTGATGTCATTGGGGAGACAGTTCCACAGATGGGGGGTGGGGGTGGGGGGCACTGCCCTTATTAATTATTATGAATAATTATTATTATTAATAATTAATAATTAATTAATATCAATTATTATTAATTATTAATTATTAATAATTATTATTATTAATGTCTTCACATTCTGCATCATTTTACTAGATCAAACACAGCTGCTGAAAAATAAAGGAATAAAGCTCATTTTATGTTTGCAATCAATAGAGACCAGAAGTGAAGGGGAAGCAGCCAAGAAGCAATAACAACACATCGGAGGGAATAATGTTGATTAGGCCACCTTCTGCTTTATGGGGCTCTTCTGCATTCTAACATTCCTTCTCAGCATGCCTTTTTTATATAGCATAATTAATGAAGATAATAGTATTTTCTTTTTCTAGTGTAATTTTCTCCAATATACCTCCAGTAGGAGAAGTGACCCACATCTGCTGCTGCCTCTAATGATCTCAGACTCTAGTTTTCCCTTAGTTTCCTCCCGTTGGGGCTTGCCCTCCTGGCTGTCCTCAAGAAGAAGCATCACTGATATATTTTCTGATCCATTATGGAAATGAAGACACCAGGCCCAGAAACAGATAATGACCGCTTCATTCACCTATTAGCCTATTTAACTGTATTAAATCTTGTGAGATGAAAGAAGGAAAGGAAACTTGTGATGGCATGCCTGAGCCTTTGGAAAAAAATGATATTGTCTGGCTTTACTTGGGGCTATCTGATAACTTTTGTTAAGATCAAGACTCTTAGCAAACAGACACACTTTGAGGCAAGGTGAAAGAATAACCAAATGAGTTTGCTGAAACAAGATGAATAAAAAGTTAACTCCACCTGGGACTATTCTAGAATAACTTAAAACAGTATGTTACAAAAGGAACGTTTACTGGCTGCATATAATCTCTCTGGGTTTTCTGCTTCTGCTGCAGAGCAATGGTTAAAAACTGCCTTAATCTTCCTTTCTGTGAAGCTTAGGCTGACCAAAAGTTTCAATTTTTTGGGACTGTTTATATATACAGTAGGCATGGTTTCAAACCCAAAAATAGGGAATCGAAAATCTAATGGGGGGGGGGGGGATTTTTTTGATTAGTAATAGAAAGACTTTTTAAAAAATCCCAAAATTTCTAAAATGTAACATAATTACTAATGAAATTCATTAGTAGTTGTAAAGTAGGCAAAGCAGGGAAACAGGACTGATACTGTTTTAAGCACAGGCAAATCAAGGGGCAACATTTCCCTTGGTTTCCTTGCAGGGAGATATAATGCATTAATATATTATTATTAATATTATTAAATACCTCTGGTGTAGGCCTTGCTAGAGTTCTCCTCACTCCAGCTTTTTCCCATTCAGTTTTACCATAGCAGTCTAGGACTTCCGTTTGAACTCTATGGCTTTTCTTGATTCTGAACTCTTCCTTCTCCTCTCCGTGCTCTTTTCACTCCTGCTGCCTTTCTCTCAGCAGTTCTTATGTCCTTCTACTCTGTCCTTCTATCTAAACCCCCTTCCTGGGTGTTTAAATCGCTTTTTTCGTCAGTCCTCCAGCCCCTCTAGGAGTCCCAATCTGGATCTCTCTATGGTTTCCGGCTCCTTTTTCACTTCCTGGAGAAGGCCTTTCACTCTAATTAGGCTTCAAGCATGGAAAGGCCCCGATTTGACTGTGAATTATGTCTGCAAAGCTATTTTGGAGGGGGAAATTTTCCTGTTGGGTGGGCATCCAAAATATTTAATAATCTAACGAAATTTTGGGCCCAGGGAGTGCGAAAAAGAAAGTCCACTTCCGGGATTGGCCTTGCGATCCGTATAAACTTGAAAGTCCCATACATACGAATCCCTTCCGATTTCTTTTCATTTTCATAACGTTTTTCTCATGCCTAATATACTGTGTGTGTGTGTGTGTGTGTATACTGTGTGTGTGTGTGTATATATATATATATATATATTCTGCTAAAGGCAGAAGCATCAGTAGCAGCAGTGTAAAAAATGCCTGTTGGATTGCTAGGCCTAGGATTTCCAGACAATGTCCAGGCCTCTATTCACTATAGAAAAAAGAGGAGTCCAGCAATGGCACAAAATAAACAATGCAACAAACTTACATACTCCTTGTAAGTATTACAGAATGCAAAGAGCATGGCTTCTTCATCTTCCTTCAAATGAGAGCAGAGCAAAAATCTGAACTGTATTCTAAAACACATAATAATAATAATAATAATAATAATAATAATAATAATAATACACTTTATTTATATTCCGCACTTCTCACCCCGAAGGGGACTCAGTGCGGATCACAGAACACATATAGCAGACAATCCCTGCCGTTTTTAGACGTACAAGACATACAACAACATATATAACAGAAGGATCCCCTGGACTGAGCCTTGCTCCTCCTGGCCTCCAACCAGGTGCTGTTGTTATATTCATTTGTCAGGCCACAAGCCTCCGTTTCCCTAGTTTCTTCTGAACAACACTGCAGCCATGATGGCATACAAGAATCCCTTCAGCCTGTCTGCCTTTCCCCAGTGAACTCTGTACCTTGCAGCTTGGAGCAAACAGACAAGGCCGCGGCTGTTATTTCTAGTGATAAGCCGAAGCGCCTGAGACCAGGAACGCCTCTGCCTCCTCTTCACAGATGTGGGCACGAATTGGGATCACATATTTTGCCTCTGAGGTTTACCTAAACAGCAGCTACAGTCAATCATGGGAACCATGATGTCTGACGCAGTGGCGTCGCAGCAGATCAAAGGGTTTGGACACTATAACCGTTTGGTCTTGGAAGGCAGGCTCATCTCGAGCCAACAATTGCTTTCCCTGATCATGGATTCCTGAACGGGCCTTGCGGCCTACTGCACAAGACTCTACCTGCCAGCATGCTGGTTGCTTCAAATCTAGCCCGCTTGAGCCTCCGCTTGCTTTGATGCCTTGTTCCTGATTGCTTTGTTCCTGATTGCTTTGTTCCTGATTGCTACAGAAAGACTTTGCCTTTGTATCCTGCTTGATGCTTGGTCGCCACAGATCTATAATCAACTGCTGCTACTATTGAACATTGTTGCTACTCCCGGTGCCCTTTTTAAAGGCATCTTAGCTGACTTCTAGCCCTTTCCTATAATCAATATTCTAAATAAACCTGTTGTACCTCAGCTGATCATGTGGTTTATCAAGGGAGGTTTGCCAGGTGACCAGGAGGGCGACATCATTGTTATATTCATTGTTATATTCATTGTTATATTCGTCACTGGGTGCTGCTGCTCCATTTCGTCACAGGGGGGCACTGTTGTTCCATCCTCCTTGCTACCTCCTCCTTCTTGACAATACACTTCACCCTCCAACTTGTTGGATGGTGGAGCAATTTTGTCTCCTCCCCTCGGAGAAGAGATTGGTTAATTTTGCAGAATTTGCTGGAAAGGAGGAGGGGCTGGCATAGTGTGGTGCCAGCCCCTTCTCCCTCATTCTGCATCAGGACATCGTTGAGTGAGGAACACCTTGGAGCCCATCCAGCACCAGGTCTGTGCATAGGCCATGAGGGAGGCCCAGAATTCATCCTCCAGGCTGAACTGGCCCCTTGCCCTTCGTAGGCCTCTGCTAAATTTAGTTATATCTAAGTTTAATTCTGCCTGGCTTCCCTGGACAGGGAGCCAGACCTGGAGGGGGACTTAAATATTAATTTAAGTCCCCCTCCTCGTGGCACAGTGGGTTAAACCACTGAGCTGCTGAACTTGCTCACTGAAAGGTTGGAGGTTCCCACTGCTAGCCTCAGCTTCTTCTTAAAAGGGCCCTGGGGTGGGATTCCCTTACTCACCCTCGTCCTCTTCACTTCAGGGCCTCGTGGCCATGCCAGGGCCATGGAGGTGGCCATTTTGTGGGTGGGGCCATTGCCACAATCTTTAAAGGGTGGCAACCATTGCAGGGGGTGGAGACTCAGCTGCCATTTTGGTGAGGTCAGTGGCCATCTTGGGAGTGGGGCCATGGCAGCCATTTTGTGTTAGGCTTGGTGGCCATTTTGGTAAGGTCAAAATAAATAATTTTAAATAACTAAATAAAATTAATAATAATAAATAGTAATTAACATATACATGTTATGATACAAGACATATGCAAGCTGACTGCATTAAATCACTACTGACCAAGTAGGCATGCATTCAAAGCAAGCCCTGGGGGCAGAGTGAGCTCCTTACTGTTAATAGTCTAGCTTGATGTTGACCTATGCAATCTTAAAGACAGTTGCATCTGTTACTTGGTAGCTGACTGCATTAAATCACTACTGAACAAGTAGGCATGCATTCAAAGCAAGCCCTGGGGGCAGAGTGAGCTCCTTACTGTTAATAGTCTAGCTTGCTGTTGACCTATGCAATCTTAAAGACAGTTGCATCTGTTACTTGGTAGCTGACTGCATTAAATCACTACTGAACAAGTAGGCATGCATTCAAAGCAAGCCCTGGGGGCAGAGTGAGCGCCTTACTGTTAATAGTCTAGCTTGCTGTTGACCTATGCAACCTTAAAGATAGTTGCACCTGCTATTTGGCAGCTGACTGCATTAAATCACTACTGACCAAGTAGGCATACATTCAAAGCAGCCTGGGGGCAGAGTGAGCTCCTTACTGTTAATAGTCTAGCTTGCTGTTGACCTATGCAACCTTAAAGATAGTTGCATCTGCTACTTGGTAGCTGACTGCATTAAATCACTACTGACCAAGTAGGCATGCATTCGAAGCAAGCCTGGGGGCAGAGTGAGCTTCTGATTGTTAATAGTCCAGCTTGCTGTTGACCTATGCAACCTTTAAGATAGTTGCATCTGCTGGTTGGTAGCCAGCTGCATTAAATCAGTGCTGACCAATGAAGTCATGCGTTCGAAGCCAGCCTGGGGGCAGAGGCGACCCCTGAATATAGTTCCTCATGTTGTTGGTGAATCCCAACTATAAAATTATTGATAACTTCATAACTGTAACTTTACTACTGTTATGAATTGTAAGGTAAACACTGATATGTAGGATGTATATTCATGCACTGAACCATATTTACACAGATCCCGATATGCCCAAACATGAACACGGGTGGGGTTTGTGAACAGTGGACATTGACATTGGGAGTTGTGGCTGCTGGGATTTGTAGTTCGCCTGCGCTCAGAGCATTTTGAGTTCACCAATGATGGAGTTGGGCTGAACTTCCCACATGGTGCCCCCAGAAGGGACCCACTGACATGAGCCACCCTCCATCCTCGCATGCTCTTCCCTATGCATTGCATCCCAACTCCCTGGGTTACTCCTTTGTTATTAAGATGGGACCCCATTCACTGTGATATATTTCACCCCAGTAGTTAACCAATTTTTTCTCAGTTTAGACATGTTGCAAGGGTGCGGAGAATGAGTCTTGGGCTATTGGCCAACCCTTCAGCTTGGAAGGGGATCCTAGTAAGGGTTCCTCTGATTCCAGTTCAAGGCTCTCGGTCTCATTAAATGCCTCAAATTTAAGCCACGTCACACACACACCCCTTAGCAAGCAAGTCCCATTGAGCAATGATAATTTAGTAATACTGATGGGTCAAAACAGGGGGTTAGCAATGTAACGGACTGGAATTCGCTGTTTGATGTTTCGGTTCCCTCGCTCTCCATGTTCTGTGGGTGTTACACCTCGGATGACCCTTATATTGGTGTTTGATGGTTTTGTTGTTACTCCAGTCTGGTTCCGTTCGATTGTGGGCTTTAGCAATGGCATAGTCCCAGCCGTTAGTCTGGCCCAATCCAGCCCATCTGTGGGCGGTTGCGAGACAAAACTTTAAGGGTAGTGCATCGGTTCTGGCCCCAAACTTCATGTGATCTTGTATGGGGCGGTCAATGAGTGTGAGGAATTTGGAATGGGCATAATCCATGCCGCAGGCTCCCCCCTTTTATTATGAGCATGACACAGGTTGGGGTGTTTTCAAAAGGCGGGGCTGGCCCCACAATCAACCAGGGTGCAATTAGCTGTGCTAGCTTATTGCTTCTGGGCTCAGGGCATTTCAGATTCAAATAATAACGGTTGACGGCATAAGAAGTTAGCCTGGTGGTCGCGCAGTCAGGGTCAGACTCAGGATAACAGAGAACCGAGCACCCTGCAATTTTGAAAGGACTGAAGCCCATGTAGCACGAGGTTTATGCGGACACACAGGAGCAAATTTGTTTCATGGGGATGCTTGGACAGCTCCTTTGCAGCTTATTGGATCAGCATGATAGTCCTAGTATCTAAAATTGACAGGTTTATGCGGGCCCTGGTTGAATTTGGCCTAACAATAATGCATAATGGCATAGAGTGGCTGGTCAAGTCATCCAAATCTTATTTGGGGTCTAGAGGCAACATCATTAAGCTGGCGAGGTGTAGTGACCCCGTTTTTATGGCCAGTTGATGCCTTGGTGCTATTCAAACGGATTAGCAAGCATGGGCCTGGTTACCGTTTGGCCAGCAGGATGGCATACTGCTAACAACATACCAGTTGTGGGCAGGCACCAGTAAGGTGCTAAGGATGATGGGTTTGGGGCATTACAGGTTTTGCAACCCATTCTTGCTGCATTGGAGAAGCCTCGGTGGCCAATGCTATGGGACAAGACTCGGAGGGGTCAAAACCCGAGCAGATGGAAATCAAATGCTTTCAGGAAATGCGTGGTACTCCGTTGTAATAAGTTGATTGTGGTGATCTCGTTGAGATCCGTTTTTCTGAACCATGGATGGAGTATCCTCGTCTGTGGGCACAGTTATTTTTACTGGGCTGCTAGGCAGGCCATGAGGACTCATTATGGTCAGCATTTTGGGGCAATACAGGTTTGCAACCCACTATTGCTGCATTGGAGAAGCTTCGGTGGCCAATGCTATGTGATATGACTCGGAGAGAAAAAAAATAATGAAAAATAATAATTAAAAAAAAAACCCTGGGCAGATGGAAATCAAATGCCTTCAGGAAATACGTGTGTACTCCGTTGTCATAATTAATGTTGGATCTGTTGTTTCAGATCCTGCGTTGCTGAACCATAGATGGAGGATCCTCGTCTGTGGGCACAGTTTCATTCACTGGGCTTCGAGGCAGGCCATGAGGACTCATTATGGTCAGCATTTGGGCCTCGCATCCGTTGCTACAGTTGAGTGGCATGGGATCAGAGGTATGCATTGGGATGGTGTGCTCCTGCTTTTGTTGCAATCTAGGAGAGGGCCCCCTCCAGACGTTTTGGTGATACACCTTGGAGGCAATGATCTAGGCCTTTTCAAGGGTAGAGCCCTGTACTTGCAAGCTTGGAACGACATTTGTAAAATATGGCATGCATGGCCACGGGTGCACACCGCCTGGTCTGCGATCATCCCTCGCTTTCGGTGGTCAGGTAGCGGGGATGTTAAATAAAAATAATAATAATAATTTTTTTTTAAAAAAAATGGAATCGGCTAGGAAACGGGTGAACCGGGCCATGCGCACGGCGCTTGCAAGAGGTAGGGGCTCCTACATATTCCATGGGCAGATCTTGCTTGACAGCTCTCACCTTTACAGATCGGATGGAATCCATCTGTCAGATGAGGGCAATGCATTGTTTCTGCATGATTTAATGATAAGTGTTCAGTTAATATTAGACGGCTTGGTGGGGGATGGGAGCTAAATAGGACATTTGCTCCCAATCCGTGGCGTAAATAGTTGAGTTATTCAAAGGTTTGTATACACTTAAGGCACCCCTTAAGGGTGTGGGGCATTATGCAAACACTCACCTAGACAGTTAATTTTAGGGGTGAGGTGATAGTGAATGTCCCAGGAACGGGGAGAGTCTAGTCTCAAAAGTTGAGCGAGATTTCTCCTGATGTTTCCCTTACGGGTTGCCCGGGTTGAAGTCTACAGGGGACCCAGGTAGTACGCCTGAATAGCTGAGGGGTAGACTTTAGGAGACGCTACCTCAGCTTACACACACCAAGTTGAACTGACACCAAAAAAGTTAGTTGAGTTACAAGTTAAATAGGTAACTATTTAATAAAAGTTGCCCAAATTTGAAACCATATATATTTGTGTCTGTCTCGTTATTTCGGGGGGTTGGAAAACAAAGAGCCTGCCAGCCAGCCAGCTGAAACCTTCTTCGGTAGTCGTCTTCAATATTTATTGAAGTTAAAAAGTCCTTTTTAGGATACCTCCCCCGCTTATGCGGTACCTAATTTTTCTACTTGCAGCTAGCTTTCGACTGCTTAGGTCAACAGGGGCAGGCTTATAGCTGTCTTGCCCAGGTCAGCCCGGGATTTGAACTTGCCACGTTCAGATCTTACAGCTACAGCTTGCAGCTAACAGCTGCTGTTTTAACCGCTGTGCTAACCTCCCGGCCTACAGTTATACCCCACCGGGTGTGGCTCAAATTTCCTTGCTGACCTAGTGAATAGTGAATAACCGTATAAGGTTTTGTTTAACACATACAGTACATACTTGGTGTTGATTCTTTAAAAACTTATTGTAACAAAGCAGAGGAGAGGAGAAGGCAGAGCCAAGACTTCACAAACCTAGTGAAGGAACACAAGAGGCAGGTGATCTTATCCTGACCCTTTCTCCTCTGCTACCCTTTGGGTGAGACACTTGAGCTGCAGGGACAATCCAAAAGCTAGATTCTTCTTCAGCTGACCCAAAGGAATTCATCCACAAAGTCCTGTGACATAAATTGAAAGTGCAGTTGCTAGGTTAAGCTATAAGTGCAGCCTCCCTCCCTACATCTTGGTTCCTGCAATGTAAGAGGCAGATCAAGAGCCCTTCCTTTCTCAAATTTGTGCGAAAGGTATTCCTTATAACCTTCCATTTTTTTCTTCCCAGGGGACTGCCACTGTAAAGCAAATGTCAAAATCCTCAAGATCCATGTAGAACGAGTCTAGTAATGATGTACAAAGTATTTTGCACTTTTATGCAATGGCCTTTGGCTTTCTCTGCAAAATCTGTTTCTCTACTGTAGCATTCTTGGCTATGTTGGTATAGAGATGGCTTCAATCCTTATCCATAGAATGCAATCAATTCAAAAGACATTTTATGATATTTAGGTTTCTATGCACTAGGATTTAAATGTAGATCTCTTTACACATGCAGTAGATCAGTGTTTTTCAACCTTCTTTGAGCCGCAGCACATTTTTTACATTTACAAAATCCTGGGGCACACCGCCAACCAAAATGACACAAAATGACACTCTAACACAGTAATACATATAGTTAGTATGTTTTTAAATGTATTTATATATTCCTGACTGTGAGAGCCATTCAGCAGTGCAACTCTCTGCCCTGGAATGTGGTGGAGGCTCCTTCTTTGGAGGCTTTTAAGCAGAGGTCATCTGTCAGGGGTGCTTTGAAGGCAATTTTCCTGCATATTGGGTGAAAGAGGCCCACGAGGTCTCCTCTAACTCTAGGATTCTATGAATCTCTGGCTATTCCAAAGGAATTCCAGCCTGTGAAGGCAGAGAGCAGAGCTAAAGAAGCAGGGCGGGGGGGGGGGGCACAGAGGAAGAAGAAGAAGACAAGAGGCAGGGTAGGGATATCTCTGGAGGGGAGGGGTAAGGGAGGGAGACCTCACCACCTCAGAGGAGGCTAGTCATAGATGCAGGAGAAATGCCAGGAGAGCGTGCTTTGGGAAGGAAGGAAGGAAGGAAGGAAGGGAGAGCTGGGCCAGGCTGCTCGCTCTCTGTCTCCTCAAGGCCTGGCAGGCAGGCGGACGGGCATGTTCGGGGAAGCCGCCCCGCCCCTTTCTCGGCCCCGGAGGGGTCACTCCATCCCTCTCTGCCCCTAAGGCCATTTCCCCCCGACCCTCTCCTACCACCTCCTTCTTCCTTCCTCTTTGCATGTCTCTGCCTTGTCAAAATGGCGGCGGCGTTTGCTGCGAAAGGGACGGGGTCAGAGCGACGTCACTCCCTCCCTCTCCCCTCCGGAGCAGAGGAGGCCAATGGAAAGCCAAGGGACGGGGCCCCTGCGATCATGATTGGCCGCCCACGAAGTTTGTTGCCGGCTGCCACTCTCGGCCCCGCCCTTCTGCCAGGCTCATTTGCATGCTTAAAGGGACAGAGGCCAATTTCCCACAGCACACCTAATGATCGTTCATGGCACACTAGTGTGCTGCGGCACACCGGTTGGGAAACACTGCAGTAGATTAATGAATAGAAAACCATGTCATGACAGAGTGCATCTAGTTTGAGACATGACCAATGGAAAAGTTTTTGCTGTTGATGAAAGGAAAGGCTTTACTACATAGGATTGTATAAGAATTCTTGGAACAAATTCAGCATGATGATTCTTGTCAATTTCTGAGTTACAGTGGTCCATGTTTATGTGTTTGAAAGTACAAGGCAGAAAATCTGAAGTCAGGTATATTGCTCTCTCTCTCTCTCTCTCTCTCTCTCTCTCTCTCTCTCTCTCTCTGTAGTTATTGAGCTCAAGTTAATTTAAAAGGCTCAATGGAAAATGCTGGGAGACCCCAAAGTGTAGTTTTGCCATAAGCAGCAACAGTGTTCAGCTGCACAGTCTTACTCAACAATATTGTAATGTACCAAAGAGGCAAAATTCTGCTGACTTTGTTTATCAAAGTAGGATTTTACAACTTGTTTACTCCCACAGGTATTATGATGCCAACAAAATTAAGATTCAGGCAAGTAAAAGGGAATGAAAATTGTGAATGTTCTTATCTGTGAGTAAGCCAGTTGTGAAATGAACAGAATGGATTTTCTTTCCTGTTAAGAAGGCAACTCTCTTCATTGAGATAGTAAAGATCAATCAACACTCTTCGACAATACAATCAACACTCTATTCATCAAAATAGAATGCCAAAGGAAGGGTCCAACACATTCACATTTTGGAAGTAATGCAACTTTAGGGTATTTGTTTAATAGGTGGGGTATAAGTATAAAAATTAAAGAATAAAATATAAATATGGATTTCTAAGACTGACTTTAAAATCAGTGAGTGTTGAGAGAGGAAACACTTGCTTTTTAATGTTGTTGGATTACATTTTGCAACAATTCTAGCTGGCATAAGAAACAGTGAGTGTCATGGAGTTGCAGTCATATAAGAAGACTACATATTTGTCATCTTTTGTATGTGGATTGGTCAAAGACACTTTTGAATGGTCAGCTTCTCTTGAAGGGAATACCTTTGTTCAGTATGATTGCAGGTAGAGAGGAGATGGATGTGGGATTGCATTATGTGTCAGCCTCCATGAGTGTTGCATATAACCAGCTCCATGTATGAAGCCTATACTCATACATGTTGTCTATGTATGCCACTTCCCCTACTTCCCCGTATGACCAAAGCCATAGGCTTGGGAAAATAAGGCTATCTTGACCTTCAGGAAAGTGTACTATCTTGAAGCAGCTCCATTGGTTGTTGGTCTGGTTCTGGGATCAATTCAAGGTGCTGGTCATCACCTATAAAGCCCTATTTGGCTTCGGTCCAGCCTACTTGGAGCATTGTGTCTCCCAATATATCCCAGGGTGTGAACTCAGATCATGTGGGGAAACCCGGATCCATACCCAAGCCCACATAAGTATGCATTTATACATAACCAGAGAAGGCTCCTTCTCGGGGAAAGCCCCAACACTCTGGAACTCCCCCCCCACACACACACCTCCGAAGAACTAAGGGCTGCTATATCTTTGCTCAGTGTGAGGAATTGGGGGGGGGGGTCAATACTTTCTTTTTAAAAATTTATTTATGCTTCAAACTTTTATACTGCCACTCTCGAGGGCTCGGATCGGTTTACAGAGTTTGACACATAACAGAAATAGCAAAAACAGGGGGGGGGAGTGATTACATAGACCGGGGGAGTGAAGGGGGAATACAACATTAAGGAAAACGTGGGTCTGGGATAAAACTCAGGCCCCGCGCAGGCTGAGAGGATCGTCTAACAGTGAGATCTGTCACACAGTCAAAGGAGGGGAGCTGTGGAACTCCCAGAGAGTCGTGGAGAGCCTCTAGACCAGGGTGAGGGGAACCATCTATACCCTCTGGACCCAGTGACTTAGCGGTGTCCGATCTGCTCCAGCTTCCAGAGCTCAGACCCCAGAACGTCCTTGACTTGAACACTCTAAGCTTCCTCCACCATGGACACTCTAGGATTCCTCCACCATGGTGGTCCAGCCAAGGTCCTAGGAGCTCTGTGATCAAGGTGGATCACTGGCCTGCTCTGTTGCTGGGTGGCCTGGGAAGTTTCCAGGCATTCCTCTGAGGAGCCGGAAGCTGGATTTCTTATTAAACAAAGCCTTTAATTGAGACATAGCAGGAGAGGGGGGATTTAATGCTTGGAATGGAGAGGGATATATGGGGGAGGAGGTTTTGGTTTTATTGTAATGTGAGATTTTAGTGATTGTTGTTTTATCATGGTTTTAATTATTTTGTTGTGCTGATTGAAGGATTTTAATGTTTGATTTGGTTTGTAAACAGCCTTGGGTCCACACAGTGGAGAAAGTTGGGATAGAAAGCTCCTAAATAAATAAATAAATATGGTTTCAGACAAACTTGTCGCAAAAACTAGGAGTCAACACACACACACAAAATATTATCTCTATAGGAAACACTTCTCTGACCCCCTCTACATCAAACAGGGGAAACTATAAAATCTTTTTTTACCATGACATTTAAATTGATAGGAAGGTTCATATCTAAGAAAACCCATGAGATGAACTGAGGAAAAGGAAGAAGGGAAAGTAAATGAACTCCACATTTCTTATTTTATAAATTCAGAAATGCTACATTTTAAAAAAAGAAACTAGGTATGTTATTATTTCACACACATATTTCTCAAACCCATGCGTCTGAAGCCCTTTTCCATAGAGACTTAAGTGGAACTATAAGGTTTATAGATGTGTGCTGAACTTATTTGGCTTCAGGGCATAAGTCTTGTTCCTTCCAAGAGAAGAGTTTAAAGCAGAAAGAAATGGAAACTTAAAGCTGGCTGACTGTTTGTTAACCTACAGAATCTCATTGACTTCCATGAATCAGACTAGCTTTTGCATATTATATTATGTGAAACATTCCCAGCTATATTCATCAATGTACTATTTATAATTTAGTCATACAATGTTGCTTTAGGGTGAAACCCGGTTCGTGCAAGAGAAAGAAAGAAAGAAAGAAAGAAAGAAAGAAAGAAAGAAGCAACATGGCAAATCTAACCTGGACAAGTTCCCCACTCCTCTCAGTTTTCTTTTAATATTACAAGCTATAAAATACAAATAAAGGTATTTGTATTCTGCATCTGTGAAAAAACCCATTGTACAATTATTACTTTCATAGGTAAGCCAATATTTCTATATGAAAACAATTTTTTTAAAAAGGTTATCAGTTGCAAGAAAATTAGTGTCAGGTGACAGGGTTAGGGTTAGAAGACTTGGAGACTTGTTACCCTGAATTTGATGAAGATTATTCAAATCAATCCATTCTTTTATTTTCCTCTTTCATGGATTCCATGTTTTTGGAAGTTGTTAAAGACCAAGTTAATTGCCTTTTAGGCTTTCTCTTTGCAAACAAGAGTTCACTTTTTGACAAATAAGAATTATATCTTGTAAAGGGAGGGGGGGCATCAGGATTTTAGAGATGCTGTGGTAGAGCAGGGCCAAAAAAAGGGTTGAGAACCACTGCTCCACAAGAAGGCAGAGATCAATCAGCCTGCACATTATCTCTCAGATTCCTAATCTGAACAAGAAAAACAGTTTTCCAGTTCATGCTTTAATAATATAATAATAAAACTTTATTTCTAACCCACGTCCATCTCCCCGAAGGGGACTCAGAGCAGCTTACATGGGGTCATGCCCGAAGAACAAATCACAAAATAATATCAAAACATCAGAAAAGCAATAAATGCAATAAAAGCAATAAACACAATAAAATACAGCTATGAGAAGACAAGAACACAGGTGAATTTAAAACAAAATGACAAGGCGGGCCACATGCATATATAAAATGTTTAAAACTTGGGGGAGATAACTGGACTTGTGTAAACATAAAGGATCACATGGGAGAAGAGGTCCAAAAAACGAGAGCATTCGGGGAATCTAATCTCCAAAAGCCTGGTAGAAAAACCAGGTTTTCAGTTGTTTTTTTTTAAAGGATTCCAGTGAGGGAGCATTCCTAATCTCTCCCAGGAGGGAATTCCAAAGTGGGGGGCCACAGAGGATAAGTGTGGTGTCCCAGCCTAGTGTGGTGTTCCAGCCTAGTGGTCAGAGACAGACTTCGAGGGTCCCAGCTGCCCCGGATCAAGGAGATGATGGGTGGCTAGATGGGTATGGGTCTGCAGATGAAGACTTAGCCTGGGATGATGACTGGCTATATGGGTATGATATTGCAGATGAGAATATTGATGACTCCATGAAAGTAAGTTCTGAGTTGGACTGTGAGAGGCCTAGTGACCTTGATTCTCACGAGAACTTATTTACTCCCTTGCCAGATGAGCATTCCGAGGATATGGAACTTAGGGAGGATCGAGTTTCTCAGGACGAGAGCTCTGTACCTGGGGCCGCTAATGAGGATGAATTTGACAGGAAAGTCAGTATCAGATCCTCCCGAAAAGATTGGAGTTTGAGAAAGGGGGTGTGTTGGTCACATAGAAAGTAATTTCCTTTATTAGATTGTGCCCAGGTTATTCTAGTTCAGCTTGGAAAGTCTCAAGTTCAAGTCTCCACGTTCCCAAATACCACAGGAGCGGTTTGCCTCAAGTCTCATGTTGACCGCAGGAGCGCTTTGCCTTGTCTTTGGACCTTTGTTTCCCTTTTGGTTTTAAGCCAGTTGGGCTTGCAGCTCAAGAACTTTTTGAACTATTTTGATTGCTTTATTTTTACATCTTGGACTATCCTTTATTCTTTATTCTGAATAAAAGTACATTTTATTGTACCTGCCTGGTGTGTGTGATCTAGGGGGGACTGCCAGAGTTCTGAGGTGCAACAATAAGGCTTTTCCCCTAGTGCTCACAAGCCAAGTCTGTGAGACTGGTAGGGGCGAAAGGAGGGCCTCCCCTGAGGAGCGAAGGGCTTGGGCTGGATCATGGGAGGAGAGCCAGGGAGGAGATCATGGGAGGAGATCATGGGAGGAGAGCTTTAAGAACAATTGACCCCCAAATCCTAGTCTTTTTTTCAACAGAATGCAGATGTACTCTCCCATAACTTCTTGCAGGCCTTGTTTGTCAAAATCATATTTGAAAAAAGGATACATAGTGGAATAAATTGTAGGAAGACAACAAAACAATGACAGTTATCATTCTTTTCCAAAAGCTCTGGCAGAGTGGGGATAAGTGACCATTTAATCTAGGAGAAATGGAAATTGCATTGCTATACTGTACATAAGAAAAGATGACAAATGCTGAAGCAGAGATCACCTGAATGAAATCTGTAGGCAGATGGCAACCTGCTCTGCAATGGAATAGATAAACATGAAATTTTCTGCTTTGCCCAGATTTTAATTGGTTTGATTGAACCAGTCTTCCCTTTAAAAACACCATGTCCCGGAGGCAGACACCTGGCTTGTTACTGGCCAAAAATAATAAATAAAATCAATGTGGTTCCAAATGTGTTTGTATAATGTCTGTATAGCAACAAGAGGTTTTTTCCGGGAATTCACACCTTCATCCATGCATCCATTCACCCATTCATCCCTTCATTTTGAATGGAGGGGGATTATACCCTATTTCAAGAGAATCATTGTCTCTTTCAAGATGATTAGCTTTAGATAATTAATAACAAAAAATAAATAACTAATTTTTTTAAACCTATGATATTTGTATGTTTTATCTTGTTATTTAATTGTAATTTTACTGCGGCATCAAATCATTACCATTGTTAGCCGCTCTGAGTCCCCCTACGGGAGTGAGAAGTGCGGGGTTAAAATGCTGTAAATAAATAAATAAAAATGTATTCATCATGACAATTTCAAATAAGTATAGCTCCCCCCATTTGACATTAAAAAATCTAAAGTTCTGTGCACATATAATAATAATACTAATAATAATACACTTTATTTATATTCTGCTCTTCTCACCCCAAAGGGGACTCAGAGTGGACTACATTACACATACGGCAGACAATCCTTGCTGGTTTTACATACAATTACATACAACAAGTACAATTTTAGAAGGATTTCTTCTTCTTTTGGCTGCGTCACAGGGTGCAATTGCTCCATTACATCATTACGGAAAAAAGGACAAAAAACACTTTTGTTGGTTCCAAAAGTCAAAATTCTTTGTTCAATATCTCAGTTCAATACATCCATATATAAGGTACAGTTCAAATGGAAACAATATAGTGGAAATCACAGCCATAAATCTCAGGCGGAGTAAAGGTCCCCGAGTTGCATAGATATAGAAGATATCCAATTAAATCAAGAAATCAGGAATCAATCAAATGGCAACCCAGGTTGGTCAACGGCCTAGCCGTTTCGCCAGTCATGGCTTCGTCGGGACACTACGACCAAAATTCCAAACTCAAAAGTTTCCAAAAGATCCGGTTTAAATCTATAAATGAAATAGCAATGGATTGTAAATATCTCATAACAATTAGGATAATATACTGTATTATAATGCGTTCGAGAGAACATACAATAGGAAGGCTGAATATACATACCAGAGCATAATTATGGAATATCATATAGGTAAATACCATCATCACATATAGCCGGATAGAGAATGAAGGAAAGGCATTCGAAATAAATATTTTAAGGGGTGGAAATCATTAGAGTCAATGATTACAACAGTACTTCACCAATCGTTAATCGGTCATTAAGGCCTGATTGTCTCATGCTGGGCTTTCGAGTGGCCTCCGTTCCTAGCTTGATGATCCAATAGGCTTCACATTGAAGGAGTTTAGTTTTAATGTCAGTGTGGGGAGTAGGTTTGATCCGTTCAAGGACCAGGACTTGAAAATCCTCGAAGTGATGTCTTTCTTTAAAATGGCAATATATTTTTAAACCGGATCTTTTGGAAACTTTTGAGTTTGGAGTTTGGGTCGTAGTGTCCCGACAAAGCCATGACTGGCGAAACGGCTAGACCATCGACCAACCTGGATTGCCATTTGATTGATTCCTGATTTCTTGATTTAATTGGATATCTTCTATATCTATGCAACTCGGGGACCTTTACTCTGCCTGAGATTTATGGCTGTGATTTCCACTATATTGTTTCCATTTGAACTGTACCTTATATATGGATGTATTGAACTGAGATATTGAACAAAGAATTTTGAGTTTTGGAACCAACAAAAGCGTTTTTTGTCCTTTTTTTCCATTTTGGAGAACTACAATTACTTCTTTTTTCCATGACATCATTACGTCACAAGGGGGTGCTGTTGCTTCACCCTCATGATGGAGAGCCTCTGTTCCACATTCCACCTTCCGACTGCCGATCTTTCTTTTTTTTATTCAGGCGTTGTAAAGTCCTTTCTTTGTAAAAATCCTTCCCCACTTGGTGGTTCCCAGTTTATCTATTCACCGCTGGGCTGTTTTCGAACTGTTGGGTGAACAGTGGACTGCAAGTCTACCTTGCTACAGACTGAAATCCATATACTAATGTACCTCAAAATAAGGGATAAGAAATGTATCCCAAATTTGCAAGACATTCTAAATTGAAATAGAAATTATAATCAGAGTCAATTACACTCAAAAAGAGAAATCTATAGGAAATTTAGAAGGTGGAAACGCATCAAAGAGTTGTAGACATGAATAACCAGTTCTCAGAAAAGCTAAAGCTGAGAATGAGGCCAGGCTTACTAGAAGGATCAAAATTG
The DNA here is from genome assembly GCA_030556195.1 of Anolis apletophallus. Classification (NCBI taxonomy): domain Eukaryota; kingdom Metazoa; phylum Chordata; class Lepidosauria; order Squamata; family Anolidae; genus Anolis; species Anolis apletophallus. The sequence continues at coordinate 32,563,284 of JARBWK010000014.1, read as the reverse complement.
GTTCTGGGGAGGGAAATTGCAATTCCTCAATTATATAAATTGTTACAACTCTTGCTAATTTTATTATAAATAAACACATACATTTACTTTTCTGTGTGAACCTAAGAAAAACTCTAAACAAAATAATAATAATAAATTTATTTGTACTCCACCACCATCTCCCCGAAGATACTCGGGGCGGCTAACAAAGCACAGCGAAGTGCCACAAATAAACTATACATATATTTCAGTGCATTCAATCTCAATCCTAATATTTTAAGATCTTAGAACTCCCTTGTGCCTTGACATTTTTATATCTGTGTCAAAGTGTGGAACGTGCAAGCAGAGTTCTGCCAATTGCAATACCCACAAACACACACCTCACAATGAAATAAATGCATTGCTGGAGAATTTACAAAAGTCAGTACAAGCCATAAAATGTTCTTAGATGATTTTCAAAATTATTTTGTTGTTTTATTGGCAATATGAGGACACCTTATTTTCATGGGCTAGGCAGTTTGGGCTCTAAGGGATATTTCTTAACATGGTTTTTAATAATTTTCCAAGACAATATAGCAACTGAGAAGCTCAGCAAAATAATCCACAAGTTTCTGTAATATTGGCCTACCTTATTGCAAAACACACCATATTAGGAGTAATAAAAAGTCCCGAAAGTCCCTAAGTAAAGTCTTTTTTGTAAAGTCAAGACAATTTACAGGTTACAGACAGGCTCACCTTGAAATTCCCCCTTTAGTTTTAAGACTGCCCCCAGCTTGAAATTTTCAGCAATATTTGTTCTGTTTTGTTGTGGCATTATTATTATTATTATTATTATTATTTGGTTGCAAGGGATACTTCTTGAATGACTTCTAGCATTTTATTCTAACCAGCAAAAAAAAATACCTAGGAATTATTTGTATGGAAGTTGCAGTGATTTCAATGTAAACACCTTCCACTTTATGCAAAGTCAGCAAGATATGCAATTGGTTGTGAGTTTTCTGGGCTGTATGGCCATGTTCCAGAAGCATTCTCTCCTGATGTTTCGTCTGCATCTATGGCAAGCATTCTCAGAGGTTGTAAGGTTATGCAATGTTTGTTTCCATGTCAAGCAAGATTTTTTTAGAACTGAGAACTATCTTCTCAATTATTATACTATCCTACTGTGCATATTTACTCAAATAAATTCCAATGACTTTTATTAGAGATTGTTAGACAGCATTCTACATGTTGTTGGACTACAACTCCCAATATTCCCTACAACTGATTATACTTAGGAGAACTGATAGGAATCCAAAAAGTATTTCATCTGCCCCTGAATTGAATGGAGATTACTTATAGGTATATGAGAATATAAGGCTCCAAGCAGTCTCATTTTTTGGTTGTGTTGCATATCTCTTTTTTGAGAATGAGCTAAATGCAGGTTATATCTGCAATTTCTGACTAGGTATAAGTATTTAGGGTAGATTCTTGACCTGTTTTAGAAGCAGAATGATGTGGTCTATTCATACTTGCAGAAGAAAACCTTCTGATGACACTATCACTTGTACAGATCTGTTTTGGATATTATAGCACAAGAGGTACAACTGTCTCAAAACACATCTCTATAATCTTCCCAGTCTCACCAGAGCCTTACCTTACCCTCAACATTACATGGACAAAAGCTGATACTTGTGTGGTTGAGCAACATATTTTTTCCCCCATCTTTATTCCAAGATTTCTGTTCATCTCACGGAACAAATCATAGTTACCCAGCACACAATGTTCTGGTCCAAAGCTAGAAGAGGCGACAGCAGTTTGATTGTATCTGAGCATACTAAGGCCCCATCTACACTGCCCTATTATGTAGTTTCTGAATCCAGATTAACCTCTCCCTTGATGTGGGGGAGAGGCTTGCGTACCCTAATGAAGTTGTGAGCTATGCTGGTGATGCCATAATAACCACCGGTAGGGCCTCCCATGCCAGACAGGTCACAATCGAAGGGTCTGACAAAGAGTGACAATGGGCAGGATGGGTTCTCTAGACTTTTGGCAACCATCTAAGAGAAGGAAAATTCTGATTTCAGACCCAGGCAGATGGTGCTCATCTAACCTTGTAAGGTCAACCATCTAGAGAAGGAAACTCAAATCAAACCTACGACCTGAGGACCTCGCTGCCACCGTCCAAGCTTGCTAGGCCCCAGCAGATGAACCTTTGGCTTAGAGGGGGAGGCCAGTTCTGTGCACGCTGCGCTCCACCAGAAAAATACATTACACAGGCTTAAAGGATACATCCAACCTCCGAAAACGAGTCCTTCCTAAGAATCTTCGTTTGCGAAGTTATGCCAGAGAGAATCCAGATTATCTGCTTTTAACTGGATTATGTGGCAGTGTAGGCTCATATGATCAATTTCAAAGCAGATAATCTGGATTCAGAAAATGGATTACATGTCAGTGTAGGTCCACTCTGAGAAGGACAACATTCTACTTCTTTCCCATTCTACCACTGAGATGGCTGAGTACAAATTATTTGAATGTACTTTGAGATCTGTTTTCAGCAAATGAAGTCAACTGAGAACAAAGCGAAAAGAAAAAAAACCCAGAAACAAATAGCTTTGAAAAGCTGGAAAAAAAATCCAACTCATTGGGACCATTCTGTTTAACCCAGGGAAGTTGGAGGTTATGCTCCAATTGAGGGGACAGGGGATAGAAATCCAGGAACAGTGAATTTACTGCTTTTCCACCTTCTTCCCCATATGCTGCTGTGGGAAATCAGTGTTCTTCTATGCACCTCACTATCATAATAACCAAGAGCATTGCCTATGACGCAGTGCAGGTAAATTTTCGGGAAACCTGGGCCACAGAGCAAAACAGTCAGAAATTGGCTTTTAATGCTTTTTGAGATCTGAACTCATGAGAACAGCAATGGATTAAGGTGGGCAATGGAAGCACAATGATTCCAAGGCATAACCCATAGAGGAGTTGTGGAAAACGTATTTCTGAAAAGCAACTAGCAACAGTTAACTTCCAGAGATAATCCAGAGTTTTCTATGGCCCTTCTCTTTAGGTATCATTTCTTTTACTCATAGAAAAAGTAAGATGCTTGAAAATGTGAAAGATTCTCTGAAAATATTAAAGAGAAAAACATAAAATTCCTTATGGGAAAATGAAATGGTAAGTTTGGATGTGAGACGGCAAGGGCTATGAAAAGCAGAATAAAACACTAGAATTGACCATTTCTGCTTGTGTAAATACCTTTTGCATAGGCTTGTTAACGATCAAATATTAGATTACCCTTTTGTGATATTTTCTGAGCATTAATTTTTATTTAATTGAAACAATAGCAGGAGCTCTGTAACATTTACAAGAATGGTTGTTGTAAGGTCAGATGCTATGTGTATGAATGAGCATATATTTAATCAGCCAGTGCAAAGAAGTCATGTTCATCTGTTACCTGACATATTTTTTCCACCCTATATAAATGTCCTTTCCTTTTAATCTACATTGCAGTACAAGCTGCTGAAAGGGATTATAGGTGTAATTTAGCTAAAGATAATTGCTTCTTATGCCAATAAACAAAATATTGTAGTTTATAGATAGGATGCATACTTTACATGCAAAAACAGATGGCAATTCAATTCCAGCTATGGCCAAGTAGGACTGAGAAAGATAGCTGTCCAGGATTGGGAATAATAATAATACACTTTATTTATATTCTGCTCTTCTCACCGTGAAGGGGACTCTGAGCAGATTACATTACACATACAGCAGACAATCCCTGCCGGTTTACATACAATTACATACAACAAGTACAATTTAGAAGGATTTTTTCTTTTCTGGCTGCGTCACAGGGTGCGATTGCTCCATTACATCATTACGTCACAAGGGGGTGCCGTTGCTTCATCCTCATGACGGAGAGCCTCTGTTTTTCCGCATTCCACCTTCCGATAGCCGGTCTTTCTTTTTATTCAGGCGTTGTAAAGTCCTTTCTTGTAAAAATCCTTCCCCACTTGGCAGTTCCCAGTTCATCTATTCACAGCTGGGCTGTTTTTGAACTGTTGGTTGAACAGTGGACAGGGCTCACCACTGGGTGTCCAGACCAGCCCGGGAATCGAACATGCAACCTTCTGATTGCAAGCACAGCTGTTGTTATCGCTGTGCTATCTGTCCAGGAACATTGATTCAGATCAACTGTTTATATAAGGATTGCCCCAATTCAGGAATTTAATTATATCTAAATTCCAAAAAACATGATATTTTTAAAAAAATGAAAATGGGAGAAACCAGAAAGAATTTATATTGATCTCTGACGCTTTTCAATGCCTGGTCTTGATTACCCATGTCTTCTTCAGTGTTTGGGGTTAAGGATTAGTTGCCACTTTTTATTTCTGCAAAGCTCCTTATAGTTAATATTTATAGGACAAAAATAAATATAAAATGGTCCTCTCTATGTTGGGGAGATTTTTGAAGAAGGCATCAACAATGATATATAGAATGAAAAGAACTCTGGGTGTGAAAAGTATCTTAAAAAGGAGAACGTTGAGAAAAGATTGGCATATTTTCCCATTACTGTTTCAATTAGAAACCCTGAAAAGCTGATGCCAGTGAAGGAGGGTAAACAGTTAGGCCTGGGTAGGTTCGTTCGGAATCATCTTAATTCGGAATATATTCGGATCAAATTTCTTTTTGAAGCGATTTCGAAGCGATTTGGGAACCCGGAAGTATCCTTGCCATTTCGAAGCTTTTTCCGCCATTTCTTTTATGAATCAGTAAGTGAGTCAGGAATGATTCAGCTTTCAAACAAGTGTGGATGGATTCCTTTCATTTCCTTTCCCTCCCACATCAGACCTGGGGTGAGAGCCGTGTTTAACTCACTTTGGATGCAGATGTCCTTCTCTTCCCTGTCAGACCTGGGGCGAGAGCCATGTTTAACCCAGTTTGGATGCAAATGTCCTTCCCTCCCACGTCAGACCTGGGGCAAGAGCCGTGTTTAACCCAGTTTGGATGTGGATGTCCTTCCCTCCCGCGTCAGACCTGGGGCAAGAGCCGTGTTTAACCCAGTGTTGCACCGTAAACCTGGAGGCCCCTCAGTAAACCACTTGACACTGGCAATGGTTAAATGCTTTATTTAGAATATATGGTTAATGGAAAGAGGCTAGGAAATATAGTCTATTGATGCTCTCAAAGCATCAACAGATAGCAGCAATTGCCCAAAAGGAAGCAGGAACAAAGCTATAGTCCTTTGGCAAACAGGAACAAAAGTAAAGAGAGTCTTCTTGCCCCAAATGGGCTAAATCCAAGGAAAGGGTCTTGGCACAAGGCTTGGCAAACAGAGTCTTAGAAGCTAGAAGGCCCAAGGCCCAGGCAGAGTTCCGTGGAGGCTTGCTTGGATGCTAAACGTTGACAAAGGATAGCTTTCATCTCTGGGGCCTAACTTAAATAGGTCCCACCAGCTTTGAAGTAGCGACGTCCTAGGCACTACTTCAAAGAGCTGTGGAGCTGTTTTCACAACAGCTCCACAGCTGGGCCTACTCAGGCTTTTCACATGGGATTGGAATGCAGCTCCAATTAGCACCGGCACCTGGATGGGGAGTGAATCCATCCTCCCTTATCAGCCCGAGATGGAGCCGAGAGCTTGTCCTTGAATGAGGGATGACCTGGTTAGCTTTGCAAAGGCTGCCTGGCAGAGGCTTGCTTTCTAAAGTAGCAGGCCTGGCTGAATTAACATGGATTCGGTCTGGCTTGACTAAGGAAGCAGGTTGGGGACCAGGTTGGGGTGTGACACCCAGTTTGGATGCGGATGTCTTTCTCTCCCATGTCAGACTTGGGGCGAGTCATAGTCCCACTGTTTTTTTGTTTTCATCAGTCCTTACCTGGAATACTGCATCTAGTTCTAGGTACCACAATTCAAGAAGAGTATGGACAAGCTGGAACATGTCCAGAAAAGAATGGCCAAGTTTAGAAACCAGGGAGCCTGATATATTTAGCATGGAGAAAAGAAGACAGAGAGGGGACACAATAACCATTTTCAAATATTTGAAAGAAAGTCACATGGAGGAGGGAAAAACTTGTTCTTTGTAACTCTGAACATTAGAGCACAGAACAATGAATTCAAATTTGAGGAAAAAAGATTCAATCTAAACATTAGGAAGAACTTTCTGATGGTAATAACTATTCAGCAGTGGAATATGCTGTCTCGGAATGTGGTGGAGTCTCCTTCTCTGGAGGTTCTTAGGCTGAGTATGGATGGCCATCTGTTGGGGGTGCTTTGATTGTGTGTTCCTGTATGGCAGAGGGTTGAATTAGATGACTCTTGTGGTCTCTTCCAACTCTATGATCCAGAAAGTCCCTAAGTAAAGTCTTTTTTGTATTGTCAAGACAATGTACAGGTTACAGACAGACAGGCTCATCTTGAAATTTCCCTCTTAGTTTTAAGACTGCCACCAGCTTAAAATTTTCAGCAATATTTGTTCTGTTTTGTTGTGGTATTATTATTATTGTTGTTGTTGTTGTTGTTGCTTGGTTGCAAGGGATACTTCTTGAATGACTTCTAGCATTATTTGTATGGAAGTTTGCAATGATTTCAGTGTAAACACCTTCCACTTTATGCAAAGTCAGCAAGATATGCAATTGGTTGTGAGTTTTCTGGGCTGTATGGCCTTTTTCCAGAAGCATTCTCTCCTGATGTTTCGCCTACTATGATGCTAGGAGGAGGCTGTTGGACTCAGCTCTGCAATGGTGGGGCAGCGAAATGAGGTTGTACTCTTCTTTCCTTAAGAGGCCAGAGGAGTTACATCTTCATGGTCTGAATTTCCTTCTGTCCCTTTCCATGGATTAGATGCTGCAGCAGCTGCTCCTCCTGTCTGCAAGAGGAGAATGTTTAGGGACAGATTGCAAGGACAGGATAAACGACCCCTGTACTCCATCTAACAAGGATCAATTACATTTATGAGTGCAAAATTCTGTAACAGGACACAGGACTTTGAACACATTTCAGTGCTTAACATTTCCACTGAAATCAACTGGATATCGATGGGCTTTACCTTGAGTCTTGCTGTGTTGCAAGTCTTTCTGTGTCTATTTTAGCTTAAGACATTAATTTAGTCTCTGGTATCTCCATACGTACATCTAAATTGCATGTATAAAGTTAAGAGTAAATATGAACCAACTATTTGCATACTTTCCTCATTATTCAACTAAAAATATCCACATGGATGATTCCTTAATGTTAATTTTGCAGCATCTGCTTCTGGACTAAATCTGACAAAGGCAAGATGTGAAAACAGTAACATCTTGTCGTCCAGTGTTGCTAGGCTTGATAAATTAAAATAGTTCTTCAGCATCTTCTTATAATGCATCCTGATGAAGTGTTCTGGAGATCTCAGAAAGTTGCATACATATTTTCACCTTTTGGGCTTTAATAAAAGTGTTATACTAAAATGGAGTGTGGAATTTCTAGGCCGTGTGTGTGTGTGTGTGTGTGTGTGTGTGTCAGGAGCAACTTGAGAAACTGCAGGTCACTTCTGGTGTGAGAGAATTGGCCGTTCCCTGGGCAAGGACATTGCCCAGGGATGCCCAGATGGTTTCTAGGCCTTTGTGTTTGTGTATGCTGGAATCTGCCCTGAGTCCCTGTGGGGAGATAGGGCAGAATGCAAATAAGGTATTGTTGTTGTTATTATTATTTATTTTACTGACACAAAAACAGTATGTCACAGCAAGCGAAATATATATGCTAGATTTCGTTTCACAAAATCACAAGTCGATCACTTCCCAAGTGTTTAGGACTGTGTAATGTATTTTTGAATGAAGCATGCAGATCCAAGTAAGGTGGCCTTTTGCAGTTGACAGATCATGATTTTGTCAATGTTCATTGTTTACAAATACCAGCTGAGATCTTTTGGCACGGCACCCAGTGTGCCGATTACCACTGGGACCACCTGAACTGGTTTATGCCAGAGCCTTTGCAGTTTTTCCTATTGTTTTTTGTCAATTCAACTGTCACCTGGTATGGTGACATCAATAATCCAAACTTTTTTCTTTTCCACAATTGTGATGTCTAGTGTATTGTGTTCTAAAACTTTGTCAGTCTGGATTCGAAAGTCCCACAGTATTTTTGCATGTTTATTTTCCACTGCCTTTGCAGGTTTATGATCCCACCAGTTCTTTACTACTGGTAGGTGATATTTGTGACATAAGTTCCAATGAATCATTTGGGCCACAGAGTTGTGTCTTTCTTTGTAGTCTGTCTGTGTGATTTTCTTGCAACAGCTGAGGATATGATCAATGGTTTCATCAGCTTCCTTGCACAGTCTGCATTTTGGGTCCTCAGTTGATTTTTCAATCCTGGCGTTAATGGCATTTGTTCTGATGGCTTGCTCCTGGGCTGCAAGAATCAGGCCTTCTGTCTCCTTCAGAGTTCCATTCATGAGCCATAACCAGATCTTCTCCTTATCAACTTTTTCTTCAATTTTGTCAAGGAACTGCCCATGCAGGTCTCGGCGGTGGCCAGGAGAGCTTTTGCACAGTTAAAGCTTGTGTGCCAGCTGTGCCCGTACCTTGGGAAGTCTGACTTGGCCATGGTGGTCCACGCTCTGGTTACATCCTGAATAGACTACTGCAACGCTCTCTATGTGAGGTTGCCTCTGAAGACTGCTCGGAAGCTGCACTTAGTCCAACGTTCGGCAGCCAGGTTACTAACAGCAGCGGGGCACAGGGAGCATACAATTCCCTTGGTGTGCCAGCTTCACTGGCTGCCAATTAGCTTCTGGGCACAATTCAAAGGGCTGGTTTTAACCTACAAAACCCTATAGGGTTCTGGCCCAGTTTACCTGTCCAAACGGATTCTCCCCTATGAACCATCAAGAACACTAAGATCCTCTGGAGAGGCCCTGCTCTTGTTCTCGCTGGCTTCGCAAGTGCGGCTGGTGGGAATGGGAGACAGGGCCTTCTCTGTGGTTGCCCCTTGGCTGTGGAACTCTCTACCAAGTGATGCTAGGTCTGCCCCCTCTCTGTTGTCCTTTAGGAGGCTGGTGAAGACCTGGATGTGGAACCAAGCCTTCCCAGAATAGGCTGAGATTGGCTATTGTCTGAATGTATGACCACTTTTACAGATTGAGTGGAATTGTTTTAATGGTGATGTGGTTTTATGCTGGGTTTTTATGTATTTTAATATGTTGTTGTAGTTGTTTTAAAATTGTATAGCATTGAATTTTGCTGTTATGCCGGTCTGAGTCCCTCGATAGAGGTGAGAAGGTCAAGGTACAAAAGTTTTAAATAAATAAATATGCAATGCTTTGTTGTGCCAGCTGTCAGTTCTGATGCTGAGAGCTGTGCTGGTGGTAGTGTAACTACCAGCAGGTCCAACCAAATCAGAGTGGTCTCAACTAAGGAATGGAACTAAGAGCACATAACCCATTAGCACTATGGAGAAACAAACCAAAATGAAGTCTGTACTGGCTCAATTGTCACCCAGGATAAAATGTGTCATGGTGAATGCTGCTGATTCTTGACATCCATCAACAAGTGGGCTACAGAATCAAAATACAAATGAACAATCACAGAAGTGGCAGAAATATACAGTACAATGCCAGAAAACTGCACTATTATTATTATTAATAATAATATTTCTCATTCACCCTCAAGGTGAACAAGTGCATTTTATCCACATTTTTGGTTATATGAAAATTGTCAGCCTGTCAGCCAGATTTTGATATCCTATAAAATGTGTAGCAGACACACTGAATGTGTGAAGCTTCCCTGGGAAGTTAATTTCCCTATGCAACTTAATATGCTACCAGATGTTCTGCTTCTTTGGAACACCATACACATGACAGTGTGCTTGGGAGCTCAAATTCCAATGAGAAGGGGGAAAATCTAATTAGGCAGCAAGATATTAATTAATAATACACAGTTGAGAAGACAAACAGACTAAGATATCCTGCAGTGTCAAAATATTGCTATGACAACCAACTACATACAGGGCCTATAAGTTTTTACTCCAACTACATAGGGGTCAGCATTTAATATGCTACGTTGTTCATAAAAATAAATATAGAGTAGAACCTTCATTAAAGAAAATCATAATAGTTTAACCTTCAACAGCCTAGTTGATTTCTCATTTAAGTCATGCTCAGCCATGTGAATACTGTCAACATCAATTTGTAATTTAAGTCACTCTGTAATTACATTACATTTAGCAATATGGGTTCTCTTTCCTTGGCTATTTTTTCCATGTTGAAATAAACAAAGGATGATGAACAACCTGTTAGGCACAGTTCATATGACTGAATATTGCACTGAGTATTAATGCTACAGCCAAAATCCATAATAATCTGGTCCAGTATAAGTAATCATTAACTATTTATACACATTTATAAGCCCTTATATCCAAAAATATAAAAGTGATATACATCACTAAAAATAAGCAAATAGCCTACAGTCATTATGCAATTCATGAAATAGATATAAGTTTGGACTAAATAAGGAAGGTTGAATAAACAAGCATCTTTTAACATACTCTAAAACTATGGATCTTATCACACACACTTCAGAAAACATATTAAGTACACATAAGAAAAGTTATATAGACAGGGACCATATTTTGGATTGTATGAATGATCCCATTAGAAAATACATAAAGATTTAGGTGAACTACAACTCCCAACAATGTGGGTCATTTTCCTCCAAACTCCATCAGTAGTTGTTGGGAATCAGCCCGAATTTGTGTTTCAGGATCATGGAGCTTCTGATGTGGGAAATTATTGCACTGAGGTGCAAGATGGAGATGGTTTGGTCAATGATATCCATGCAGAGACACAAGGGCAGTTTCTCGTGAGAATGTCCCTGCAGGGCATAGGGAAGATGGTTTACTCCCTGACTCTGTGAGCTCTCAAGATTTGGGTTTTGAAAACAACTTGACACCTGGAGAAATATTTTGAGCAACAAAATAGGGAGATCATGGATAGGCGGCTGGAGTTCAGCTAGGATCAGCACCTAACTCAAGGGTTGTGTCGCTCCTCCAGGCTTCGAGAGATAAGAGCCAGGAACGATAGCCGAGGAAAGCAAAACCAGTTTTTGCGTTCTGAGATATAAGGTTTGCTTCAAGGGAAAATTTGTTAGATCAAGCATCGTTCCACAAACCTAGTTCTTGCTTCATGGAAATCTTGCTGAGAAGATTCATGTTAAGGGTACTTGTTCATGGTTGGATTTCTTGGTCTTTTTGGATTTGACTAAACATGTTTGGACATTGCCTTTGTATCCTGTTGATCTCTGATTTGGATTAACCCTGCCTTGGTTTGCCTTTGTATTCTATTGGTAATCTGCTTTGGATTACTTGGTTTCTGCTGATCTTTCCACTTTATTGGAACTTCTCTATTTTCTTATAAGCATTTATTCTCAACTGGCTATTTTACTAAGCTTCAATAAAAATGATTGTTTTTCCCTATTCTTTGTGTGGTGTGTTTAAAGTCAGAGTGTTATTCCTACCCTGGAGTGAAACCGTAGTTAAAGTTGGTCATGTTGGGTATGTCTGCAACATTTGGTCCAAGTCCATCATTGACTGGGTTGACAGCATCCTTTTGATTATGGGTGAACTACAACTCTCAACATCGCGGGTGAGTTTTCCCCAAATACTTGCCAGTATGCAAAGTTCACCATGTTGGGTGTATGTGTTAGGTTTGGTTAAGATCTTTTGTCAAAAGTGCTTCACAGTGCCATTTGCTGGTCTGTGACCATAATAAAGTTTTTGATTGACAGTGCTATCTGGATGTGGGTGAACTACAACTCCCAACATCTTGGATCAAATCCCTCCCAATCCCACCAGCACTTAAAGGTGGCCATGTTGGGTATGTCTGTCAAGTGTGGTCCAGATCCATCATTGATTGGGTTTAGAATGCTTTCTGGATGTGGGTGAACTACAACTCCCATAATTGTGGGTAAACCCTCCAGCCCCCCTCCCCCCAACAATTATTTAAAATTGTTCATGTTGTGTATTTTTGCAAAGTTTGGTTCCGGTCCATCGTTGGTTGGGTTCACAGTACTTTATGGATGTGAGTGAACCATAATTCCCAAAATCGAAGGTCAACCCCCCCCCCAAGACCCCTTAAGTATTTTCTGTTTGTCATGGAGGGTCTGTGTGCCAAGTCTGGTCCAGATTTGTCATCAGGAGTGGGGGGCATAGAGCTGTATGGAAGTGGAAATCGTCCACAAGCATACATACAAAATGTTAGGAGAGAATGCTGTTGGAACATTGCCATACAGTCCAAAAAACTCACAGCAACCCATACGCACACTCACTTTTATGATATTTATAGACTGGATTAATCAAATGAAGTCTCAGAAATTATCTGAAAGGCAAGTAAGGATTTAGGTTAGCTTCTCATCTCCACTTGACTCTCATTTTGCCTGAGCTGTGTAAGAATTAAATTTCTGAAATGAATTTTATGCACCATTTAAATAAGTGGAACCCTTAATAAGGCAGCTTTTGAGTTAATTATTCTAAATCAGTCTGTAACTTTTATGTAACATAATAAATGTGGATTTCATTTGCTTCTGGGGAAATAGTTAAATTTTGCACGCATTCAGAACCAACCAAAGTACAACGTAATTAATGCTTTCTTTGCTTTCTGATAAGCAAAAGCATAGCACAGAAATTAAGCCTCCAAAAATAGGGAATGTAATATTTTGAAATAATGTTGAGATGTGAATATTTGTTGTGTGTTGGTACTGTATGTGAGATTGTGTGTCTGTGTGCATGTGAAAGAGAGAGAGAGAGACAGAGAGAGAGAGAAAGATTTGCAATGCGTAATTTAATTGTAACTTAAAAGTCATTTACTAAAAGTGAGAAAATACTTTGCACAAAGCAGGGTATATTTACCATTGAGAACAGCTAGAAAACAATAATATATGTCTTTCCCCAGCAATTCCTATCTGCTTCCCCAGCAATTCCTATCTGCTTCGTTATATTAAATAAGGAAGAAGTACAGTTATGAGCAAAACTAGTCTACGTGGGGTTGCCTTTGAAGACTGTTCAGAAGCTTCAATTGGTCCAATAGGCTGCAGTCAGGTTGCTCACCAGAGTGGTGTACAGAGAGAGGACATCCCTCCTTTTGTGCCAGCAACATTGGCTGCCAGTCTGCTATTGAGCACAATTCAAAGTGCTGGCTTTAGCCTATAAAGCCCTAAATGGTTCTGGCCCATTTTACCTGTCCGAATGAATCTCCCTGTATGAACCACCTTGGAGATTAAGATTGTCTGGGGAGGCCCTGCTTTTGGTCCCTATTGCAATGTGATCTATGTTGGGTTGCCTTTTAAGACTGTCCAGAAACTTCAAATGGTCCAACAGATTGTTAACAGGAGCGGCACTCAGGGAGCATACAACTCCTCTGCTGTGCCAGCCTCCACTGGCTGCCAATCTGCTACTGGGCACGATTCAAAGTGCTAACTTTAGCCTATAAAGCCCCAAATGGTTCTTGCCCAATTTACCTGTTTGAACGCATCTCCCCTTATGAACCATCTGGCCCTGCTTTCGATCCCGCCTTCTTCACAAGTACGGTTGGTGGAGACGAGGAACTGGGCCTTCTCAGTGGTGGCCCTTCGGCTATGGAATGACCTCCTTAGGGATATTAGATTGGCTCCCTCCCTTTTAATATTTCAGAGGAAAGTTAAGACATGGTTGTTTGAGCAAGTGTTTACAAATGCAGAGTAACTGACATAGGACATGGAATGACTAGGTGGTGGAATTGGACAATGTTTTAACAAGGAGACGCTAACGATGTTGGTTTTTATTGTTTCTGTTGTGGTTTTATTTAAGGCCTTACATGGTCTAGGGCCAGCGTACTTGAAGGACCGCCTTTCCCCGTATATCCCTCTGAGATCACTACGGTCTGAGGACCAAAATCTCCTGGAAATTCCATCTATTCGAACTTGCCGGCTATCATCCACGAGACAACGCGCCTTCTTTGTGGCAGCGCCCACTCTATGGAATGCCTTACTGGAGGAAGTCCGAGCTATAACAGATCTACCCTCCTTCCAGAGAGCTTGTAAGGCCAACCTCTTCTGGCAGGTGTTCAGTCTGTAATGGTCTGGCCTAGTCATCTCCTTTCTGTATTAGTTATAAATTGTTTTCCTGTGTTTTTAAATTGCTGATTTATGATTGTCTGTGTATGTATTGGGAACCACCATGAGCCATTGGGAATGGTGGTATATAAATTTGAAATAATAAATAAATAAATAAATTTGCATTTTGATATTATGTGTCTTGACTTGCTGCCTGTAAACAACCTTGAGTCACTGAAAAGCTAAAAAAGGTGATATACAAATACAGTAAATAGGCATGGTTTAGAACCCAAAAATGGCGATTCTAAAATAAAATGGGGGGGGGGGTTGATTAGTAATAGAAAGACTTACAAAAAATTTCCAAAAAAGTTCTAAAATGTAACGTAATTACTAACAAAATTCTAAATTGGTTCTAAAGTCTGAAAAGCAGGGAAACAGGACTGACACTGTTTTAAGCACAGGCAAATCAAGGGGCAACATTTCCCTTGGTTTCCTTGCAAGGAGATATAAAGCATTAATATATTATTATTATTAGTAGTAGTAGTATTATTATTATTAAATAAAATAGTCAAGGCTTGCTTCTCCAGAGCATTTATTAGAATTAAATAATAAATTCTAATAGTAAGAATGTAGTAAGGGTGATAGTGACCTGGAGGGTATGAGGAACGTGCTCTTAGTAAACTAGAACAGGGTTGTCCAACTGGCCTGGGTCGGGTTATATCTTAGCAGGAAAGGGGCCGCCCAAGACGGCCCCTTTCCTGCTAAGATATGTTTCACCCAGGCTTGGGTCGGGTTATATCTTAGCAGGGAAAGGGCTGCCGTGTGGGCGGCCCTTCCCGCTAAGAAATAACCCGACCCAAGCCTGGGTCGGCTTATATCTCAGCCATGAAGACGCTGGCTGCGGCCAGCCTCTTCTTGGCTAAGATATAAGCCGACGGAAGCCCAATCCCACCTGTGTTCCCCTTAACATGGGTTGGATTGAGAGCTCGCAGGGGGGAAGGGTGGCATCGATGTCTCCCTTCCCCCCTGCCAGGTCAGAATCCAACCCGTATTAAGGGGAACACGGGTTGGATTGGGACCTCACAGGAGCAAAGGGTGGCATCGATGCCTCCCTTAACCCCTGCGAGTTCCCAATCGGAGGAATTTCCTCCTGTTCTCCAGGCTCTCCCTCCGCTTCTGAGAGACAGCCTGGGAAACAGGAGGAAATTCCTCCGAATCAAGGCCCCGAGCTGCTTCCAAAGCGCGCTTTGGAAGCAGCCCGGGGCCGAGTTTCCTCCTGTTTCCCAGGCCTGGGTCGGGTTATTTCTTAGCGGGGAAGGGGCCGCCTGCACGGCAGCCCTTTCCCCGCTAAGATATAAGCCGACCCAAGCCTGGGTCGGCTTATATCTTAGCGGGAAAGGGGCTGCCCGCACGACAGCCCTTTCCCCGCTAAGATATAAGCCGACCCAAGCCTGGGTCGGGTTATTTCTTAGCGGGGAAGGGGCCACCCGCACGGCAGCCCTTTCCAGGCTCCTTTCCCTGCAGTTTAAAGTGCTTTTTCCTGAGTTCTCCAGCCGCCCTAGGACTTCCAGTTTCGATCTCTCTATGGTTCTGGCTGGTTTTTCTCTTCCTGGAGGAAGGCCTTTCAGTTAAAGTAGGCCTCGAGCATGGAAAGGCCCCATCTGACTGTGAGTAATGTCTGGGATTTTGGATTTTGGATTTTGGAGGGGGTAATAGGGAGCCTTCCGAAATATTTAGAATTCTAACGAAATTTTGGGCCCAGGGGGTTCGAAAAAGAAAGTCCACTTCCGGGATTGGCCTTGCGATCCGTAAAAGCTCAAAAGTTCCATTACATACAAATCACTTACGAATTCTTTTGATTTTCATAACTTTTTTCTCATGCCTAGTAAATAAATAATACACATTAAATGGACTCTAAAATTTTTGATGTAATTCAAATAGACTTTTTATCACATAAGCTAAAGGGTAAGAAAAAAGGACAGAGTGGTCTGGATTTAAAGAATACATACATTTTGCTGCCTGTAAACCATTTGCTGCCTGTAAATTATTGGGCTTCTATGCCGGGAGTGGCGGCATAGAAGCCGAATAATAAATAAATTTTAAAAATTACAAAACAATGGAACAAAATTCACCATAGACTTGAATGATGTATGATGGGAAATTTAATGTATGATAAGTAATCATATTTGTGTATGAGAATATTTATGGTAACAATGTAAAAGAAGCCTTGGGAGGATTTTGGGAAGTCTTTTAATGTACCCTGCTCTCGCTCCCGCCTACTTCTCAAATGCGGTTGGTGGGGACGAGAGATAGAACCTTCTCGGTGGTGGCTCCCTGTCTGTGGAACACGCTTCCAATTGATATACGATCAACCCCATCTCTCCTGGCATTCAGGAAAAAAGTGAAATCCTGGTTATGGGACCAGGCGTTTGCACATTAGCACGATGCAGCACTTTAGATTGGATTGAAATGGCAAGCTGGTGGACATGACCCAATGCTTCTATTATGGATGGAATACTGTTTTTAACTTATGTGAATGTATACGATGTATTTTAATGCTAATTGTATTTTAATGTATTTTAATGCTAATTGTATTTTAATGTATTTTAATGCTAACTGTATTTTAACGTATTTTAATTTTGACTGTTTTTGGTTTTCTATTATAATGTATACTGTGTTTTTGGCATCGAATTGTTGCCGTTGTTAGGCCGCTTTGAGTTCCCGCTTGGGAGTTGAGAAGAAGCGGGGTAGAAATGGTGGAAATAAATAAATAAATATTTGTGTATGAGAATTTTAATGGTAACAATTTAAAACAAGCATCGGGAGGATTTTGTGAAGTCTTTTAATGTACCCCCCCTTCTCTTTCCTCTTCATATCTCCCCTCCCTCCCAGCCCTCTCCTCCTTTTCCCTTTTTCCCCTCACGTCAAACCCCTTCTTTTTTCTCATAATGTAAAATCACAATAAAAATATTTAAAAAATAATAAATAATACATATACATTCCAGAGATTGACACAAGGTACAACTTGAAATAGTGGCAAATTTACTTTTATTGTACATCATCCTGAAATCTTCAGTTTACAGTTGTCAGAATGAAAACTAGGGAGAATTTATATATCTTTAATGGTTATCTAGAAAAAAATCATCAGGTATTGCTTGTTACAACCATGTTATACCACCATTGAATGTATAGAAGTCATCTTCAGGGTTGAGCCCTACTCCAGGTAGATGATGAGATATAAGAAACTAATGAAAAGTTCAGACTCTCTTCTATTTTATTTAGATTTTTCTTTAAATCAGCGTGTCATCAGATCATATTTTAGTTCCCCTATTTATTATTAAAACCGGAGAGCCATATTTATTCCTTACTAATGGGCACTTCATCTGAAGTGGATTAAAACAGATGAGGTTCGTTGGTTTCTATGTTTGAATTGATTCTGGCAAGCAATGAGAAAATAAAAACTCCTCATTTGTCGGTCTAGAGCTGTTGTACTCAAGCGCATAATTAACCACGTGTGAAGCTTTATTTCTTTGTGTCATAAGTTGAGGAGTTGTGTCAAGAAAGACTCAAGCTGGAGTAATTACAAAGCTTAGCAAAAAGCTTTCCTTTGAAATAGTATGCATTATATGGCAGATCCCTGAAATGTAAGAAGTAACCTCCTTTGTTGGGATTTTGCATAGGTATATTGTGGTTGACTACTTAACAGCTGTCCTAGATATGTCCTAGCAATCTTGTATGCAGTTCGTCTTCCCCTTTGCGACAATAAAGAGTATCACGTCAGACTTGTGGAGAACCCAGCTTGAATGCACTGAATGCTTCACATTTGTTGAAGAACAAAGCTCCTGTGATGGAGAATTTGGTTCAATCTGATAATTTATAGCAGCTCCAGGCTTAGAACGGTGGGTTGTAAATAAACTTTGGTGAAAAGTCTCCACTTGTTCAAAGGTACTTATTTGGTTGATAAACCATTTGTAATTCTCACATATAGCTATCAGCAACCAAACCCAGATAGTTGCTTGGAGTGAAAAAGAAGGTAAGAACTGTTCTTTTCTTGCCTATTTTCTTATTTTGAAAAGAAAGCTTTAAGAGGTGAGGGATACGACTGCCATTTTCTTGTAAGTCGTCAATCTTTAGTTGCTTAATTGCCTTGATAGATTGCTGGACTGCACTCCAACTTGAATGGCACTCTATTACCTCTGGTTGCAATCTTAAATAGTTGGAAACTTTATTAGAGCAGGTAGGCTGTTTAAAATACCAATTAGGTTTACAAAGTTCTTAATAACAATGATAACAAAAACTTGCTTACTGCTTATCTTCTAACCATACAAATTTCCTTGGGGAGGGGGGGATTCTATTCATAAAATAAGAAGAAAATATTAGGGTGGATATCTCCGGTCGTTATCCTTAGAAAACCATTATTATTTCATATTAAAATCAATATCCTGTCTTTTAAAATATATTTTTATACTGATTTCTAGTCTGATTTTAGATGGCTGTTTACTGGGGAGTTGTCCTTCTCCTCTTAGGGCGCTTGTACCCGCTTTGTGCTGGTCTGTGACCGTAATAAAGTTTTGATTGATTGAAATCAATTTAGACCCTAATTCAACCTGCGGCCAGCAACCCGGAAGTGACGTTTCTAAATCGAAACCAGGTCTACCATTTCTGTAAAGGGCGAGTTATTATGTTGTTTTTATTTCTGCCCTTTCTTCTCTTTACCCCGCGTTGCTTCTCAGCTGGCAGGGGAGGGTGGAGACGCTGGCCTCCACTCCCCCCTGCCAGCTGACAACCAATGCGGGTTATCTTTAACCTGCATTGCTTCTCAGCTGGCAGGGGAGGGTGGAGGCACTGGCCTCTACTCCCCCCTGCCAGTGGACAACCAATGTGGGTTATCCTTAACCCGTGATGCTTCTCAGATGGTGGGGGAGGGTGGAGGCGCTGGCCTCCACTCTCCCCTGCCAGCTGACAACCAACGCGGGTAAAAGATAACCCGCATTGGTTCTCAGCTGGCGGGGGAGAGTGGAAGGCATGCATTCCATCCCTCCTCATTAGCTGAGAAACAATCCGTGATGATTCTGAGCTGGTGAGGGGGCGTGGAGGCAGGCATCCCCTGCGCACTGCGCATACGTGTGCACCACTAATGAAATAGTAACAAATTTCGTTATTAAATCCGATTCAATCTCGAAATTTTCACAAAATTTGGAACACTTTCTATTTTGAAACAACAGCGGCTCCCCACCACCACCACCACAAGTTTAGAAACAAATATTTTATGGATCAACCAGCCCTAGAAAATATATGCACAGACACACACAAATATATTTACATGTAAACTCTACATCATAGTCTACATTTTCCCACTTTATGACTCCATAGCTATGTTCCAGAAATGCAATGGAATTCTACTAGTGAACTGCAAAGAAATGAACCTAGGGCATCATTGGACAGAGCAGGGGGAACGCTCGTACCCCATTCGCTACATTTTTTTCTGTCTTCTGGGATGGACAGCCATCCCGCATACTTTGCCATCCAACCCCTGAAATGACAAGACTACACAACAATATGGGATTAACTATGGGCAATGTTTGTTCATGTACTAACCTTGTAGCCCATGGCTGCTGCTGTCGAGGTAGTCCCTTTCTGGAAAGAATTAGTCCCAAATTTTTGATTTTGTATGCTCACCACTTTAAGCGCTTTGGAAATGACTGACTAAAACTGATATTTTGTGAGTGGAACAGTGTCTTGGTCACCAAAGAGAAGGTCAGATACTTTATCCCTAACAGAAATATAATGTGCCATTACCTGGACCAGACATAAATCCACGTCGCTGGAGTTCATGAGCCCAATGGAGGATCCTTTAGCTTTTTGATTGGTTCTAGACCTTCTAATACATAAATGCATCATTTTGAGGCCTAAATGTAGGTCTGCAAGCATCAATGCCTGCTGAGATTGGTCCAATTTTGACCCTAGTACTAATTCACCGTCTCTAATTGCTGTAATAAAGGCTGTGAGTGAAGCTGCGTAATGGGAGTAGTAGTACATCCTACTGGCAGATGAAAACTTGGGGCCAAATTTGCTTAAGGCCCTTCAAAATCCCTGGTGTAAGGGGCTGTCAAGTATCGCAGGGTGTGCCATACTCATGTGACCACCTTCTAATAGTTTGCAGACCTGGAAATCAGTGGTAGAGTCAGGGAAGCCCTAGACCTTAAGTCAGAAGGCAAGTGCAGACATTTTTTATTTATTATATAGTCAACAGGAACTGGCATAATATCACTGGAAGTGCCCATAAGTCATTTTATGGCCTCTGTGGGATTCCCATGGGGCTCCCTTTCCTACATGCATGTAAACAGAGCCCAAATACCATCTAATGAAGTCCTAAAAACTTGTAATGCACATCAGGTTTACCATCAGGTGCTTCTGACATATTCCAACACTTCCTTGTCAGTGTCCTGATATACATCAAGATAGCACCTCCTTTTGCTTCAGTGCCCATTGCATATCAGTGATAGCATATCAGCCACTTTACTGGTTGCCATTACATAAACACATCTACATACATTATAACAGCATGGCAACCCTTGCTTAAATATGGGCATCAAGAAAATCCTCAGTTCAACCCTATGCACATGAAAAACAATTTATAATTATGTAAATCCCAGGCAGAATGCCAGCCCCCATTTCTAGGAAAACCATAAGGCCACTGGAGGGGAAATGGGAAGGATATCTTACTGAAAAACTCAATCATTGGACCGATATTCATGTACAGTATGAACCCTGTACATCTGGGACAGGTACCATGGTTTCATTTACTCACATCTGAAAAAAAATCCTCTCTGGGAATTTTCTGGTTTGTCCATGCAATTATTTGTTTATTTATTTGAAATATTTGTATACCACCCTTCTCAACCCCAAAGGGGACTCAGGCCGGTTCACAGTGTTGCCAACAATTCAATGCCATCGATAAAAACAGTATAAAACATTAACATTGACCTTCCCCAAATAAAACATTAAATATTATTAAACACTTCACATAAAATAATGTTACCTATAACACAGAAACATAGCTGTTGTCACCTATTGTTGTAGTATATGCTCCCTCCAGAAGTTACCATAGAGTTGCTATGGATGATTTTGGAAATTTCTGGGGAAGACACCTCTCTAGGTCCTCTAAAATTATTCTATAATTTCCTGCAGAAGTCATGCATTTCAACAGGATTTGCTATCATCCACAGTTTTCTTTTGCCACTAAAAGTTAAGGATAGGAAGCATGTACTGTACTCTGAATTCGTTATTTAGAATGGAAGAAATCAATGAGGAGCTTTCACTTCACCTCTGATTAAGAACAACAGATGACATCATATGTCTAATGCACTGAACAGTACCATTTTTAAAAGGGTATTTGTTAGTCATCTTTGGGAAGATGGTCTGTTTTATAATTATGCACTAAAATTAGTCCATCAATATTACTTTAGTTGTTGTGACAAATGTTCCTAAAGCAAAGCAAAATTATTGAAAGGCGACATAACCCCGATTGCAATGTAATAGATTGATCTTTACCAAATACCATGTTTTAATTGGCAGGCCATTTCTCCTTCCCCACCAATTAAAGAAGAAAAGCTGAGAAAATAGGAGTTGAAAACATGGAAGTAGGGAGAAGTGGGAGAGATGCCATTTGCAAAATGCTGGAAAGGTCAAAGCTGTGCAACGTATCACTATAATTCTTTGAATATGTAAGACATTATAATTCTGATGCTTCATTCAAGGTTGTAATGAGAACATAACACAAAAGTGAACCTATTATTTTGACAGTGATTGTAATGAGAACACAAAATAATATAAACATAATGACACTGCTAGGGACTCTGTCATTGCATTCCACCTCTTTAATACGTCTCGGAAACTCACTTTTAATTTCTGTCCAAAAGGAAAATGTAATTTGAAGATGAGACAGCGTCAAACTCTCTAAGTAATCAATGTCGACGCTAACATGAAGATAAAAGATTTAAAGTCTCATAGGAAACACGCTTGAAGGGATTTCAAGTTGTTGTTTTCTCATTTCAAGGTAGCACCAGTATCTGAAAGTTAAGAGGATACCCGTGAAACTTTAAGATAAATGCTCCTGATTGAATGAAGCACTTGATGAATGTTAAATATTTTTGAAAAAAAGGTGTGGAGATGAAGCCTAACAAAATGTCTTATGGTCTGGGAATGCTGTCCAATGTGAAAGCATACTATGTTCAGCACAAGAGGTCCTCTAGGAATTCTGTGACTTTGGAATTAAATTAAATTAAATCATCCATAGTAGTAAGTGACACTAATAGAGGGGTAGGTAGTCATTGCCACCGATTTCTCATTATGGCACTGCTGCAGATGCAAGAACCATTCATACATAGATTAATACTTATTAATATGGACAGCTATTCTCTATTAGTGGCTACACCTATCCTTCTCCCCATGTGGTCTTGCCCCCCTAATCATGAGAGACGACTTCCAGTCCACATGGATTAAAACAGTAGCAGCAAAGATTGCAACGCTAGGTTTCTCCCAAGGACAATTGCTAAGCATGAGATGGGACCAAGCCAAGGATCTCATTAAGCAATGGATCCTGGACATAGAGCACCAATCCGACCTAGCCTGTTCCCAGCCTTCATTGTTAGGAAGCCACTAGATACCTCACTGCCCCCATGGCATACCTAACAGACCTGGAGGTGCCCAAACACCAAAGGGCTTTTACCCTGGCAAGATGCTATGCCCTCCCATTGACTGTATTGGAGGGGAGGTATCAGAAGACCCCCTTCAAGCAGAGACTATGCCCCTGTGAGTCTGGTCATGTGGAAACAACTGAGCATGTGCTTCTTCAATGCATGTTCTACAGAGATCTTAGATCTAATCTCATTAGACCATGGCTTTCAAAATACCCGGGGCGTAGTGAAAAGTATTATTCCACCCTGCTGCTTTCAGACTCTAACACTGCAATAACTTACAGTGTTGCTAAGTTCTGTGCTGCTGCACTTAAAATCAGATGGTTGATGACTGATACCGTTAGGCAACACCCTGCTGGGAATGCAGTTAGAGCAACATGTTACAGCTGAAATGCTACTAGACTTGCAGTGTGCCCCTCCCTTCCCCTTTAGTTCCCCCCACCAGTGTTTTTGACCTCTCTCATCAATCTCTCCCCTCCCCCTTTGGTTCCATACCTGTTACAATATCCTGTCTTTTAAAATATATTCTTATACTGATTTCAAATCTAATTTTAAATAACTGTTTACTGGGGAGTTGTCCTTCCCCTCTTAGGGCGCTTGTGCCCGCTTTGTGCTGGTCAGTGACCGTAATAAAGTGTTGTTGTTGTTAGATTAATACTTTAAAATAAATGGTTCAGGGTCTGCTCTTCCAGGAAGATGGCCAATTGGTACGGGATGGGTTGCACCTCACAGAAGTAGGTAGCAATGTTTTTACTCAAAGACTGGCAACCCTGATCAGGCAGACTTTTAACTAAGTTGTGTGGGGGAGGGTGACATTATCCTTGGGAACAGTAGTTTATGAAGGCCGGAAGTGAAAACACCAAAGGCTAACGAGAGGGTTGAACAAGTACCAAGCAATGAGGGGACAATAATCTCAAATAAACAGCTAAGGAGAATGTCCCATGGGCTTATAAATCTTTGCACTAATGCCCAGAGCATAGGAAATAAACAAGATGAGCTGGAACTCTTTGCATGACAAAACAGTTATGATGTAACAAGCATAACTGAAACCTAGTGGGATGAGTCCTATAATTGGAATGTGGCAGTTGAGGGATAGAACCTATTTCAGAGAAATAAACCAAACAGGAGAGAGGGTGGAGTAGCATTATAGGTCAAAAATATTTACACCTGTGAAAAGATTCAAAACTTCAATCCCAGAAATCAGGTTGAGAGTATCTGGATAACAATTGAGGGAACAAGGACTAAAAAGATGCAGTCGTGGGGGTCTACTACAGAACTCCAAGCCAGACAGAAGAACTGGATGAAACCTTCCTTGACCTGATGACCAAACATGCAGAAAGACGAGATATAGTAGTAATGGGTGATTTCAACTACTCTATATTTGTTGGAAAACAAGCATTGCCAATATTACAAAGCCCAACAAATTCATCACTTGCCTTGCAGACAATTTTATTGTCAAGAAGGTAGAAGAGACAAGAAGAGGATCGCCTATTCTGGATCTGATCCTAAAAAAACACTGAGGATCTGGTCAATGGAGTGGAAGTGGTGGGATACTTAGGTGGGAGTGACCATATGCTCCTAGACTTTGTGATACAAAGGAAAGGGGAAAGTAAGAGAAGCCAAATATTCATTCTAGACCAGAGGTGGGCAATTACCGGCCCTCCAGGTGTTTTGGACTTCAACTCCCAGAAATCCTAACAGCTGGTAAACTGGCTAGGATTCTGGGAGTTGAAGTCCAAAACACCTGGAGGGCTGGTAATTGCTCACCTCTGTTCGAGACTTTAGGAGAGCTGAATTGAGGAAATATAAGGAAATATTAAGCATAGTTCCATCAACAGGAATACTAAGAGAGAAGTGAGTTAATGATGGATGGGAGTTTCTTAAAAAGTGAAATCCTGAAGGCACAATTACAAACAGTGCCAGCAAGGAGAAAACATAGGAGAAGAAATGTAAAACAACCAGAATGGATGTCCAAAGAACTTTTAACGGAGCTAAGACTGAAAAGAAACATGCACACAAGAAATGAAAAAGGGGGAAAATCACCAAAGAGGAATTCAAACAAATAACCAACATATGCCAAGAAAAAGTTTGTAAGACTAATGCTCAAAATGAACTCAAGCTTTCCAGACAGTAAACAATCAAGAGGGGTTCTTTGGTTATGTCAGTAGAAAAATGAAGAAAAAGAAAACAGTAGGGCATCTATTTGGAGAAGGTGGTGAAATGCTATCAAGGAATGGAGATATGATAAACACCTTCGTTGCCTCTATCTTCTCCCAAAAGGAGATTTATGTTCACCCTGACCAGTTAGAAGCCAAAGAGGTAATAGGGGAAATGCAAGCCAAAATGGGTTAAGAAGTAGTCCAGGAATTGGATTACTTCTTTGCCTCAGTTTTCTCCCAAAAAGAAATTAATGTTCCACCTGACCAATATGAAGTCAAAGAGGTAATAGGGGAAATGCAACCCAAAACTAGGTCATTAATTTGTCCAGGAATACCTGGCTACTCTAAATGAATTCAAGTCTCCAGGGTCAGATGAACTGCATCCAAGAGTACTGATGGAAATAGTCGTAATTTCAGAACCACTGACAATAATATTTGAGAATTCTTGGAGAACAGGAGAAGCCCAGCAGACTGGTGGAAGGTAAATGTTGTCCCCATCTTCAAGAAGACCCAAACAATTACCGTCCAGTAAGACTAACATCAATACCAGGAAAGATTCTGGTGCAGATTATTAAGGCCACACTTCCAAAATTCAGCAAGACAATCAAGAGCTACATAAATGGTGGAAAGGAAAATCTGGTCAGACATATAGTGGTACTACTGTCTGTCACTACAAATCAAGATTTCTCAGACCTTTCAAACGCCTGTCCACCTGTTACATTTTTAATTATTTGTGTAGAGTGTACCTGTTTGATAACAGGGAAAATTCCCTTCAAAGGTACTTTGGCAGTTATAATTATGGATCATTTATATTACGGCTGTTTTAAAATTTTGGATACTCCTGAATTTCGGAAGTTTTTCGGATACTTCTGACTTTTAAAGCAATTTTGAGAGCAGCCTTTCCAAAAGGAATTCCAAAATCCAAATTCCAAATTTCGGAATTCTGAAGTCCGAATTTCGGATATGATTTCCGAATTTTCTTGCTGATTGTTCATTGGCTGATAGCTAACAGCTGACTCTCCCATCTGCTTATTGTTTTTGCCCATTTTTTGAAAGTGGAAGCCATTTTTTAAGACTTCCGGATTTTGAAAATACTTCCAAATCAATTTCTAAATTTATCGGATTTTTTTCGGAAGTCTAAATAATCCAAAACGCTATCTGTGACTAGATCCAAAATGAGTTTTGAAACTTTTTTTTAATCAAACAGCCCTAATTTATTATTTTTTTCCCTGCCCTCAAGCTTAAAATAAGGCAGAACACACAAAGAAAGCAGGATCCTTGATGAAGAGGAATATGGTCATTGGAGGCTGGCTGCCAGCTTTCTCTTCTTGGCACTCGAGAAACATGAAGCTGTGCCTGGCTTCATGAGGCCAGAGTCATGGCAGTTTGAGTTGGGAGGGATGGATTTTCAATGGAGCCCAGATAGAATAGAGCTGAGTCTGGCTGATCTTCTCACTCTCAGAGTCCAATTTCTTTTATGTACAATTTATATGGAATGACTTGTTTCCTTTGCAGAATTATTGAATTCATGCCCCCCCCCTTCCGAAAAAATCTATTTGGATATATAATGACATCTCCTGTACATTTCAAGTTACTACATTATTTGGAGGCAGCTTTACTAAATAAGAAAAAAATGTCTGATGAAGGAAATGACTGTTAAATGGAAATGAGGTAATGGTTGATAACAAGAAAACACTGTGTGCAGGTGTAAAAGGTAGGAGGTCTGGCTTCCTGCAAATCTTTGTAAATGATTTCGTTCCAAATTAGCCCAAAGATGTAGGATTATTTTTAAAAAATATGTTTTATATCTTCAAACCATGGGGTAGAAACTCAGGCCAACCAAAAGCCAGATTTTCTGTTCTTCTAACTTTCAAGGAGATGGACTATGGCTGGGTCTACGCTGCCATATTTTGCAATTTCAGGATACAGATTAATTGCATTGAACTGGGTTATATGAGTCTACACTGCCATAAAATCCAGTTCAATTTAGTTAATCTGCAGCTTGAAACTGCATTATATGGCAGTCTAGAACCAGCCTATGTGAACCTTGCCTTCATGAAAAATCAAATAATATATTGAAAGTCAGATATCCCATTATCCATGTATGTAATGGACAACGAGGAAAACATTATAACTAAGACTGTAAGAACAATACTCTGACACTCAAACCATATAGCCTTTATGGATTTGGAAGACATTGCACTGGTGACCTGAATTGTGGCCATATTGTCACACCAAATCAACCAATGCTTTTACCAAAATCTGTACCACTAGACCAACAGGGGAAATCCTGGGAAGATCAGATGAGCCTGTGGAAGCCCATTCCTTTCACGCATGTGGCCATGTGCGCACATATCAGCTCTGAAAAAAGGTCCTGAATTTAATAGTCCCTGCAGAAGGATGATCCCTTTTGAATGCACAATTTGCCCCTCCAATGCAGTGGTTCTCAATCTGTGGGTTCCCAGGTGTTTTGGCCTACAACACCCAGAAATCCCAGCCAGTTTACCAGTTTTTAGGCTTTCTGGGAGTTGAAGGCCAAAACATTTGGAGATCCACAGGTTAAAAACCACTGATCTAATAGAAGGAGTAGTGCTTGAGGGGCTTCAGGATTCACCAGGAGGAGTTGTTCATTCTGCAGAACTAGGAGGTGTCAGGGAACCTTTTCTTCTGCAGGGACTCTTTGGTCTAATACTTCTCACTGGACATGAAGTCTAGTAGTATATCTCACAACCATATTATCCAATATTATCAAGCCAAGGGTAAGCAAGAACCATTATCACACCAACATCATCTACACAAAGGGCATCACAGAGAAGTAAAGCAGACTTTGTGTCCTTTGTAAAAACTTCCTTATTTACAAATCATAAAGGCTTTGTAACATTTCACTATGGCAGCCTCTGTTTTTTCATAATGGAAGCGAGAGAAGGCGAACTGCATGATATAAAACAGAAGGCAAATAAAGTCAGGTTAACTGATGCAGGCAGGCAGAGAGTGTGGCTAATTTAGGACCTTATCACACTAGGGAGTGAATCCACTTTAAATCTGGTTGCTGCCTCTTGCAGAATCCTGGGGTTTGTTGTTTAGGGAGGAGCCTTTAAAGTCTCACTAAACTACAAACCCCAGAATTCCATTGGAGGCACAAACCATAAGTGGATTCATTCCCTAGTACAGTGTTTTTCAACCTTCTTTGAGCCGCGGCACATTTTTTACATTTACAAATTCCTGGGGCACACCACCAACCAAAATGACACTCTAACTTACTATATTGTACTATACCATTATACTGTAATATTATTAGTACTATTACAAGTAATATAAGATATATAATTTCAATATTGTATTTTTAAAAGTCTTATATTGTATTACATTATAATAATATAAATATTATAGGTACATACAATATATTATCAGAAATGCACAGGAGTTAATCCTGACTGTTATAATTGCTCTCATAGTCAATAACGATATACACCATGACTATGACAAATACTGATAATATAACAATATAATAGCATATACTAAGGGAAAAATAATATTATGTTAATACATAGTTCATAATAATAATAATAATAATAATATAGCCCATGAGGCTCCTTCCACATCATGTCACAGTCTCTGAGGCCCGGTAGGCCTTGTTCCCCGCGTCATGGCAGCAGTGGGTGAAGACGCAGTAGAACCACAGGTAGGAGAGGAAGTGTGTGAAGACGGAGGCACCATCGGCGGCCAGGCTCAGGCTCAAGGGTTCCACTGCCATGGCTGGCCAGACCAGCACCAGGCCCGCCACCAAGCCCAGCACCGCCAGGCATGCCCGCTGCCACATCGCCTCAGACGAGGCACTTCCGCTCCACTGACGTCCCCTCAAGGAAGGCGCTTCCAGTCCTGCCGCCTCCGCCATCTTGGTGCCGGGCGGGAGTTGAAGGCCACCACGACGGGATTGGCCTGTGGGGAATAAAGGAGCGTGGCTTATTCAAGACTCAAGAGGATACAATTTCCCACAGCACACCTGATGATCGCTCACAGCACACTAGTGTGCCATGGCACACCAGTTGGGAAACACTGCCCTAGTGTGTTGAAGTAGTCAAACCCATAAACAGAAAATGATCATATATATATATATATATATATATATATATATATATATATATGGTTCCTAAACTCTTATATGGATACAAACTAGCAGCTACTGAGGATACTCAGGATAGCTATGCTAAGATTGCTATTTCGAGCAATGATATCAGCTTCGGCTGATGCATTGAAAGCGCAAGAATGAGCATTTAAGTTCGGAAAGAAGGCTGCATTGCTGTGCATTGACAAAAAAGAATGCGCTAAAGTAAAATAAGAAATATTGAAAGTGTTTTGTGTAATCAGGTGCAACTGCAGACACATTCCTGTCGGCAAGAAGAGGTAAAGATTAGTTGCAAGATGAATGTCTCAATAATACAAATGTAGCTTGCCATCTGTAACACTGCCAAACTGTCTTGTATAGAAGAAGCCTCCTCAAATGGAAGTGAAAGCAGGATGAGAAAACACATATCAGTTGTCTTATCCAACCTAATAATTTCTGAAGTGAAAAAGAAGAAGGAAAAAAAGAATTACAGTTTATCTTTTCTGCAGTCACCAAGTATCATTCTGTCAGGGTTTGTTTAGAAAGCCTTTTTCACAGCACCTGGGAAATTTGGTTGCAAACTAATGAGCAAGTTCGTATTGTGAGAATAATAGGCCAATTGGCAGTCTTAATAAGAACCTGGAGACTTTCCAGCTAGGAGATACTGCTATTGCCATAGAAAGAGATTTTGCCTGTTTTCTCATCCAGCTTGTGATGATAATCCAGAGCAGGTGCATCGTTTAGGCAAAGTGAAGGGCACATTTGACCTCTGTGACTTCCAGGCATACTTTGGTCTTTTGCCTACACATTGTGATAGTTGCCATAAAAACGGGAAATGTTCACATAGTGTCAATGCTGAATACACAACAAATATATTTCTTTTATTAAAAAATTCTTTGTTTTTATCATCTTGTACTCTTGATATGTAATTGTGAGATACTAGAAATCGTGCAAACACACAATATAACTGTAGAAATGTAACGACTAAACACTAAGAGGGAAGCAACAATATGCAAAAATATCACAATATAATTATAATAACCGGAAAATGAGTGTCCATACACAATATTTAAAGGCGTTATACAGTACCAGCAAGCCAAATATACATCACCATGATAAGCAGAAGTGTATCTATGGAACACATATAGGATGGGGAAGTGAAGACCGGAGTAAAGGAGAGTCCAATAGGAGGTCCGTGGTGAATCCAATTACAGTTCGTAGTCAGTTCCAAGTCCACACAGTTCCCAACTGCAGTCAACAGGAAAACATAGTGTCCCAAGTCGATATGCCCGGAGATTGCAAAATTGTAATCCTTTTACGGGTGGAAGGCTTGCAAAGTAAGAAGACGCCTGGAAAAACCGCATCGGTCCAACTGCGGGCCCAATCCGTTTCACCCTGCTCAGACTTCCTCAAGTGGCAGATGGCAACAATGCAAAGCGGTGTGACACAGGAAAATACATACTCAAAACATGGATGTGATCCGTCATAGAGTTTCCTGCGGACCCAAAGGTGATACTAGAAATCCTCACTTTGTTATTTCCATTCCTCGGTTTTCCAGGATAAAACTAGAAACATTATAGAGCTTGAAAAAATTACTATTCTGGATCATAATGCTAGAATCCTCTAATAAGCTTAGTAAATGGGTTGGGAATGGTAAACCACAAAATAACTTTTCCACTTGCTGAATACAGGAAAACCTAAGGTAAAGAGAAAGGCTTTCCCCTGACAGTAAGTCTCATTGTGTCCGACTCTGGGGGTTGGTGCTCATCTCCATTTCTAAGCTGAAGAGCAGCCTCCAATGTCATGTGGCCAGCATGACTGCATGGAGTGCTGTTACCTTCCCACTGGAGTGGTACCTATTGATCTATTCACATTTGCATATTTTCGAACTGCTAGGTTGGCAGAAGCTGGGGATAACAGTGGAAGCTCACTCTGCTCCCTGAATTTGAACTGCCAATATTTTGTGTCAGCAAGTTCAGCAGTTTAGCCCACTGCACCACTAGGGGATATCTGGGTTCTTGCGGACATTAACATCCTAAATCCTGGCCATGATTTTGAAAAAAAGATTGACCACACTTTAAAAAATATTTAATAATTATAATAATAACACTTTATTTATATCCCACCCTTCTCATCCCAAAGGGTACTCAGGGTGGATCACAGTGCACACACACAGTAAACATTCAATGCTGTTTTGTATAGACAATACAGAGACAGACAGGACAGAAGGAGGTGTGTTGTGTCGACTCAATGCCCAGTTTTTTGGTGCCATGGAAGGTTGGGCTCGCATCCAGCCACAGGGGGTGCTGTCGCTTCATCCTCTATGACGAAGAGCCATCGGGACTTCCTCCTTCCTTTTGGTCACTGGGCATTTTCTGATCTTCTTTCTTTATGGTGTCATAAAACATCTAAAAGGATATCAATATAGCATTATATAATTAGGAAGTAATTAGAATAACAATGGCACATGCCTTATGCTCTTTAGCTGTCCTTTAAAAAAATAACAAAGATAAGGAAAGTGTATCCCATAGTGTCTCCTAATTTTCTTCAATGCTTATATTTTTTTTGCCCCATCAATGACTGCTAGGGTTCTTGTTGAAACAAATCTAGTCTTCTGAAACATAAAATATGAATATTAGGGCTGTGCAATAGATGAAAAAAAGTTTTAAAACTCATTACAAACTAAGGGAGCGTTTTGTTTCTAAAGTATTGTTAGAAATTTATTTGATCCTATAACGAGAGAAATGAAATTTTGTTACGTTTTTGTTATAGTAATTGCATAAGTGGGGAAAATTCAGGGGCTCCTTTCACCCTAACTTTACAGCTATTGGCACAAAAACTTGCTACAACAGTACCACACATTTACCACTGTTAGCCCACTTATCTATGGATACTTGGGGAATTTTCGAAGTTTTATGAACAATATTTTTTAACTCCTTGAATTATCTATACAATGAAACAAGATGACAGGGGATTATTTCCTCCAATTTTCAGAAATATTCATACATCTACTGATTTTAGAGATTGCTTTAAAAACGTTTTGACAAAAACTTTTTTTTTAAAAAAAGGCAAAACAGCATTTTCCTGTGCAGAAAATTATTTCCTATGTAAAAATATGATAATTTATTATGCAAAATTCACCCATTGTTGGTTTGCATAGAAAACATTTTCTGTGTAAAAACACTATTTTTTCCACAGGAAATCATTTTTGCATAGCAAAAAGAGCAGTTAAAATTACTGATTGTTTTCTTTGAGAATAAAACATTTATGTCCCTATTCTTTAGTAAAGTGCATTGTCAGAAAAAAAAGCAGCTGGAACAATGTGAGGAATTGTATCTGTATGCATATATGCACAAATTTCATGAATCAACAGGAATTAATAAGCCATATTAAAAGCTTCTAACCAGTTTAGCGCAGAAATCTGGAAAGACTGAATTTTTTGGTCAACTAATATGAAATTGATTTTGTGGTTTCTTATTGCAATGAGCTTGAGGCAAGGAAATGAACTTTGGACCAATTGTTCAAGGGGAAGTAGAAGTTATCCGAATCTGGAATTGATAAGAAAGAGGCAAGGTATAGCAAAAAGAAGATTGGCGGGACTTAGAATGACATGAAAAGAGATAAGATAAAATTGACAGGTAGCGAAGATGGAAATGGGGTTGCCGAAAGCAAAGGAAAATAAGCAATGAAACCCAAAGCACTCAAGTGTGATGCACATTGGTCCTTGAAAGTAAAAACACGTTGTAATCTAAGAAGGCCATCAGTTTAATTTAGGTTAAAACAAAGGCTTAAGATAGTCACGTAGTGCAGCATTTGTGAGAAGAGATTGAGTTTAGAATCATGATGGTTAGCATCTGACATATTAACAAGAAGACAATCTGGTTTTTGAGATTTAGATCTTGGAGATGGTTTTGTTCAGGGGTGGGATGAGGTTCAAGTAGGGACAGGGAGCTTTACTCTGAAATAGACGATGGTACATAAAGTCCAAAGCCCTGCTCAATGCAGGAAGGCAACACAATGTCTGATGTGAAAGACAGTTTACTGCCAAAGTACTGCAGCATTCTCTCACTGGCCATGGTAGTCCACGCTCTGGTTACATCCCATATAGACTACTGCAACACGCTCTACATGGAGTTGTCTTTGAAGACTGTTTGGAAGCTCCAAATGGTCCAGTGTACGGCTTCCAGGTTGCTAACAGGAACAGTGCTCAGGGAGCATACAACCCCTCTGTTGCTCCAGCTCCACTGGTTGCCAGTTTGCTACCATGCACAATTCAAAGTGCTGTCTTTAGCCTATAAAGCCCTAAACGGTTCTGGCCCAACCTATCTGTCCGAATGTATCTCCTCCTATGAACCTACTAGGACATTAAGATCATCTGGGAAGGCCCTGCTCTCAATCCCGCCTGCGTCACAAATACATTTGGCGGGGATGAGAGACAGGACCTTCTCAGTGGTGGCCCCTTGGCTATGGAACTCCCTTCCTAAAGATATTAGATCAGCCCTCCTTTTTAGCATTTCGAAGGAAAGTGAAGACCTGGTTGTTCGAACAGGCATTTGAATAGGCAGTACAACAAATACAAGACTATGGAATTGATTAGACAATGATACGGGATCATGATTTTAACCAAGAGACGTAAATGAATTATATTTTATTGACCTTGCAATGAGTGTATATTTATATCACTGTTTTTAATTGTTTTTAATTGTTTTATGATGTAGCATTGAGATTTTTGCTTTTGTAAACCTCTATGAGTCGCCCTAGGGCTGAGAATAGCGGTATATAAATGGAATAAATAAATAAATACCATACAATTCTGATCATAGGGTTGTTTCTCTTTATATCAAACTAAAATGTAAATGGTTAGGAAGATTAAAAGTACCAATCACAGCTTTCTTCTTTGTGTTTTGCCTAAAACAAGACCCAATGGGCCCATTCTGGACAAAATAAATTGATGAATTCTCTGCCAAACAAAGAGCCAAACAAACACAGTGCCCAAACAGGAAAAAAAAGAATGTGAAAGGCACTGCAGACTACTTAAACCTGAGAAGTCAGCCATAGCAGAGCACCTGATGAACCAACCTGGACATAGCATATTATCTGAGAACACAGAAATGCTGGACCATTCTAACAACTATCATGTCAGACTGCACAGAGAAGCCATTGAAATCCACAAATATGTGGACAATTTCAATAGAAAGGAGGAAACCATGACAATGAACAAATCTGGCTAACAGTATTTTTTTTTTAAAAAAAAAAAAAACCCCTCTAAAACCAGGACAGTAAATAAAGAACACAACTCAAAAAACAGGCGAATTCCAGACAAGAATCAATCAGGGCCAGCGAACACCTCTCATGCACAGAGGAAGAACTGAGGCTACAGACAATGTGGATGCTGTTGTCCATTTTTGGTCAAAAGATATTTAACCACTTGTGCTCCTTCTATTTTCATCAGCTTTATACTAAGTTATGCAATGCTTTTGATGTGAAATAAATAACACCTCCCAACAAAGAATCCGCCAGGCGGCAACCAGCAAGGCTTTGAAGCAGCAAGGCCATTAAATACTAATCAAGGTGGCCAATTGCAACATTCACACTTGTCTCAAGCAGACAAGTGTTATTTTCCTACCCTGGACATTCCACAGATATGTAAACCTCACTTGCCTAGTTTCCAATAGACTTCACAAACTCTGAGGATGCCTGCCATAGATGTGGGCGAAATGCCAGGAGAGAATGTTTCTGGAACATGGTCATACAGCCCAGAAAACTCACAGCAACTCAAAGAGCATCACTGTCACAACTTTGTTGACCATCAAATGTGGAAGAGAGGGGGAAAGCAGAAACATGATGGCTACCAAGTTTGGAAAAATATTTTGGAAGAGACTCTACCACACACAGACAACTGTTAAATATGGATACAAAGACTCAGGTCCATCTTCACCCTGATAAAATGCTAATATACAATTGAGCAAACTACCATATTAAATGGTATTCTCTGTAGTAACCTATGGATGCGAGAGTTGTACCGCAAGGAAGGCTAAGTCAAGAAAGAGAGATGCTTTTGAACTGTGGTGCTGGAGGAAAATTCTGTGAGTGCCTTGGACCACAAGAAGATCAAACCAGTCAGAAAAACTTGGAGAAGACAATGATGTGGGGGAAAAGGAAGGAAAAAGGAAGAGGGACCGACCAAAGGCAAGAAGGGTGGATGTATCCTTGAAGTGACTGGCTTGACTTTGAATGAGCTGTGGGTGGCGATGGGTGGCGATGGCTGACAAGGCGCTCTGGCATGGGATGGTCCATGAGATCATGAAGAGTCGGAAGCGACTGAATGAATAAACAACAACAAACCATATTAAAACACCATGGGTTTTTTTTAAAGTATATACTCTAATCATTTAAAAAATAGAATGAACATAAAATATAATTCAGCATTCTTTTGAAGATTTATATTGACATAAATGGCTGTATGTGTGCAAGATAAAGAATTCAGCTTTTATGTAAATTCTGTTTTCAACATGGATTTGCCATGACTAAAATACACCAATGTTCATCAGGCAATAGCTACATGAAAAATGGATGTACATTAATACAGTTCACCATCCTGAACTGTATTAATGACCATTATACATCAGGACTCACTGGCCAATGCTGTTTTATGAATCTTCATGATTCACTAAAAGGGTTCACTAGGTCCTCTTCCATTAAGTTATACATGTGTAGAATAATTCACTATTGATTGCAATATAGAATTTCAATCACAGCACACAAGCACATAGAAAGATCTGTTTTGCATCACCAGTAAATAATCAAAAAAACAGTTTAAATAAAAGGATCTGCATCTGTTGGTAAAACAAGAGCAGAGAAAGTGGTGGAAGAACAATGTGAATGGCTCCCATACCTGTTGCCTTGAACAGCCATTCCATCCTAATTCAACTTGGCATCCATTTAACTTCTAGAATGGTAGCAAATATAGTGTGGTGACCTAGATGCAAAAAAGTCAGTTTGCTTTGGAAGGGTAGGAGTGGAAGTAGTAAAATTGTTACTGCTTCCACTGTAGTCCACGCTCTGGTTACATCCCGTATAGATTACTGCAATGTTCTCTATGTGGGGCTGCCTTTGAAGACTGTTCAGAAGCTTCAATTGGTCCAATGGACAGCAGCCAGGTTGATAACTGGAACGGCGCTCAGGGAGCGCACAACTCCTTTGTTGCGCCAGCTCCACTGGCTGTCAGTTTGCTACCGGGTACAATTCAAAGTGCTGGCTTTAGCCTTTAAAGCCCTAAACGGTTCTGGCCCAAGCTTACCTGTCTGAACGCATCTCTCTCTATGAACCATCTAGATGTTTAAGGTCGTCTGGAGAGGCCCTGTTCTCGGTCCTGTCTTCTTCACAGATCCAGTTGGCGGGGACGAGAGACAGGGCCTTCTCAGTGGTGGCCCCTTGGCTATGGAACGCCCTCCCTAGGGACATTAGATCGGCCTCTTCCCTCCTAACATTTCGAAAGGAAGTTAAGACCTGGCTGTTCGAGCAGGCTTTCGCAGATGCAGTGTAACTGTTTAATTATGACTATGCAATGATATGACGACGTGATGGAACATGTTTTTAATAACGAGATGCCGAGAACTGTATTTTATGGTTTTAATTGTTTATTGTTTTTATATAACTATTGTATTAATTGTTTTGATTGTATTTTTATCTTGTCGGCACTTCTGCCATATGTTAACCGCCTTGAGTCGCCTTTCATAACTGAATTGATATTTTGTGTTGCCAATGTAAAACTGATGATATTTATGACAGTGTTTTTCAACCTTTTTTGAGCCGTGGCACATTTTTTACATTTACATTTACAAAATCCTGGGGCACACCACCAACCAAAATGACACAAAATGACACTCCAACACAGTAATGCATATAGTTAATATGTTTTTAAATGTATTTATACAGTCAGTGTGAAACCTGGGCCTGTTTCGATGAACACAACATATATACACAGCCGGCCTTTGCAATTCCGCAATGTACGCCGTCGCGTAGGGGCGCGATCGGCTGGGCGGGGTGTCACTGGCTGGGAGGCCTCCGCCTCTGCCGCCGCTGCACCGCCGGCCCCACGCGCCGGCTGCAGCGCGCCTCCCAAAGCACGGACATTTCTGCACATGCGCGGATGTCTGCTGGGTCCCGAGCGCGCCTGCGCGCTGGCTCCAAAGCCGCAGGCGCGCTCGGGACCCAGTGGACATTCGCGCATGTGCAGAAATGTCCGTGCTTTGGGAGGCGCGCTGCAGCTGGCACATGGGGCCAGCTGTGCGGCGGCAGCGGCGGCGGAGGCGGGACCGAGTGACGCAGCGGCCGGGGGTTCTCTTCTTCAGGCTAAACATGCCCAGCTCTTCAAGCCGCTCCTCATAGAGCTTGTTCTCCAGATCTTTGTGAAGTTTCACCCTGAGTGATACTTGCTTCCAGTTAACTATGGATGTCATGAAGCTGTTATAAACAGTTCCTTGGGGGAGAGGCAACTCTTGAAAATCCAGTAAAATAGTTTAAAAAAAACAAAAAAACATTTCCAAGCGGAGAGGCTCAATTTGTTTCTTGGAAACCTGTGAGGGGGCTGCTAGGAGGGGGGGAGTGCCAATTTCCCACAGCACACGTGGTGATCGCTCACAGCACACTAGTGTGCCACGGCACACTGGTTGGGAAACACTGATTTATGAAATATAAGTAGTTTGTAAATGTAGTTTTCAAGCAGATAATAATATATATGTGGTTACAGACACCTTTTCTTTTTCCTTCTCTTTAAAATATCTTGTTTTGTAAAGTCAAAGAGTCATAAAATGCTTTCCAGTATTGCATAAATCAAACATTCTGTCAAACATTGCAAAACTAATGCTGTGTGATAAAATAGAAAAGCCATGGGTAAAATTTCAGATATTTGATAGATAAAAGAGAGGGAAATAAATTGAAAATCCCCTTGTTTTTGTCTCTGATGAGCTGAAGAAGGTTCACATGGCAATTATTCTTCTCACTATATCATTATAATGACCCTGCGATTAGGTTGAAAGAGAGACTTTCCCAAAAGAAAACAGTGAGGTTTACGACCTGAAGGAAATTAGAAGTTGGATTTCCCAAGCTACAGCCCAATACTCTAACCAATATAATTCATTTTTACTCTTCATACTAAAATCAGACCTTTTTGTTCACCCAGCTCATTATGTGGGGTCCACTCTATCCATCATCCCAACCACATTGCAATTATTGCATTTATCCATTACTTCTTGGAGTTTATGGTATCTCATAATTCTTAAACATGGGTTTCAACAGACCAATCTTTTAATGGGACTCTCAGAATGAAATGGCAGGTGCAATGGCCTTATCTTCTCCCAATCTGAATCTAGCTCCATGCCAAAATGGCTTAAAGATTCAATAATAAACAGACGTAGAGTTATCTTCCAAGGAACATGAATAACATGATAATATGAATTATCTGTTCAAAGAAACTACCACTTAACAGTTGAAACACAGGGTCCTACTACACTGCAGACAATTAGCAGATAACCAGAATTTAACCCTCTTTTTCTCTTAGCGTTGTCTGCACACATAGGGGGCTAAAACCCCACCTTTTCAGGGTGTGGGGTGGGCAGACACCCATGCAAAACTGTTGTCAGCACAGGTGGACATGTCTACCTGGTCCCTTGCCTGCCTTGGTCCAATTTCCACCATTAAAAAAGAAGAAGAAAAAGGTTCTTACTGAGGCTGGAGTCTTCTGCTGGCTCTGTGGTGCATCTCAATGACACTTCAGAGCTTTAGAGAAGGAAATTTCCCTCCAGAAGTCCATTGTATCATTGAGACGCACCATGGAACCAGAAGAAGCCTCCAGATGCAGTAAGTACCTGTTTCCTCCTTTTACATATTGTGAGTCAGGGTCCAGGGAAGGGAGGATGAACCCTGAACCTTTTGATGGTGGAATGGCAGAGGAGATCCTAAGAAGTGGTCTCCATGGGCCTGATAGCAGGAAGGTCCACATCTTTCTGTGTATCGTTCTTTTTTCCTAATATTTTTTATTCAACCTTTGCTAGGAGAGTGGAGGGGGGCAAGAAAAGGAAAAATAATAGATTAGTTATTGGTTAGTTACATCTCCTTCTTTGGAGGCTTTTAAGCAGAGGCTGGATGGCCATCTGTCGGGGGAGCATTGAATGCAATTTCCTGCTTCTTAGCAGGGGGTTGGACTGGATGGCAAATGAGGTCTCTTCCAACTCTATGATGCTATGATTCTATCTTTACAAATGTCTAATATGTCACAAGGAGAAAACAAAGAGGTTGAGGGTTGTTGGGGTACGGGGAATTCTATTACAAAATTATCATTGTTATGACTAAAACTTCACCTCTATTTCTTGGTTATCTGGTTCCTGTTTCTTCTAGGTATCTTTTTTTAACCTGACTACCATTTTTCCAGGTTTTTAATAATAATAATAATAATTATTATTATTATTATTTGTACCCTGCCACCATCTCACCAAGGGGACTCAAGGTGGCTTACATGAGGCCACGCCCTTCAGTACAGTAACACCGTATATCACAAGATAACACAATCCAACTTATCTCAAGGCTTCGTTGGTCTACTAAAAAGACTGATACTATGTTTTTGTTTGTTGTTGATGATGGATACTTTGTTACTAAGGAATTGCTTTTTCTTCACTTGTGATCCAATGTATAGAAAATCTAATGAAATTTGCAATATTTGAAAGAATGTAGACTTTAAAAAAAATTTAAAATAATAATGGACCTATATTTGCAATTTTGTTTTATAGTGGGTTTTTTTGTTTCTTTGTTCAGTAGTTTCTGACACTTCATGACCTCATGGACCAGCCCATGCCAGAGCTCCCTGTTGGGTGTCACCACCTCCAGCTATTTCAAGGTCAAACCAGTCACTTCAAGGATAGCATCCATCCATCTTGGCCTTGGTCTCCCCCTCTTCTATTTTCCTTCCATTTTCCCCAGCATCATTGTCTTCTCTTAGCTTTC
This sequence comes from Anolis apletophallus, assembly GCA_030556195.1. Taxonomy (NCBI): domain Eukaryota; kingdom Metazoa; phylum Chordata; class Lepidosauria; order Squamata; family Anolidae; genus Anolis; species Anolis apletophallus. The sequence goes on along the minus strand of JARBWK010000014.1, from coordinate 32,523,310 downwards.
CTGTCTTCTCATTATGTGGCCAAAGTACTTCATTTTTGCCTCTAATATCCTTCCCTCCAGTGAAAGGTCAGGCATTATTTCCTGGAGTATGGACTGGTTGGATCTTCTTGCGGTCCAAGGCACTCTCAGAATGAGAAGCATACTGTTATTTTTCCTCTTTTCACATGTTTATTTTCATGCCTTTGTTATCCTAGAATATTATTATATTTTACTGAGATAACTTTTGAATGTAAAGAATATATATATATATATATATATTTATTTATTTATTTATTTATTAACTTCGATTTAGTATACCGCTCACTCCGGAGCTCAGAGCGGTTTACAAAGAAGCAAAAACACCGAGAAATAAAACAATTAAGCAGTTAAAAACATATTACACATCACAACAGATTAAAACATATTAAGAGCACAACCCTCAGCAAAGGCTGGGGGGACGGGATAAAAAACCTGGGGGGAACCATAGGCGACAAGCGGGCAATGTGGTTGAATTAAGAGCCGAACGCCTTCCTAAAAAGCCAAGTCTTCAAGGCCTTGCGAAAGGGCAGGAGAGCGCGGATGGCGTGGATCTCCTCCGGGAGGCCATTCCAGAGACTTGGGGCGGCTACAGAGAATGCCCTCCGCCGTGTAGTGGCTAGTCGGCAGGTTCCGAGGGGAGGCACCACAAGGAGGTTGAGCTCCTCGGAGCGTAGTGATCTCGCAGGCATATAGTGTGTAACTTTTCAAAACCCCTGCAAGTCATACTTCTGTTCTCAACCCAGCATTCCTACCAGCTGTAATCCTGTCAGATGATAAAAATTTCAAGTAGAGTAGTCATCAGAAGTCTTAGAAAACCATAATTCCCATGTGGGTTCATTCAATGTCAATAACAGGCATACAGCATTTTCCTTTACTCTTTTCAAACACTTCATTACAAAACAGAAAGCACGTCCCTCACTTTTTATATCCTTAATTGACTCTTCATATATAAGGAATTTGTCCTCTTAATTTCATATCTCATAAAAGCATGAAGAATATCAATCTTCTCTGCTGTTATTTGTGGGTTCTCTAATTTTTATTTATCTAAACTGCCAGGCAATGTTTTCAACACTTCATATTAATCCCAGACTCACTTCTTCTCCATTAATGTTTCGTTCAAAGGCTGGTTAGCATCCCACTGAGCATTACCTTGAATTGGCCATGTTTTTGTTTTATTCAAATCTTTGGCAAAGTTGTTTTGGTTTTCAGTGAAGATAGGTTGAAAATTCTTATCTGCCATTTCTTAATATTTCATAATTATTCAGTCCTAGAATATGATAATAGGTTAAACTAGCAACCATAATGCTGTAAAAGTCATGGAGTTCTACAGAGCTCCTTGCCAATTACTGGGTGCTTTTGCCGTGATCAGCAAAGGTGACCATATGACTGGGATCCCTTCCACACAGCCCTATATCTCAGAATATCAAGGCAGAAAATCCCACAATATCTGCTTTGAACTGGGTTATCAGAGTCCACACTCAGATAATATGGGATTTTCTGCCTTGATATTCTGGGATATAGGATTGTATGGAAGGGTCCTTGGAGAGAGGAGGAAGAAAAGGAGAGGATGATTCATGTCCTCCATATTGTGCAGATGTGTTTTGTGATATTGACAAAGGCAAACTGCAATGGCCAGGAGATTTGTGGAGCTTCATGGCTGGTAACAAAGGATGCAAAAGTTAAGTACTATCCCCTTTCTTCATCTGACCTTGCAGCTTTTCTTTAATTCCCATATACCATTTATAAAATATAATTATAAAATTTTATTTGTTTGTTTGTTTGTTTGTTTCGACTTGTCCGTCGCCACTCCCGTACGGCTCGGGGTGACTTACAGCACTAAAATACAGATAATACAAATTAAAATCACACATATAAAACAACGCTTATACACCTGGTAGCACACTTAAAATAGGATATAAAACAAAACATTGCATATACTCATATAAAACTCATCACATTCGCAGCTTAACACAGAAGCAAGTTACGCAGGCCTGCATTGTCTGCGATAAAGTGCCTGTGAGATTAATAATCAAACACCTGTTTGAATAGCAGAGTCTTGCAGGCCTTCCTGAAGGCCAGCAGACTGGGCAAGGCACAAATTTCAGGCAAGAGGGCATTCCAGAGGGTTGGCGCAATAATGCGGAATGCTCTCCTCCTTGTTGCGGTCAGGCGAAAGCTCTTGCAATTCGGGATCTCCAGGAGATTGTGCGTCTCTGAATGCAGTGGTCTGGGGGGACAATATAGAGAAAGGTGGTCCCTTAGGTACACTGGCCCCAGACCATTCAAGGCCTTAAAGGTCAACACCAACACTTTGAAGGTGATCCGGAATTCTATTGGGAGCCAGTGCAGTTCGCGCAGGATGGGAGTGATGTGGCAGCATGTATGTAAGCCTGCCAACAGCCGCGCTGCAGCATTCTGCACTAGCTTAAGTTTCCGGATCACGGACAGAGGAAGGTCAATGTACAGAGTGTTACAGTAGTGTAGTCTCGAGATGAATGTGGCTTGGACCACTGTAGCTAGGTCGTGGTGGGACAGGTAGGGGGCCAGCTTCCTCGCCCGCTTATATAATCATAAGCAATCTCTTGTGCCCAAATATGATTACCTTTCAGAAGTAGAGTCTTGACAATGGATCCATAAGTGACTGTAGAGACCTGATCTGGATCCTCATGGTCACTGAATGGTGAGGACATACATTTCCAGATGGAAGGGGGTCCCGATAAGGGTATGCCTTTCTCTTGGCACATTTCTCCCTTTTGTCCTCTTCAAAAGACACAGTACTAACAACTGACCTCCAGTTAGAATGTCCAAGTCCTAGGGCTTCCCAGTTCTTGTTGTTTATTGCACATTTTAAGTCCACCTTTAAATCTCTTTTGCTGGCATTCCATTTTTTGTTCTTGAGTTGAGAGTATAGTAACCGTTTTGAGAGTGTGCAATAGATTTGGAAGAACAGTAGCTTTATAAACAAGCATCTTAATATCCCTATAAATGTCCCTATCCTCAAATACTCTCTGATTCATTCTTTTAAAATGCTGTACTTGCAGAGCTCAGATGGTGTTGTATTTTGGTGTCGATGTTGGCTTTTGTGGAGAGATGGCTACCAAGGTAGCAGAAATAATCAACATTTTCTAGCATTACCCAATGAAACTGTATTTCTGGCATTGCAGAAGGATTGAATGCTATTCTTAATGTTCCGTTAGAGACCAAGCTTTTCACATGCTTCAGTGAAGGTATTTAAAGTAGCTAGCTCTGAAAGAGAAAACACTTGCCATAACACAACAGCTGAATGCCCCTGATGGTGATTTCTAGAGAGTCATAACAGATGAGTGGGAAGATGATTTGAAGGGATGTCATATTAAGGGAGGGGACATGCTTGTTTTCTGCTTCTTAAGAGATTAGGACACAGAGCAAGAAACAGAAACTTCAGGAAAAGAGATTCCACCTGACTATTCAGAAGAGCTTCTTGATGGTAAGACCTGTTCCACAGTAAAGTGCTTTGACTGTGAGTTCCTGCCTGCAAGGAGTAGGATTAAATGGCCTTTGTAGTGTCCTTCAACTCTATGATATGTTTTAATGTTGTTGCTTGGATATTGCTCTGAGTCCCCCCGGGGAGATAGAGTGGTATATAAATAAATAAATAAATATTATTATTATTTAGCAGGTGTTAACTGGCAGGTTCCATACTGGAAAAACCAATAGGTATTCTTCCCTAAGGTCAATCCACATTCCATGGGTTTGCTCATCATCACCATTATCATCATCATTGCTTACAATCACAAAACTAATTATGGTTGTTTCACATGGCAACATCTTCATCAGCAGCGTGCTGTAAAAAGTAGAAGTGTTGATAAGTGGCCTTTTCTTAACCGTAGGCAGATCTGATTAATGAGGCAGGTACTAAATTAGCTTTGTTTATGGTTTTTTTTCCTCCTGCAGCTACTCCCCTCCTCCTATCTCTTATGTCAAGATTTTGTTTTCAAATATTAAAAAAATAGAAGATATTTTTCATCTTATGCTATTCATTAGCTTTTAACCAACCTACAAGCATGCTGAGATATAACAGACTTATAAGCTGTGGTAGCCATCCATCCATGTCCTATTTATCCCTGTAAATATAATGGGATGTGATTTGATATTAATAGGCTTACATGTATCCATTTAGATAAATTCAAAGGCAGCCAAGAATTTAGATTCTTACTAAACTACTTGTGGGTGCCAAACAAACTGTATGTTAAACTCAATTTTACAACACAAAGTTATGATGAAACAAAATGTAGTGGTGTAAGAATGATATTCTGCTGGGAGTTTATTTTTAATTTTTGCCTCAGTTTTATGGTAATGACTTCAATTGATCCTCCTAAACCAGACATGGACATTGAAATTTTGTGCAGTTGGAAATCCATGTACATTTAGTAATCTCTATACCAGTGTTTCCCAACTAGTGTGCCATGAGCGATCATCAGGTGTGCCGTGGGAAATTGGAACCTCCAATACCCTTTCTTCCCCCTCCTGCCGAACACTTTTTCTTCTCCACTCGGGCTCCCTTCTTCCCAGCCTCGCTCTGCTCGCTTTGCTCTGGGGCGAATCTGTGTAGTAGCGCCTGCACGTGTCATGTCTTCCCCCCTCCCCTCCTGAACATGCTCATGCTGCCCCCTCAGATCAAAATGGCAGCAGAAGCGGCAATGAAGAAGAAAAAGTAACTGTTTGGCAGGAGGGGGAAGAAAGGGCGCGAAGGGGAAGGGGCAGAAAGAGGTCTCTGTTGAAAGCTGGCATGGGCAAACTTGGACCTTCCCGGTGTTTTGGACTCCAACTCCCACCATTCCTAGCAGCCTCAGGCTCTTTTTCTTTTCCCCCCTCAGCCACTTAAGCAGGAAAGGGCCTCAGGCTGTTAGGAATGGTGGGAGTTGAAGTCCAAAGCACCCAGAGGGCCGGAGTTTTCCCATGCCTGTTTTAGGGACCTTAAAGTGGTGAGCCTCCTTCCAACATTGTGATTCTGTATAGAAAACAAACAACAACATAACATTGTTTGAGTCCACAGTGCTCTCTGGGTGTAGGTGAACTACAACTCCAAAACTCAAGGTCAATGCCTACCAAACTCTTATAGTATTTTCTCTTGGTTATGGGAGTTCGGTGTGGGAAGTTTGTGTCTTTCTGCAATTCCTGCCAGGATATCTATGTTGTGTTCATCAAAACGGGCCCAGTTTTCACACTGAGTGAATAAATACATTTAAAAACATATTAACTATATGTATTACTGTGTTAGAGTGTCATTTTGTGTCATTTTGGTTGGTGGTGTGCCCCAGGACTTTGTAAATGTAAAAAATGTGTCGCGGCTCAAAAAAGGTTGGGAAACACTGCTCTATTCAATTGAAGTCAATATATATATTGTCAAAAACATGCACATATTCAAAATATGCACAAGAATTAACGTGTACATGTCTGCTACTACGTTTTAGTAAATGGGGCATGTAACATCCAAATGGATCAATTTGAAAAAAATATACACTTTCCTGGTTTCTCATTTGACATTGGAAGAATAACTGTAAGAGTCTTTATTTATCACAGAAAAGGAACATTTGCCATTGTGCAGTAAAACAACTTCATTCTGCTTAGTGATGTAAAGACTTCTTACCTCCTAATACAGCCATATGAGTCCCACCCATTACTGAAGGCATTCCTTTCTCCTAAGCCAGTGTTTCACAAAATTCCTAATGCCACAACCCCTTAATACAGTTCCTCAAGTTCTGGTGACTCCGAACCATAAAAATATTTTTGTTACTACTTCCTAACTGTAATTTTGCTAATGTTATGAATCATATTGTAAATATCTGCTATGCAGGATGTATTTTCATTCACTGGACCAAATTTGGCACAAATACCCAATATGCCCAAATTTGAATATTGGTGGGATTGGGGGTGGATTGCTTTTATCATTTGGGATTTGTAGCTGGTGGGATTTATAGTTCACTTATAATCAAAGAGCATTCTGAACTCTACTAACGATGGACTTGAACCAAACTTAGCACACAGAACTCCCATGACCAACAGAAAATACGGGAAGGGTTTGGTGAGCATTAACCTTGAGTTTTGGAGTTGGAGTTCACCTACATCCAGAAAGCACTGTGGACTCAAACAATGATGGATATAGACCAAACTTGGCATGAATACTCAAGATGTCCATATGTGAACACTGGTGAAGTTTGGGGGAAATAGATCTTGACATTTGGGAGTTGTAGTTGCTGGGATTTATAGTTCACGTACAATCAAAGAACATTCTAAATCCCACCAATAATAGAATTGGGCCAATCTTCCCACACAGAACCCCCATGACCAACAGAAAATACGGGAAGGGTTTGGTGAGCATTAACCTTGAGTTTTGGAGTTGGAGTTCACCTACATCCAGAAAGCACTGTGGACTCAAACAATGATGGATATAGACCAAACTTGGCATGAATACTCAAGATGTCCATATGTGAACACTGGTGAAGTTTGGGGGAAATAGATCTTGACATTTGGGAGTTGTAGTTGCTGGGATTTATAGTTCACGTACAATCAAAGAACATTCTAAATCCCACCAATAATAGAATTGGGCCAATCTTCCCACACAGAACCCCCATGACCAACAGAAAATACTGGAAGGGTTTGGTGAGCATTAACCTTGAGTTTTGGAGTTGGAGTTCACCTACATCCAGAAAGCACTGTGGACTCAAACAATGATGGATCTGGACCAAACTTGGCATGAATACTCAAGATGTCCAGATGTGAACACTGGTGGAGTTCGAGGAAAATAGACCTTGATATTTGGGAGTTGTAGTTGCTGGGATTTATAGTTCACCTACAATCAAGGAACATTTTGAATCCCACCAACAATAGAATTGGGCCAAACTTCCCACACAGAACCCCCACGACCAACAGAAAATACTGTTTTCTGATGGCCTTTGCCAACCCCTCTGACATCCACCTACGACACCCCCAATGATGGGAGTCATACTCCAACGAAAAGGCTGACTTTCTAACCAGTTAAGAGCAGACCCTCAACTTCCATTTATCCAGATCTAGGGCTAATAAGAATTCAACATGATATAGTTCTGGGAGTGATGGGAGTTACAGACAGACAGATCTGAACCTGATGGGAGTTGCAGCCTGAGCAAATTTTGGACTGATGGAAGTTGCACCCATCAGCTGTACAATTTTATAAATGGTCCCATTATGCAATAATGCATTTTCTAAAGGAGCTCTTCACAATATCCAAAACCAAAAAATGATATCTATCTATCTATCTATCTATCTATCTATCTATCTATGTATGTATGTATATAATAAAAGTCAGTGTTTGTGGCGGGAGGTGCGGAGGGCGGGAGGTGTGGAGGAATATGTGGCAGCTTTTCAATTGGTTGCCACTGTGGGATTATTTGCATAAAGGACTCTCATTGGCTAGCCACAAAACCCCAACACTCTAAGTCACCAGACAGTTTTTCTGTTGGAAATGGAATGTTCATTTCCTAATAGGATTTCACTACAGAGAGAGGGTTTCCTGATGTACTGAGAGCATTACTAGCATTACAAGCTAGGCCCCAGATTTCACTACAGAGACAGAGTTTCCTGATGTACCGAGAGCACTATTAGCATTACAAGCTAGGCCCCAAAATAGACATACATCCTTCCAGCCAAAGGTGAAAACACCACTTTTCCCAATAGGCCTCAGCCTGAATTGACAATAAGGCTTCCACAGCCTGCATTGAGCCTGCATCAGCCTACAGTAAGGCTTCCTAGGCCTCAGCCTAAATTAACAGGCTGCAGGCTGACAGTGGACAGTGGCTTCCTAGGCCTCAGCCTGAATGGACAGTACGGTTTCCTAGGCCTCAGCCTGAATGGACAGTTGACCTCAGCCTGCATTGACGGTAAGGCTTCCTAGGCCTCAGCCTCAACAGTAACTTCCTAGGCCTCACCCTGCATTGACAGTAAGGCTTCAGCCTGAATGGACAGTAAGGGTTCCTAGGCCTCAGCCTGAATGGACAGTAAGGCTTCCTAGGCCTCAGCCTGAATGGACATTAAGGCTTCCTAGGCCTCAGCCCATTTCAAATAACCTGGGCACCGCCGGGTCCCAAAGCTAGTTTTCTAATAAATAGCGATACAAAATATCTAACCCAGGCAATGCTGGGTACCGGAGCCAGTATGTGTGCAGTGCACTGTTATTTTTGGCAACCCCCATTGATGGTGTGGCTATATAAGGAGGTTTGTTACATTGTCAGCACTACTTTGAGGAAGAAAGAAGGAAAGGGGGAGGGAACCCTATCTTTCAGTTATTTAGGTAATAAATCATGTTTAAAAAAATAATCTGTTACAGCAGCCACATGAAACATCACCCTTCTGAATATTCAAAATGATTTCTTCCTTTAAAGAAAAGACCAATCTATTTATTTATGTTGGCTTTTGTATTAAAAGAGGCGGTAAATAATACATCTTTCCCTCTGGAAAATGTTGTTAGACTAAGTGTGCTATATCAATAATGCACCATGAAAAACCCTTTGTGTCTTGATTTAAGCACTAAAACTCATTTATTATTGACCAGATGAGAGGGAAAATAAGATTACATTTTACTTGAAGTTGTCAAGTGCTTCATCTAATATATATCTTAAGGTCTCTTGATATTCAGATGACACCAGACTCCCGGCACTCTTTGGTGGCAAGGATGAAGTTAGAAACTTGGCTTTGGGAAGCTGAATGTTTCCAACATATGGTACAACGTGTCAAAAATGTGCTGCTCATATTTTTCACAGAGACGGCAAAACCAACACGTTCAGGTTGATTTTGTATACCTTGGAGACTCCTTAACTTTATGCATTTGCCATACTGCATGCACATTAGTTAAAGTTACCAAGAGTAAACAAAATTAACATCATTGATTTTATAATGTTATTGCCAGTAATAATAATATACTATCAATGGACCAACATAAATTACAGTGGAAAATGCTGCTGCTGATAGCCTGTTCAGTAAATAAGGAAATAGCAACCATCTAGGATTTAATCCAAGATGAGAACTGTCCACAGTATCCAGGACTGTCTTACACAGACAGGCTCAATAAAGCCGGAGGGGGGGGGTCAATATCTCTTGGCCTCCTCCTCTCAGGTATTCTGTGCAGCAGAAAATGAGACCTTAGAAAAGCAATGAGGCATACCTGGCAAGGTGATCTCAAGGATGGTGTTGGAGACGTCTTGGCTTGTTGTGTTCAGAGAATGATCATCTATGCTGAAGGTTGGGACTGTCTCATAACCTAATACCAACATCAGCTTGGGTGTGATCCTGGACTCATCGCTAAGCCTGGAACCCCAAATTTGAGCAGTGACCAGGAGAGCATTTGCACAGTTAAAACTTGTGCGCCAGCTATGCCCGTACCTTAGTAAGTCTGATTTGGCCATGGTAGTCCATGCTCTGGTTATATCCCGTATAGACTACTGCAACATGCTCTCTGTGGGGTTGCCTTTGAAGACTGTCTGGAAGCTTCAAATGGTCCAATGAACAGCAGCCAGATTGCTAACAGGAGCAGCACTCAGGGAGTCTACAACTCCTCTGTTGCATCAGCTCCATTGGCTGGCAGTTTGCTACTGGGCACAATTCAAAGTGCTGGCTTTAGCCTATAAAGCTCTAAACCAGGGGTGCTCACACTTTTTCAGCATGCGAGCTACTCTTAAAGCAACCAAGTCCAAAAGATCTACCTGCCCCCGCCGCCGTGCGCTCCCACCGCCGCGTGCTCTCGCCACCGCGCATGCTCCTGCTGCTGTTTTCCGCCCACACAGCGCTTCTTCCGTATGCGGGGCATTGCAGGAAGGAGAAAGCATGAGGCGGGGCATCCAGAGGGGGTGCTCCGCCCTGCATGTATCGCCGGCAACAGAGACTGCACAGCTGCTTCTGGACAAGAGAGGGGCAGGGCGCTCCCTCCAGAGGCCCCGCTTCGTGCTTCCTTCTTCCTGCAATGCCCCGCAGGCAAAAGAAGCACCACGAGAGCGGAAGGCAGCAGCAGGAGCGCGTGTGTGCGCAGGGTGTGTGCGCACATGGCAGGAGTGCCCCATTCGGCTGGTGAGGCCCAAAGATCACCTGGAAGAGGGCCGAAGATCTACTGGTAGCTCGCGAGCTACCTAATGAGCACCCCTGCTCTAAACAGTTCTGGCCCAACTTACATGTCTTAATATATCTCCCCTTATGAACCATCTAAGACCTTCAGATCATCTGGTGAGGCCCTGCTCTCGGTACCCCCTTTGTCACAAGTACATTTGGTGGAGAGGAGAGACAGGGCCTTCTTGGTGGTGGCCCCTCAGCTATGGAATGCCCTCCCTATAGATAGTAGATCGGCAACCTCCCTTTTATCATTCTGGAAAAAAGTCAAGATGTGGCTTTTTGAACAAGCGTTTCCAAATGCAGAGTAACTGACATAGGAAAATGGAACGACTAGACAATGGGACTCAACAACGTTTTTAACAAGGAGACACTATGAATTTATATTTTATTGATTTGTTTAGTTTTTATTATATGTTATGTTTTTAATTGTATTTATGATATTGTAAGCATCGAATTTTACCCTGTTAACCACCTTGAGTCACCTACGGGTCATATCACTATCTAGTGGATTCACTCGAGTCTTGTAACAGCGATTATGGGTTAGGATATATTGTTTCAGGTAGCTGATGGTTCTGGATTATAACTCTATAGACTACCATCTAGCTATCTGTTGTATCTAGATATATTGTGAATGTTGTGCTACCCATTACATTCTTAAAGGATAGAGCGATGGCTATCCTTGCTTCCTGGCCAGTGCTGACAAGACAGAAGGGCAGACTAGACCAAAATGATTTCTGGCCAAAGAGACTGAATGGTATGTAAATCTCTTATGGCTTTTCCTTTGAGGAGACACTGGATTTCACATCCAGAGGAGAGGACCTTGCTCCATAGCCATTACCCTCAGGAGAATTACTGTTACATATGGTGTTACAGCACCACGACGCCAAGATCGAAAAAGAGATAGATGACAGATTAGCAAAGGCATAGAGTGCATTTGGAAGGCTTCACAAAAGAGTCTGGTGCAACAAGCACCTGAGGCAAAGTACCAAAATCAGTGTGTACAAAGCTATCATACTGTCTATTCTCCTATATGGGTCTGAAACATGGATCACCTATCACCAACACATACAACTCCTCGAACGCTTTCATCAGTGCTGTCTTCCTAAATATACACTGGACTGACTATGTGACTAATGTTGCTGTCCTTGAGCAGGCAGGGATCACCATCATTGAGGCCATGCTATTGAGAACACAGCTGCGCTGGGCAGGGCACGTCTCTAGGATGGAGGACCACCGCCTCCCAAAGATACTACTCTATGGTGAACTTTCCATGGGTCAGCGCAAGAGAGGCGCCCCCCAAAAAAGAGATATAAGAACTCCCTGAAACAGCATCTCAGGCTTGGCCAGAATGGTCCACCCTGGCCTCACATCGGGAGGCATGGAGACGCACTATCCACAATGCTGCGGCCTCTTTTGAGAAAACAGGCCGAACGGGTCTTGAAGAGAAATGACAACGCAGAAAGAAGCACAACTTGGAAACAACATCACCCAAGGAGACTTTCTGCTGTGCTTTCTGCAACCAAACTTGCCTATCTCAGATTGGCCTTTTTAGTCATCAATGCGTTTGTAAAAAGCGTGGGATGAGTCCTTCCTAAGAATCTTCATTCGCGAAGTAATGCCGAGACAGCACCACATATCCCATTAACAGTTACGTGAGGCAGAAGCCATAGCCCTCCTCATATTTCAGCAAGTTTGGCAGACATCTGCAAGTGGCTGTGTACTGAATCAATCTTAAAATGCAAGTAAAGATAATTTGGATGGCTGAAAGTATCTTATTAAAACCATTATTATTCTTGGTACTTGTATGTAGTATCTGTGACAGGATCATTATGTTGCTAACATGATAAATAAGGAAAGATGTGTCCCCAATTACCAGGGCCTGGGTATCAAAACAAATATATTTTAGTGTGCACAGTGGCAACACCAAAAAGGTGATCATCCCGTCTCAGCACTACAGACAATGCTGTCATGCAGGGCAGTTCTACACAGCCACTATAATCCGCTTTGGAAGTAGATTGAAACAAATTGCTTTTGCTGTGCAGCAGCTATACAATCACTCTAGGAACCAGTTGGAGACAGATAAAAATAATGCCATAAATGAAAAATTGTGTGAGATTGTTTTTGAGATTGTTCTTCGCAATATCTAAGTAGTGAGGTGCATGAGAAATTTAAGTATGTCTATATATGCATACACACACACACACACACACACACACATATGCTTCATATATTTGAAGCTTCCCATATAAACTCAAAATTTTACTTATATATATATATATAGTAGCAATATTACCCAGACTAGCCAAGGAACAAAAATATAAATGTAATACAGTTGTTTATATCCAATATCATTGGCAACTAACTATTCTGGCAGTTATTGGGGCTATATTTCACCTAAACATGTCAGAAAATATTCAATAAATTGGGGGAGGTGGTGTGGAAATGTGGTGGTGGAGGAAAGATGCAATAATGTTTGTCAGACCCAAAGTCTGGAATATTTGTTTTCTTTGTGCATCTTCCAATTGCCTTCCTCCAGGTGGTCCTTTTGCTGACTTGACTTTAACAAATGACTCTCGTCTCTTTGCAGGCGATCTTATGAATACAGAAATCCTGGCTCTTGCCTAGCCAGGATTTTACTCTTGAAAGGAACAAAAGAAAGTAATTGGCATTTAAAAATAAAACTTTGCATCTTATTTTTGGGGCATATTAAGATTCTAAACAGAAGCTTTTCTTTTTTTATTCTAAGCTAACCGGTTTCTATTGACCAAGGCAGTTTTTCTTCCTTTTGCATAAATAAATGCAGTGTTTTTAGATGGTGGGGGATGGCATTTTGAACTTAGAATTAAATCTGGTCTGAGAACCCTCTGATTCAACCATTAAAAAATTTGGACTTTTTTCCACATTCATGGTGAATAATTGAGAGTGGGGGCTGGAAAGTGTTTTTATTGTTTTGCTTAAGCATACATGCCAAAGTGGAACCAATGATTTTGTAGCAGGTTTTGTAAGCTGTTTTAAGAGTAGAAAAACCATTCCTTTAAAAAAAATTTAAATTATTTTCATAAAGTAATAATACAGCGAAAGTGGGGGAAACCATATAGGAATATAGTAAAGTAGGAAAAAAATAGAATAGCCCAAAAGAGGAAGGAGGGGGGGGGGGGGGAAAAAAGTGAAAAAATGTTGAAAAAATAAAATAAAAATAAAAAATGAAATAAAAATAAAGATAAAAATGCACTGACTTCCCATGGTACTTTGAGATTTATAGTTTCTCGTTGGAGGGCGAAAAATAAAAAGCCTCCTTGGTTACTACCATTTCTTATAGATTGAAATTGGAAAGTGAATATGTGCTGGAGGTTCAATGCATATAAGAAAAAAAGGACTGGGTTTGTGTAAGACAGTGGTTCTCAACCTTCCTAATGCTGTGACCCCTTAATACAGTTCTTCATGTTGCGGAGACCCCCAACTGTAAAATTATTTTTGATGCTACTTCACAACTGTAATTTTGCTACAGTTATGAATTGTAATGTAAATATCTGATATGGAGGACATATATTCATTCACTGGATGAAATTTGGCAGAAATACCCGATACACCCAAATTTGAATACTGGTGGGGATGGTGGGGGTGGGGTGATTTGTCATTTGGGAGTAGTATTTGCTGGGATTTATAGTTCACCTACAATTATAGAACTCCCATGACCAACAGAAACCACTGGAAGGGTTTGGTGGGCATTGATCTTGAGTTTTGAAGTTGGAGTTCACCTACATCCAGAGAGTACTGTGGACTCAAACAATATTGAATCTGGACCAAACTTGGGCTGAATACTCAATATGCCCAATTGTGAACAATGGGGGAGTTTGGGGAAAATAGACCTTGACAGTTGGGAGTTGTAGTTGATACAATCAAAGGGTATGCTGAGCCCACCAACAATAGAATTGGGACAAACTTCCTACACAAAACCCCCATGACCAACAGAAAATACTGTATTTTCTGATGGTCTTTGGCAACCCCTCTGACACCCCTCTCGTGACACCCCCAGAGGTCCTGACCCCCGGTTGAGAAACACTGTGTACAGAAAATTGTATTTTGTGTGCAAAAAGAAGGTGAACATTTTCACAGAAGTTGTGAACTGTGAGCAGTACTAGAAAGTTCTACAGTTGTTGAAGACTTTCTCACAGTGAGAAGAAATCTATTAGTAAGTAATTGCATCCCTACCCTGGACAGCCCAGTAACCCTTTTTAAATTGTGAACAGAATAATACTTTGGGGACAATTCTTCATTAAGATGTAGCAACATGTACTTGACTGATAAGTACTTGACTGATGTGTACGTGACTGACATATGCAGGTATCCAACCGATATAGCTTGGTTGATATGGGGATTAGCAGTCACTTCATGCTCCTGCTCTCAAGCCAATATGATTGACCTAAAATAATAGACAGATGGCTGAGGGCCTAGCATAGTTGAGTCTCCAGAGACAGACAAATGTAGAGGATTCTATATTCCTTAAAGTGCAATTATATTATTACATTTGAAAATGAATATTTTAGCTAGTAATCTTTGCGGAGGTCTTCAGTTTAACTACAGATCCAATAGCAATAATATCCATTATCCAGCCAGATTTTCAGCTCTTCTGTTTTTTCTCCTTATCCCTAATTCTTGAAGAAAGCCCAGCAAAGAGTTCTAGAGAGCTTGAGATGTCATCTCTTTTATGACATTTCATTGTTCTTAATAAAACCATTAACCAATTATAATTCAGTGCCCCGAGATGCATTTGGATGGGCGGAAAAGACTCAGGATGGTCTCTACTACATACTCAAAGAGAGCATTTGAGCTGAGACTGAATGTACACTGCTATATAATGCAATTTCAGAATGCTGTTTAACTGCATTGAACTGGATTATATAGTAGCATAGACGCATGTAATCCAGTGGCACCACGAGATGCAGAGCTAACCTTTAGAAATGGAGCTACAAAGTGGAGTCCACAACATGCAAGTGTAGAGAAGAGCAAACCACAGATCACCTACTACAATGCAGTCTGATCCCTGCCACATGCACAATGGAGGACCTTCTCATAGTGACACCAGAGGCACTCCAAGTGGTCAGCTTATGGTCAAAGAACATTTAGCATAAAGGTTTTTTTTAAAAAAAGTTGTGCTTTTAAATGCATTTTAACTGTACCCTCAACTATCTTCTGACATGGTAAGTTCAATGCACAGCATTATATGGCAGTGTAGATGAGGCCTGAATAGAGCAAGTGGAAGCATGGATATACATGCATTAAGGGATATTCATTAAGACATCAGTGTTTTAAACAGTTGTGATAGGAATTATCAAATGGAGCTCTGAATGGGTTATTTTTGTTAAAATATATTTCCAGGGAACCGCAGATTGATTGTAGCAAAAGGTCTGTGAAATAATATACTTTTCCCATGACTATTTTAAAATCAGTGACCCCTTCCAAACTTATCTTTTTGACATCTGTGGAAGAGATACAGGATATTTATTATCCCTGGGATGAACAGAATAATAAACAAATTTTCATTGAAAAGCAGAAGAAAAGGATGCCCCTTTTCCAACCGTATTTGAGCTTTCAAATACGCAATCACATAAAACTGAATTGGTGTCTCTTGCATCACATAGAGTTTGGTTTTAAGAGTACATATTTAGACATGTTGATTGAGAACTTCTTCACACACACCTCTGGAATCATGGTGTATCGCCACAGATCGCAACGATCCCAGCGGTGCCAACCCAGGAGGGATGGGGATCTGAAGCCCCATGCCCCACTCTGTCCCGGCTTCCCCTCTGCCTTATCACGGGGATTCTTTCTTGAGCCGGCTTGATCCATCTTTCCTAATGGAAAGATGGGAAGCCTTCCATCTACCATGAATGGTAATTCTTCAGTGACAGTAATCAACAACCTGGATCCCAAGGAGTCCAAGAACATACAAGGAGACTCCAACCAAACTAATATATACAAATATGTATGAATTTCCAGTAAATTGATATAATGTAGACAATAGTATTATAACTCCATACAAATTATCATAATTATCAATCCAAGAAAATATCATAAAAACAACTATAAAGTTCACGGGGCACGGTTTACATTACTCACGATACCGCCATAGACATATTCCTCGCTATGGGTGAGGATATAGTCCCATATAATGTCCAAGTAATAAAATAGTCCTTGGGTGTAGCCGAAATGGGTCAACCCACGTATAAAGAGTCTCAATATGTCCACCGAATCATGTGTTTCTTATAACATGGGGATGGTAATTCTGCAGTGACGGCAGGGTGTTTGTGGCAGTTCAGCCACAGAGCCGTCCCGGAAGTAGTTCTCCAGGATATGATGGGAGCCATCGGGCTCCATGGCTGAACTATTGAGCAGTCACCACTGCTGCCAAAAAGTAGGCAAGGGTGAAGAGGTCCTTAGGCAAATAAGTGCTCTCATTCATATTTGTAATGGTGATGGTGTTGATAATGGGATTTCCCATAATACTAACCATAGAAGTTCAATGAAATATAGAAATTTTCAATTCGGAAACGTATTGTTCAGCTCTATATTAATGGCACAGTGTTTTGACTGTGGGTGGTTTCCAAATCTTAGTTTGTTTTTAGAGATACATTTACCTACTGGCTCAAAAATTCTCCCTATCCACCTCCAGGTTAAAAGAGAGGTTCATTCATTTTGATTATGCTCAGGTCTGCACTTATCATCTACATCTACCTATCTAATCTGATTGCCATAATGTGATGAATGTTGCTGTAGTTTAATGAGCACAAACCTTAATATAACTAGACCTGGCAAAATGACAGAATATTCAAGACATGATCACAGCTTGCTGTTTGATTTCATGATTATTGTGATGCTTTATGTTTATATTTAATGGAAACAACATGTGATTTCAAAGGCTTGTCTTAGTGGAGGATCTATGCCAAGAACTAGGTAAAGGGAGTGTTACCTATCTGTTTCTTTTGGACCTCTCAGTGGCTTTCAGTACTATCAACCATAGTATCCTTCTGGAACATCCTGAAGGGTCCATGCTGAAAGGCACTGTTCTGCAGTGGTTCTGGTCCTTTTTCTCGGATTGTAGCCAAAAGCTGGGGTTGAGGAAGTCCTGCTCAACCCCATGGCCGCTGAACTGTGGAGTCCCATAGGGCTCGTCACTCTCCCCAATGTTATTTAACATCTACTTGAAACCGCTAGAAGATATCACCAGGAGTTTTGGGATTTGGTATCACCTGTATGAAGATGATGCCCAACTCTGCTACTCCTTTCCACCAAACTCCAAGGAAGCCACTGTACACCTGAACCATTGCCTGGAGAACATAATTGACTGGATGAGGGTAAACTAATTGAAATTTAATCCAGACAAGATGGAAGTTTTACTTTTTTGCGTAGGAAGGATCGGGAGGGGGGGGGTAGGGTCACAACTTGAGCTAGACAGGGTTACACTCCCCTTGAAAGTCCAGATCTGCAGATTGGGGGTGAACATAAGAAAATCCTGCCTGCCTCCATCAACACAGAGGTGGCACTTGGATATCCATTTCAGTAGCTACTGATTCCCTTGGTATCCATGAATCCTACTGATTCCCTTGGTATCCATGAATCCTACTGATTCCCTTGGTATCCATGAATCCTACTGATTCCCTTGGTATCCATGAATCCATGGTTCTGGATTTCTCCTTAAATTTGGAAGCCCAGGTTGTGGAGGTATAGGATTGCCTTTTCCCAATCAAAACAGGTGTGGCAATTGCACTCGTTCCTGGAGAAATCAGACCTGGGCATTGTGGTACATGATTTGGTAACATCCTGATTTAACTACTGTGACATGTTCTATGTGGGGCTGCCCTTGAGGATGGCTTGGAATTGCAAACAGAAGTGGAGGTATGAGATCACACTACTCCACTGCTGAAACAACTTCACTGGCTGCCTTTCAGTTTCCAGGCCCAATTCAAGGTGCTGGTTCTCACCTTTAAAGCCCTACACGGCCTCGATCCAGGCTACCTGAGACAACATGTCCGTCCCGTCCGTCTGTCCCCGTCCCCCCCACTACATCCCTGGGAGATCTCTTAGATTCAGCAAGGAGATCCCGGTATCGAGAATAGCCTCTTCCAATTTACATCTCAGGCTATTGAGGGAAGGTTCCATTTCTGGAACCTTCCCTCAATAGTTGAATGCCCTCCTGAGTGAAACTAGAAGTACCCACACCTTCCTCAGGTTCAGAAAAAGTCTTAAAACATTATTTTATTTATATTTATTTATTATTTATTATTCGGATTTACTAGACCGCCCCTCCCCAAGGCTCGGGGCGGTTTCCAACACAATAAAATTTCACAAACAGCCTAAAAACATCATAAAAACAATCACATACAGTATGTCATAAAACATCACATAGATCGGAATACGACCGATCTACAGATAGAGGCGGCATGGTTAGGTGGCGAGATTTGATGTTCAGGTGCTGGTCAGTCGCCAAATGCTTGCCGAAATAGCCAAGTTTTGCAAGCCCTGCGAAAGGCCATCAGGTCCTGCAGGGCCCGCGTCCCGGTCGGCAAAGAGTTCCACAAGGTCGGTGCAGCCACCGAGAACGCTCTCTGTCGGGTACTGGCCAGCCTGTAGGAAATATTTTGGCTGATTGGATATATTGATATATATAATGGCAACCTCTGATTTTAGGATTTTATAGTTTGATGCTAATGTACAGTTTTCACCATTGGCTAATATCTGTTTTTTATGTATTCCTTTTAATGTTTGTATGGTACGGTTCTTATTTTTAAAATGCTCTTATTTGCCTTGGGCTCTTGAGTGAGGAAAGGTGGGATAAAAATTGCCTAAATAAATAAATAAATTACCTTCTCTGAAACAGAAAAAGTGTGATTTATCCAAGGTTTCCTAATGGATTCCTGTGGCTGAGTGGAGATTTTCTGTGTTATAATCCATACATATCCCCCTCCCTTCTCACCGGGAGAATTTGGTCACTTCACTGTTAATAAGCTTATCATCTTAACTATCTCAACTGAAAAATATTGCATTTGGAACAAACTCAGGAAACAGATATTTGAAATGTATACCAACCACATGTATACTAAGAGAAAATTAAAGTAAATGAGTGTTTATTGGTGCAAAACAAATCATTGGGTGTTGCCAAGTCAATGAATGATTAGCAGTCACTTGAGAGAAATTGTATTCTCACTTCTGTCTATTAATGTAACACTGCTAGGACATGGACTTGCTTCAATTTGCTCTATGATCCAGCGCTTCAGATTTGGCAATTATTTATACGTAATGAACAGAAAGGTTATAAAGCCCTCCAAATTTCAAAATGCCTAAATAGAAATATGATATTAGATAGGGATGAAACCAGTATGAGATGAATGAAAACGTAGGTGAAAAAATGTATATTAAAGTATAATTAGAAATAGAGACTCCAACTGGGAAGTCTTAACTAGCAGAGACATGTTGAATTGGGTATTTATATTCATTCCATTTCCACCTTTGGATCAGAGTGTGGGTGCAATCTCATTCCATTTCTTGATTCCTCCCAAGGGAAGCAATAAACAAAATTTGTGTTCTGGAAAGGCTTATTACAAATTATACTGTTTGCTTGAAATCTTCAATAAAGGCAAACATATTGATAGGCCAAAATAAATATTTTGCTCAGAGACATTATTAAATAAAGAATAGGGATTAGGTTGGGAGAAATAACAATGGCTTTTTAAAAATCCCACAGTGCACCCCTTTGAAATTAGCTCTACATTTCTGAGATTTGGGAGAGGTATGTTCATGTGATGTTGGGATCCTCCCTCTGGAAAATATTCCTATGTGTTTATTCATTTATTCATTCATTTATTTATTTACGACATTTATATTCCGCCCTTCTCACCCCGAAGGGGACTCAGAGCAGCTTACAAGTAAAATGTAAATACATTATATTATATTATTGTCATAGCACAATATTAATATTATATATTACATTGTACTATAACATTATACTGTAATATTATTAGTAATATTACATGTAATATAAAATATATAATTATAATATATTATTAGTAGTATTATATTGTATTATTTATTTTATTATTTATTTAAAAAGTTTGTACCCCGACTTTCTCACCTCCATGGAGGGACTCAGATCGGCTTACAGCAAACTTCAATGCCATACAAATTTAAAACATCTTAAAACAGCATATTAAAATACATAAAAACAGAGATACATAAACTGGGAACCACATTTCCCATTCCTTGCCTCAACCATCAGAATATAAATTGCTGTCAAGTCAGAAGACTAGGACTTGGAAAGACCAGGTATGAGGGACCTAGAAGAGATCCTACGTTTAAAGATATATAGTAGTTCAGATTGTACATGCAATTACGTTTTCTATTTGTATGCATGGTTGTGAAAGCGGGACAGTGAAGAAAATTGAGAGGAAGAAAGAAAGTAAACTCATTTGGAATGTGACGATGAACTATTATATAGATATCGTGACTGCTAAAAAGATAAATGTTTCCTAGAGCAAATCAAGCTTGAATTTTGACTTTAGTCAAGGTGACTAAATAGATTGTCATACTTTAGACATCATATTAGGCTCATTAGACAATCAACTAGCTTGGTAAGCTAGAAGGCACTAGTAAAAGAGGATGATTGCATTAAATATGGATGGGCTCAGTCAAGGATACTGTAGGGCTCCAGCCTGGTGGGCTTGGGGAGACCCCGGGGGCTCCGGACCAGGTACCAGCTGACTTAGGAGAGACAGAGGATGATGGGTGGCCTGATGCTTATGATACTTCTGAAGAGAGCCTGCAATGGGATAATACATGCCTACAAGGTTATGGGACTTCAGATGGGTTTAGTGAAGATTCCATAGAAATAGACTCCGATGAATATGAAAGACCAGGTGGCCTTGGGTCTCAAGAAAGAGTGGCTACTCCCTTCCCAGATGGTGCGATGGGAGATGAGGAGCTGCCTGGTTCCCATTCTGATAACGATGCAGCTGGGCACACTAATGAGAAGGAATTCAACAGGAGAGCCAGTATCTCGGCTTCAAGGAGAGATTGGAGAAAGGGGTTGCGTTGGACGCACAAGAGTTACATTCCTATATCAATCCGGTCTGGGAAAGTTCTCGCCAGACTTGAAGCCACGTTTGGCTTGACCACGTCTCTTGTTCCTGTCTCCCAAGTTCTTGTTGACCGCCGGGGCAGTTTGGACTATGTTGCCAGAGACCACGGTTGCGGCCTGAATCAAGTGCTACTTAGACTGCCAGAGTGGTTGCCTTTGTTTTGGAACTTTGCTTCGGGATTTTTATCCGCTTGAATTACTGCTTTGGGATTTCTATCAGCTTGGATTATAACTCAAGGACTATATTGGACCCTTCTTGGATTGCTTTATTTTAACCTCTTTGGACTATTCTATACCTTTATTCTAAATAAAAGAACATTTATTGCAGCTGCCTGTGCCGGTGTGATCTAGGGGGACTGCCCGGGGTCTGAGGTGCAACAGATACCACATTAAGGCCTTGTATGGTCTGGGGCCAGTGTACCTACGGGATCGCCTGATTCCATATAACCCTCTGAGATCACTTTGTTCAGAAGACCAGAATTGTCACACCACAGCGTCTTCAGGCTTCCTATTTGCTTGGGTCTACATTGAGCCATCAGGGCTGTAAAGCAGTTAATCAGCTAGCTTGATGCTTTCCAGGCCCCATCAGGGCCTCTTTGCATTCTCGTGTGAAACTGGCACGGAATGCATAGATAGCTACCCAAGGTTACCAAAACTTAGCCTCCCCTTTGCAAGGCGCTTCGAAGGAGCCATAAAATGCTCCCCGCAGAACATCTGCACCTGGTAATTGGCAGGCGCATTCCGATGGACCTTAGGTAACAATAAACATATAGCTTCTCATTAATCATTGGGCCTGATGTTCGACACACCGGAACTGGTCACAGAACCCTATATCTGTGAACCCCTCACCATAGGGTTCATCTCGGATCAACTTTTGCTAAAGGAAGATGCTACTCTGAAGCACCGGCCGTGAACGGCCTGCCTTGAGCTACACCTGCCCTTTCCAACGGGCTGCCTTGGTTCACCGAACTCTGTGTGTGTCTTGCCCAAGCCTTGTTCCTGAAAAGACTCTGTTGCTTGAAGCTCCTTGCTTTCCAAGTGGCCCATTTGCAGAATCAGAGGGAATCTGTTTGGAATCCCCGCCGCAGGACTATACTTAGCTGCTGTTCCTGTTTGCTGCTACTTTAAGGCTTTGTACTAGCCTTCACGCTTTCCTTATTTCCTGCACAATAAAACTGTGTTGTACCTCAAAGCTGTGTGGTTTGTTCAGGGAGGTCAAGTGTGCCCAGACCCTGAGAGGCGACAAGAATCTTCTAGACATCCCTAGTGTGAAGTCTTTCCATCTGACTTCGACAAGGTGCAGGGCATTTTCAATCATTGCCCCGGCTCTTTGGAATACGTTGCCACCGGAAACGCGGGTTCTTCGAAATTTGGTCACCTTCTGGAGAGCCTGCAAGACACACTTGTTTAGACAGGCCTTCGAAAGCTTGTGATTTTAGCTGTGCTTTAATTTGTTGTTCCACTTACTATTATATGCATGTTTTATCCATTGTTTGTTTTATTGAACTATGTTGTAAACCGCCCCGAGCCTCTGGAAGTGGTGGTGTACAAGTCCAAATAAATAAATAAATAAATGAATAAATAAATGAATAAATAAAATAATAAATTCTTGAGTGATTGAGAGGTCTTCCATTCATGGGCTTATGTATTTGTCTTCCAACCCCCCGAAATAACGAGACAGACACAAAATATATGGTTTCAAATTTGGGCAACTTTTATTAAATAGTTACCTATTTAACTTGTAGCTCAACTAACTTTTTGGTGTCAGTTCAACTTGGTGTGTGTAAGCTGAGGTAGCGTCTTCTAAAGTCTACCCCTCAGCTCTTCAGGCGTACTACCTGGGTCCCCTGTAGATTTTAACCTGGGCAACCCGTAAGGAGAAATTTCTCTCAACTTTTGCAACTAGACTTTCCCCGCTCCTGGGGCATTCACCTTCACCTCACCCCTAATATTAACCTCCAGGTGAGTGTTTGCGTAATGCCCCACACCATTAAGGGGTGCCTTAAGTGTATACAAACCTTTGAATAAGTAATCTCTTTACGCTCAGCTAGTTTACTAGCCGACCATTCCATCTAGCCCCTGAGACGACAGTATAGGATAGGCAAAACCCTCATGGGCGAATTCATATCCAACCCCAAATGTTAAACCATTTGATGATCATTATTATACTATCCATGGGCAGGAGTGGTGGGCGATGTCCTATTGCAGAATGAGGGAAAAGGGGCTGACAGCACACTATGCCAATCCCTCCTCTCTTCCAGCAAATTCTGCGAAATTAACCAATCTCTTCTCCGAGGGGAGGAGACAAAAATGCTCCCCCCCCCCAACTTGTTGGAGGGTGAAGTGTATTATCGTATCAGGAGTGAACCAAGGGTGCAGTTGTAATGTACTTGAAAAACACAAAGTTTAAAAACGTGGCATTATACTAAATGTCCTTTGACCAGTAGCTGGCCACTTGGAGTCCCTCTGGTGCTGCTATAAGAAGGTCCTCCATTGTGCATGTGGCAGGACTCAGACTGCATTATAATAGGTGGTCTGTTGTTTGCTCTTCTCCACACTCGCATGTCGTGGACTCCACTTTGTGGCCCCATTTCTTAAGGTTGGTTCTGCATCTCGTGGTGCCAAAGCACAGTCTGTTCAGCATCTTCCAAGTTGCCCAGTCTTTTCTGTGCCCATTCATGGAGTCAGCAGAAGCTGAATGACAACAACTTTCAATAACTATAACTACAAATGAAAGAATTCTATCCAGCAATAATAGAATTCTCACAGAACTTTCTGTTTGCCTTTGAATCAAACAATGCCACAGATGTACTTTTTTGGTATATAAAGACCAATTTTTCCCACCTTGAATCCATTTTAGGGGGGGGGGGGCACATGGGATATAAATCATACATAATTATCTTGAATGCCTCCTTCTCAGCATCAAATGTCTTTCTCCTATAACTTCTTTTAACTTTTCCAGCTCAGTTTCACAGGTATTCTATTTCTGCCCTGATGATGGCCTCTTTCATTATGTACATCTTGATGCCTGACCTCACACAGTGCTTTCATTGAGCTTCGGGAAAATCTTAAGTGACAATCATGCAGTCAGTTCATTTTTGGTAGCCCTACAGTTATTTATGTGACAAGGACAACCCACCTGCATTGCCACATGGAACCTTATCTATTCAATTCCTGCCCCAAACAAGCTCTATAACCTAAACTAGTTGACCTAGACACATCATAAACCTACCGAACCAATCTTCTATTTCTTGCTATCCAAACATAAAGAAGACTTTTAAATGAAGTGTGTCTAGCCGAGACTCCCTTGTGGTTGAGCTGCAGCTACTTTCAGCTTTTGAAGAATCCATTTCATAGGTGGTTAGGCATGACTAAAAATGGATGTGCATTTTGTCATATAACGGTATTGACATTTTTGTGGTTCTCAAGATGTTATTGGGGGTCCCATAAAACCTAACTGTCATAGTAAGTCATAGGGAAAGCTGTGGCTTCCATAACCTACTTTAAACAAATATTTAAGATACAGGTTAGTATTTCTTATGCTTCACACATACATTTACAACTATTTGAAATAATAATTCACCCGGGAGTTTTCATGCTCATATATCTACCAGCCCCTTGCATTCTAGGTTCCAAATTAATAGTATTCATTTAGGTGACTTTTACAGCTGCCAGATGAAATAATAATAAAAATACACTTTATTTATATTCCGCTCTTCTCACCCTGAAGGGGACTCAGAGTGGATTACATCACACATATGGCAGACAATCCCTGCTGGAAGACGTACAGTTACAATACAACACATACAATTTTTGAAGGATTTTTTCTTCCTCTGGCTGTGTCACAGGGTGCGTCATTACATCACAAGGGGGTGCTGTTGCTTCATCGTCATGACTGAGGGCCTCTGTTCCTCTGTTCCGCATTCCTCTTCCGACAGCTGATCTTTATTTATTCAGATGTTATAAAGTCCTGAATAGAATCCTCCCCCGCTTTAGGCGGTTCCCAGTTCATCTATTCACAGCTGGGCTGTTTTCGAACTGCTGGGTGAACAGTGAACAGGGCTCACATCTGGGTGTCCAAGCCAGCTCGGGAATTGAACTTGCAACCTTCAGATTGCCAGCACAGCAGTTCTACCGCTGTGCTATCTCTTCGGCCCTTTACATGGATGCATAGACTTACATGACAAGCAACACCAGTTGAAATCCCTACTACGCAACTATGCTTCCCCCGCCCCTCATTTGGTAGCCCTTGTAGGTTTAAAAAGAAGACTCTCAAAGGACTCCTGCTGCAAACTTCCCTCTTTCACTTCCCAAAAAAATACTCAACTTCAAGAAGTAGGCTTTCTATTAGACAAGTACATCTAAGGATATTATCATCCTCTAGTATGTATGGTCTCCCTAGTTCAGTGGTTCTCAGCCAGTGGGTACCCAAATATTTTGATCTTCAACTCCCAGAAATACCAACAGCTGGTAAACTGGCTGGGATTTCTGGGAGTTGTAGGCCAAAAGACCTACATAGGGACCCATAGGGTGAAAACCACTGTCCTAGTTGTACCTACTTCTTCAGTCTTCTTCTGTTGTGAGATAATAGCCTCCATAAGCTTATGGTCAAGCCTATCAACTGCCTTGTGCAACATTCTGATGATAAATTAATAAAAAAGGAGAAATGTCAATTTAACACACGCATCAGCAAAGTACTTCTGACTCTGAATTGTGGCCAAAAACCATGGTCTAAGTTTGCAATGAGCCAACTGAGTTCAGTTCAAGGATATGGATTTTCCTTTATAAAAGAACATTCTTTTTTTGAAATTTGCTGCTGAAAGGGCTTTCAACAAAGGTTAGAAGCTGAAAAGTCACTGACCTGCTTTTTTAAAGAGCACCAGCAAAGCTTTTTATTTTACAAAAAGAAAAAAAAAGGATTGAATGGCATCGCCAATGCCAGTTTTTCACTTTGGAATATAAGGACCTATGAGTGGAAACACTTGAGTGACATTCTGAAACAGCATCAAAAGTCACCTGAGCATTTCACTGCATACTGCAAACAGACAGAAACAGACATAGATTACACACACAGATATAGTCTTCTTGTAGATACAAATATTCCACTTCCCCGGGATGCATGACCTCTAATGTAGTAAATGTAGTAAAATATAAATGTGGTAAATAAATAAATGATA
Organism: Anolis apletophallus; assembly: GCA_030556195.1. Taxonomy (NCBI): domain Eukaryota; kingdom Metazoa; phylum Chordata; class Lepidosauria; order Squamata; family Anolidae; genus Anolis; species Anolis apletophallus. The sequence goes on along the minus strand of JARBWK010000014.1, from coordinate 32,496,868 downwards.
AATATATAAATGTATTAAGTAAATAAATAATATAGAATGTTTCCCATGGTTTCCCCCCCAATCATATTGGTTCACTCAAAATTGAAATAGTTAATGGCATGAATCATTTTGGCTGATAACTCTGTGTCTACGGCACAATTTAAGTTGCCTGTCTCTTCTCATTTCCTAACATTGTCCTCCTCATTTTTTCTAGATATTTCTCTAAGCCAGGGGTCGGGAACCTTTTTGACTCAGAGAGCCAAGAAAGCAAAATATTTGGAAATTTATTTCAATGAGAGCCATATAATATATATAATATATTTTAAGACTGCATTCAACTAAATGTGAGTCTATACGTACATACTATGAGAAAAGGATTCCCCCGGCAGAATGACGGGAGCCTTCAGACCTGGCTCTGCAAAAGGCATGCTCAGGATTCTGGGAAGGAAGAGAAGACGGAAGGAAGGGGGAAAGAAAGAAAGAAAAACAGACAGAGGAACTAAAGGAGGGAGGGGGAGAGGAAGAAAGAAAAGAACAACAAACTATGGAAAAGGAAGAAAAGAAAAGCAGGAAAGAGACAAGGAGGGGGAAAGAAAGAAGGAAATGGGAAGGGAGGAAAGGAAAGGGTGGGGAAAAGAAAGGAAAGGGAGTGAGGAAAAAGTAAAATAATGAAGGGAAAAGAAGAAAAGAAAGAAGGGGAGGGAGAGGGAAGTGAAAAGAAAGAAAGGAGAAGGAAAGGAGGACTTTGGGAAAAGAATAGAAGAGGAAGGAAGGAAGGAAGAGGGAGGGAGAATGGAGGAAAGAAGGAAGGGGAGAGAGGGAAAAGGAAGGAGAGAAGGAGAAAGAAAGGGTGAAGGAGGAGAAAGGAAGAGGGAGAATGGAGCAAAGAAGGAATCGGAGAGGGGGAAAAGGAAGGAGAGAAGGAGAAGGAAAGGGTGAAGGGGAGAAAGAAAAGAAAGAAGAAGAAGGAAGGAAGAGGGAGAATGGAGAATGTGTCACTCCTCCCTGCTGCATGCTGGGAAACCGAGGCCCGGGCTGCTTTGGAGAGCCAGATGCAATCATGAAAAGAGCCACATCTGACTCCTGAGCCATAGGTTCCCTACCCCTGCTCTAAGCATAGAAAAAAAAAGAGATGGACTTTTCACTCTCACAGTTTCAAAGTTACCATCAAAGAACCTGCATCCCCTTCATCACCTAATAGGAGAAAAATACATTTGTCTTACTTCTATAGTAGCATAGCCATATAAAATGGCTAACAGTGGAAGAACACAGTTGACAAATATGGGTAGAGAAATGAGGGCATGAAAGCTGGAAATTCACCAATATGGAAATGGATTAAAATCAGCACAGGTTGACAGTATGATGAAACAAATGATTTGCGAGTTCCTGTTGTCAACATTCATCCCACTTGAATTCACGCAGAATCTAGTTTTTGACTGAAAAACTGTTATTGGTGCCAGAGATTAATGGATTATCAACCAAGACAATCAGCATTGGAAATGTGTGCTCACATGCTTAATGAATGTTACACAGTTCCTGTTGGCACACAACTTGGCATTTGGAGTACCTTGGTACAAGCTGTTCACAGACAACAACATTTTTTTGTTCTATAGCTTCATTGCACATATGTTGAGATAACAAAACAGTATTTGAGACATGAATTTCACAAATAATTTGGGGATTTCAACTGCGGGAAACCATTTAGAATTAACAGATAACTTTTATGGCCAAAAGGGCTATTTTTACATAGCCATTTAAATTGGTCAGGATGTGGATTAAAGAGACCAGGTTCTGTGGAGTTCCCTACACAAGTACCCCACCAACTAGCTGGAAGTTGGGATTATGGTCACAAAGACCTGCTAATTAGAGATCAATCCAATCCAAGAAATATTTGCTTCCTACCACCCAGTCGTGCAGCATGTTAAATTGCTGAACTGCTAAACTTGCTGATCAAAATGTCAGTGATTCAAATCTGGGGAGCAAGGTGAGCTCCTACTGTTAGCCCCAGCTTCTGTCGACCTAACAGTTTGAAAACATGCAAATATAAGTAGATCAATAGGTACCACTTCAGCAGAAAGGTAACGGTAGTCAATGCAGTCGTGTTGACCACATGACCTTGGAGGCACCTACGAACAATGCTGGCTCATCTGCTTAGAAATGGAGATGAGCACCACCACCCAGAGTCAGACATGACTAGACTTAATATCAAGGAGAAACCTTTATCTTTACCTTACTACCTCATTTGGTGAGATACACTGATAGAATCATGCTAGACTAATTTTATCTCTTTGCCCCCGATAGAGTTACAAGCTTGGTAGATGCATGGGATACTATAGATGTAGCATATCTTGATTTTGGTAAGGCCTTTGACAAAGTGCCCCATGACCTTCTTGCAAGCGAACTAGTAAAATGTAAGCTAGGCAATGCTTCTATTAGGTGGATGTGTAATTACTTAAGCAACCAAACCCAATGGTCACTTCATCCTGGAAAGAAGTTACTAGCTGAGTTTGGTTCTGGGCCAACTACTGTTCAACATCTTTATTAATGACTTGGATGAAGGTTTAGATAGCATGTTTATCAAGTTTGCAGATAACACCAAATTAGGAGGGATAGCTACTCCAGAGGACAGCATCAGAATTCAAAATAACCTTAACAGATTAGAGAGCTGGGCCAAAACTGACAAAATTAATATCAATAAGGGCAAATATAAGATACTTAGGGAGAAAAAATGAAATGCAAAGGGTGGTGCCTGGCTCAACAACAGCCCATATAAGAAAGATATTAGAGTCTTCATGGAGAAGTTGAACATGAGTCAACAGTGTGATGCAGCAGCTAACAAAGCCAATGGGATTTTGGGCTCCATCAAATGGAGTATAGTGTCTAAATCAAGGGAAGTCATATGGTGCCTCTCTAGTCTGCTTTGGTTAGAACTCACCTGGAATACTGTGTCCAATTCTGGGCACCACAGTTTAAAAGAGATATTGACAAGCTGGAAGATATTCAAAGGAGGGCAACTAAAATAATCAAAGATCTGGAGATCATGACCTATGAGGAGCATTTTAAAGAACTGGGTATGTTTAGCCTGAAGAAGAGAAGGTTGAGAGGGGACATGATAGCCATATATAAATATGTGAAATAATGTCATAAGAAAGAGAGAGTTTGTTTGTTTTCTGCTGCTCTGAAAACTAGGACTTGGAGCAATGAGTTCAAATTATAGGAAATGAGATTCCACCTGAACCTTAGGAAGAACTTTCTGACTGTAAGAGCTATTCAGAGTGGAACTCTCTGCCTCGGAGTGTGGTGGAAGCTCCTTTCTTCGAAACTTTTAAACAGAGGCTGGATGGTCACCTGCCAGGGGAAATTTGTGCTTTTCCTGCATGGGAAGGGGTTGGACTACATGGCCCATGTGGTCTCTTCCAACTCTATTATTCTATCTTTCTAATAGGCCCAACTGATGAGTATCAGTGGTAAACCGAAGCTTTCTGGCTAAGCTGTGTATCTCGTTTATTTCTCTTGCTGCTTTAGCATCAATTCTATCCTCACAAGTACTTTGCATATTTCTTCTGGATTCCTGCTCTGTATTGTTCATACACTGATCAGTTTTAATGGATTTATGGCTGGATCTGGAATTTTCAGTGATTTAAAAAAATAATAATTATGCTGTTTCTGGCTGAGTTCGTATTGCAGCTCACATAAGAGGTTTATATTTTTCAGACACCATGACCTCAAGCTGACTTCAAGTTAGATTTTAGTGCCTCTGTAAAAGGGACCTCACTTTTGAAACAGTGAATACAAAAGAAAGAAAAGAAAACTAATGGTTTCCTAGCAGAATATGAGACTAGTTTGAGTGTAATTGCTTGAAAACTTTCAGGTAGATGGAACTGTTGTTAAAAAAAGAAGAAGAATGGCTTCAATATATTTATATGCCTATAAAGCTAGTTTTTCTTCCCAGCTTTTTAATTACAGTTGGCTCTCCAAAAATCTGAAAAACAAACCTTAATTTTTTTCCACTGGCTGATCACTCATGTGCTGGCATATTCTGCTCTAGGTTCCTGCTATTTCAGAGATGATATTGCTCTCTTGGGCATTTGTTTGAGTTGCTAGCCACTTTGTGTCAAACTTGCAGTTTTACTATGCCATTACAAATGGACTTGAGTATCTGTCAATTTTTGTAGTAATAATAATAATAATAAGGGCCGGAGAGATAGCACAGTGGTAACAACAGCTGTGCTTGCAATCAGAAGGTTGCTAGTTCGATTCCCGGGCTGGCCTGGACACACAGCTTGTGAGCTCTGTCCACTGTTTACCCAACAGTTTGAAAACAGCCCAGCTGTGAATAGATGAAATGGGAACCGCTCTGCGGGGGAGGATTTTTACAGAAGGACTTTACATCGTCTGAATAATAAAGAAAGATCGGCTGTCGGAAGGTGGAATGCGGAAACAAAAGGCTCTCCATCATGAGGATGGAACAACAGCACCCCCTTGTGACGTGATGACATATTGACATAATAGAGCAACTGCACCTGTGACGCAGCCATAAGAAACATCCTTCTAAAATTGTACTGTGTATTGTGTATTGTCATTGTTTACCGGCAGGGATTGTCTGCTGTATGTGTGATGTAATCCGCTCTGAGTCCCCTTCGGGGTGAGAAGAGCAGAATATAAGTAAAGTGTATTATTATTATTGTATTAATAATAATAATAATAAACACAAAACACAGTATGTCACAGCAAACCAGGTATATACGTTGGATTTCATAGATTTATTATTATTATTATTATTGGTGGGATCACACACCTGAAAAAGTTACATAAAATGAACACGTCAAACTACCCTGAGGCTTCCAACTTCAGACTGACAGAATTTTGGAGCACAATCCCCCTGACCTCACAATCATGTTAAAAACAAAGTATGGATCATTGAACTTAACACAATCGGTGCTGACAAAATTACCGTCTGTCAGCTGCAAAAGGCCACCCTACTGGGATCTGCATGCATTATTCGCCAATACATCACACAGTCCTAAACACTTGGGAAGTATCGGACATGCAATCCAATACAACAGCCAGCATAGTGATTTTGTTTGCTGTGTACTAATCTTGTGTTTCAAATATTATAGTAATAATAATAATCATCATCATCTTTATTTATAACACACCCTATCTCCACAAGCGAACTTAGGGTTGTTTCCAACAAAATAATTGGCAAACATTCAATGTCAGAAAGAAAGAAAGAAAGAAAGAAAGAAAGAAAGAAAGAAACAATAAAAACATCATAAAAGCAACAGAACAAATACTCAGGTGATTAAATAAAACATGATCAGTCCAGATCAATCAAATATACACCAACATTCCCACAGAAGGCCCTGGAGCCACACAATAGTACATACCAAGGGCCCACTGGGTTTTGTGAAAAATGCATTAACTAAGTTGGTGACACTGCCAAAGGTCGATGAAGGATTTATATGAGGAGCTGAGCTATATGAGATATAAGAGAACAAAAACTTTGAGGTTGTTGAATCTACAAAAGAAGGAAAGAGTCAAGGCCATCTCTGAAGTATCACATCTATTCTCTGACTCAGAATGTTCTAAGGCGCTCTTTCAAGAGAACCACTATTTGTTGTGTTAAAAGGCTGAGTGACCTGGGAAATGACAACTGGGGTTTTTTTTAGCCTTTACTTCAGATCTTTCTTCCTTCAGAAATTCTAAGATTTTTCAAATCTCCAAGGAGTGCATCAGAGGGAAAAGCTATTTTGTGTCACTATGAAAGAAAAGGAACATGAATTTTAAAAATAGGGGAAAGGAAAACTGGGATGACTTTGGCCATTGCTCGCAGAGCACATATTTATTGTGGAGATGAGAAGCAGAAGATGAGAATCAGCATTAAAGCGGGTTATCAAGAATAATTATTTGTACTGAAATGTGAATAATTAGATTAGGTTAGATTAGCCCCAACTTTCCAAACCTTCCAGTCTAGCCTAAAGATGTAGCTATTTAAATGGGTCGTTGACCTGGAGTAGTGTACTATTGTTGTATGTGATGATGTCAACCATTATTACTTGGCACTTTCGTTTGTGATTGAAGAAGCCCAATAACCCGCAGGCTTGACTGTGTTTTAGAAATTGGAAAGTCTTAATTTTATCAATTGATGCTGTTCATTGTTTGTATTCAGTTAATTTATGTATTGTTCTGGTGCTATGTAATTTTATCTTTCTGTGTGGTACCTTGAGTGCCTTTGTAAGCCGCTCTGAGTCCTTTCGGGGAGAAGCGGCAGGGTATAAATAAAGTTTTATTATTATTTTATTTATTTATTTATTTACTTTATTTCTATTCCGCCCTTCTCACCCCGCAGGGGACTCAGGGCAGATTACAATGTACACATTACATTTAGACACACAAACACACAAGACAGACAGAGTTAATTTAACATCTGGCCGCCAGGGGGAGCTGTCGCACTCCTTCAGTCCTCAGCGTGAATTGAAAGAGTGTGACAGCTCCCCCTGGTGGCCAGATGTTAAATTGCCTCTGTCTGTCTTGTGTGTTTGTGTGTCTAAATGTAATGTGTACATTGTAATCTGCCCTGAGTCCCTTGCAGGGTGAGAAGGGCGGAATAGGAAAAAAGTAAATAAATAAATAAATAATGTTATGTAGTAATTACTGTTATGTAGTAATTATGAATTTATCACCAAAACGTTGCAATGTATTGAAATCCAGGAGGGAGGCAAACTGTGTTGGATACTACAGAATGTTGGATGAGCGAAGGTTGAATAAGTGAGACTCTACTGTACATACATGATATTATTCTTCATTCCTGAATGTTATATGGATAGTGCAAACATTGGGAAATGTTTGTGTGCTTCATACTGCAGAAGTTTAACATTTTTAAATTTTATATCAATGTTAGAATCAATAAAGGAATAATAAAATTACATTCAAAGTATAATTTCCATTAAAACAATATCTTGGTGAAATGGTCATTTTTTATTTTTGCAATAAAAAGGTAAATAAAATTTTGTGTTTCTATACTTATTATAATATCGCTGCTATACATACCACTTATGTTAAAATATATTTTGTTTAGAATAACAGTAAATGTAAGTGAATATTCTACTTATAAATAATTGCTTTAATTACACAAAAAATGTTTCCTTAAGCTTCTTCAGGTCAAATGATTAATCATGACAGGAAAACATAAAATAAACATAATTTAGTAGCCTTATTATTATAGATCTTGCATACTAAGTTGAATACAAATGAGAGTGCATCCAGTGAGACCACAGCTGAAAGTTTCAGGTGTGATCCTGCTTAAAAAATAGGGTAAAAGGGAAAAATGCATCCTGAAATTCTGCTCAGATAATGCTAGTTAGTCCAGACAGCTGACAACTCAATGAATGAACATGTTTGATCAAATATGGCTTGCATACAGAAATAAGGGTTGGGAAAGGTTGAAATAATGGACTATTATTGAAAAGAGGGAGAAGGAGGACTGTTTTTTAAATTTAGGATAGCCATTCATAGATATAAATCCACTTCTTCAAATATTATACTGAATGGTATTAAGGCTTCTGAATAAGTGGATATATATATAAAATGCTATAACAACAAGTGTCTTAAACATACTGCCATATTTCTCTCTCTCTCTCTCTCTCTCTCTTTGCTACTCCCAAATATCAGATTCAAGACATGAACTGGGTTTGAAGCCAATGAAGAGAAGTTATGTCCAGAATGAATATCAGTACAGAATCTGTGCTCAAAATGAATCAACATAAAGCTTACAGAGAAGTCCATAGCATTTTATCTACTTTGACAGGCATTCAAAATACTGATGCCCTCCCCTGATTGGTTGAAAAACTGGCTCAGTTTGGATTCTGGCTCCTTTTGACTAGGGATTCCTCCTGACATTGCTTATTGGAGGAGGTCCCCCCATTGAGGGGAAAAGGAACAGCTGCAGTGTTGTTGGTAAATTCAAAGTCCAAGTCCATTTAAAGGTTCATCCCTGTGAGGAGTGTGAATCCAGGAATGTGTTGACATCAAATCCAAATAGTGCGATGATTAACCTATTGTCCAGTTCAGGTAAGCACAAAGAGATAGTTTGGAAAACACAAAAGAGCTATTGAGATTGCTTGATGAAACAAAGTCTGGTCTCACCTGGAGAAGGTCTACTGGTATGCATCACTGATGGCTCTAATCCCATCAGTGGGAGCCAAAAAAAATTTCAGCAGAGGTTTGATAATGGAAGGGAGTTTTGGTTTATAGAAACACAATAAATATACCATCAATGAGATTTGGGTAATGGGTACTTGTGCTGCAGTGTTTATTTTTTATTATGGGATTGAGGATTGAATGTGTATTGAAATGTTTAGATGTTTAGGGAAGGTGCACTTCTTCAGTGAAGGCCCACCTTGGGGAAGAGTTGTCATAGCAACATGGCTGTGAGGCAGAGGTGGGAGGAGTCAACAGTTTTCTGCCACAGCCAAGAATAGAATTCTGGGGAAGTTTGAATTTGGACGGTTTAACTGTCAGACCAGCTCTAGGAGAGCAGGTTCTGAGGGAGTCTGTTTTTGGAGCTGTAGAGAGACAGTTCTAGTAGGCTGAGCTTGCGAGCCAGTCTGTTTGTATAGAGCCTGAGGGCTAGAGATAGACAAGGTGCCTATAGGAGGAGAGAGGGTCTGTGAGTGAGATAGTTACATACTGATCTAACTGAGTAATAGTAACAGTCAAACATTTTAAACTTTGTATCTTCTATAATACCAATGTAACCATGATGAGTTGAGCCTCTAAGAAGTTATAACGTATCCATCACGCTTTTGTGCCAAGCTATAAATAAACTGTTATTGTTCTTTTCATCAACAACCTCTCTCTGTTCCATATTTTAAAAGTCCAGCCTCAGAGTAAAGCAAGACAGGAAAGTGTTTTTAACATGTCTTGTTACACAGTTTGAAGTCCCACAATAACTGGTGACAGACCCTCCTAGATAACTGATAATAACAACAGTCCTCACAATCTGGTGGCTAATCTCTTCATATTTAAGGGATCCTTAAATTAAAGTTATACAACACCCTTTTACATTAGGTCAGATACGTAGTGACCTCATCGTTACAAATTGGTGGCAGCGGTGGGATCAGTAAAAGAGGGTCCACCCTGTCCAGCCGGTTCATTTGAATAGCCTCTTCACAGTACTTCCAGTCTTGCATACATTAACCCAGTTTTTCTCAAACTGTGCTTCACCAGCTATTTTGGATTTCCAACTTACCAACTGTGAGAGCTGAAGTCCCAAAAAATCTGGAGGAGCACAGTTTGAGAAACACTGCATTAATCAAAGTTTGAAAAACTTTGTGGTTTGGGAAGGAGTGCCCTCAGGTTGACTTCAATAAAATGGCTAGGGCTAACAACCATAATTTGGATTGTCCTCAAGGTTTAGGTGCTGGCAAAAGGTTGGCCTATGGAGGTAGTCCCAGGGTTGACATCTAGACTTGACTATACCCAACAGATGGATTTTGCCCTCTTTTTCTGCAGATTGCAGCAGTTAAAATAAATAAATAGGTCAAACACTTGCCCTTTATACCAAACATTGTCTGGTTTCTTTATTTCATGATGGGGGCCCTTCCAAATTATAGTCATCTTGATATTTCTTGATTTCAGTCTCCATTTTGATTAAAGGTTGAGCCAAGTTATGGAAAATGGATAATTACTGTAAAATGATGCAACTCATCTATGTATATTTTCTTAATGGTCAACAATAAACCTGCCTTTGAATGTTTTTACCTTACTTTCTTTGGTACAGGAAGACATACAAATTTCCAAACCCACTGTTATTTAGATTCAATTTTCTTTTGTTATTGTTGTTGCTGGTGTTGTTATTTGTTACTGGTCTTATAATCAAGACTAGAAATGGCCCACTTATGAAACTAAACATGTGCTCAGCATGGATAGCTGAATACTAAACTGTCAAAAAATATATGTGAGCACAAAAGGAGATAGATGTCTTATTAATAGTGTACCTTTAACATTTACATTTTTATGAAAGCATCAAGAAAATTTCAAGAGCAATCACATAAAAATTCTACCTCTGGCATATTACAGAAACTTACATGTAAAAGGCGAATGTCAAACACAGAAGGAAAGTACTTATCTACATAATAAGTGGGGCAGATTCTCAACTGGGATATGATGAAATAAAAAAATTCACTTTATACTTCATAATTAAAGTAGAAAGACGCATATCATCATATGGATTGCTGGCCAATACATGAAAAAAATATTGTATTGTCTCATTTTTTTAAATAAAAAGGCTGACCAACCAGATTGGAGCTCTATCTATTGGTGATATTTTCAGACCTTGTTGTTTCTTGCTGTTTGGAATATCAAGGCTGGATGTTTAAAAGTGAGTATGCAACAGGCAGCAACATAGGTTTTGGGTTTGTTTTCCAACAAATATTCAGGATAGCTGAAATCTTATATTACTTCTACATCTCTCCTTTCTGAAGGTTTGGTCATCTCTTCCAGAAACATACCATCCAGATCTTCGGTCTGACTTTGGCACTTATAGTAGGCCCCTGCAATGACATTCCTGTGTGTTTTCCCCTTAATTTTTACTCAGATGCTCCGATCTTTCCAGAACTGTAAACAACCCAACAATAATTCTTTCTTTCTTTCTTTATATTCCGCTCTTCTCACCCCGAAGGGTACTCAGAGCGGATTACAGGTACACATACTTAGCAGACAATCCCTGCCGTTTCCACATACACATATATAGACAAACAGAGGCAAACTGGCCACCAGGGGGAGCTGACGCACTCCTCATCTCTCAGCATTCCCAGCGTCCCTTGTTGTTCCTTCCGCATTCCTCAGCATGCCTGGAGTTCTTTTTATGGCCTCATAATTCAGTCAAAATTTGCCTCCCCACTTAATGTGGTACATTTATCTCCTACTTGACAGATGCAACTGTCTTTTGGGCTGCAAACGTTGACAGCAGGCTACACTTAAAGGTTGAGCACCCACCTCAACCTGGGCAGGCCTTGCACACATCGTCAGAGAGATCTTATGCAGCTGACACTTCGCCAGCTGCGTCACATTCCCGGTGCAGCCAACTGGCCTTATCAAAATACACAATATGAACACAACATACAGTGTACATCTAATCCAAATAAAAACATATACAGACAGAAAGAATGGAGGTGGCCAACTGGTACTAGCCAAATATATCTTAATCCTAACATCAGATTTTCTCATCTCCCTTACACTGTATGCCAATCTGATCAATATATTCTAATCTCCTTTTAGAACCTTGGTAAATATAAAGAGCAACTTTTGTTGTTAAGACAGGGTTAGAACCAGCTACTAAAAGTGATTCTTAGGTGTCGTGGCATATCAACTTTTAAGTAAAGCACCCTCTGGAAGTTTGTACAAGACCCAATAACTGTAAGTGCATCTAATTCTTTAATTTCTAAAACTGCTGCAGCAGGCTTTTTTGCAAAGTATTCTCATTAAACCTCCTATACTTTTTCACATATATCTATGCAAACAATAAGAATAACAATAAAAGCTCATGTATCTGCCTGTGCTTGTGTTTTAAAATATTGTGGAAGAAAAAAGAAATGTGTTTCCAAAATAAATGGAACTAATAAAAAGCATTAGCATACAACATTAATTTAATGTTTTTAATAAATAATGAAATGGTAATAAAAATGTTAAATCTTTTGAAGAGGGGCTGGATTTCAGAACTGCAAACTACTGTGCAGTACTCCATAAGCAAGGAAAGAATATGGTTACAGGGGAGTTTAATAAACAGTCCCCACGTGTGCAAACACATTCAAGTCATCTGCTAACTTATGTTGTGCCCTGTGAGGCGAGAGAGAGAGAGGGATATAAATATAGTAAATAAATGTTGACCTCATGAATATCATAGGGGTTTCTTAGGCAAGAAATACTCAAATATGATTTTGCCAGACATTCCTCTGAAAAGTAGCCTAGAGCAGTGTTTCCCAACCTTTTTTGAGCTGCAGTACACTTTTAACATTAAAAAAAAATCCATGGGCACACCACCAACCAAAATGATACAAAATGACACTCTAACACAGTAATACATATAGTTAATTGACCTTGAGTTTTGGAGTTGTAGTTCACCTACATCCAGAGAGCACTGTGGACTCAAACAATGATGGACCTGGACCAAACTTGGCAAGCGGGCCCCTCAGGCAGTAGAACAGGCCGAGGGTCCCGCCGCCAGCCTCAGTCACTCCCATTGCCAAGGGTAGCGGCTCACGGGCAAAAGGGGTGGCGGGGGAGAGGAAGAAGGTGGCAATTCCCCATTCCCGGCGCCACTCTCCGCCATGACTCCGGCTCCTCGCTTGCTGAGGCCGCGCAGAGGAGGAGGAGCATGAGTGGTGTACAGGCTTCAGCCCCGCCCACTGAAGCCCTTCCACCACTCATGCTCCTCCTCCGCACGGGCTCAGTGAGTGAGGAGCTGGAGTCATGGCGAAGAGCAGCGACACGGGCCACTCTCCGCCATGACTCCCACCATGACTCCGGTCCCTCGCTTGCTGAGGCCGCATGGAGGAGGAGGAGCATGAGCAGTGGACAGGCTTCAGCCCCGCCCACTGAAGCCCTTCCACCGCTCATGCCCCTCCTCCTTTGCACCAGGTATTCACTGACCATCTCTGATCTATGTAGGTTGATATTGCCTAGGTTCCAAAATCAGATGAAATGTGATGTGTTCAACATAGAGACTTACATCTTTACTTATATACTGAAGCTGAGAAAATCTGAGTTATTCAAATGCTGAAATTCTGCACATCACAGTACAAGTGCACTGGGGGAGTTGTATTCTTTCAATTATTCCTACCTTAATATCCTGCATCTATTCAGTTTATGGCTAAACTGCAACTAGTTTCCTATAAATGCATCCACTTCCCTCTCCACACTTTTAGTAAGCACATGGAAGAATGAGTGATCAAGCCTTGATATCTCAAGCATCATACAGGATGGAGCCTGCTGAATTCCTTGAGGGAGAAGAGGTGGGAGTAGAGCATCTCCATCATAAGGTCTATGCGGAACTTCGTAGATATTGTTCTGTTAAACATAAGGAATAGGGGCAGGGTGTTGAACCTTTGAATTCCCAGGAACCTGAAGAATTAAAGCAAAATTAAATCACCAAGGAAAGGCTTGCTGGCAGTACTGCTGCATTAGGAAGAGGTGGCAAGTCTGGTAGAGCTCAGCCCTGTACCAAGTCCTTTTTCCCTACAGTATTTTTTAGTTTCATCTCAACTGGAAGAGCTAAAAATATGGTGCTCTCATTTTCCACCCTTCTTGCAGCAGAGCCATTCATATTTAGTAGGCATGGTTTCGAATCCAAAAATGGCGATTCTAAAATCAAATGGGGGTTGATTAGTAAAGAAAGACTTACAAAAAATTTCCCAAAATTTCTAAAATGTAACTTAAGTACTAACGAAATTCGTTAGTAATTCGTATGCCAGAGCATGCGCATTCAGATGAGTTTGTTACAACTCCCAGAAATCCTAACAGCTGGTAAATTGGCTGGGATTTCTGGGAGTTGTAGGCCAAAACTTGAATAAACCACACTGAATTCTAGATGGGACTCTCCAAATAGGAAGGAGGGAGGAAAGGAGGAAGGGAGGGGGGTATTCTATTCTTGGAAGCAGCAAAAGAAAAGGAGGAGGAGCCCCCCCTCGCTCCTCGCTGCCTCTCTCTCACCCCAATCCTGAGGGAGCGAGGGCCCAAGTTTGCCCAGGCTGAGAGGAAAAGGAAGAGGCCTGAGGCTGTGAGGAATGGTGGGAGTTGAAGTCCAAAACATGTACCTGGAGGGCTGAAGCTGGCCCCTGCGATGGGGCATGGCAGAGCAACTGGGAAGAGAAGCATCTGAGAGAGCGCAGGGAGAGAGAGGAGGAGAAGCACGCGCGCGTGTGTGTGTGAAGCTGGCCCCTGCGATGGGGCATGGCAGCAGAGCAACGGGGAAGAGAAGGAGGGGGGGAAGTGTGGAGGACTACACTTTCCAGAATGCATTGCCTACCTAGCAGCAGCGTCCCTTCCAGTTCCCCATAGAAATGCGGGAAAAAGAAGAAGCTGAATGAAGGCGGGAAGGAAATGAGGGGGAGAAGACAGGGAGAAGTGAGTACGTAGTACAATAATTAATTAATTAATAATTAAGAATTTATTACGATCATAACGCAAATTGTTGGCCTCAAGGACCGTAAAAGGAAGTCTACTTCCGGGTTCGCGGCAGCGATCCGTAAAAGCTCAAAAGTCCCATTACATACGAATCTCTTACGAATCCTTTTAATTTCTGTTTCATTTTTCTCATGCCTAATATTTAGATAATGAAAGTCAAAGTTTGTGTGTGTGTTTGTTTGTGAATATGTATATAATATGTGTGTGGGTGTCTGTCTCTATCTGTATGTATTTTCCAAGATAGTCCCCACTTCCAGAGGTCACTGTAACTTCCACCAACAACAAAACTGGACTAAATCTGGCACACACACCCCCCCCCCCCGATGCCCAACAGAAAATACCGAAGGGCTTTGCGGGGGGTGGGTTCTGACCCTCGATTTAGAGAGTTGTAGTTCACCCACATCCAAAGAGCACTCTGAATCTAGCCAACGATTGATCTAGACTCAACTTGGCCCACATACCCAATATTACCAACACAAAATATTGGTGGGGTTTTGGGGAACAATGGCAACCTATCCACGATTTTGGGAATTGCAGTTCACCTGCCATCAGAGGACACTGTGAACCCAAATGGCGATGGAGCTGGACCAAACCTGGCACACATACCAAATATAGCCAACTTTGAATAATGGCAGGGTTTGCGTGGAATTGACCCATGATTTTGGGAGTTGTAGTTCACCTACACCCTTATGCATTTTCTAATGGAAGCATTCATAAAAAACAAAAGCAAAGACTGAAGACTGACTTTTTCTAATATATAGTGTTACAAATTACCTAACCCGGGCATCGCCACCTACCTAAGCTAGTCGGACAACAAAGGTGACTGCTGCCCTGCTGTCAGATCTATTTACAGTATAATTTCTCTTAAAAGTTCCTGACACAGAGTTGCCCACAGCAAGCATAATGACCCTCCCACAAGTGCCCACTCATATCATTTCATGCAATATCAGGACAGAAGGGTCTTCCTATCCGTCTATACTCCCAGCTTTAAACCCTTTTGTTCATTGAATTATAAATGTGTTCAACTGAATACACTTTGCAGAAATCCTTTGCTTGACACATAAAGACATAAAATGAAGCTAGGTTTGTATGTACCTCACTAACCTCGCTATATTTTCATCCCCAACTTTTTCTTTATCACGATGCCTCACACTTCATTCTCTTTCTGTAACACCTATTAAGATAGTAGGCAGAGTAATACCACAGCTATCATTGTTCCTATCATTATTATTAATAAGATAACAGCAATCCTTTATGACAAATTTCCAGGGTCACATTTTAATGTCAATGTTGTTTGAGAGACGAAGCCAAAAAAAGGATGCCAGTGTCAGCATTCACATTAGGAAATAAGGTACACAACCATCTTGCTGCAACCATCTGCTGAGGGGTGGGGAAAAACATAGATGGAATTATTTAATCAGTTAAATGCATTTAGGCATTTTGTTTCCTGTTTGTTCTAGTATAATTACTATGTTAATTTCTGAGTGCTTTGCATATTAAGCCAAATGTATTATAAGACACTAATGACCGCTGCATCAGCTTTTTATTAAACAGGAAATAAACATGCAAAAGCTTGCTACCAGAACTAATTAGTTTACTATTCATGCTAAAGAAGGCAAAAAGAAATCTGTTTCATTGGCTCATGTTGTTTGCTCATTGCACAGTTCTTTTGAGATGAAAGCAACCATGCCTCCTTGAAGGTAAATGGAATTGTTGTAAGGGATAAGACCACTTGTCTACCCAGACCATATGAGTCCTCTCAGGCGTGAATAGACTCCTTGGCATCCACATGACACACAGGGTCCCCCTTTGGCCTTATCATAACCTTGTCCTGTGTGAAGAAGACCAACAGAGTATCCTGGCATTTTGGATGAATGTTGTGCAATTCCTAAACGGTTCTGCAATTCCTATTTGGGTAGTGGCTGCAACTTCCAATTATTTATTTATTTACTTACTTTGCTTCTAGACCGCCTCTCTCAGCCCGAAGGCGACACGAGGCAGTGTACAAATGGCAAGAACTGCCCAAGACAAACATATCAACAATTATCAATACAATTCCATCATATACACATTAGCACTTAATGTTAAAAACACAATATCAGCGTCTCATTATTAAATCGGTATCCAATTGCATCGTCGTCGTTCCGTAGGTCTCAATTTGGTAATCATACTACATCTGCAAATGCCCGGTCAAATAGCCAGGTCTTGACCTTCTTGCGAAATGTCAAGAGGGAGGGGGCTGATCTGATGTCATAAGGAAGGTCGTTCCAAAGCCGAGGAGCCACCACTGAAAAGGCACTGTCTCTCGTCCCCATCAATCGCGCCTGCAAAGCAGGCGGGACCGAGAGCAGGGCCTCTCCGGATGATCTTAAGCATCTTGAAGGTTCGTAGGGGGAGATGCGTTCGGACATGTAAGTTGGACCAGAACCGTTAAGGGCTTTAAAGGCTAAAGCCAGCACTTTGAATTGTGCCTGGTAGCAAACTGGTAGCCAGTGGAGCTGGTGCAACAGAGGTGTTGTGCACTCCCTGAGTGTCGCTCCTGTTATCAATCTGGCTGCTGTCCGTTGGACCAGTTGAAGCTTCCAAACAGTCTTCAAAGGCAGTCCCATGTAGAGGGCGTTGCAGTAATCTATACAGGATGTAACCAGAGCGTGGACCACCAGGGCCGATTAGCATCCAATTCCGGGCACCAACACTTAGAAGAGATATTGGCAAGCTGGAACATGTCCAGAAAGGAAGGAAGGAAGGAAGGAGAAGAGAGGAGAGGAGAGGAGAGGAGAGGGGGGAGGAGATAACATATGGCACACACAACACACGGAAGGAAGGAAGGAAGGAAGGAAGGAAGAGAAGAGAGGAGGAGGAGAGGAGGAGGAGGGGAGAGGAGGCAGGAGGAGGAGGGGAGAGGAGGAGGAGGAGATAACATATGGCACACACAACACACAGAAAAAAAGAAGGAAGGAAGCCCCCAGAAAGTGCATGAGAAGAAAGGAACACAACATATTTCCAATATTCCCTCCTCCATGTGCAAAAGGTAATGGTGGAGCTTTTCCTCAAAAGGGCATTTTGGCTCTTCCCACAAATTGCATAGCCACATCATTTTAAAGCTGAGAATGGTTAATATCATCACATGACAGAGTTGGACATTTTGCCCATCTCTATACAGATAATTTGCACCAAAAAAGGCACTTGCCAACCAGCTTAGAAAGCATTTGAAAAGATAACCCTTCTTAAACACCAAGATAGCTCTACATTTGAAGACTACGTCATGTGACGACCACAGTATGTAGCTGTTTCTTAAGTGGGTAGTAGGCTTGGTTTAGAATCCTAAAATCGCAATTCTAAAATCAAATGGGGGGGGGGATTTTTTTTTGATTAGTATATCAAATACTTACAAAAAATTTTGCAAAAAGTGCTAAAATGTAACTTAATTACTAACGAAATTCTAAATTGGTTCTAAAGTCAAAAACAGTCAAAAATCAATGGGGAACATTCCCTTCAACTGTAGATGTATAACATAAATATAAGAGCTAGCTACTAGCTCTCAGTACAATTGTGACCTTCTCTACCCTCCTCTTTCATTCCTTCCTTAGCTCTTTGGTTCCACATCCCTTCTTTTCGCTTTCCTTCCTTCCCTCCCCCTTTCTCTACTTTTTCCTTTGTCTCCTACGCTATCACTTTCTGTCCTTATCGTCTTCTCTCCTTCCTGTCAGTTCTCCCCTATCTTTATTCTATGTGTGTCTTTAATTTGTTATGGGTTTATGTCAGCTCCCTTCTATGCTAAAGCCAAAGAGCCGGTGCTGCCCATAGACACCTCCCAGGCCATTTGGCCTGCTAGCCTGCACAGCTCACCTCTCTTCTCAAGCCCAAGAATGCCAAGAATGCCTGTAATGCCTTCTCCTCCTTCAACATCTCCACTGGCTTTGCTGAAAGGGTTACCGTACCGGCAGACCAATCGCAGCCAAACACTCCTCCTCGAGACCAGTTTCCACCAACAATGCCAATAATGCCCCCGGGATAACTTCACCAGTTGGCCTGCCATTGGAAGGCCCACAGGAACTCCCACGCTTATCTGCCTTTGAATTCTCCGCTGCCCTTGCTCCAATGGTTCACGGAGGACCAATCACAGCCAAACACTTCTCCCCCTGAACAATCTCCACCAAGAATGGCAAGAAAGCCTGTAATGTCACTGGGGGAACAAGTTAACCCCCACGATTAATCAGCCTGTTGGCTTTGCATTGAAGCCCCTAGGGCTTCCTTCCTACACCTGCACCTTTAATTTAAAGACCCTGGGGTCCCCCCCAAGGACAGAACGTCGGGCTACGATTGGAATCCCTCGGGCCTCCCTCCTCCTCCTGCTTCTCCTTCCCACGCTTTCTGCACCTTCAATATTTCCGCGACCGTGCTGTAAGGGTTACTGGTGCCGTGGACCAATCGCAGCCAAACACCCCTCCCGTGAACAATCTCCACCTACAATGCCAATAATGCCTCTAATGCCCCAGGGGGGAACAAGTTATCCCCCAGCTTTAATCAGCCTGTTGGCTTGGCACCGGAAGCCCCTTGGGCTTCCTTCCTACACCTGCACCCGCACCTTTTACTTAAAGGCCAAGGCTCCACATTTTCTCTGCTAGCCAAGTCGAACTTGAAAGTTTATCAGGAACGGATTCCCTTTTTTTCAAAGTGCACTGCCTAAGTAAGAGAAGGTCTCATACACTTCCTTCCTTAGAGGGTTGGCATCGCTGTCTAATGGCATGCATTTTTACTGACAACCACAAGGCCACAAGAAACTGTAGAAGATTGAGCCTCACTCCCGTGTTAAAACGGGTCAAAGAGGATCCAGATTCGTGTCCTC